>CM065813.1:28643857-29843857 GCA_033398695.1 Orobanche coerulescens
ATTCATATTTATCCATCAATGATCCTATTGCGCGACTCGTAGGTTCGTCTCACCGGCATTGGGAGGAACCAATGAGTGCGGGCAACACTTAGCCACTGGCGGGCCGCCTTGTAAACCCCGATCGAGAACGAATGAACGAATCATTCCGGAACCATTATGTCGTGAATACTATATACGTATAGACCCTTCATCGATGTCCCGGTCAAGTCTTCGGGTCACGGTAAAGTCAAACCCTACTGTTGACTAAACTCTATACATGTGTTAATGCAAATCAAGACCGACTGATTAATAGTGTATCTAATACGACTATATCGTAATGCTTTGGCCAAAGACTTATGATCTTATTTGCCATTAACCGTATAGACATTTACTGCTCACTAACAGAGATAGAATCCTTTCTTGGCGTCTGGCAAAGGCGCTACTGCCGTATAGTCCGCACTTCGAGGTCGACTCGGCAATTAAGCAAATGAGTCTAACTACTCTAATGACAAACTAAACGTCACGAGACACATCTTCTCTTGAACCCTCAAGTCAAAGGTCCACGTATACTATCACAACCTTTCGATTCGTCATCGACTCTTCGAGAGTGAATACGTGTGGTGAATCGAGTATGAGTCGTGTTCGAGTATCTTGGTCCCACCAATATACTTATAACTATGCTATCAAGACGTGCACACGTCCTAGCATCGATTATACAAGTCTTATTAAAACTTAATGTCTGTTAAGTTTTATCGACTTGCGAACTAGTTAAGCATTCGAGCTCTAAACACTTCTAGTGCCTATCTCCTTATCTCTATAAGGAGTAGAATGTTCACTCTCAAATGCAAGGACTACTATTCTATATACCAAATCACAATGCCGGTGATATACAATAATATAGAAATAATAATTGCCTTATTAAATATAATATTCATAATTACAATACAATTGCTCTCACTCTCTCATCCTCGAGTGGCATTCGAGGGCATATTCCTAACAATCTCCCACTTGCACTCAATGCCACAAACTATGGTATCTAATACCCATACTCTCCGGATGTCTCTCTAAGACCTTACGAGATAGTGGCTTAGTAAGCGGATCGGCAACGTTATTTCTTGTGTCTACTCTCTGTGATGTAACATTCCCATCCCGAACCATTTCTCTAACAAAATGATATTTTCTCAATATGTTTGGTGTTGTGGTGAGCCCTAGGCTCCTTAGCACTGTGCAACAGCTCCATCGTTGTCACAAAAGCGATGTCACGGGCTTCTCTGCGTTAGGAACCACTTGAAGTTCCTCGGTGAACTTCTTTATCCAAAAGCTTCTTTAGCGACCTCCGTGGCTGCACGATATTCGGCTTGACATGTGGAGATAGCAATCGAACTTTGCTTGGCACTTCTCCAAGAAATCGCCCCACCATTCGAGTAAAGATATACCACGATGTGGACATCGAGCATCCATGTCCCCAGAAAAATCGAGTCTGTATAACCCATCACTCTTAGTTCTCCACCGCCGTATGTAAGAACCAAGTCTTTAGTCCTCCTTAGGTACTTAAGAATGTTCTTTGCGAAGATCCAATGTTCACCTTACTGGATTTGGTGAAACCGACTTACTACGCTTACGGCATAGGCAATGTCCGGTCTAGTGCAAATCATTGCATACATAAGGCTACCTCTTTGCTGAAGCATAAGGTACCTTGCTCATTTCCTTTCTATCTTCCTCACTTTGAGGACACATCTCTAAGGAAAGTTTTGCACCATGTTGCATAGGTAGAAACCCTCTTTTAGAATCTTCCATCCTAAATCGCTTCAGGATCTTTTCTATGTAGAGGGCTTGGGAAAGACCTAACATTCTTTTCGCTCTATCCCGGTAGAGACGAATACCCAGAATATAGGTAGCTTCTCCCAAGTCTTTCATTGAGAACT
Source organism: Orobanche coerulescens (assembly GCA_033398695.1). NCBI lineage: Eukaryota > Viridiplantae > Streptophyta > Magnoliopsida > Lamiales > Orobanchaceae > Orobanche > Orobanche coerulescens. Next base: position 28,645,762 of record CM065813.1, read on the forward strand.
CTTTAGAAAGCCAAGCTTTCACAGAACTGAGCATTCCTACGTCATTTCCTATAAGTAGAATGTCATCTACATATAGTATTAAGAACGCAATTTTGCTCCCACTAACCTTCTTGTAAATACAGGGCTCTTCTTCGTTTTGGACAAAATCAAACTCTTTGACTGTCTCGTTAAAACGAAGATTCCAACTCCGTGAAGCTTGCTTGATCCATAAATTACGCTGAAGTTTGCATACTTTATGAATATTGGTTTGAGATATGAATCCCTTAAGGTCGTTCCATATAAATCTCCTCCTCGAGGAATCCATTTAGGAATGCCGTTTTCACATCCATTTGCCATATTTCATAATCTAAGTGGTGCTATAGCAAGCATCATGCGAATAGACTTAATCATAGCTACGTAGAAGGTCTCAAGTAATCGATTCCTTCTCTTTGGGAATAACCCTTTGCCACAAGCCCGGCCTTATAGGTATCAACCTTGCCATCTCCATCAGTCTTTCTCTTATAGATCCATTTGTTTCCAATAGGCACTATGCCTTTAGGACGATCTACTAAAGTCCAGACCTGATTAGCATGCATTGAGTCTATCTCGGCTTCCATAGCTTCTTGCCATTTGGTGGAGTCAACGTCTACCATCGCTTGGTCGTATGTAGAAGGATCTTTCTCTTGACTACTTTGTCATCTCATGGACACCCGGTTCCTCTTGATGCGAGATAGCCATACCTCTCCGGTAATTGAGAAATTCTACTAGACTTGCGAGGTTGTATTTGTATTTCGAAGGTTTGGTTCTTGTATCTTGCATAGGTGTCTCATTTGGTGTTTCTTTTATTTCTTCCAAAGAAATATTTCTACTGCCCCTCCTTCCTGAATAAACCGATCTTCCAGAAGTGTGCTTGTATAGCAACGATGATCCTATGATCTTCGTGCATGTAGAATAGATATCCCATGGAATCCCCTGGATATCCTATGAAACGACCTTTCACAGACCTAGTTTCCAATTTCTCTACTTTAGTCTTCTTGACATAAGCGGGGCATCCCCAAATCCTAATGTGATTAAGACTTGGTTTCCTACCTCTCCACATCTCATGGGGAGTCTTAGGAACGGATTTGGAAGGACATCTGTTCAAGATATGCACAAAGAAGGAGCGCGTAACCCCACAGATAAATCGGTAGATCGGTATAGTTTAGCATGGAGCGAACCATGTCCAACAAGGTTCGGTTCCTTCTTTCGATACACCATTTAATTGTGGAGTAGCCGGAGGTGTGAATTGTGACACTATTCCTAGTTCTTTTAAGAACTCATCAAATTCGGTACTCATGTACTCACCACCCTATCGACCTAAGAGTCTTAACACGGTTACTGTTTGATTTTCAACTAGGGCTTTAAATTCCTTGAATTTATCAAAAGCTTAGACTTATGTTTCATTAAGTACGAATCCATACCAGTATGGTCATCGATAAATGTAATGAAATCAAAGCCGTCTCGTGCCACTTCAAAGGGCCACGACGCGTCGGTATGGATCAATCCAAGTTTTTGGACTCTTTCAAAAGTCCTGCGAAGGGTAACTTAGTCATTTTGCCTTGAAGGCAAGATTCACAAGTTGGATAGGGATCGATCCCAATGGACCCGTAAGCCCATCTTTCTCCATTTTATGAACCTTGGTCGACCGATATGACCAAGTCTAAGATGCCACTTAAGTGCTTGGTTCGTTTCATCCCTACCACGCTTCCTAGTTATAGTGTTCACAGTTGTCTTATTCTTTAAATTTAAATGGTATAAACCATTTAATAATGTAGCAGTACCAACCAATTTATTTCTGAAATAAATACGACAGGACCCATCTCCAATAAAGAAGTGAAATCCCTTTCGGTCCATGACCGGAATTGATACAATATTCTTGTGCCCCTTGGGCAAAACAAGTACATCATCTAAAGTGAGAATAAAACCAGATTCTAAATCCAACATAAGGGATCCGATATCAGAAGCCTCGACACTATGCCCACTTCCGACGGTGACCATCACCTCCCCTGAATCCAGCTTCCTACTTCGTTCCAGATCCTGATTCATTGTACAAATGTGAGAACTCGCACCGGAATCAAGTATCCAAGAAGTAGAATATACAGTTACAGAACAATTTGTTTCTAAAACCAATAGTTCCGTACCTGAAGGCGCATTATGGTCAAGCTTTGGACAATACCTCTTCCAGTGGCCTAGCTCACCGCAGTTGAGGCATACATCCGTTTTCTTGGCCCCTTTGCTCTTTTGAACCATTGGGGCCTTGCCCCTTCCCTTGTCGATCTTGGCTATCGGACCTAACTGCTTCTTGTTCTTTTTCTTCTTATTCTTGGACTTCCAAGTCTTAGAAGAAATCACAAGTGCAACTTCCTTTCCCTTTGTCTTCATCTGAGACTGGCGGTTGTCGGTTGTTCATTAGCCCGGCTAAGTTACATGCAATCTCATTGCGGTTGAAGTTCATGACAAATTGGGAAAAGGAGTCGAAGTGACGCGAGGATAAGGTCGATTTGGAGAGATGCATGCATCGAAAATCAAGAGCTTCCAATCTCTCAATCATCGAGATCATCTTGAGGACATGGTCCCCAACCTTCTCTCCTTCCTTCATCCCGGCGCCGAATAATTGCTTTGATATCTCATATCTAGCGGTTCGGCTATGCTCTCCATAGAGCTCGGCCAGTGCGCTAAGATGGCTCGTGAAGACGTCATCTTTTCATGGGCACGTTGAAGCTCATTGGTCATTGAGCCTAACATGTACCCTCGCACTCTTATGTCGTCTTTTACCCATTTCTCATGGGCATCGACATCTTCCGATTGGCTCGGGTTCTTGCGAGGAGCCGGGATGTCCGCCTCAAGACGTATCCCAGATTTCCATAGTTAGGACAATCCTCAAGTTCCGGCCGATTCACATAGTTCGGACCGATCAGGACGTTCTTTTCAAGTAGTATAGCGAGTGGGTTCATTGTCATATTGAGAGTTTTGTTAACTGAGAGAATAATTCGAGATTTGTTAGTGATTGTTTAATTATGATCCGAGTAAAGAATTTAAGGACTTTCTTTATTCATAACTCGGCTCCACTATTTTATCGGCATTTACACACTCCCATGTTAAATCCTAAGTCTTGGGTGACTTCATAGTGGTGATCGATTTCTTTACAAAGTTTAATAGAGGGCAACCCATACGGTTTATATTCTATTATTCTTTATAAAGTGGTGTCTAATACCAACCCATCTAATGGATGATTCGATCTTCTTTTACCCCTAGTTCACTTGCCCTCAACCCATTCGGTTTCTATGGCTCATTGAACTATCTAAGTTTAAACCGTCAACTCCTATTAGTCGACAATTGAATCTTACCCGCAACCCATACGGTTTATAGGGGTTTGATTTGTCACAACCAAAGGCATCTAATGCACTCTAGGAATTTATCAACTTTCCCCAAAAATATTACCCGACATACTCGGAAGAATAATATTCCGGTTTAGATTTCAATTTTCCATGAGTTTGACGGAGGGTAGGAAACCTCGTAACCTTTATAACTTAGTGTTTGTAAGTGGGAGTATTAACGCGATTATATGTTACACTTTGCACATTAATCCGTTTATAAGCGCGGTTTGTGATTTGTCAATCATTCAAAATGAAAAACAATAAATAGCAACCTAGTTACTACCAACATATAGCTCATGGACTTTTCCTAAGTATTGGGCCAAGCCAAATAACGAAAAGAAAAATACGATTGATTCTTCGCCTTCCAAATCGGTCGTCTTCGGTCTTCGTCATAGCCATATGAATAATTACATCATTGAACAATACATCCTTTTATACATATTTTCTAGTAAAAATAAATAGGCTCAAAATGGCCTTTACAACCATATCGAATCGAAGAAATCAACAACTAAGTCCACGAGCTATATCACCATCACATAAGGCATTTAATACAACATGTAACGGTAAATAAAATTAAATAATCAATTAATATATTAATCCAATTAATATAAAAATTAATTTATTTAATTTCTACAATATTAATCAAATTAATATTTATAATCGTCATTTTAATCCGTTCAAAGTAATCCGGCCAAAATAATATTCTCGTCTAATAATTTCCCTTAAAAAAATATTCCAAATATTTTATTAAATCTAATTAAATCCAATTTAAATTTCGGAAATTATTACAACGAAATATAAACACAAAAATGGAGTCCTGAAAATCCGTATCAGGCCCACCACGGCCGATTCAAAATCGGGCGAAAACCCGCCGGGGACGAGTCACTCTCGGCCATCGCCAGCGGTGGCAGTAGCTACGATAGCTAGCGAGTCACTCTCGGCGGCGGCAGCGATCGATGCTGCTGCCGTGACTGCGTCTTCGTCGCGGTATTCGTGTTTAACCCCGTTTTCTCATTTTTTCGACTCGCTTCCAAAGCGAAAAAGTTTCTTAACTTCATGAAGAACTTATAAATCAACAAAAATCAAATTTTTCAGATTTATAATTCACATAAAATAGTCGAAACTTGACTTACTACGACGATTAAATTTCTTCGATTATATCTATTATGATTCTAAATCATAAACATCATCAAATAACATTCCAAATGCAAAGATGATCGTATATACGATATATTTGACCTCGCTCGATACCACCGTTGGGATTCCTCGGAAAATAAACGCAACGGAAGAATAACGGAATCCCTAAGAGGATCGATCAAGTAACGTATATACGAAAAAAATACGAAGATCAAGGAATCAAAGTCCCATACCTATGATGTCTCTGAAAAACCTTCGTATGATGATGATGATGATGAAGAGCCCTTCGTTCCAAGCACCTAAAGCAAGATGCCTCTACTTCACACGCGGAACTTGATGGAAAAATCGACAAGCTTCCTTTCTTCAAGAATGCGGCTAGGGAAGCTTGTAGGAATTTTCTCTCTCAATGTATTCTTCTTATATCTTGTCTCTAAGATCAAGATGAAGTTTTCTACCTTACTCTCTCTCTCAAATTCGTGATTATGAGTTAAAGCAAGAAGAAGTTATCATAACTCCTTTTTAAAGACTTTTATTTATAAATATGAAAGTCTACCTTTAACACATGATTGAGGGTATCAAATACACCTCACATATGTCACCTAGTGACATAAAATAAGTATATAAGAGACAAGAGATGGAGGGGTGGTGGCCTTAAGGGAAATTTCCAAGAAGACGGGTCGAATTTACTCGGCTCGTGTCTTTGGATGTTCGTCAAAACGAATCCCTCGTATGCGGATGTTCGTCAAACGAATCCGTTTTATTTCCAATGTGTTTGGACTAATTAATTAATCCAATTAATTAATTATATCAAACACAAATATATATTTCTCTAAGAAATATAATTTATGAATTAAAGTAATCACCCGGAACTACTTACAATTCATTAGACCGCTATTTGATTTATCCGATAAATCAAAATTAGATATCTAATATCTAATATTATAAGAGAGATTATTAATTCATATTTATCCATCAATGATCCTATTGCGCGACTCGTAGGTTCGTCTCGGCCGGCATTGGGAGGAACCAATGAGTGCGGGCAACACTTAGCCACTGGCGGGCCGCCTTTGTAAACCCGATCGAGAACGAATGAACGAATCATTCCGTAACCATTATGTCGTGAATACTATATACGTATAGACCCTTCATCGATGTCGGTCAAGTCTTGGTCACGGTAAAGTCAAACCTACTGTTGACTAAACTCTATACATGTGTTAATGCAAATCAAGACCGATTAATAGTGTATCTAATACGACTATATCGTAATGCTTTGGCCAAAGACTTATGATCTTATTTGCCATTAACCGTATAGGACATTCGCCGCTCACTAACAGAGATAGAATCCTTTCTTGGCGTACAAAGAAAGATCGCTACTGCCCGTATAGTCCGCACTTCGAGGTCGACTCGGCAATTAAGCAAATGAGTCTAACTACTCTAATGACAAACTAAACGTCACGTACACATCTTCTACCGAACCCTCAAGTCAAAGGTCCACGTATACTATCACAACCTTTCGATTCGTCATCGACTTTTCGAGAGTGAATACCGTGTGAGTGAATCGAGTATGAGTCGTGTTCGAGTATACTGGTCCCACCAATATACTTATAACTATGCTATCAAGACGTGCACACGTCCTAGCATCAGTTATACAAGTCTTATTAAAACTTAATGTCCTGTTAAGTTTTATCGACTTGCGAACTAGTTAAGCATTCGAGCTCTAAACACTTCTAGTGCCTATCTCCTTATCTCTATAAGGAGTAGAATGTTCACTCTCAAATGCAAGGACTACTATTCTATATACCAAATCACAATGCCAGTGATATACAATAATATAGAAATAATAATTGCCTTATTAAATATAATATTCATAATTACAATACAATTGCTCTCACTCTCTCATCCTCTGAGTGGCATTCGAGGGCATATTCCTAACACGATGATCACTACATTCAAGATCATCGATGTGCACAGCGACTATAACGCCATCATAGGCCGACCTGTGATGTCAAGGCTGAGGGCCACTCAGTCCACGTATCACCTTTGCATGAAGTTTCCCACCCCGGAAGACGTCGGGGTACATAGGGGAGATCAAAGGGTCTCCCGGGAATGCAATCTTAGCATCCAGGCTCGCGAAATTAACGCCGCAGAGGGCATCCCGGAAAATTTACCGGAAGAAATGGGGGCCACCAGCTCCGAACAGCTGGCAGGAGACACCCTACTCGAACAGGAGACCGAAGGTCCCGAGGCCGCGCAAACCCTCGAAATGGAAACTGACCAGGAAGCGGACCGGGGCCGCAGGCCCGGGAAGGAGCCGATCCTAGAAGAGGATCCTGTCGACACGCGATACCAAAATCCAAAAGGGAAAATTCGCCATGCTGAGCCAACAGAAGAGTTAGACCAGGTCGACATGGACCCATCTGATCCCGTCCGACGGCTAAAGATCGGCCACAACCTCCAAGAGCCAATCCGCTCCGAGCTAATCTTCCACCTGAGACAGAATTTGGATGTCTTCACGTGGACCCATTCAGACATGCCGGGGATTGATTCGGAACTTGCGTGCCACCGGCTGAATATCGACCCCAGTTCAAAGCCGGTTATTCAGAAAAGGAGGAAAATGGGGCCTGAACGATAGAAGGGGCTGGAAGAGGAAGTAGAAAAGCTGATCAACAACGGGTTCATCCGGGAAGCCTAGTACCCGACCTGGGTGGCCAACCCGGTCCTGGTAAAAAAGCCGACCGGGCTATGGAGGCTCTGCATTGACTTCTCTAATCTGAATAAAGCCTGCCCGAAAGATAGCTACCCCCTACCCCATATAGACTACATGGTGGATGCAACGGCCGGGCATGAGCTAATGAGCTTTATGGATGCATATTCCGGATACAACCAGATCCCAATGCATCCCATTGATGAAGAAAACACCTCCTTCTACTCAGCCCGCGGCCTATACTGTTACCGAATGATGCCTTTCGGGCTCAAGAATGTCGGCGCAACATATCAACGCCTGGTAAATAAAATGTTCAATAGCTTGATAGGTCATACAATGGAGGTGTATGTAGATGATATGTTAGTAAAATCTTTGCGCTCGGCCGATCATGTAAATGACCTCAATAAAATGTTTGCTATTTTGCGAGAGTACAAGATGAAGTTAAATCCAAAGAAATTTTCATTTGGGGTAGGTTATGGAAAATTCCTCGGCTACATGGTGAGTCAAAGAGGGATTGAAGCCAACCCCGATAAAATTAAGGCAGTGACCGAACTTGTTCCACCAAATTCGGTCAAAAAGGTGCAGAGCCTAACTGGCCGACTAGCCACGCTAAGTCGCTTTATCTCTCGCTCAACTGATAAATGTAAACCTTTCTTTGAGGCAATAAAGAAGAACAGAGATTTTTAGTAGACAGAACCTTGCCAAAGAGCCTTCGAAGCTATCAAGGAAGTCCTGGCAGAAGCCCCGATCTTGCAGCGACCGGCCCAAGGGGAACTTCTCAATTTATACCTCGTGGTATCCGACTCTGCGATCAGCGCCGCTCTGATCCGAACGGAGAATGAAGTTCAACATCCCGTCTATTATGTTAGTCAGGCCCTTCATGATGCCGAGCTCAGATACGCCCCAATGGAAAAGCTGGCCTATGCGCTCATAATGGCGTCCCGGAAGTTAAGACCCTACTTTCCAGAACATCAGGTAGTCGTCTTAACAAACTACCCTTTAAAGCAGGTCATCCACCGACCTGACGTATCCGGCCGGATGAACAAGTGGGCCGTCGAACTCGGACAGTTTGACATATCTTTTGAATCGCGCACTGCCATAAAGGGTCAAGCCCTGGCGAATTTCATTGCAAAATTCACACCAGCGATCACACAAGAGAACGACTGATCAGAAGAGTGGTCACTCTACATAGACGGATCCTCAACCGCCGACCGGTCAGGTGCAAGAATAGTCCTCGTCAATCCCGACCAACGTTTGTTCTGCTCGGCCATTCGCTTAGGTTTTCCGACCACCAACAATGAGGCAGAATATGAAGCTCTCTTGTCCGGTCTAGAAATGGAAACCTCCCTCGGTCTTGCCCGCCTCACTGTTTTGAGTGATTCTCAATTAGTGGTGAACCAAATCAACGGCGAATACGAAGCCAATGAACCCAAGCTGGTTAAGTATCTCAGCCTGGCACGGGCCCGGCTGCAGGATTTTCGGGGAACTATACAACACATCCCCAGAACCGAGAACATCCAAGCCGACTCCTTGGCCAAACTCGCATCCAGTTCCGGAGCCGAACATATGGACGAGGTCAGCATAGGATATCATGCATCATCAGCCCTCGAAATGGCCGAAGTCCGGGCAGCTGAACAATCAGAACCGCAAGGATGGATGCAACCTATAATCCGATATCTTCAAAGCGGCATTTTACCCGAGGACCGAGCCCAGGCGAGATCATTACGAACTCAGTCCGCCCGGTTCACCATCGTAGATGAAAATTTATACAAAAGAGGATATTCGGTTCCATTGCTGAAATGCCCGTCCGAGTCAGAAACAGAGTATACCCTCAGAGAGGTGCACGAGGGTATATGCGGTAATCATTCCGGCGGCCAGGCATTGGCCTATAAATTTATCTGACAAGGATATTACTGGCCAAATCTTAAAAAAGATGCCATCACGCTCGTACGGAAGTGCGTCCGATGCCAAATCTTCGCTCCACAGATCCGATCCCCGCCGGAAACCCTCACTTCCGTATATTGCCCATGGCCATTCGCCAAGTGGGGGATCGATTTGATCGGCCCCTTACCTAAAGGACGGGGAGGAGTACAATACGCCATCGTCGCAGTCGATTATTTTACAAAATGGGCAGAGGCCGAGCCTATGGCGCGGACAACCGAGTAGAAAATAGTTGATTTTATATAGAAGTCACTCATCTGCCGGTTTGGGATCCCTCAATCTATTGTCTCTGATAATGCAAAACAATTTGACAATAAGAAATTTCGGGCCTTCTGCGACGGCCTCCAAATACGAAATAACTTCTCCACACCATACTATCCACAATCCAACGGGCAGGTCGAGGCGGTCAACAAAATCCTAAAGCAGCATCTCAAGACATGCCTCGAAGAACTTAAAGGTTCTTGGCCCGAAGAACTCCCCGGAACCTTATGGGCTTACAGAACAACGCATCGGTCCGCCACCGGAGAAATGCCTTTCTCATTGGCTTTCGGCTCTGAAGCCGTCATCCCGGTCGAGATCGGAGTGCCTACCTACCGAGTAGCCCATTTCAAAGAGTAAGATAACGACTTGGCCCTCCAAGTAAACCTAGACCTCCTTGCCGAAAAACGGGCCCAAGCGGAAATGCAGAACGCCGTCTACAAAAGAAGGAGCAAAAAATATTACAACTCCAAGGTTCACCATAGGAGTTTCCAGGTCGGAGACCTCGTTCTTAAACGGGTATTGGGCCCGGATCCCGGACCACTTAAGCCCAAGTGGGAAGGACCGTATAAGGTTAGTGAAGTCCTTCAGAACGGAGCCTACCGGCTGGAATATCAGAACGGCCAGAGATTAACTTATCCATGGAATGCTATGTATTTAAAGAGGTATTATCAATAAAATTTGACGTTATTCCATTTTTAGTATTGGTGCACCTCATACGACCGGCTCATCCGGCACTATAAGACCGAACTCGTCTCGGCACCTCATAAGACCGGCTCATCCAGCACTATAAGACCGAGCTCGTCTCGGAACCTCATATGACTGGCTCATCCAGCACTATAAGACCGAGCTCGTCTCGGCACCTTGATAACACTCATTTTTACACATATTTTTGCACCGATTTTCCGGGTTTTAAGATCCTAAAATGTGTAGAACTGTGTCGTTTATACTCATATTGTGTTTATTGGACTCGATCACGCTTGGTACGTTTTATTGATTTTATATGTACTTTATGGACATAAATCAAGCAAAAACGAAGTCTCAAACCCCAATACATATCAAGCAATGCGGAAACGAGAGATCGAGTCTAAAAAGGAGTCAAAACGGTGTCAAAACGGACCAACACAAGCTCGGCTGTGTCAAATGACACGGGCCGTGTCATAATCCCGGTCGTGCCATATTGACACGGTCAGGTTTCTTATCCAGGCAGCTTTCATTTTCTAGAGGAGTATGACACGGGCCGTGTCATTCGACACGGTCGTGTCATTTGCTCGGCCGTGTCAATTGACACGGTCGAGTTCCCTGTCCAGCGAGTTTCGGAGTTTTGGGCACACTATGACACGGGCCGTGTCACTTTTCGGTGGAAAAATCACCTTTTGACATTTTTGCAAGATTTGTGTATGAAAAGTGATATTTTTGGCTTTATAAAAAGGGATATTGGACTAGACTTGGAGATATTCAGCCTTTGAGAGAGAATTGGAGAGATTGGAGAGAGAAAAAACACAAGATTTGTGGGCTTTTACTCCAAAAGAAGGAGATTTGAAGGAAATTCTTGAAGAACACTTCAAGAACATTTGAAGGCTTCAACCGGGATCAATCAAGACACACCACGAGTTTTATCTTCTTCCTATCTTTTATTCATTTTGTTGTTTTATTTAGCATGAACATGATGATTATTAATCTTTCTTTCATTTCCATGTCCGGCTAAACTCATTAGATTCCGGGCATGGGAGTACGTTGATTTGCTATGATTTTGAGGGATTGATGATTATATTTATCTAGTGTGATTTCTTTATCAAATACTTGGTTTTGATTCATGTTTAGACACTTGATCAATAGTTTTACATGTTAAACTTAATTGCTCATAATTCGAGAGAAGAGGGCATTAATAGGTTTCGAGTATTTGACGTAGTAAATTACGAGATTGAGAAATCGGTGATGAACTATGATGATATTTAATCTTATGAACATTATGGAGTTATATAATTTATAATAGACGGAGACGTTGTTATAGGTTGTTTAATCTACGTTTTAATACATCTCGAGAGAGACTTTAGAATATTGTTATGATCATCGTTTTAGAGATACACTTAGAACCTTTTGGAACCAATCCCGACTAAATTTAGTAATCAACGGAAACCTAGCCTTAGAATCTACCTTTCTAAACTCTTGCAATTCGCTTCTATTCGGATATTTTCAATTGTTTTAATTTATTGTGATCATTGTATTTTATTTCATTAATCATCCATTTTACCTTTCGATCGTCTAGATAAAACTACTCAACACAATAAGAATATTTAGTCTCTGTGGAATACGACCTTGCTCGCCGCTTTCTACATATTCTCCGTACAGTTGCGGATTCTTTAAAAATATAGCGAACAAGTTTTCGGCGCCGTTGTCGGGGACTAAATTAATTTTTTGTTAGTGTTGATATTACGATAAGTGTTTCTAGTCTTACTTTAGACATTTTCTTATTTGTTACTTAACTCATTTTATACAATTTCTACTCAGGGAGTGCATGAACACTCGTTCATCTCGAGTGCCTTTAGAAACTTTCATCCCGGAAGTAGAAGCATTTGCCCGAAGAACAAGTGCTACCTCAAGGAAACTAAGAAGGGATCTTTTTGAAGACATGGAGAGAGCGGGAGATAACGAGGGAAGGGACAGCGAGAATGAGAATGCAATAATCCAAGACAACGAGGGCGGAAGGATTGAAAATCCAACAACTAGGGTGCAATCAATTCGGGATGGATTCCGACCAAAACTAGACCGAAACTTTGGAGGAATCACTCATGTTCCAATCAACGCCCTAAATTTCGAGTTGAATCCCGCCTTAATTTCAATGGTTCAACAAAATCAATTTGGAGGATTTACTGTCGAAGATCCACATTCCCATCTCACTCATTTCATGCAAATATGTGATACTATCAAAATGAATGGAGTCTCGGATGATGCAATATGCTTACGATTGTTTCCATTCTCTTTGAGGGAAAAAGCAAGAAATTGGCTTGTAACTTTAGATCCCGGAAGTATAAAGACATGGGAAGAATTGAGCGAAAAATTTTTGTTCAAATTTTTTCCACCAAACAAGACAATGAAGCTAAAAAGTGAGATTACTCAATTTCATCAATTGGACTCCGAACCGTTATATGAAGCTTGGGAATGTTTCAAAGATCTACTAAGGCGATGCCCTCGACATGGTTTCCCCGAAGACCAACAAATGTGTTTCTTCTACAATGGTCTTATGGGAGAAACAAGAAATTTTATTGATGCTTCCGCGGGAGGGGCATTGCTAGCAAGGAGCGCTGAAGAATCGTATGGATTGATCGAAGAAATGGCTATGAATAGCTACCAATGGCCGATGGAAAGATCAAATATTAGAAGGGTGGCTGAGATATCCGATTCGGATCCTATAAAGGCACTAACCGCGCAAATGACAATGTTAACTACTCAATTGGGGGCTCTAACAAAAGGAGGTGATTCGAAGGGAGCTTTTCAAGGAAGTTCAAGTTCACTACCGTCCGATCCATTGGAGGAGGCACATTACATTAATAATCGGAGTTACAATAATTACCGGAATAATCCACCACCGGGCTTCTACCATCCCTCAAATCAAAATCATGAAAATTTTAGCTATGCTAATCCAAAGAATGCTTTGCAACCACCGGCCGGATTCAAGGTATCGAATGGGGAGATAATTGAAGAAGCAAAGCCGACGTCAAATCTCGAGAATATTCTAGCTACCTTCATGATGGAGACGAAAAGCCGATTTAGTCGAGATGGGGAGAAATTAGACAAAATCGAAGGTCATGTCACTCAATTAGCTTCCACCATGGGAGCTCAAATGAAAAATCTCGAAACTCAAATTGGACAATTAGCTAAAGTTGTCGGAAGTCAACATCAATGGGGATAATTTCCGAGTAATACCGAAGTGAATCCAAAAGAGTCCTGTCAAGCAATCACCTTAAGAAGTGGAACGAATTATGAAGGGACAAAGATGCCAAGGGTCCAACAAAAAGAGGAAGTCAAGGAGGATCAAATCGAAATTGAAAAGGAAGAAAGGAAGCATGATACATCCAAGGGGGCTGAGAAGCCTAAAATATCTCCTAACTCTACTCCTAACGTTCCTCTCCCTTTTCCTCAACATTTCAAAAAGAAAAAGTTAGATGCACAATTCGCAAAATTTTTAGATATCTTCAAGAAAATTAATATCAATATTCCTTATGCAGATGCTTTGGAACAAATGCCTAACTACGCAAAATTCTTGAAGGATGTGATGTCAAGAAAAAGAAAGATGGAAGATCATGAGACGGTTAAACTAACCGAAGAATGTAGCGCTATTATCCAACGAAAATTGCCTCAAAAGCTTAAGGATCCCGGAAGCTTTACCGTTCCATGCACTATTGGAAACGTCCCATTCGATAAAGCTTTGTGTGATTTAGGTGCTTCGATTAACCTCATGCCGTTATCTATTTTCAGGAAATTAGGTGTTGGAGAAATGAAAGCCATAACGGTTATGCTACAATTAGCGGATCGATCCATAACACATCCCAAGGGGATTGTTGAAGATGTGCTTGTAAAAGTAGACAAATTTATTTTTCCAGTGGATTTGTTGTCCTTGACATGGAAGAAGACGAAGATCTACCACTTATCCTTGGACGTCCATTTTTAGCAACGGGAAAAGCTCTTATTGATGTTGAAAGGGGAGAATTAACACTACGTGTTAATGATGAGCATGTTCTATTTTCTATATTTAAAGCTATGAAATTCCATGATGATACGGAATATTGCAATGTTATTGACCATATAAGCTCGTATGGAAAGAAAAAAATCTTACACTCATTGTCTTCGGATCCATTAGAGTTTGCTCTTACGAATTCATGTTTTTCTAGTGATTCAACTTTAGAGTTTGACGATTCTCACTTGTTTGATTATGTTTCTGAATTTAATTCTCTACAGGAAGAAACGCAAATCAATAAATCCGATGATTTTAACAAAGAGGAGCATGAAGTAGTTGCGGAAATCAAGCTGACGGACGACTCGAACGTGTCCAACGACATGGTGCAAAATTTTGGGCCCGTTTCGGATTTATCTCAACCAAGCTTAGACCTTAAAGCCCTCCCAGATCACCTCAAGTACGCATTTCTAGATGATAACAATACCAATCCGGTAATTGTATCCTCTTCACTTTCATCCACTCAATTAGATAAATTGCTTCGTGTATTGAGAGCACATAAGTCGGCTATAGGATGGTCTATCTCAAATTTGAAGGGAATTAGCCCGTCTATATGCATGCATAGGATTTTGCTTGAAGAAAATTTTAAACCTAAAGTGCAAAATCAACGAAGTCTTAATCCCATAATGAAAGAAGTAGTGAAAAAGGAAGTGCTAAAACTTTTAGATGCCGGGATGATATATCCAATTTCCGATAGTGAGTGGGTGAGTCCTACGCAAGTGGTATCAAAAAAGGGAGGGATGATCGTAACCAAAGATGAGAAAGATGAATTAATTGCTATGAGAGTAGTTACGGGATGGCGAGTGTGTATAGACTATAGGGCTTTAAATGCGGCTACTCGCAAAGACCATTCCCCCCTTCCCTTCATTGATCAAATGCTTGATAGATTGGCGGGGCATGAATTTTTCTGTTTTCTTGATGGATATTCAGGGTATAATCAAATCTACATAACACCGGAAGATCAAGAAAAAACGGCTTTTACATGTCCTTATGGAATTTATGCTTATCGTAGAATGCCGTTTGGTTTATGTAATGCTCCAGCCACGTTTCAACGTTGTATTATGGCTATCTTTCACGGTTTGATCGAAAATATAATGGAAGTTTTCATGGATGATTTTTCGGTGTTTGGAAATTCATTTGATCATTGCTTGCATAATCTTACTTTAGTTTTGCAGCGATGTGAAGGCACAAATCTCGTGCTGAATTGGGAGAAATGCCACTTTATGGTGCAAGAAGGAATTGTCTTAGGCCATAGAGTGTCCGCCGCCGGTTTGGAGGTTGATAGGGCGAAAACTTTCGCCATTGAGAAACTTCCCCCACCGAAGAATGAAAAAGCAATTAGGAGTTTTCTTGGACATGCGGGTTTCTATAGGAGATTCATAAAAGACTTTTCAAAAACCACTAAAACTTTGAGTAAATTGTTAGAAAAAGATACCACTTTCATTCTTTCTAACGAATGTTTGCAGGCATTTGAGACTTTAAAGGCATTAGTGAGTGCTCCTATCCTCGTGGTACCGGATTGGTCTCAACCATTTGAGATCATGTGTGGTGCAAGTGATTATGCGGTCGGAGCTGTATTGGGACAACGTCGTGAGAAACTCTTTCGGGCTATTTATTATGCAAGCAAAACATTGGACGGAGCCCAAAAAATCACACAACAACGGAGAAAGAAATTCTTTCCGTGGTATTTGATTTTGATAAGTTCCGATCATACTTAATTCGGAAAAAGACGATCGTACACACTGACCACGCAGCTATCAAATACTTGTTCGAAAAGAAAGATTCTAAACCTCGCCTAATTCGATGGATTCTTCTTTTACAAGAGTTTGATGTGGAAGTTCGAGACAGAAAAGGTTGTGAAAATGTGGTAGCCGACCACTTATCTCGCCTCGAGTACAAAAAGGAGGAGGAGCCCGAGATCGAAGGGATTAAAGAAGAGTTTCCGGACGAGCGACTTTTTATGGTAGAAGCTAAATTTCCGTGGTTTGCTGACATTGTTAATTTTTTGGTCGCAGGTGTGCTACACCTGGATTTATCTCATTATCAAAAGAAGAAATTCCTACATGATATCAAGTTCTATATGTGGGATCATCCATTACTTTTTAAAAGATGTGCCGACATGATCGTGAGGAGATGTGTACCGCAAGAGGAATGGGATGCAATTCTTCAACAATGTCATTCATCACCAACCGGAGGACATTTCGGAGCAACACGGACTGCTGCAAAGGTGTTTCAAAGCGGATGTTATTGGGCTACGCTATACAAAGATTGCTATCTCTTCACTCAACAATGCGATAGATGCCAACGAGTAGAAAATATTTCAAGACGTCATGAGATGCCCCTTACCAACGTAATTGAGGTTGAACTATTTGACGTTTGGGGTGTCGACTTCATGGGTCCATTTTCCTCATCATTCGGGAATAAGTACATTCTACTAGCGGTCGAGTACATATCTCGATGGGTCGAGGCAATTTCTTCCCCACCAAATGATGCTCAAGTAGTAATGAAATTTTTAAAGAAGAACATCTTTTGCCGATTTGGAACTCCAAGAGCGTTAATCAGTGATCGGGGATCGCATTTTGTCAATAAAATCATAGATAAGCTCCTTCATAAATATGGGGTCCGATCAAAGAAATCATTGGCCTATCATCCACAAGCAAATGGACAAGCTGAAGCGGCTAACAAAGAGATTAAGCTAATCTTGGAAAAGACGGTGAGTACATCTCGGAAAGATTGGTCATCCAAGCTCGACGATGCACTTTGGGCTTATCGTATGACCTATAAAACACCTTTGGGAACATCTCCCTATCAACTCATATTCGGGAAATCATGTCACCTACCTTTGGAATTGGAGCATAGAGCGATGTGGGCGGTAAAAAGAATAAACTTGGATTTTGAGGCCGCCAGAAAGAAAAGATTGCTAGAGCTAAATGAATTGGAAGAATTCCGGGATGAATGCTACGAAAACTCTTGAATCTACAAAGAGAGGTCTAAAAGATGACACGATAAGATGATCGTTAAACGTGAATTTATGCCGGGACAACAAGTACTTCTCTATAATTCAAGACTAAAATTGTTCCCCGGAAAATTAAAATCAAGATGGTCGGGTCCATTCGTGATCAAGAAAGTACTTCCACCCAGAATAGTCGAGCTCATGAGCAGAGATGGAGATCTATTTAAAGTTAACGGACAACGAGTCAAACACTACTATCATCCCAATCAAAAGGAAGCCGTATCCGTAATAACTTTAATCGAGCCATAAAAACTTCCAGTTGAAGACGTCCGACTGAAGACATTAAACTTAGCGCTAATTGGGAGGCAACCCAATAGTTTTCATTTTCATGTTTTGATCTTTTTCGTATTTTTTTTGTATTTTTACTTCTTGTAAAACTAACCGGTTCAATTTTTGGTGTTCATTTCGCAGGAAAAAGACCCGAAAACAAAACTGCATTTTCCAGGCCAGTACGACACGGGCCGTGTCATTTGACACGGTTGGGTCGTGCAGGCAGACAATATATCACTTTTTGTGCAAGTACGGCACGAGCCGTGTCATTTGACACGGTCCGGTCTAGGGTCCAGTCGATTTTGACGTTCCACGTTAGTACGACACGGGCCGTGTCATACGACACGTTCGAGTCAGGTATCCAGTGAAAATTTTACTTTTTGGGATAGTACGGCACGGGACGTGTCAATTGACACGGCCGGGTCAGGTCGACATCAGCTTTTTTAACAAAGGAGACAGGTACGACACGGGCCGTGTCATTTGACACGGGCCGTGTCAGTCGGGCGGTATAAAACCTGAAGCGGCCGACTCCTCCATTTCTTTCTTCCCCAATTCTATTTCTTCCCCCAAAACATAAACCCTAGCCCCGAATCACCCAAAATCCGGCAAAATCAAGCAATAATCGTGTTAAATCTCACATAATAACAAAGGATTCATCATTATTCCACAATCCTAAAGCTTCAAAGGGTACGAATCGGACGAATTCATCCGAGTTTTTGGGTCGCGATTTTTTCTGAGATTTTCTTCAATTTTCACTCCGAATTCAAGGTATGATTCACGATTTTTGATGGTTAAATTCTTCATTGCATTAATATTATGTGAAATATGATTTTGTGAGCAATTTAGGGTTCTTAAATGGATTTTTGGTGGAATTTGTCATGAGTAAAAATACATTGAAATTTTGTTAGTGAATTTGTGAATCACATGTTGGACGTATATGATTGAGAGATGTTATTACATATTTGAAATTGTTGAGATATTACATACAATGACGATTGGCGATGAAATTTACGGTTGGGGTATTGATAAAGAAACGTTTATTTTGGGGGAAAATGTGTAATTTGTAAGAAGTTTGGGGGTGCGTTTATTATCAAAAAATAGTGATTCTGAGCTTGTGAACAAATGATAATCGATGAATCTCTTGCAGAAAAATGGTCAGGGTACGAGGACGAGGAAATGCCCAACAGGGACGGGGCGCAGCTCAAAGGGGACGAGGAAGACCCACAACAAAAATTGAACAACCAGATAGAATACCTACTCAAGGGGCTGTCGAGACACCCGAGACATATGGAATAGAACTTCCACTAAGTCGCCTAGCACGATGGGAGACATTGGGGCAGAAAAAAATGCTCCCCACTCGATGGTCGGACGATGAGTGCATAACGGCGATGGGGATAAGAGACGATGTCATAAGGCTACTTGCACGAATAAGTTGGACGACGTTAATGACCCAACATTAGCCCACCTACCGCTGCCTCACGTTGGAATTCATTAGCACACTCTCTGTTAAAAAAGACCCGATTTCGCATGAGCCGACTGCCTTGGAATTCTGGCTAAACAACAAAAACGAAAAATTTGGTCCTGGTGAATTGGATGCTATATATGACGCTCAAAGGCACGGAGAATACCGAATCAATCGGTTCGAGTGTGAGACTTACTGGAGGGAAATGGTCGAATATCCAGGGAGCGATGCATGTCCCTACATCCCAAAGTCGGCAAAAGGATTCTCTCTTCGCAATCCTATCCTCCGCTATCTACACAAGGTGATTGCGAGCACTTTCTTCGGCCAGAAAGAAACGGGGCCAATTACTCAACGAGAGCTTTATGTTTTATCACATATACTCGACGGAACAAATCCAGCAACCGGAGCTATTATCATGGATCATTTTGAGGATGTTGCCACTAAACCGAGAGGGGAGATTTGGATAGGGGTTTTAATTACCCCTATCGCACTTCATCTTGATGTACCACTAGAAAACCGAACTCCCCTCCCGGGAAATATGCTTCTATCTGTCCAAGTCATGAAGTTGATGAATATTCTCGACTACGACTCTCGCGTTATTTTCCTCCAGAATGACGGCGATCACTTCCGACTCCCGAATACAACTTTGACAACTATTGACAGTATTAGGGACTTAGGAAATCTACAAATGGCCACGGAAGCGCATAAATTGGCCCGGGAGGCAGCTGGATTAATTTCTCCTAGTGAAAGATATGTTGCTCAGAATGTCCATCCTAGGCATACGGAATTTGAGGATAGATCCGAGAGGATGCGAGAAGAAGAGAGAGAGAGAGGAAAGAATGGAGGAAGAATTCGCCTGTGAGAGAGGCCCTGAAGACGAAAGAGAAACGGAGGAGGAAGAAGAGAGAAGGAGAGAACGCCCCGAGTCGTCGAGACAGGCCGAATCAAGACATGCCACATCTCGTTCCACACTGAGAGAAGAGTTTGAGGCTTTCCGAGAGGAGACCCGTCAAAGACAAGACGAGATGCTAGCAATTTTACGACGAATGGAAGATTGGCATGTCCAACAAGACCACTTTCCTCCGCCAAATCAGTAGGACCGGTTGTAAGTATTTCTTGACCCAAAGTTTTTATTGTTTAAATACTATATCCCCCATTCGTGTGTATACTCTTTAATTCAAGTTTGGGGGGAGATATTGGGTCAAGAAATACCTACATTGTTTGTTTGTTTGTTTTTTGTTTTTTTGGGATTTTGATTTACGTTTTGGTTTGAATTTTTTGGTGTGTTTTATTTCGAACTTGGTGTGTTTTGAAGATGATGAACTTAGATGAAACTCGAAAGAATAAACTCTTGTCTTGGATGCCTCGGGATTTATTTTGTTATTTTGATATGCAAATCGAGGATAATTTGAAGGGGAAAATTGTAGAATAATCAAAAGGGTGTGAAATTGAATAAATAGTTTAATCTCTTGGAAATATGAACAAATCTAGCTTGTGAGCTTTTGAGTCTTCGTGCATCATTAAATATGCAAGTTTCATTGTCGAGTGTACCATTCATGTTTTTAAGACTCTAGAACTTGCCCTGGTATCTTATTCGAAACTACAAGTGTGTGTGCAAATTAGTGAAAATGATTTTAGGCGATTTTTATTGGCAACCCTTCAAACCTTTTGGCCAACCCAAAAATTTATTTCCCTAGTTAGCCCGATTGAGCTTAAAGCCTATTTCTTGTTAGCCACATTATGAGCTTTCCGTTCCATTATAAACTTTTGTCCCTATACTTGAGCTATTTAGAACAAATTGGCAAAAGAATGAAAAGATGTGTGGAAGTGATTGGGAAGATTGTTGGTTCAAATGCAATGATTCATCAAAATAAATTTGAAGGAAGAATGGTGTGATTTTAATGATAATGTTGTCCACCACATGAAAACATAAAAAGAAAAAGTTTGTGGACACAAAAGAAATGAGATGTATTGGAGCGATAAGGAGGAATAAAGTTGTGATTCTCACTTTCAAAAGAGATTAGTGCGATTATATTGAAATCAAGGGGTTGAAGGAAGCAAATTCCAAGGGATTATTGAGCTTCTAATTGAGCGAAGTGATTATTGAGATGATGTTCTAATTTTCTCAAGTCAAGTCACTTTAAGCCATACCTATCCTACCCCGACCAAAAAGCCTACATTACAACCGATAAAGTCCTTTTTGATTCACCAAATTTGCATGCACAACTAGTGGTAGAGATGTAGACGATTGGCAAGCCTATGGGAATTCTTATTTCATTGAATGAGTTTTGAGCGTCAATTATCCCATTATACACTTTGAGAGTGAGGGAATACACTTGACCGGCGAGGTTCGTATTATTCAAGTATTAGCTATGATGTTAAGGAAGCACCCCCGAGATTTGAATACTTTATAGAACTCGACTTATTTATTTCTTGAGGCGTATTGATGAATTTTCAAAATGATCCTTTGAGGTATGTTGAGGGACGAGTTCCCTTAAGAGTGGTTATTTTAAAGTGCATTGCTCGAGACGATCAACGTTCAAGTTTGGGGGATTTTGATAACACTCATTTTTACACATATTTTTGCACCGATTTTCCGGGGTTTAAGATCCTAAAATGTGTAGAACTGTGTTGTTTATACTCATATTATGTTTATTGGACTCGATCATGCTTGGGTACGTTTTATTGATTTTATAGGTACTTTATGGACATAAATCAAGCAAGAACGAAGTCTCAAACCCCAATACATATCAAGCAATGCGGAAACGGAGATCGGACATAAAAAAGAGTCAAAACGGTGTCAAAACAGACCAACAGGAGCTCGGTCGTGTCAAATGACACGGGCCGTGTCATAATCCTGGCCGTGCCATATTGACACGGTCGCGTTTCTTATCCAAGCAGCTTTTCATTTTCTAGAGGAGTATAACACGGGTCGTGTCATTCGACACGGTCGTGTCATTTGCTCGGCCGTGTCAATTGACACGGTCGAGTTCCCTGTCCAGCGAGTTTCGGAGTTTTGGGCACACTATGACACGGGCCGTGTCATTTGACGCGGGCCGTGTCACTTTTCGGTGGAAAAATCACCTTTTGACATTTTTGCAAGATTTGTGTATGAAAAGTGATGTTTTTGGCTTTATAAAAAGGGATATTGGACTAGACTGATATTCAGCCTTTGAGAGAGAATTGGAGAGATTGGAGAGAGAAAAAACACAAGATTTGTGGGCTTTTACTCCAAAAGAAGGAGATTTGAAGGAAATTCTTGAAGAACACTTCAAGAACATTTGAAGGCTTCAACCGGGATCAATCAAGACACACCACGAGTTTTATCTTCTTCCTATCTTTTATTCATTTTGTTCTTTTATTTAGCATGAACATGATGATTATTAATCTTTCGTTCATTTCCATGTCCGGCTAAACTCATTAGATTCCGGGCATGGGAGTACGTTGATTTGCTATGATTTTGAGGGATTGATGATTATATTTATCTAGTGTGATTTCTTTATCAAATACTTGGTTTTGATTCATGTTTAGACACTTGATCAATATTTTTACATGTTAAACTTAATTACTCATAATTCGAGAGAAGAAGGCATTAATAGGTTTCGAGTATTTGACGTAGTAAATTACGAGATTGAGAAATCGGTGATGAACTATGATGATATTTAATCTTATGAACATTATGGAGTTATATAATTTATAATAGACAGAGACGTTGTTATAGGTTGTTTAATCTACATTTTAATACATCTCGAGAGAGACTTTAGAATATTGTTGTGATCATCGTTTTAGAGACGCACTTAGAACCTATTGGAACCAATCCCGACTAAATTTAGTAATCAACGGAAACCTAACCTTAGAATCTACCTTTCTAAACTCTTGCAATTCGCTTCCATTCGGATATTTTCAATTGTTTTAATTTATTGTGATCATTGTATTTTATTTCATTAATCACCCATTTTACCTTTCGATCGTCTAGATAAAACCGGAAACACTATAATCTAGTACTCAACACAATAAGAATATTTAGTCTCTGTGGAATACGACCTTGCTCGCCGCTTTCTACATATTCTCCGTACACTTGCGGATTCTTTAAAAATATAGCGAACACACCTCATAAGACCGGCTCATCCGGCACTATAAGACCGAGCTCGCCTCGGCACCTCATAAGACCGGCTCATCCGGCACTATAAGACCGAGCTCGTCTCGGCACCTCATAAGGCCGGCTCATCCGGCACTATAAGACCGAGCTCGCCTCGACACCTCATAAGACCGGCTCATCCGGCACTATAAGACCGATCTCGTCTCGGCACCTCATAAGGCCGGCTCATCCGGCACTATAAGACCGAGCTCGCCTCGACACCTCATAAGACCGGCTCATCCGGCACTATAAGACCGAGCTCATCTCGGCACCTCATAAGACCGGCTCATCCGACACTATAAGACCGAGCTCGCCTCGGCACCTCATAAGACCGTCTCATCCGGCACTATAAGACCGAGCTCGCCTTGGCACCTCATAAAACCGGCTCATCCGGCACTATAAGACCGAGCTCGTCTCGGCACCTCATAAGGCCGGCTCATCCGGCACTATAAGACCGAGCTCGCCTCGGCACCTCATAAGACCGGCTCATCCGGCACTATAAGACCGAGCTCGTCTCGGCACCTCATAAGGCCGGCTCATCCGGCACTATAAGACCGAGCTCACCTCAGCACCTCATAAGACCGGCTCATCCGGCACTATAAGACCGAGCTCGTCTCGGCACCTCATAAGGCCGGCTCATCCGGCACTATAAGACCGAGCTCGCCTCGGCACCTCATAAGGCCGGCTCATCCGGCACTATAAGACCGAGCTCGCCTCGGCACCTCATAAGACCGGCTCATCCGGCACTATAAGACCGAGCTCGTCTCGGCACCTCATAAGGCCGGCCCATCCGGCACTATAAGACCGAGCTCGTCTCGGCACCTTATAAGACCGGCTCATCCGGCAATATAAGACTGAGCTTGTCTCGACACTCTGAAAGTCCGGGCTCACCTCGGCACAATTAACAAATGATGAACAGGAAAAGCTACAGATGCAGTAAAGAAGATTTTATTCACTTAAGGAGGCATTTCTAGAAAGTACATATGACAAAAAAGAAAACAAATGAAGACTGGCACGCAGGCCGTACATGAAATAAAAATCTACTCGGACCCACCCTACTGGCCAGTCGCCTGGAAGGACTGCCCTTCACCTTCGCCGGGCGGAGCCAACCCAGAATCTTCAACAACCTCAGCGACCTTTGGCTCATCAGCTCCATGGATATCAACATGCAGATCGGTCGCCTGGGATACTATATAGGCCTCGATCTCCTGAACGGTCTTCCCTCCCTTCATGAGATCTAATATCTCGTAGCAGGTGGAGACGTAATTCAGTTTGATCAGCTCCTCGAACTCAGGCGTCTCCTTAAAGGCCGCCGCCCCCTCGGCAAGACCCTTGGAGCCTCGCAAGTATTAACACGCTCGGTCAGGTTTTCAACCTGGGCCTTAGTTTCTTTAAAGTAAGCCTCATGCTCAGCCCTGGTGTCTAACCACCGATTATGCGCCAGCTCGGCCGCTGCGGTCATCTCTTTGGCCTTCACCTTCCATATATCGGCCTCGAGGGCCCGACTGTCCAGGATCTCCATATCACCCTTCATGGAGGTTATCTCCTCCTCCAAGGACTTGATCAACGAAGGACAGAGATGGTGCTCTTCCTGCAAGGCCTTGAGATCGGCCTCCACCTTTTTATGCTTCTCGACCAGGGCCAAAATCTCATCGGTGGCCTTCACGTAAGTGCACATTGCATGGCCGATCAGAGCGTTTCCGAATTGGATCTGCTCAGTCGGATCCATGTCATTGGTCACCATCTACAGCTTGGGCGTCCAGCCCTTGATTGGAATATGACTGGACGCAGCCACCACAGGGGGAACCCGATCGAGCATCTCAGCGGTTGGAGTAGCCGCCCGGACATAATCAAGGAACCAGCGCGGCCGCCGCCCCTTCATCTGGGCACAAGGTTCCTCCCGAACCTTATTAATCGGGAGATAATGACCCTCCAAGTCAATTAAGAGCTCCTTTCCAGTCGCACGATCCGTACGGATAGGGCTCGGCGCGGATACAGGAACTTCAGGAGTTGGCCGAGCCTCGGCCTTAGTCACGCTGCCCTCGGGCTCGGTCTCCCCTCTTTTTCATTTGCCCGCGCGATCCCGCCGCTCAGCCGCCTCGGCAGCCAATCTCGCCACACGCTGCGCAGGCATCTCTTTCCTTCCAGACGGAGCCTTGGCCCTATGGACTGGAGAAAGAAGATATGTTAAAAAAAATTACCTGATGAAGACATGATACTCAGATCGGTGGATCGAAGTCCGGCCGCCCAGAGGTTTTCCTCAGTAACCAAAAGATGCGACTTCCTCTGCTCAGCGAGAAGATCCAAAAGCTATTCAACCCGGTCGTCCAACTCGGAGGAGGTCTCTTGCGTCGGGATGCGTTCTGCACAAAAAGCAAATTATGAGTGTTAGACAAAGAAATAATAGAACAGAAAACACGATACTTACTCATTTTGGCAATAAAATGTTCCGGGATCCGAAGCTCCGCGTCTATGACGCCGGACTCCCACTCATCCACCGAACTCCTCCAAGGCCCCCCGACATAAAACCACTGCTCCTTCCAACTGTGGATGGTCTCCGGCACATCCACCACATCCTTGTGCATGGCATGCCAGGCTGTCAAGTAAAACCAGCCGGAGCCGGATCTGCCGATCGATCTCCACAAAAAAAAGCTGTTGAACTCCTCGAAGCTGGGCTCGGGCCAGCCGTGCTGATGGAAAAGAACGAAAAGCCCCACCACCCGAGCCCAAGAATTGGGGTGAATCTGAGCCAGCGGAAGACCCCACTGCCTTAACCAGCGGGAGAAAGCCAAAGGAAGCAGAAACCTTAACCCAGCCAGCAAGGATCGATAGTACACCGCCGCACAGTCGGGAGGCGGGGTGTGGGGCCTCTCCTCCAAAGTCGGAACGAATATCCGCACCCTAGCCGGGATCTTGAACTGCCTCCGCCTAGACACCAGCTGCTCTTCCGTGACGGTACTGCGAATCGAAGCAGAGTCCCACTCGGCCTCTACGAAAGGGGATGGCCGAGGCTGAATCCAAGACGCCGAAGGCTCAACCCCTTCCTCCTCCGGAATCTCGCCGACCGCCGTCAACGGTGCCACCATCTCCACATCTCCAGATCCTGGCGACCTCGCGACCTTGCCTTCTTCTTCCTCAACGCTCCAGTGGACGGGAACTCCGCCTACCGACAGATTCGCCACTCCCGTACGGTCCGGCGACATGGTCAAGTCCTCCGCCGCCCTCTCATACCTCAACTCCGACATATCAAATAGAAAGGAAAGAAAAGCTTACCAAATTTTTTTCTCTAAGATCGGAAAACAATACCTGAACTTTTCTCTCTCTTTCGTCTCTGCAGCAAAACACAAAATGGCGGAGGGAATAATAAAGAAGAAGATGTCCTATATTTATAACGGAAGAGAGGCATTAAATGCCTAGTGCATGACGCGACGATTCACACTGAACTGTCGCAAAAATCGAAGGTGCGTGAACGCGTCGTCAAATCAGATCCCGCCACGCGTGTACTCGAGATTTCGGATGTGTAATTGAACCTTGTGATATTGTAATTGTTGCATTTTGATCTGAGTATTATTCTCCGTATTTCATAATCCGGTGTTGTTGAGCGTATGATTTCATGATTTTGATCTAAATTGTGATTCTGCGCATGTAGCGCACGCTATCGACTAAGTGTAGCGTACGCTAATTTGGATCCGTAGCGCACGCTGTGCATGAACCTTAGCGCATGTTATACGTAGTCAACATGATTGAGACAGTGTGGTAGGTGAGATCAACCGCGGATCTTGGTCGGATTATGTCGGGATGAACCTGGACGGCTTTCGGGAAAAACCAAGTCAACGCGGTAGCGCACGCTAATGATATGAGGATAGCGCACGCTAAACGCTGAGTACAGTGAAGTCAGTAAGCTTCATATGACCGTTAGCGCACGCTATGGATATGGGCTAGCGCGCGCTAATAACCCTTTTCTATATATAGGACAACACACTTTTTCATTTTTTTCAGCTTTCATCACTTCCCAAACCCGAATTCTGAGACATAGAGAGTCACTCTCTCCATCCTAAACCCCTTATATCATTATCCTAGATTGAGTTTGAAGATTGTATATCATTGGAGATTGGTGTTCAGGCTCTCGGTGTCGGATTTCTTCAAGTTCCTCATTGTTCTTCACTATTTTGAGGTAGGTGATTCTTCACCAATTAGAGTAGTATTCTTAAGGATGTTTTGGAGCATGTTTTGAGATTATCTAGTCAGATAAATTCGTACGTAGTCGAACATCATGTTATTAGAAGGATATTTTCGATGCTTCGGTACTTCTTCATCGTATAAACCGTTGAACCTTTTTAGTGTTTGAACTCCTAAGCATATTCATGTATCTTCAAAACCGATTATGACCAGTATTTAGAGATTATCAAGTTCTTATGCTTTTACGTAATGGAATCATACATTTTGGGACATGGAATAGATTGAACTTAGGATATTTTCTTGAAGATCAAGATGAATTATGGTGTTGTGATGATTATATGTATCCTTGTATCTCGTAGTTGTTTAATCCGTAAAGATCTTTCATAAACCGTATGAGCATGATATGCACGGAGATGACATGTATTAACACTGAAGA
Organism: Orobanche coerulescens; assembly: GCA_033398695.1. Taxonomy (NCBI): domain Eukaryota; kingdom Viridiplantae; phylum Streptophyta; class Magnoliopsida; order Lamiales; family Orobanchaceae; genus Orobanche; species Orobanche coerulescens. Next base: position 28,673,430 of record CM065813.1, read on the forward strand.
TTTCATGGGTTTTATCACCATTAGATCAAGTTTTCTGCCCAGTAGTATACTGCCATGCACGGTTAGCGCACGCTAAGATAGGCATATTAACGTGCGCTATCGAGAATGAGTTAACGTACGCTACGTTTGGTACGTAACGTACGTTATGTCATTAGTCGAGTCAGTCGGCTGATCAGAGAGGATTGTCGGTGCATAGTTAGCGTATGCTAGACTTCTCCGTTTACGTACGCTAACGGGCAGGCTTAGCGCACGTTACGTAGAGTACGTAGCGTACGCTAAGTAGTTCAGGCAGAATTTGTTTTTTAGAAGCTTTCGGCCGTAAACCGGATTGTTAGACATTCGTACGACATGAGATGAATTCTTTATTATTTCTTTTGAACAAGGTCCGAGCCTTGCATGGGGGACGATTGAGGGGCGGTGACATATGGACGCGTGACATTTGTTGGAGTATTTCATTCTTGCCATTTTCGAGGCAAGTATCATATGTTGAGTTTGGTTTATATTGGAACTTTGATCATGCATATGGTTTTGTTCATGTTGTCGAGTATGAGATTAATCTCTTTGATTTCTTGTGGTATTCGTGGTTAATTGTTCATATTACTGGGCATATTGAAATGCATATATGTATGCATGATTGCATGATTTATATTGTAAATGATCCGAGGGGGGTCATGAGGATCTATGCTGAGGGCGCTGGATCGAATGTCCACCATGCATTGGTCCGACGGGATCATCATGGGGATCTATGCTGAGGGCGCTGGATCGTTGGACGGGTTTTCCACCATGCGTTGGTCCGACGGGATCATCATGGGGATCTATACCGAGGGCACTGGATCGCTGGATTACCATGTATTGTGTTGATGGAATCGTGAGGATTCGCATCGTTGGATTCCGGTGACGGAAGTCCGTTTTGTATGTTTTATAGTGCCCTGATGAAATTTGTATTTTGATACTTGTACTAGCATTGTTTTGCTAACCCCTTCGGGGGTGGACATTGTTTTTTATGTTCAGGTAGCCGAAGAGCGGGGAGGCAACCACAGTACCAACATGACGATGAAATGGCTCAGTGATGTGGTTGATGTTTATTGTTATTGTGATTTGTATTCTTGGTTCACTTTAGTACTCGAGTACGTGTGTTTTAATAATGTCACTTTCGATATGGTTGTATAAGTTAACTCATTGGATCAGTTGAATCAGTTCTGTATTTTGAACTTCAATGGTACTGTCGGATTATATTTACATTTCTTTTAATTAGCCTTGTAAATCCTTACTTAAAGGGGTTTACGGTGCTGTAATTATTCCGAATATCTCGGGGTGTTACAGAATATGGTATCAGAGCTAAGATTCATGGATATCTTGGCAGTCGGGTTAGTTGGGTCTGTTTACGTTATTAGGTCGTTTGTAACATCACTGCTGAGCCAGCGTCGTCGTTTGGACCGTGGTTATAAGTTTCCTAATCTCAAATACTACCATTTTATTTAATTCATGTTTTGTGAACATTGACGGACTTTCTTTTAGAAAGTTTGCCCTGGTTGAGTATTTGTGTTTACAGTATGTTGAGGGGAGGTCGTGGACGCGGACGTAGTCGTGGACGCGGATGTGGAAATACGAGACAGGAGGATTCGGCGTCTACTCCAGAGATTTATGCTAGTCGAACCGATTCCAATTCTGGAGGACAGCAGGGATCAGCAAATAATAATGCAGATCCTAACGTGCCGGGAGTGCTTCAACAGGTGGTTGCTCAGATAAACCAGTTTGCTCAGGTTGTTGATCGCATGCAGACGGCGATGGGACAGCAGCATAACGAGGATAATCGGGGGGAAAAATGGCTTACTGAGGTGGTCAAATTGCACCCTCCGAAATTTGACGGTTCTGCTGAGACGCTTTCTTGGGATCACTGGCTGAAGGAGTTAGAGAAGATCTTTGCAGGGATTAACTGTCCCAACGACAGAAAGGTTCCGATCGCCCAGTATCTTCTGACTGGGGAGGCTTTCGATTGGTGGGAGGCCATTCGACCTGAGGAGCATAATGCTGACTGGACGGAGTTCAAATTAATGATGGAAGCGCAGTATTGTCCTCGCCCGGTTAGAGAGGCCCGAGTCCGGGAGTTTTTCTCACCACAAAATTCAGAGGCATCTGTGACAGACGTGATTAAGACTTTTAATCACTAGTTGACTTATGTGCGCCACTTGGTCAGAACCGAGGCAGAGAGGATTTTTCATTTTGACATGCGGATGAAGCCGGAAATTCAACAGTATATATCCGGATTTGAATGTACCACCTTGCGACAGTATCAAGACAAAACATTGGCCTATGATATGAAAGAGGCGGCAGTAGAGAAGTCAACGGAAGCAAAGAAGCAGAAAGTGTCTGGCAACTTCACGGAGAATAAGGGTAGTGGGCCCCGCAGGGGCCAATCCTCATTTCATTCATCCAGGAGGCCTCCGCATCCTTCTCGAGGTGGAAATAAGTTCCGGGCAGCGCCAACCGTTTCAGATGCAGGGAAGAAATGTTATAACTGTGGCAAAGCGGGGCATGTTCGACGTGACTGTTTCGCACCTGCTGTGACCTGTTTCGAGTGTGGACAAGAACGCGCAACATTTTGTGGAAATGCGACTCGATCTTTTGGTACTCGCACTCCTGCACCAGTTCCGAAGGACACTAGTGTAAACCAGACGCAGCAAAGTGGTTTCCCGCAGCAGAATGTTGGGAAAAGAGAGGCATCCAGCGCTGGGTCCGTTCCTCCGCGTATTTATGAGATGAAGAAGTCAGACGAGCAGAACACGGCTCTTGCATCAGGTACGATTCAGATCCTTTTGCAACCAGTTAGTGTCTTATTCGATTCAGGAGCTACGCATTCTTTCATATCTTTGAACTGTGTTAATCGTTTGGAAATCTCGTGCTTGTATGATTGTGAACCTTATGTTGTGGGACTACCGAGCGGAGAGAAACTTGTAGGAACCCTAGAAACTAGAGATTTTCCGGTGACTATAGGAGGGAGAGATTGGCTATCAAATCTTATTGTACTTGACATCCTTGGTGACGATTTAATTCTCAGAGATGATTGGATCAATCGTTATGGAGCTATTTTGAATTATCGAAAGAGAGTCATTTCTATCATTTCCGATGACGGGTCTGAACATTTATTTAAAGGGTGGAGACCGGGAAGCTCAGGAAAATTGATCAAAGCGATGAAAGTTGTGAAATTACTGAAGCAGGGATGTCATGGACTTTGGTGCTATGCCATGAGGAAAGAGGAAGGAGTAGAGCTCTCATCTATTCCAGTTGTGAATGAATTCTCAGATGTATTCCCTGACGAACTACCTGGGTTACCTCCACAGAGAGAAGTGGAGTTCACTATCGAATTAGAGCCTGGAGCCGCTCCTATTTCCAGAGCACCATACCGCATGGCGCCAACCGAGATGTATAAACTAAAGAAGCAACTGGAGGAATTATTACAGAAGGGTTATATTCAACCTAGCGTTTCTCCTTGGGGAGCGCCCGTTCTCTTTATCCAGAAGAAAGATGGATCCCTCCGATTATGTATTGATTACAGGGAACTAAACAAGGTGACGATCAAGAACAAGTATCCTATACCTTGGATCGACAACTTGTTTGATCAACTGCAAGGGGCAAGGGTATTCTCGAAGATTGACTTGCGATCAGGATACCATCAGTTGAGAATTAAGGAATCAGATATACCGAAATCTACTTTCAGATCCCGGTACGGGCATTATGAAGTTGTAGTGATGCTATTTGGACTTACCAATGCTCCTGCGATATTTATGCAATTGATGAATCGGGTATTCTTAGAATACTTGGATAAATTTGTGGTCGTCTTCATCGATGACATCTTGATCTATTCGAAAGACAAAGAGGAGCATGTCGAGCATTTGCGTGTGGTTTTGAGCACCTTGAGGACTGAATAGCTTTATGCAAAGTTTTCCAAATGCGAGTTCTGGCTTATGGAAGTAACCTTCCTTGGGTATGTGATATCAGCTAACGGAGTTCAGGTGGATCCGAAGAAAGTCGAAGCAATCTTGGAATGGGAAGCTCTTAATAACGTGAAAGAAGTCGGAAGCTTCTTAGGACTTGCTGGATATTATCACCGTTTTGTAGAGGGATTTTCCAAAATTACTCGTCCGCTCACTCAGCTGTTACAGAAAACTCAAAAGTTCACGTGGGATGAGAAATGCCAGGCTGGTTTTGATGAACTTAAGAAGAGACTGACGACAGCACCTATATTAGCGTTACCAGATGGGACTGATGGATTTATGGTATACAGCGATGCTTCAAATCAGGGTCTGGGATGTGTATTGATGCAAAAGGATAAAGTGATTGCCTACGCCTCTCGACAGTTGAAACCGTACGAAGTTAATTACCCGACTCATGATCTGGGGTTAGCAGTTGTGGTCTTTGCCTTAAAAATTTGGCGACATTATTTGTACGGCACTCATTGTCAGATCTTTACAGATCATAAAAGCCTCAAGTACATTTTCAGTCACAAAGAATTAAACATGTGGCAGAGAAGGTGGCTAGAATTGATTAAGGATTACGACATGGAAATTCTCTATCATCCGGGTAAAGCAAACGTAGTAGCCGATGCACTGAGCCGTAAACCTGTTTCTCTTCGAGTGATGGAAGCACTTACGTCCCAAACCAACATTCAACGAGAACTAATCCGTGAATGAATTGAAGTGTGGACGCAAGGAGTCCAAGGGCAATTGTGTGTGATGGAACTAACTTCGTCACTAGTCGAGGAAATCAAATCTAAGCAGTTGAATGATTCTCTGATCCTTCGGTTATGTGACGAAGTAAAGAAAGGAAGGGCCCCATGGTTCGTGATAAAAGATGATGGAGTTCTGAGATTTCAGAGTCGACTTTGCGTTCCCGATGCTGATGATTTGAGACGGACAATTCTGAAGGAAGCTCACAGCGCGCCCTATTCTATTCACCCGGGTAGCAGTAAGATGTATAAGGATCTAAAACAAAACATCTGGTGGGGGAATATGAAGAAAGATGTAGCAGAGTACGTTTCGAAGTGTTTGACTTGTCAGCAGGTTAAGATTGAACATCAGCGACCTGCCGGAATATTAAAACCGCTTCCGATTCCTGAGTGGAAATGGGAGGATATCTCGATGGATTTCATCACCAATATGCCAAGGACCAAGACGGGAATGAACATGATTTGGGTTATAGTGGATCGATTAACCAAGTCGGCTCATTTCCTAGGAATTAAAGACACTTGGGGACCCGAGAGATTGGCGTGAGTATTTATTGCCGAGATAATCAGATTGCATGGGACGCCGAAGACCATTATTTCAGATCGATATGGTCGTTTTCTGTCGCACTTCTGGAAGGCAGTTCACAGGGCTTTGGGGACCGAGCTAAATTTTAGCACGGCTTATCATCCTCAGACGGACGGTCAGTCCGAAAGGACTATACAAACAGTAGAAGACATGCTTAGAGCTTGTGTTTTGGATTGGTCAACTGATTGGGAAGTGCACTTGTCGTTGATTGAATTCACATACAACAATAGTTGGCATGCTTCTATTAAGATGGCACCATTTGAAGCTTTGTACGGGAGAAGATGCCGATCACCCCTGTGCTGGGATGATTCTTCGGACTTGATCGGGACAGAACTGGAATTGATAGTTCAGACTCAGGAGAAGATAGCTCTGATTCGGAAAAGACTATTGACTGCCCAGAGTCGACAGAAGTCTTATGCAGATGTGCGTCGTCACCCACTAGAGTTCGACCTTGGGGACCACGTACTATTGAAGGTGTCTCCTACACGTGGAATTTTCCGTTTTGGGAAGAAAGGTAATCTAAGTCCGAGATATATCGGACCATTTGAGATCCTCGAGAGAGTTGGGGATTTAGCATACAGGTTGGACTTACCGCCATCACTGAGTCACGTTCACAATGTGTTCCACGCATCCCAATTGCGGAAGTATGTACCAGATCCCAATCACATCATTGAGTTCGATGAGATCGAGGTAGCTAATGATGGTACCTTCGAAGAGAGACCAATCAAGATACTTGAGATCCGGATCAAAAAATTGAGGAATAGACCAATACCCTTGGTTAAAGTACAATGGTCACGACACGGTGTTGAAGAGGCCACTTGGGAAACGGAGGACAATATGAAGACTAGGTATCCGGAGTTGTTTTCATCTTAAGTTTCGGGACGAAACTTCTTTTTAGGGAGAGAGGATGTAATACTCGAGATTTCTGATGTGTAATTGAACCTTGTGATATTGTAATTGTTGCATTTTGATCTGAGTATTATTCTCCGTATTTCATAATCCGGTGTTGTTGAGCGTATGATTTCATGATTTTGATCTAAATTGTGATTCTGCGCATGTAGCGCACGCTATCGACTAAGTGTAGCATATGCTAATTTGGATCCGTAGCGCACGCTGTGCATGAACCTTAGGGCACGCTATACGTAGTCAACATGATTGAGACAGGGTGGTAGGTGAGATCAGCCGCGGATCTTGGTCGTTTTATGTCGGGATGAACCTGGACGGCTTTCGGGAAAAGCCAAGTCAACGCGGTAGCGCACGCTAATGATATGAGGATAGCGCACGCTAAACACTAAGTACAGTGAAGTCAGTAAGCTTCGTATGACCGTTAGCGCACGCTATGGATATGGGCTAGCGCGCGCTAATAACCCTTTTCTATATATAGGACAGCACACTTTTTCATTTTTCAGCCTTCATCACTTCCCAAACCCGAATTATGAGACATAGAGAGTCACTCTCTCCATCCTAAACCCCTCATATCATTATCCTAGCTTGAGTTTGAAGATTGTACATCATTGGAGATTGGTTTTCAGGCTCTCGGTGTCGGATTTCTTCAAGTTCCTCCTTGTTCTTCACTATTTTGAGGTAGGTGATTCTTCACCAATTAGAGTAGTATTCTTAAGGATGTTTTGGAGCATGTTTTGAGATTATCTAGTCAGATAAATTCATACGTAGTCGAACATCATGTTATTATAAGGATATTTTTGATGCTTCGGTACTTCTTCATCGTATAAACCGTTGAACCTTTTTAGTGTTTGAACTCCAAAGCATATTCATGTATCTTCAAAACCGATTATGACCAGTATATGGAGATTATCAAGTTCTTATGCTTTTACGTAATGGAATCATACGTTTTGGGACATGGAATGGATTGAACTTAGGATATTTTCTTGAAGATCAAGATGAATTATGGTGTTGTGATGATTATACGTATCCTTGTATCTCGTAGTCGTTTAATCCGTAAAGATCATTCACAAACTGTATGAGCATGATATGCACGGAGATGACATGTATTAACACTGAATATTTCATGGGTTTTATCACCATTAGATCAAGTTTTCTGCCCAGTAGTATACTGCCATGCATGGTTAGTGCACGCTAAGATAGGCATATTAATGTGCGCTATCGAGAATGAGTTAACGTACGCTACGTTTGGTACGTAACGTACGTTATGTCATCAGTCGAGTCAGTCGGCTGATCAGAGAGGACTGTCGGTACATAGTTAGCGTACGCTAGACTTCTCCATTTACGTACGCTAACGGGCATGCTTAGCGCACGTTACGTAGAGTACATAGCGTACGCTAAGTAGTTCAGGCAGAATTCGTTTTTGAGAAACTTTCGGCCGTAAACTGGATTATTAGACATTCGTATGACACGAGATGAATTCTTTATTATTTCTTTTGAACAAGGTCCGAGCCTTGCATGGGGGACGATCGAGGGGCGGTGACATACGTACGCGTGACATTTGTTGGAGTATTTCATTCTTGCCATTTTCGAGGCAAGTATCATATGTTGAGTTTGGTTTATATTGGAACTTTGATCATGCATATGGTTTTGTTTATGTTGTCGAGTATGAGATTAATCTCTTTGATTTCTTGTGGTATTCGTGGTTAATTGTTCGTATTACTGGGCATATTGAAATGCATATATGTATGCATGATTGCATGATTTATATTGTAAATGATCTGAGGGGGGTCATGAGGATCTATGCTGAGGGCGCTGGATTGAATGTCCACCATGCGTTGGTCCGATGGGATCATCATGTGGATCTATGCTGAGGGCGCTAGATCGTTGGACGGGTTTTCCAACATGCGTTGGTCCGACGGGATCATCATGGGGATCTATACCGAGGGCGCTGGATCCCTGGATTACCCTGTATTGTGTTGATGGAATCGTGAGGATTCGCATCGTTGGATTCCGGTGACGGAAGTCCGTTTCGTATGTTTTATAATGCCCTGATGAAATTTGTATTGTGATACTTGTACTAGCATTGTTTTGCTAACCCCTTCGGGGGTGGACATTGTTTTTTATGTTCAAGTAGCCGAGGAGCGGGGAGGCAACCACAGTACCGACATGACTATGAAATGGCTCAGTGATGTGGTTGATGTTTATTGTTATTGTGATTTGTATTCTTGGTTCACTTTAGTACTCGAGTACGTGTGTTTTAATAATGTCACTTTCGATATGGTTGTATAAGTTAACTCATTGGATTAGTTGAATCAGTTCTGTATTTTGAACTTCAATGGTACTGTCGGATTATATTTACATTTCTTTTAATTAGCCTTGTAAATCCTTACTTAAAGGGGTTTACGGCGCTGTAGTTATTCCGAATATCTCGGGGTGTTACAGAATATGGTATCAGATCTAAGATTCATGGATATCTTGGCAGTCGGGTTAGTTGGGTCTGTTTATGTTATTTGGTCGTTTGTAACATCACTACTGAGCCAGCGTCGTTGTGTGGACCGTGGTTGTAAGTTTCCTAATCTCAAATACTACCGTTTTATTTAATTCATGTTTTGTGAACATTGACGGACTTTCTTTTAGAAAGTTTGCCCTGGATATTGAGTATTTGTGTTTACAGTATGTTGAGGGGAGGTCGTGGACGCGGACGTGGAAATACGAGATAGGAGGATTCGGCGTCTACTCCAGAGATTTCTGCTAGTCGAACCGATTCCCATTCTGGAGGACAGCAGGGATCAGCAAATAATAATGCAGATCCTAACGTGCCGGGAGTGCTTCAACAGGTGGTTGCTCAGATAAACCAGTTTGCTCAGGTTGTTGATCGCATGCAGACGGCGATGGGACAGCAGCATAACGAGGATAATCGGGGGGACAAATGGCTTACTGAGGTGGTCAAATTGCACCCTCCGAAATTTGACGGTTCTGCTGAGACGCTTTCTTGGGATCACTGGCTGAAGGAGTTAGAGAAGATCTTTGCAGGGATTAACTGTCCCAACGATGTAAAGGTTCCGATCGCCCAAGATTCTCCGATCGCGGAGGCTTTCGATTGGTGGGAGGCCATTCGACCTGAGGAGCATAATGCTGACTGGACGGAGTTCAAATTAATGATGGAAGCGCAGTATTGTCCTCGCCCGGTTAGAGAGGCCCGAGTCCGGGAGTTTTTCTCACCACAAAATTCAGAGGCATCTGTGACAGACGTGATTAAGACTTTTAATCACCAGTTGACTTATGTGCGCCACTTGGTCAGAACCGAGGCAGAGAGGAATTTTCATTTTGACATGCGGATGAAGTCAGAAATTCAGCAGTATATGTCCGGATTTGAATGTACCACCTTGCGACAGTATCAGGACAAAGCATTGGCCTATGATATGAAAGAGGCGGCAGTAGAGAAGTCAACGGAAGCAAAGAAGCAGAAAGTGTCTGGCAACTTCACGGAGAATAAGGGTAGTGGGCCCCGCAGGGGCCAGTCCTGATTTCATTCATCCAGGAGGCCTCCGCATCCTTCTCGAGGTGGAAAGAAGTTCCGGGCAGCGCCAACCGTTTCAGACGCAGGGAAAAAATGTTATAACTGTGGCAAAGCGGGGCATGTTCGACGTGACTGTTTCGCACCTGCTGTGACCTGTTTCGAGTGTGGATAAGAAGGACATCGCGCAACATTTTGTGGAAATGTGACTCGATCTTTTGGTACTCGCACTCCTGCACCGGTTCCGAAGGACACTAGTGTAAACCAGATGCAGCAAAGTGGTTTCCCGCAGCAGAATGTTGGGAAAAGAGAGGCATCCAGCGCTGGGTCCGTTCCTCCGTGTATTTATGAGATGAAGAAGTCAGACGAGCAGAACACGGCTGTTGCATCAGGTACGATTCAGATCCTTTTGCAACCAGTTAGTGTCTTATTCGATTCAGGAGCTATGCATTCTTTAATATCTTTGAACTGTGTTAATCGTTTGGAAATCTCGTGCTTGTATGATTGTGAACCTTATGTTGTGGGACTACCGAGCGGAGAGAAACTTGTAAGAACCCTAGAAACTAGAGATTTTCCAGTGACTATAGGAGGGAGAGATTGGCTATCAAATCTTATTGTAGTTGACATCCTTACTGACGATTTAATTCTCAGAGATGATTGGCTCAATCGTTATGGAGCTATTTTGAATTACCGAAAGAGAGTCATTTCTATCATTTCCGATGACGGGTCTGAACATTTATTTAAAGGGTGGAGACCGGGAATCTCAGGAAAATTGATCAAAGCGATGAAAGTTGTGAAATTACTGAAGCAGGGATGTCATGGACTTTGGTTCTATGCCATGAGGAAAGAGGGAGGAGTAGAGCTCTCATCTATTCCAGTTGTGAATGAATTCTCAAATGTATTCCCTGACGAACTACCTGGGTTACCTCCACAGAGAGAAGTGGAGTTCACTATCGAATTAGAGCCTGGAGCCGCTCCTATTTCCATAGCACCATACCGCATGGCGCCAACCGAGATGTATGAACTAAAGAAGCAACTGGAGGAATTATTACAGAAGGGTTATATTCAACCTAGCATTTCTCCTTGGGGAGCGCCCGTTCTCTTTGTCCAGACGAAAGATGGATCCCTCCGATTATGTATTGATTACAAGGAACTAAACAAGGTGACGATCAAGAACAAGTATCCTATACCTCGGATCGACGACTTGTTTGATCAACTGCAAGGGGCAAGGGTATTCTCAAAGATTGACTTGCGATCAGGATACCATCAGTTGAGAATTAAGGAATCAGATATACCGAAATCTGCTTTCAAATCCCGGTACGGGCATTATGAATTTGTAGTGATGCCATTTGGACTTACCAATGCTCCTGTGGTATTTATGCAATTGATGAATCGGGTATTCTTAGAATACTTGGATAAATTTGTGGTCGTCTTCATCGATGAAATCTTGATCTATTCGAAAGACACAGAGGAGCATGCCGAGCATTTGCGTGTGGTTTTGAGCACCTTGAGGAATGAACAGCTTTATGCAAAGTTTTCCAAATGCGAGTTCTGGCTTATGGAAGTAACCTTCCTTGGGCATGTGATATCAGCTGACGGAGTTCAGGTGGATCCGAAGAAAGTCGAAGCAATCTTGGAATGGGAAGCTCCTAATAACGTGAAAGAAGTCTGAAGCTTCTTAGGACTTGCTGGATATTATCGCCGTTTTGTAGAGGGATTTTCCAAAATTGCTCGTCCGCTCACTCAGCTGTTACAGAAAACTCAAAAGTTCACGTGGGATGAGAAATGCCAGGCTGGTTTTGATGAACTTAAGAAGAGACTGACGACAGCACCTATATTAGCGTTACTAGATGGGACTGATGGATTTATGGTATACATCGATGCTTCAAATCAGGGTCTGGGATGTGTATTGATGTAAAAGGATAAAGTGATTGCCTACGCCTCTCGACAGTTGAAACCGTACGAAGTTAAGTACCCGACTCATGATCTGGAGTTAGCAGCTGTGGTCTTTGCCTTAAAAATTTGGCGACATTATTTGTACGGCACTCTTTGTCATATCTTTACAGATCATAAAAGCCTCAAGTACATTTTCAGTCAGAAAGAATTAAACATGAGGCAGAGAAGGTGGCTAGAATTGATCAAGGATTACGACATGGAAATTCTCTATCATCCGGGTAAAGCAAACATAGTAGCCGATGCACTGAGCCGTAAACCTGTTTCTCTTCGAGTGATGGAAGCACTTACGTCCCAAACCAACATTCAACGAGAACTAATCCGTGAAGGAATTGAAGTGTGGACGCAAGGAGTCCAAGGGCAATTGTGTGTGATGGAACTAACTTCGTCACTAGTCGAGGAAATCAAATCTAAGCTGTTGAACGATTCTCTGATCCTTCGGTTATGTGACGAAGTAAAGAAAGGAAGGGCCCCAGGGTTCGTGATACAAGATGATGGAGTTCTGAGATTTCAGAGTCGACTTTGCGTTCCCGATGCTGATGATTTGAGACGGACAATTATGAAGGAAGCTCACAGCGTGCCCTATTCAATTATGAAAAAAGACGTAGCAGAGTACGTTTCTAAGTGTTTGACTTGTCAGCAGGTTATTTCAGATTGCATGGGACGCCGAAGACCATTATTTCAGATCGAGATGGTCGTTTCGTATCGCACTTCTGGAAGGCAGTTCACAGGGCTTTGGGGACCGAGCTAAATTTTAGCACGGCTTATCATCCTCAGACGGACGGTCAGTCCGAAAGGACTATACAAACAGTAGAAGACATGCTTAGAGCTTGTGCTTTGGATTGGTCAACTGATTGGGAAGTGCACTTGTCGTTGATTGAATTCACATACAACAATAGTTGGCATGCTTCTATTAAGATGGCACCATTTGAAGCTTTGTACGGGAGAAGATGCCGATCACCCCTGTGCTGGGATGATTCTTCGGACTTGATCGGGACGGAACTGGAATTGATAGTTCAGACTCAGGAGAAGATAGCTCTGATTCGGAAAAGACTATTGACTGCCCAGAGTCGACAGAAGTCTTATGCAGATGTGCGTCGTCACCCACTAGAGTTCGACCTTGGGGACCACGTACTATTGAAGGTGTCTCCTACACGTGGAATTTTCCGTTTTGGGAAGAAAGGTAATCTAAGTCCGAGATATATCGGACCATTTGAGATCCTCGAGAGAGTTGGGGATTTAGCATACAGGTTGGACTTACCGCCATCACTGAGTCACGTTCACAATGTGTTCCACGCATCCCAATTGCGGAAGTATGTACTGCATCCCAATCACATCATTGAGTTCGATGAGATCGAGGTAGCTAATGATGGTACCTTCGAAGAGAGACCAATCAAGATACTTGAGATCCGGATCAAAAAATTGAGGAATAAACCAATACCCTTGGTTAAAGTACAATGGTCACGACACGGTGTTGAAGAGGCCACTTGGGAAACGGAGGACAATATGAAGACTAGGTATCCGGAGTTGTTTTCATCTTAAGTTTCGGGACGAAACTTCTTTTTAGGGAGAGAGGATGTAATACTCGAGATTTCTGATGTGTAATTGAACCTTGTGATATTGTAATTGTTGCATTTTGATCTGAGTATTATTCTCCGTATTTCATAATCCGGTGTTGTTGAGCGTATGATTTCATGATTTTGATCTAAATTGTGATTCTGCGCATGTAGCGCACGCTATCGACTAAGTGTAGCGTACGCTAATTTGGATCCGTAGCGCACGCTGTGCATGAACCTTAGCGCACGCTATACGTAGTCAACATGATTGAGACAGGGTGGTAGGTGAGATCAGCTGCGGATCTTGGTCGGATTATGTCGGGATGAACCTGGACAGCTTTCGGGAAAAGCCAAGTCAACGCGGTAGTGCACGCTAATGATATGAGGATAGCGCACGCTAAACGCTGAGTAAAGTGAAGTCATTAAGCTTCGTATGACCATTAGCGCACGCTATGGATATGGTCTAGTGCGCGCTAATGACCCTTTTCTATATATAGGACAGCACACTTTTTCATTTTTTCAGCTTTCATCACTTCCCAAACCCGAATTCTGAGACATAGAGAGTCACTCTCTCCATCCTAAACCCCTCATATCATTATCCTAGCTTGAGTTTGAAGATTGTAGATCATTGGAGATTGGTGTTCAGGCTCTCGGTGTTGGATTTCTTCAAGTTCCTCCTTGTTCTTCACTATTTTGAGGTAGGTGATTCTTCACCAATTAGAGTAGTATTCTTAAGGATGTTTTGGAGCATGTTTTGAGATTATCTAGTCGGATAAATTCGTATGTAGTCGAGCATCATGTTATTAGAAGGATATTTTCGATGCTTCGGTACTTCTTCATCGTATAAACCGTTGAACCTTTTTAGTGTTTGAACTCCTAAGCATATTCATGTATCTTCAAAACCGATTATGACCAGTATATGGAGATTATCAAGTTCTTATGCTTTTACGTAATGGAATCATACGTTTTGGGACATGGAATGGATTGAACTTAGGATATTTTCTTGAAGATGAAGATGAATTATGGTGTTGTGATGATTATACGTATCCTTGTATCTCGTAGTTGTTTAATCCGTAAAGATCTTTCATAAACCGTATGAGCATGATATGCACGGAGATGACATGTATTAACACTGAATATTTCATGGGTTTTATCACCATTAGATCAAGTTTTCTGCCCAGTAGTATACTGCCATGCATGGTTAGCGCACGCTAAGATAGGCATATTAACGTGCGCTATCGAGAATGAGTTAACGTACGCTACGTTTGGTACGTAACGTACGTTATGTCAGCAGTCGAGTCAGTCGGCTGATCAGAGAGGACTGTCGGTACATAGTTAGCGTACGCTAGACTTCGCCGTTTACGTACGCTACAGAATTCATTTTTTAGAAGCTTTCGGCCGTAAACCGAATTGTTAGACATTCGTACGACATGAGATGAATTCTTTATTATTTCTTTTGAACAAGGTCCGAGCCTTGCATGGGGGACGATCGAGGGGCGGTGACATACGTACGTGTGACATTTGTTGGAGTATTTCATTCTTGCCATTTTCGAGGCAAGTATCATATGTTAAGTTTGGTTTATATTGGAACTTTGATCATGCATATGGTTTTGTTCATGTTGTCGAGTATGAGATTAATCTCTTTGATTTCTTGTGGTATTCGTGGTTAATTGTTCGTATTACTGGGCATATTGAAATGCATATATGTATGCATGATTGCATGATTTATATTGTAAATGATCCGAGGAGGGTCATGAGGATCTATGTTGAGGGCGCTGGATCGAATGTCCACCATGCGTTGGTCCGACGGGATCATCATGGGGATCTATGCTGAGGGCGCTGGATCGTTGGACGGGTTTTCCACCATGCGTTGGTCCGAGGGGATCATCATGGGGATCTATACCGAGGGCGCTGGATCGCTGGATTACCCTGTATTGTGTTGATGGAATCGTGAGGATTCGCATCGTTGGATTCCGGTGACGGAAGTCCGTTTTGTATGTTTTATAATGCCCTGATGAAATTTGTATTGTGATACTTGTACTAGCATTGTTTTGCTAACCCCTTCGGGGGTGGACATTGTTTTTGATGTTCAGGTAGCCGAGGAGCGGGGAGGCAACCACAGTACCGACATGACGATGAAATGGCTCAGTGATGTGGTTGATGTTTATTTTTATTGTGATTTGTATTCTTGGTTCACTTTAGTACTCGAGTACGTGTGTTTTAATAATGTCACTTTCGATATGGTTGTATAAGTTAACTCATTGGATCTGTTGAATCAGTTATGTATTTTGAACTTCAATGGTACTGTCGGATTATATTTACATTTCTTTTAATTGGCCTTGTAAATCCTTACTTAAAGGGGTTTACGGCGCTGTAATTATTCCGAATATCTCGGGGTGTTACAACGCGTCTCCCTCATCATGACACCTAGAAACCTTGAAACCGAATCGACGCGAATCCCGAAGAGGCGTCTCTTCGAGAGATCTTATCCTCCCACAAGCCGGATCGGCCTCAGTACGAAACGACCTCAGCCCCGGCCAGCACGGCATGGCCCTGGACTCGGGGGCCCTTGTTGATAGCCCATCCACCTTGGCATCCACGTAAGTACTTCAGGCAGCTGGACCGACCGATCAGAGCAACAAGCCGGACCTAGAATGAACCCGATTTTTTCCCGGGCTCGTTAAAGACCGGACCGGGCAGAGACTCCATGACCGGCCCGATACCCAGACTGTGAGGGCCGAGCAGATCGAGGATAAAAACAATCCGACTCAAGATTACGACAAGGCCGACCTGAGCAGCGGGAGACCCGAGGACCGACCCCAGCGGATAAGCGTCGCCAGAGGTATGCGGGACAGGCACACATGCCAATTAACGCATGCTGTCATGTACCTTCCCGAAGCAATCCTTAGAAGCCGCCACGTGTCTAAGGTGTATTTACAGTCTGACAAGTGTTTTGGGCATATTCCCCAACATCTTCCAGCTGTCATCTCCTGACTGGCCGAGATTATCTATATATAGGAGGAATGTATAGTGAAAAAGGACTTTTGGCATTTATAAGAAAAGACAAGAGAGTGAAAAAAGAGAAAATTTGTAATAAGTGAGAAAAACAGATAGACCGGCACAAAATATTCAGCTCGGCTCTACTTCATATTAAGGTCATTAATAAAATTTAGTGATCCAATCCTTTTCATCTTGTTTATTATTTTCTACGTGGCTTCGATCCATTCGTCCAGATCAGCACACGTGACGTTGACAAAATCAGACGTCAACAGAATGATATTTGGTTGGGGAGTCATCGTCTTAGTGCTTTCTTTCCAAAATATGAGCGAATCCAAGTCAGCAACAAGGTAAGCACACTTCATGCTGTTCGCAAGGGCTATGCTGAGACGAAGAGAGGTGTGTTTGAGCGTGTACTGGCTGGTAGCAACCTTAGGAGGGAAGGGGTTTCGTTCAAGGATGTGTGCGAGGGTTCCCGGCCTAATAATTCTCGGGATAAGGAGGAGATCCCTATGGTAAACTTTTCAACACTGGAAAAAGATCGAGAGCGGCTCAAAAATTGCCTTGTTGCTTCGATGAAGGAAGAGAGTGGGAGAAGAATAGAGAGGAGATGCAGTGCGAGGTTGGAAACTCTTTTAAGCTTTCTCACTTGGGAGGTAATCTTGTTCTGCTCAGAGCCGCTGAACCTGGAAAACCTTGCAACGAGGACCTGAACGAGTGGCTAAACTTTTTGGTTTGACTAGAACAGACCGTGGAAATCCGATTATGTGGGTCGTCAAAGGAGAGTCAGAACAAAATGGCGAGGGGTTCCTTGCCATGCCTGGTGCGAGGGTTTCTTCAGATATGCATCTTCCTGTTTTGGAGCTTTTGTCGAGTTGGATTTCGACACTGCTAAAAAAAATAGACTTGACGTGGCTAGAGTGAAATGGATTGTTTCTAATCTGAAACCTGTTTTGGGGGGGGAGACGGCAAAAATGGTCCATTATGTTTTCCTCCTCGCACATGCAGTCCAAGGTTTAGTTTTCGTGGCAATTTTAGTCCAAAGTTTCAAAATCGTGGCAAATTTAGTCCAAAGTTTCAAATTTGTGGCAAATTTAGTCCTTTTTTTTAGTTTTTGAGGACTAAATCAGCAGAAATGCGTTGATACGTCACTTTTCTGATGTCATTAATGATTTATTACTAAAAAAACTGGAAATATCAGGAGAGAGAAAAATGTTATGCTAAAAATCGACGGAATAAGAAAAACGCATGAATCATAAATCAAGAGCAATGCCAAACTCAACATCAACATCATCATTACATAAATTCAACAACATGAAGCATGAAGCTTCCAAAATAGTTAGTACAGAGTTAACAATCTCTGGTAATACAATAACGTGCAAATATTTCTAGCATCTTAATTACGAAATTCAAAAGGGTAACCTGATACACTAGTACTATTACATACAAAACACCAAGGTTACACAATATAGCTGCAATTCGTCTAGCAGCTTCAAGTAGCTTCTCTTACCGCATCTTGCCATTATTCTTCTTCTTGCCATTATTCTTGTCACTCGCTTTGTTTTTTCCTCACTGACAGCAGCTTTGATATTAGACAGACGGACAAACTTCTTGCCACCTATTGTGAATGTAAGGTTATCTCCAATTTCAGGATGGAGTTGTTTATACATGGATGGACCATCCTGCATGGTCTTGGGTGCAAGGGTTTCCAAAACCTATAACAAATCACATTTCAGTAAAAGATTGTGATGTCTACTAAACTATTGTCATACCCATCATAACCAACCACTTACATTTGACAAAGACGGCACCTCTATGTTCTCCCTAGATGCACCAGGTCTACTTGCATTCTCATTATTTGGTGTCTATTAAAAGGACAATGTAGCTCATAAGTTCATAGTTAAAAGGAACAATATGCACAAAGGGGTTTGCATAAACTTACATCACTTTCAACTTGGTGAACATTGTCATCTTGAGCCTCTAAGACTTTGTTTGATCCTTTGCTCTTTCTTCCCTGCACATGCCAACAAATATAAGGATCAGGGGATTCACAGTTTAAAACTCATGGCACACTAAGCAATTATTATTGAACTTAGAACAGTTTCAGTTTGAGTATTCAAGTATTGTTGAATCGACTTTCTCTTTCTTCCCTAAACATGTCAATGAATATCACTAAATAATTCACTTATCACAAAAACAGGATAGATCTCATCACAAAAACAATAGAAACATCCAGAAAAAATTTATGCTAGTTATAGAATTACATAAGAGTATCACTTACCCTTCTAGTATATGTGCTGGGCTGAGTACTTGCACCTGCTTCATTCTGTGTTAGTTGACTCAATGGATCTTGTGTCATGAGTTCCGCATAAACATCTTGGAAATCATCTAAACCGTTATGTTCTAGTTGTTCTTCATCTTGCCCTTGTTCTTCTTCATCTGGAGATATAAGATCTCTTTGTTTGTCATTGCTTATTCCAGGCCTGTTCCTTGGACACCTTCTCTTGTTATGACCAACTTCACCACAATCCCCACATCGTGCACCAAGTTTATTCCTTGGCAATTTAAAAGGGTTTTTGGACTTACCATTCTTTTTCTTTGAAACCTATAACAAATGTCATGGTAAGTTGGAATTTTACAGAGTAGAAACAATCAAGTAATATTCGAAAACATTTACCTTTTCATCTTCACCCAATTTCCTTTTTTTCTCATGCCTACCAACTTGCTTCTTTTTTCCAAAATTAGGTGGCAAAGGAGGAATGTAAAGAGTAGATACCCATAAGTCTGCACCATTTATGCCATATACAGCGCCCTAATACACTCTATTATAATTTTCAACTGTATAGTAGTCACTCACAAGTAGATACGGGTCTTCCTTCGCTCTCACAAGAGCACTCATAGCATGTAAACAAGGAATTCCAGTAAGTTGCCACGACCTACAAGTGCAGGTCTTGTCCTCAATTGACACATTATACCTTTCACACCCTTTATTTTCAGTTACCTAATTGAAGATACAAGTGCATGAGTTTATATCGTATAAAAATGTATTATAAACACCACTTCTAGCATTCAACAACACTCAAACAGATAACTTGGTATAACATTTAAAGTACATGTATACTAACAGAATTATAGAAGAAGCATAATTAGGAAATAAAATAGGATTTAGACATGTACCTGGTAGTGTGTGTCATCACACTTTCTTGAGCTGACATACCTCAATCTCCTAAATGTTTTATGCAAAATCTCATTGATCTTAGGGCAGAGTCTGTTATTTCCCCATTTGGCCCTTGCCTTGTCCCTATTCCTTTGCAGTCTACTCATCATATACTCTCTTATCCATTCAAGCATTGTGATAATAGGCTTCTCTCTAGCCTTCAAGAGCATCTTATTGAGTGACTCCGATGAGTCCTTTCTGTTTATCACTGATTATTGTGTAATCAGTACAAGGAACCAACTCCAAATCAACTTTCAACACACCAAAGAACCACTCCCAAACCTCTTTCGTCTCTTTCTCCACAACAACCCAAGCAACAGGATAGGGTTTGTTGTTTGGGTCAACAGCAACAGCAGTGAGTAATACACCCTTTCCTGGATAGCTTAAATGTGCCCCATCAACCCCAATGAGAGGCCTGCAATGTTCGAAACCCTTTTCAGACCACCAAAGCACACATAAAAGTATCTAAACTCTCTTGTCTCATGTGTATCAACTAAAACTGTGGATCCTGGGTTACTTCTCTTTAATTCTTCAGCATAGTCCCATAATTTGCTATATTGGGCATCTGGATCACCCTGAATCAACTTCAAAGCCTTCTCTCGACCTCTTCTAGCTTGATACTTTGCACATCAATACCCAATTTATCTTCCAGATCAAGTCTAAACCCCTCAATGGACCTGTTAGGGTCATTTCTCACCATATGAATAAACCTTTCGGCTATGTATGTAGAAGTCAGGTTGGGTACTTCATAAGACGGCCGACAGTTGTGTTTTGGATTGTATGAATGCACTTCATATGTCCCACCCAAAATAACTTTTGTTTTAAGCTCACATCCACAGGTCTCACTTTGTCTACACTTCACATGTAACCTTGTTTTATCATTCTTGTAAATTTTCAATGGCTGCATGGTTTTCACTCCATGAGCGTGAATGGCCTTTTTAAGCATGTCCCTATTTGAAAATCTCTGTCCAAGTGCAAACTGGGGATTGAAATTGTTGTTCTTCTTGAAAAGAACCCGAGGAAGCCTATACCTTGACCTTTCCGGATCACTACCATCAGAGTCTAAGGCACTATCAAACTCATCAAAGTCCCCAGGAACAATGGTCTCACTCTCCCAACTAGAATTACTATCATGATCAACTCCACTGCCACTCCCATTTCCCAATTTACCATTCCCCCAGGCTACTAACTGATTTCCATTCCCCTTATCTATACTACTTGTGTAACACCCCCAAGACGATCAGGTTATATTACAGCGCCGTGGACCCCACACTGTGGAATCCACCAGGCTAACGTACCAACAAGACATTCGACAACGACAATCAATCATCAATAAAACGACAATTCAAATAAAAGACAACAATCCGACAAATAAAATCTGAAAACAAATCCATTTCCCAAAACAGGAACACATCATTAACAATTTTAAAAGGAAGTACTCGAGTACTTAAATCAGCTTTATAATACAGAAATCCCAAAATAAGACATCAATAATAACCGACAGAACAGGACACCGGTAATCAATAATTGAACAGTATCATGCTTGCCCATCATTCTCATACGGCTCGAGTGCTCGCTTGTCCCCACGATCGATACCTGAAATACCAAAAGTATTTCCCCCATTTAAGGGGTTAGCGACAACTGCTAGTGCAAGTACAATCCATTTGAACTACATTTTAATCAGATGAATATATGCACCAAAAATCATTTTAGAAAGCATTTTATATTCCGGAATATTTACAATGTACAATCACAAAACACATTATCTCCAACAAATCACAATTCAAAGTTAACCGTTGGTACGAGACTCACGGCCACCGTACCCCGCAGAGCCCCATCGGACATCCCTGGGTGGCTAACCACAGTTCGCGATACGCACACTCACGGCAATACGTATCCCTAGAGGCCTCGTCGGACCGTCCCTAGGTGAACATACATATAACCATCCACAACAACCACGATACAGCCATAATTCAAATACTAGAACATGTAAACAAATGTAAAGTACTTGCCTTTGAGACATTCTTGAAGAAACGGAAGTGAAACATGACTACGAACGGTTCGGGTGGAAAACGACGGTTCCTAAACAAAGGATCAACACAGTTCAGTCCCAATGGACAACAATACTCTATTGGAATACACCCATAACCCCGATTACATGCTACGACAATGAACGATCAATTGATACGGGCGAGGATTTACGCAAAATCTCCCCGTATTGATAATTCGCGGATTAAAATCAAGGAAATTGGATTTGGAATCACTCAATAATCACAATCGGTAAAGAATATCATAACATAATTGAACAATTCGGAACTAATCCCTAAAATCCCGAAAAACCCCCAAATTCGTCAAAGTTAGGGTTCCTGAGGAATACCTTGAATTCGGCTGATGAAGGGTGATTATGCTGATGATAATATGCTAACACGACTCTACGGTGATGGAATTTGAAGAGAACTCCGACCAGTACCGATGGAAATTGCCTCTGAAGTCGCACGTCGAAGGAAACGGAGAGAAAAGAATAAAACTGTTGTTCTGACCAGCCGCTGTCATTTATTAAAAACACTTAGTTAGCGCACGCTAACCACACAAAGGTAGCGCGCGCTAACGGGGCTACATCAGTCCAGTAGCTGAATACCCCTCGATAACGCACGCTAACAACAACCAGTTAGCATACGCCAACTGCACATCGGTAGCGCACGCAAAGTAATAAGAGTAGCGTGCGCTACCTACGCAGCAGTTCATTACTGCTGCTCACATCAGCAGTACGCTGCTGTCGAAGGTACAATACACGAAACGCACAACGAGGCCAGAATCCAGAAATATAAACACGAAGCCTACTAGACGACGGAGCTAAGCGCTGAAAGAAAATATAATTCCGACCACCGGAGGGTCCGTAATGCGACAACGAAAATGAGATTCCCTAAACTATTAGGAAATTACAAAAATGGCCCAAGTGCCCGAAAATCACGAAACGACGTCGGATTTACAAACCGAAAGTCTCAACATGACCAACTCAACCATACGAACTTGTACAAACCAAGAAACAACGGAAACGAACGAGTTTTATGAGAATCGAATGTTCATACGGCAAAACATATCATAAAATGAAATCACGTGAAAACATCACCAAAACTCGTCCAAATTGAAAAACTCCAAGAATAAAGTAGATTCACAATGTCGAAACGGTTATAAGCGAGTCGATAAAAATAGACATACACCAAAAATGGAAACTGCTAAAAATGGAAAGTTTCGGATATTACATTCTCCCCCTCTAAAATAAAGTTTCGTCCCGAAACTTAAGAATCAAAAAGCTCGGGGTGCCTCCAACGCATATCCTCCTCTAACTCCCACGTCGCTTCTTCTACTCTGTGCCTCGACCATTGCACCTTAACCAAAGGAATGGTTTTGTGCCTTAACTGCTTGTCTCGACGCTCCAAAATCCTGACGGGCCTCTCCTAAAAAGTAACATCCTTCTCGATCTCCACGTCTCCGAAATCAATAATGTGGGATGGGTCCGTAACGTACTTCCTCAAATGGGAAACGTGAAATATGCTATGAACATGACTCAGCGACGGAGGTAAAGCCAAACGGTATGCCAACTCACCGAATCTCTCCAATATCTCGAAAGGCCCAATATATCTCGGGCTAAGCTTCCCCTTTTTTCCAAAACAGAAAACTCCCTTCGTCGGAGATACTTTCAACAGAACATGATCCCCCACCTCAAACTCCAAAGGTCCACGCCTAACATCCGCATAAGACTTTTGCCGACTCTGAGCTGCCAACATTCTCTTCCTAATCAATTCAACTTTCTCCCTCGTATCCAATACAAGGTCTGGCTCGGTGCCAACTAGATCGGACGGTTCATCCCAACATATCGGCGATCGGCAACGTCGGCCATAAAGTGCCTCATACGGTGCCATCTTAATCGACGCGTGCCAGCTATTATTACAAGTAAACTCAATCAAGGTCAAATGCTCCTCCCAGTCACTACTCCAATCTCACGCACACGCGCGCAATATATCCTCGAACGTCTGAATAGTACGCTCGGACTGCCCATCGGTCTGGGGATGGAACAAAGTGCTCAAACGTAACTGTGTCCCCAATGCTTTATGTACCACCTGCCAAAAATGCGATACAAATCGGCCATCTCTATCTGAAATAATGGTCCTCGGCGTACCATGAAGTCTCACTATCTGTGCGATAAAAATACGAGCCAACTTTTCTGGACCCCAAGTTTCCTTGATGCCCAGAAAATGCGCCGACTTAGTCAGTCGGTCTACAATCACCCGCACCATATTCATACCAGTCTTCATCCTCGGCAAACTCGTGACAAAATCCATAGAGATATCCTCCCACTTCCACTCTGGGACGGGAAGTGGTTTCAACAGCCCGGCTGGCCGCTGATGCTCAATCTTGACTTGCTGATAAGTCAAACACTTAGCCACAAACTGAACTACCTCATTCTTCATATCATTCCACCAGAAATTGTCCCTCAAATCTTTATACATCTTACTCGAGTCCGGATGGACTGAGTAAGGCGACGCGTGAGCCTCTCGCATAATACTCTGTCTCAATTCCGAGTCGTTCGGAACACACAACCGACCTCAGAATCTCAACACACCGTCCTCATGAATAACGAATCCCGGGGCTTTCCCCTTCCTTACACTCTCTCAAAGCTGAATAAACATCGAGTCCTCTAACCGTCCCGACTTGATGTCGTCGACTAAAGACGACGAAATCTCAAGTGTACGCAACTGCCCGGAACTCTCTGGTAGTACAACCTTAATGCTCAACCTCATAAACTCTCACTGAAGCCCCGACTGAGCCGTAAGCAACTCAAGCGCCCGAAGCGTTACCGATTTCCGGCTCAAGGCATCTGCTACCACATTAGCCTTGCCCGGATGATAGAGGATCTCGAGATCGTAATCCTTAATCAATTCCAACCATCTCCTTTGTCTCATATTAAGCTCTTTCTGCGAAAAAATGTACTTCAGGCTCTTGTGATCGGTGAAAATCTGACACGACGAGCCATACAAGTAATGACGCTAGATCTTCAATGCAAATACAACTGCGGCCAACTCAAGATCGTGCGTAGGGTAATTCAACTCGTACGGTTTCAACTGACGGGAAGCATAGGCAATCGTCCTCCCGTGCTGCATAAGTACGCATCGAAGCCCTTAGCCCGAAGCATCACTAAAAACTGAGAAACCCTCATTACCACTCGGTAAAGCCAAAACAGGAGCGGTCGTCAACCGCTTCTTCAACTCCTCAAAACTATTCTGCCTCTCATCGGTCCACACAAACTTCTCGACTTCAGAATAATCGAGTCAGCGGTCGAGCGAGCTTAGAGAACCCCTCGACGAATCTACCGTAATACCCGGCTAATCCCAGAAAACTGCGGACCTCCTTCACATTCTTGGGCGGCGCCCAATCCAACAATGCCTCTACCTTATGTGGGTCCACACGAACACCCTCGGCCGAGATCACATGACCGAGAAACATAACCTCCCGTAACCAAAACTCACACTTTGAGAACTTCGCAAAAAGATGCTGAGTTCTCAAAATATCTAATACGATATGCAAATGATGGGCGTGCTCCTCCTCGCTCCTCGAGTAAATCAGGATGTCGTCGATAAAAACGACTACACACTTATAGAGGTACTCGATAAAGACTTTGTTCATAAGCTGCATGAACACGGCTGGGGCGTTGGTTAGCCCAAAAGGCATAACCACAAACTCGTAGTGACCGTATCTCGTCCGAAAGGCCGTCTTTCTAATATCCAGATCCTTCACTGAGTCGATAATACCCCGATCTCAAATCAATCTTCGAAAACACGGTTGCCCCTTGCAACTGATCAAACAAGTCATCAATCCTCGGGAGCAGATACTTGTTTTTGATGGTCACTTTGTTCAACTCTCGGTAGTCGATACACAAACGAAGTGACCTATCCTTCTTCTTCACAAACAGGACCGGTGCGCCCCAAGGTGAAGCGCTCGGTCGAATATACCCCATGTCTAGCAACTCTCCCAACTGTCTCTTCAGCTGATGAAGGGTGATTATGCTGATGATAATATGCTAACACGACTCTAAGGTGATGGAATTTGAAGAGAACTCCGACCAGTACCAGTGGAAATCGCCTCTGAAGTCGCACGTCGAAGGAAACGGAGAGAAAAGAATAAAACTGCTGTTCTGACTAGCCGCTGTCATTTATTAAAAACACTTGGTTAGCGCACGCTAACCACACAAAGGTAGCGCGCGCTAACGGGGCTACAGCAGTCTAGTAGCTGAATACCCCTCGATAACGCACGCTAACAACAACCGGTTAGCGTACGCCAACTGCACATCGGTAGCGCACGCAAAGTAACAAGAGTAGTGTGCGCTACCTACGCAGCAGTTCAGTACTGCTGCTCACATCAGCAATACCCTGCTGTCGAAGGTACAATACACGAAACGCACGACGAGACCAGAATCCAGAAACATAAACACGAAGCCTACAAGACGACGGAGCTAAGCGCTGAAAGAAAATATAATTCCGACCACCGGAGGGTCCGTAATGCGACAACGAAAATGAGATTCCCTAAACTATTAGGAAATTACAAAAATGGCCCAAGTGCCCGAAAATCACGAAACGGCGTCGAATTTACAAACCGAACATCTCAACATGACCAACTCAACCATACGAACTTGTGCAAACCAAGAAACAACGGAAACGAATGAGTTTTACGAGAATCGAACGTTCATACGGCAAAACATATCATAAAATGAAATCACGTGAAAACATCACCAAAACTCGTCCAAATGGAAAAACTCCAAGAATAAAGTAGATTCACAATGTCGAAACGTTTATAAGCGAGTCGATAAAAATAGACGTACACCAAAAATGGAAACTGCTAAAAATGGAAAGTTACGGATATTACAACTTGAACCTATATCCAATTTACCCTTGCCCTTGTAAAGACTACTTGTACAAGTTTGACCATCCACTTCACTTTCTGACTCACTACTCTCAATCAATTCTCCCTCAATGAAAACTTGAACCTCTCTGTTTTTGCAATTTTCTTTAAATGTAGCCCTCAAAAGTTTATTCTCCGATAGCAACCGAAATCCCTTGTCTAACCTTGCATGCATTCTCCTGCCTTCTTTCAAATTCAAATCATTGCAAAACACATTTAACTGACCCATTGTCAGGTTCTTCATCTACATATAATCATACTTCTTGAGGTTCCCATTATCATATATCAAGTCAGAGCCCAAAGGATTGAGTGTCCCACCATAGTGTATGGTCAAAGTAAAGCAGTTTTTTATCCTATCTGTAAAATAAACAAAAGTTTGAGTAGTACACAGTATACTTAAAGACCAAAGAATTTGACTAATTACAAAAAAAAAAAAAAAAAAACATTAGTTTATCAACAATTAACGCTAAACACTTCAATTACTGAATTAGTAACATTACTTTACCAAACCCAATGTCAGATTCATAAAATAGTACCACCAAGAATTAAAAAACTATGTCATATTCATTAAAAATTCACCAAACACATATTTCACATCTAGCAACGATGAAAACCATCTCAATATTCATATAAAAGTGACCCAACCATGCTTATTAAACTCATATCTCACTAGAAAATAAACGAGTAGGACAAAAGAAGCATAAAAATGAAGCTACCATGGGACAAAATGAATCCAAGGGGACCATTTCATGCAATTCAATAAAAAAATAACTACGACAGACTTACTATGAAAAGGGGGCGGATTTTCATTGAGATGCAGGAGCCGTTCCCGGAATGTATCCATGAGATGAAGAAGGGTCGCGCGCGAGTTGCAGTCAGCAGCGTGAGGGTTTTTGTCTTCCGATCGATTTGGGAATTGATTTTTCTTTTTGTCCAAGTGAGGGTTTTTGTCTTCTGGATTTTTCTTTTTGTCTTCAGCTTTTTACTGTTTTGCTTTTGGGAAAAGGAGAAGCGTTACTTTAAACTAGCGTGGAGAAGTAGCGTTTTTCATTTTTCATTCCTTTTTTTCCTTTTTTCCTTTTTCTTTTTTTTTTAATTCCTTTTTTATTTTTAATGACATAAGAGATTGACATGTCAACGCATTTTTGTTGATTTAGTCCTCAAAAACTAAAAAAAGGACTAAATTTGTCACAAATTTAAAACTTTGGACTAAATTTGCCACGATTTTGAAACTTTGGACTAAAATTGCCACAAAAACTAAACCTTGGGCTGCATGTGCCATGATGCAAACATTAAGGACTATTTTTGCCATTTTTCCGTTTGGGGGGAGATCGATGCGTGCATCGATGGCCACTCTTTCTTGATTTGCATGGTGGAAGAAGAGGAAACGCAGCAAATCGCGGGGAGGGAATCTATATTCTTTGAATCGGAATTGGAGGACGACCATGAGTTCGACGCTGCCGGCATTGGAAAGGAAGTGGCCCTACTCTGCGGTGATGATGACCGGACGTCCAGCTCATCTGTCGACGTCGTTTCAGATGCAAGGGCCGAAAACCCTAGACTTCCTCTTGAAATGTGTGTTAAAGAGAACATTCAATTCTCTGCGACTTTGGAAGATCCAAACGTCCCTGACGCAATGACGGCTGTAACGGGTAATGTGTAACACCCCCGAGAATAGCACAGCACCGTGGATCCCAGCCTGGGACCACTAGGCTATTTTTTTTTTTTTCTTGACACATTCCATTTCACAATATCCACTTAGGGAATAATAAGTCCGATACGGACAAGGAAATTCAAACCAATAACATCCAAGATCACAACCAAATACAAGAAGGTTATACAACAACCGGAAAAGGACTTTCCTAAAGTACTCAAGTACCATTTATTATTACAAGGATGAAACGGACCAAAAAGAATAATGCCCAAAACAAAAGGGAACACGACTAGCCACAGTATCACGTCTCGCCATCATCATCATACCGTCCCGGTGCTCGCTCGTAAGAATCCTTAGAACCTGAAAAAACACAAAAAGGAGTTTTTCCCCACACGAGAGGGGTTAGGGCAAGTATTATAAGTGAAACGTCACATCTTACACATAAAAGCACATGCATAATTTCAAAGCCATGATAATGATTTTCCGGAAAATGCAATTATCCAAACATGTCTCAATAATGACAATATCTCTTGATTAACCATGGACTCGACAATATGTGAATCCATCCTCGACCCCGTCGGGTCATCTCGGAGTGGCTAACCCAAATATTCGTGGAACCGTCATAAGCGGAACCCTCCTCGGCCCCGTCAGGCCCTCTCGGAGTGAACGAAAATAACTCTCACACTCATATGCATTACTTTCCACATTTAAGAATATAACTTTTACAAGAATCACTTGCCTGGAACGAGAGAAAAATGTACAACGACGAGGTACCAAGGTTGAAGGAATCGACAACTCCGAACCTAGGCAAATTCATAATCAACCATCAATAATCAATCAGTAGGAAAATAAGTTGGAATCCACCCAAAAATACTACCCACGATACATGTATTCCGGTAATAAAATTCCTAGATGGTGAATCACACCCAACCATCCCAAATACTCAACAACTCCGGAAATATACCAATAAATCCGTAGAAAAACATGTATCCAAGGTAGATAATTCATACTCGACATATTCCATCATAACAAGTTGGATCGAATAGATCAGAAGGAAAACCCCCAAATCCCGAAAATCTAGGGTTGTGAGAAGTTTACCTTGATTTGGAGCGGTGGAGAGGATTAAACGTTGATTAATCCGAACTAGAAGCTCAAAGATGGTGCGAGATAATTGCAGCTCAAAGAACTCTTCACGTATCACCCGGAATCGTCCGAAATCGTCCAAGGAAGGAGGAGAAAGAAGAAATGACGATTGGGGGCAGAAATGTCCTATTTATACTAAAGGCGGCTTAGCGTGCGCTAACATGTGAGAATAGCGCACGCTAACGGGTTCACCGGGTAGTCCAGTGAACTCTGTCTGCGTCGTTAGCGTGCGCTACGTATGTTGTAGCGTGCGCTAATGCCTTACCATTAACGTACGTTAACCGGGTGTTAGCGTGCGCTACCTGATAGTTGGTGCCCAGTAAATGGGGTCCAGAACCTACTGTCCTCTGCTCTGCTCGCCTTAACGCACGTTACTCCGATAACTTAGTGTGCGCTACTAATATCGTTAGCGTGCGCTACGAATGCTCTATTCCAGTCCAGTACCTACTGGACTGTCTGTCTCAAATACACTAGTAGCGTGCGCTAATGCTGACCGATAGCGTGCGCTACCCGCACTCTATTAGCGTGCGCTATAAAGGGCTCGTAGCGTGCGCTACCCCTCACCATGCAGGTGGTCTGATCGCATCAAGGATCCAAAAACAGCAACGATCCGAACAAGAAAGGATTGGCATGGACTCCAAGATCAACATCAACTTTCAAAACACTTACAACAAGTGTCAAAATTACAGAAGTACCAGAGTAGAAAATTTACAAAAAGTACGGGTATTACTAGGGGTGTGCATGGTACGGTATGGTACGGTTTTAGGGTAAAACCGATACCGTACCAAATATATTCAGTTTATTATGATTTAATACCATATACATACGGTTTTTTTCGGTTTGGTAGTTCGGTATTTCGGTTTGGTTTATATCAGATTTTATTTTTCTGCTTTTTCTACTTGATACTTGAGCATTAATAATACAAAAATAATCGAATAAATTAATTCAATAAGGTACCATAAATAGCTGATCCAAATTAATAGCTAAACCAAAAAAATCACACCAATCTTAAGATAGTAACTAATTTAATATTCAAGTTTTCATCCAACTATTTTGGAGGATAAAAATAAAAAAAAAAAAGACAAAATGTCATTTCAACTTCAATAAATTTGTTATACTTCTATATTCATGAGTTTGTAACTACTATATATATATATATATATGATATATTATCATAAAAATATTTAATATAAATAATGGTACGATTTGCTTTTTTCCCAGATTTAAGTCAAATACTGCATCTGCTATCAAATTTCGGTTTTATAAAAAATAAAAATCATGTATGTCGGTTTAAGCGGTTTATCGGTTTTTTCGATACGATTTTTACGGTGCGATGCGATTTTTCGATTTAATCGATTTTTTTGCACACACCTAGCTATTACATAGGGCATCGGAATCCGTCAAAGATTTGGAGAGGGGTCATCGAGCCCCCCCCCCCCCCCCAATACACTTGATTGCAATGCCAGAGTTTAGGCCGTGATTCAAACCCGGTGATGCATAACGGCCAAATACTGGTGGGGCAGTGCAGCAAGGATGTGCATTTGGGCCTGAGGCCCAATTCCTTGGACGAGGCTTTCATTTGTCCCGGGTTAGGCCTGCATCGTGAAATTGGGCCCGTTCTTTTTAAATCAAATGCGACCCAGCGGATCGTAAGGCTCAGCGAATCGAGAGAGGCAGATGGCGAGAAGCCCCCTTCGCCCTATTCGAGAGAACCCGCGAGGATTGACGAGTCAGACGCAGTTGCATCCACTGGAAGTGAAGAGGAGATGGAGAATTAGGAGAGTTGTGGAGAGGACGATAGAGTCGGATCCAAAGCGGCGACCAAGTCTGCGTATAAAGGGGAGAAAATGAAGAAGAAAAAATCAAAGAGAGTGGAAAAGAAGAAAGAGAGGAATGCAGCTAAGACGTTCTTCGAGGATATGGCTTCCCCCTCTGAATCACGACCTCCTCAACCAAATGTTAAAGATTTTTCGCGCGCAATGAGAGGACATGTTCCAGCTTCAACTAGAAAGGAGGCGGGGGAAATCCGGAAGCTGGGGAAAAATTTGGGTCTCACGTCGAACGTCGCGGACGAGCTCATGATCGAAACTGTCGAGGATCTTGGGTGAAATCGAGACTAAGAGAAAGGAGAATGAAGTTGATCCATGAAGATCTTCTCGTACAATTGTAGAGGCTTGGGGTCGATTGGGGAAAAAGCTGAGATTAGAGACTGGATGAGGAAAGAGCGTTTTGAGGTTGGCTTTATCCAGGAGACAAAGCTTGATTATGTTGATGCTTCTGTCTGTAGAGAAATGGGTGGAGCGGCGTGGAAATGGGCATTCAAGAGCGCTCAAGGCAGATCAGGGGGTATTCTGACTCTGTGGGACGAGAGCAAATTCTTGGCCAGAAGATCTTGGGTCATTGATGGGGCCCTAGTGGTTAATGGGGTTTGTCTGGAAAATCGGATAGACTGCTGTTTGATTAACGGGTTGGTTTTAGGCCCAAACGAAATAAGTTTTTTGACTGGGCTCAAAATAAAAAAATAAATCGAGGCAGCCCAGTACGATTTGTAAAGCCCAGGCCTGGTTTCATATTAAATCCTTTGACTAAATCTGGACCGTCCCTTTTGTGGGATGTATCCTACCCGTCCATTTGTTGATATAAACTCTCCATACCAAACCCTAACTCATTTCTCCTTTCTCCCTGACGGCGCCGCTCTCACCTTCTCCCGTTCCTCTCGCTTCTGTTTCTCTTCTCCCTTGATATTTTCGATCGGTTTCCGATTTGTAAGCAACCCTTATCAATCCAATGATAAGATTGGTTGCTACATATGCGGGCGACCGATACTTGGGTTGCGACTCCCACCCCTATATATTCTGGGATCTTTTTTTGAGGAGATTCACCGAAAATACGACTGAGAAATTTGAGTGTTCTTGAGGCAAAAAATCATTCTTTGTGAAAAAACTGATTTCTGTGTGAATCTTTCTCGGCCGAGGGTTTTGGGGAAGGAGTTCTAGGCTTTTGGGGTTTCTGGGTGCTGAGTCTGAGTGATTCATTGAAACCGCCTGGATTGTGGCACGAATCGGACTGCTGGACGCCGGATTTTGGAGCCCTGGACGCGGGTACACGAGAGCGGGGGACTGAGCCGACTCTGTGTCTGAAAATCACCACCTTCGCGTTTTCGTTCTTTCAGATCTTACGTGATATGTTTGGTCAGATTTCTTCGACCTTAATTTTTTCTTGTTTTCGCGTTCGGTTATTTCCAGTTAATTTTGTGTGTTTTATTTTTGTGTAATTCAGTGTTATTTAATTCGTTGTGTAACCCTTAATCCCCGTAAACACAGGAAATTTATTTGTAATTCGTTTACTGTTGTGTTGTGTAATTTTATGTATTCCGGATAGATACCCTACAGTGGTATCGGAGCCTCTAAACGGGGTTTCTATTCGGAAGGACATACGGATTCCGGCCGAGGGATCCGCTCAGGTATTGCTTCCTATACTTTACTGCACTTTCTTACTGTTCTGTGTGATTGGTAGTTTATTATTCCTTCGAAGTAATTTGTTTACTCCTACTGCTTCCGTCTGTCGTACTATCTCTGTGACCGCTTCGTTATACTGGTTTTGTGTTGAGACTGTTGCAGTTGTAATCTCCGAGCATACCAAACCCCCTTGCCTGGACCGTAAGTGTTCCTCGGATCTTGTGGGGGCTCCGGGATTCGATTCCAGCTCATTTTATTTTAAAATCGGGTGTGATTTTGGTCCTTGTGATATCTGCGTGATACTGGTATTCGATTCCAGCTCATTTTATTGCAAAATCTGGTGTGATTTTGTTCTTCGTGGTATCTGCGTGATATTTAACTGTCATCTCAGTCTTTACAGTATTAATAGTACCTTGTGCTGGTATTTTAAATCTTGTGTGATTTTTACAAATACTAAAATGGGTTCTCTTACTTCATTTACAATGGCACCTTTTGACGGCAAAGGAGATTTTAAAATTTGGCAACAGAAAATGAAATCAATACTTGTCCAACAAAAATATTTTAAGGCCATTGAAGGTACTTTTCAGTCTAATGTGACTCCTGAGAAACGTGAGGAATTGATTGAGTTTGCTCATTCATCTATAATCTTGAACTTGTCTGATTCTGTGATTAGACGAATAGGCAAAACTGATAATGCTAAACAGCTTTGGGATAAACTTGAGAAAACGTTTACCGAAACATCTTTGCCGAATAAATTATTCCTTCTCGAAATTTTTTTTCGCTATAAGCTGGATTTGAATAAAGATATTGATGGTAATCTTGATGCCTTTACAAAGTTAGTACAAGATATAAAACAAACGGGTGATAAAAACATTGATGATTATTCCCCTATTGTGCTCTTGAATGCTATCCATGATGCTTATAATGATGTGAAATCTGCTATAAAATATGGGAGGGATTCTGTTACTTTAGACACTGTTATAAGTGGCTTAAAGAGTAAGGAATTAGACTTGAAATTTAATAAGGTTTCTAAACCTGTGTCCGATGTTAATTTTGTAAGGTCTAAGCATCACCTTAAAAAGAAACCGATTGTCAAAACTGATTCTGAAAAGTCTAATAAGAAAAAGGGGCAATGGAAGGATAAAACTAAGTTCCGGCCTAAGAATCGCAAATGCTATAATTGTGGTGAACCTGGTCATTATATACAAGAATGCACCAAGCCTAAAAAGAACTTGCAAAATGATCAGGCAAATTTGACTGTGGGCGATGTCTTTATGGTTATTGATGATTTGCGTCTCTCTGTGAATTCTGTGCTCTCTGGTCTGTGTGAAAATGAATGGTTGCTGGATTCTGGATGCACTCATCATATGACACCTTATAAACAGCATTTTACGAGTTATACTAATCTCGGTGATCGGTATGTTTATATGCCTGATAAGGTGAAACGGGTTGTGGCCGGAGTAGGAAATGTGTGTTTGAAATTTGCTGAAGGTACTCAGTTTACTCTAAAAAATGTCAGACATATTCCTGATTTATCTCATAATCTGATATCTTGTACCACTTTGGAAGATGAGGGCCTTTGGGGTTGTCGGGGGAATGGTTGCATGAAAATTTGTAGAGGATCCTTAATGTTGTTTAAAGAAATCCGGAAATTTACTATACATTTGCCAAACTGAAACTGCTGCATGTTCTAACCTGGTTTGTGCGGATAAAACCAAATTGTGGCATAATAGGTTAGGACACATGAGCATGAAGAGATTAGATATCTTGCATAAACAAAACTGTTTTGGAAAGGATAAAATCTCTAAGTTGTCTTTCTGTGACTCCTGCATGTATGGCAAACAACATAAAACTCAATTTCCAAAACCTCCCGATTCCCCTGACCCCGTTTTTGAGAAATCTGGTAAGAGTTCCAATGTGCTTGATTATGTTCATGCTGATGTTTGGGGTCCTGCCAGT
The DNA here is from genome assembly GCA_033398695.1 of Orobanche coerulescens. Classification (NCBI taxonomy): domain Eukaryota; kingdom Viridiplantae; phylum Streptophyta; class Magnoliopsida; order Lamiales; family Orobanchaceae; genus Orobanche; species Orobanche coerulescens. The sequence goes on from CM065813.1 coordinate 28,708,056, forward strand.
GTTACTACTCATGGCAGAAACCGGTATTTCTTGTCCATTATTGATGATTATTCGAGAAAAGTTTTCGTATTTTTACTCAAATTGAAATCTGCTGTGTTTGAAAAATTTCAAACTTGGAAAACTTTAGTGGAAAATCAAACCGGAAAATGGATTAAAAAGATAAGGACCGATAACGGCCTTGAATTTTGCAATACTCAGTTTGATACTATGTGTTCTGAAAATGGCATCCTTAGGCATAAGACAGTCCCCTATACCCCTCAACAGAACGGGGTGGCTGAGCGAATGAACCGAACCCTCCTTGAAAAGGTTAGGGCCATGCTCGCCACTTCTGGGTTATCTAAAAGCTTCTGGGGTGAGGCTCTTTTAACTGCTGCATATCTTATCAATAGATCACCTTCTGTACCATTAAATGGTAATTATCCCGAGTCTGTGTGGTCGAGTCATGCTATTGATTTTTCAAACATTCGTGTGTTTGGTTGTGCTGCTTATGTGCATCAAAATGCTGATAAACTTGAACCCAGATCCTTGAGATGTGTTTTTCTTGGATATCCAGATGGTATTAAGGGTTATCGTTTATGGGTCAGATCTGAACCCGGATTGAAGGTGATTATTAGCAGGGATGTAGTCTTTAATGAAACTGAATTTCCTTGTCTTGATAATCCTATACCTGCTCCTGTGTTAGCTGCTGAAAATTCTCCCCACCATGTTCAGATTAGGGTGGAGCATCTTAGTGATAATGAGTTATCTGCTGAATCTGATAATATGGAAAATCCTGAACCTGATAATCAATCTGATAATGGGGATGAATCTGAATCTGCTCCTGACTTGTCTGATTATCTGATAAGGATGTTGGGAGGAAAATAGAACCCTAGGACTGAAACCTAGCGGCGGCGAGCCCTTGGCCAACCAAGTTGCTGGTCGTCGGAAAATTCTTCTCGGCCAACCGAGTAAGAGAACACAAAAGACGTGTTCAATATGAAACTTCAATAATAATTAACCAACCAACCAAGGAGTTTTACACGATATAAATAGGAAACAAAAAACACAAGATAATTCTAAATCCCTAAACTTGAGAATCAAGAAACGTAATAAAAGGCGTAATAATCTAGAACCAAAAATAGAATTGTAATTGACTTCAACTTCTCCTTTGAATTTGGTTGGATGGGATCTTGTTACCATAATTTGTTTCTTCACTACTTAGCCCACCGGCCTCATTCTCGTCAATAGCTCGTTGTCCACCGGCCCGACCCATCGTGCCCATCGGTATCATCCTCCCTTCAAAGACGACTCGTCCCGAGTCTCCATGAAAATCATCTGCGTTAACATAAGGTGCCAAGTCAAGAACATTAAAAGTGGTAGAAACTCCATACGACCTGTGCAAATCGATCTTATATGCATTATCATTGATACGCTTTAACACACGAAATGGACCATCGGCACGATCCTCGTAACTTTCCATAACGACCGCGAAAACGGTCTTTACGCAAGTAAATCCAAACTAAATCACCCTCATTGAAAACAACATGTTTTCGATGTTTGTTAGCACGTGCACGATATTGCAAATTATGTTTCAAGATTTGGTCACGAACTTGTTCATGTAAAGCTTTGATTTGAGTGGCTTGAGCTTCTCCTTCAACACTATAAGAATCAACAATGGTAAAGGTGCTAGGTCCAAAGGTGTAAAAGGATTGCGTCCATAAACCACCAAAACGGCCGCGTCTGCCGAGCTATGTGAGGAACGGTTATATGCGAATTCACTTGAGGAAGGACGAGATCCCACTGTTTCTTATTATCGCCAACTAAAGAACGAAGCAAATTCCCTAAACTACGGTTTGTGACCTCCGTTTGTCCATCCGTTTGCGGGTGATGAGAGGAGCTAAATTGCAAGTTGGCGCCCAAGTGCTTCCATAAGGTGCGCTTAAATGGCTAATGAACTTGACATCTCTATCCGAAGTAATAGTCTTGGGAACACCATGCAATCTCACGATCTCAAAGAAATATAAACGAGCCACCCGAGATGCATCATATGTTTTTGAACAAGGAAGAAAATGCGCCATCTTCAAAAACTACGACCACCACCATGATGGAATCCTTTTGCGTTGTGTCAAAGGTAAACCAAGAACAAAATCAATGGAAACGTCCTCCCAAGGACTATTTGGTGTAGGCAGGGAGTGTAGAGGCCTTGATTAGTGTGATGAGTCTTTGCAAGACGACAAATGCGACAACGACTTAACACTTTCACGACATCGTTAACAAGCTTGGGCCAAAAAAACGCTCGTAAACCATTGCAACAGCTTTGTCTCGCCCGAAATGACCCGCTAAACCTCCCCGATGAGCTTCAAGAATGATTGCTTCCTGACCGAAGAAAGTGGGACACACAGCATTTACGACCTTTGAATAGGAAACCGTCACGGCGAACATAATCACGAAATGGGGTAGTGTTGCATTTATTCCATAATTCTTTAAAATCCGGTCATCCACGTATAACAGCTTGAGATTCTCAAATCCCTCCACATGAACAGAGACGTGGTGGTCAAAACGGACGCCTACTAAGGGCATCACCACCGTATTCGCACTCCCACTTTATGACGAATGACAAATGAAAAATCCTCAGAGATCTCAACCCACTTAGCATGGCGCGGGTTTAATTTGGCCTTGGATGAAGCGCAATGCTTGATGATCCGAATAAAGGATGAATTCATTAGGTAGTAAGTAGTGGCGCCAATACTCTAAACTTCGAACAATTGCATAAAATTCCTTATCGTACGTGCTATAACGCTTGCGTGCTTCATTAAATTTTTCACTAAAAAGCAATAGGTCGATTTTGTTGGCTCAGACGCCCCAATCCCGAGGCCGAGGCATCACATTCGACTTGAAAACATGTTCAAAATTGGGTAAAGCTAATAATGGCCGCCGTGACCGCTTTCTTTAAGGCATCAAAAGCTTTCGAGATTCCAATGTCCATACAAATTTGGGTCAAGCTTTCAAACAATCGGTGATAGGAGCAACCACAGAACTAAAATTACGAATAAAACGTCGATAAAATGATGCCAAGCCGTGAAAACTACGAACATCATGCATGGACTTTGGAGTAGGCCAGGTGGTAATAGCATCGACTTTGGTAGAGTCCATACGAATTCCGTTTCCTGACACCAAGTAACCCAAAAATATAACCTCCGTAGTCACAAAGTGGCACTTTTTGTGATTAGCAAACAACTGCTCCCGCAATATAAGAAAGATGTCACGCAAATGTTGCAAATGGGATTCCAAATTCGTGCTAAAAACTAAAATATCATCGAAGTAAACGACGACACATTTGCCAATAAGATTTCGGAAAATATGATTCATCAATCGCATGAACGTGCTAGGAGCATTGGACAAACCGAATGGCATGACCATCCATTCATAAAGACCATCACGCTGCTTAAACGCAGCTTTCCATTCGTCCCCCGCACGTAACCGTATTTGATGGTAGCCACTCCGTAGGTCAATCTTGGAAAAGACGGAAGCTCCATGGAGATGATCCAACAGTCATCAAAGCGGGAATTGGAAAACGGTATTTGATTGTAATTTTGTTAACATGCTGTACAATGCACATACGAAACGTGCCATTTGGTTTTGGAACAAGTAAGGCGGGAACGACACATGGGCTCATGCTTTCACGGATCAAACCCTTGTCTAATAGTTCTTGAACTTGACGATGTAACTCGTAAATTCCTTCGGTTCATGCGGTATGCAGTTTGTTTGGAATTGTTGCACCAGAATGAAATCGATGCAATGTTGGATGTCCCGCATGAGCGTAATCCCGCAGGAATATCATCGGGAAAATATCGGAGAATTCGGTGAGTAATGGAAGTACCTCATGTGGAATGTCGCAATTGTTGTGTTTTCTTCAAGTACAACCAAGCCAAGTATTGACCCGGAGGTGATTGGCGAGCAAGACCAACAATTTCATCCTTCGTCATGGGTGCTATCTCGGTGTCGTGTCCTTAGGATTTAGAGGGGCCAATGTGACGTGAAGACCGTCCTTGTGGAAGGAGTAGGTGTTACGAAACCGTCATGCTTGACTTTATGGTCGAGAGCCACGGCCCAAGTAATAAGTGGCACGCGTCCATCGGAACAACTTCACACCATAATTCATCTTTGTATTTGTTGCCGATGGAAAAAGCAACCAAACATCGGTGTGTTACTTTAACAAGATTACCTTCCTAACCACGTAAGTTGGTACGGGTTGGGGTGGTCCGTGGTAGGTAACCCAAGTTTGTCGACCATGGTTTTAGCGACCATGTTTTCCAGCCTTCCACCGTCGATAATGACGGTACAAACACGACCTTGGAAGTGCATTGAGTACGAAAGATGTTGTGTCGCAGCCCACGTAGTGTCATTATCCTGAGGTGTGACAATGTGGTTAATACCCTTCTGACAATAAGTGCTTCGCCTTGATCTCGTAAAGTGTCACAGATGCATCTTCATTCTCGTGTCATACTTAGGTTCAACATCATCAACAAATGCCACAAGTTGCTTGTTCTGGCAAATACGTTTGAGGTGACCCAAACCTTGGCACTTGAAACAACGTAGAGGGCCTAAGTACTAAGTGGGGCGGTGGTAACGGTTGGCGTTTGATTTTGCTCGGTTCGGGTTTTGGGCGAATTGTGGTTGAGTTGGGGTACGGGTAGAGGTTGGAATCGCCAACCGATTTGTTCTTGCGTGTGTTTCTTTGCTCAACTCAACGCCAATCTACATACATCCGAAAAGAATAATATTGTGTAAGTGAAACCGCGTCGGCGATGTCGTCGAAGCACACCCAAAAACGGGCGATCACTTGCTCTTCATCTTCTTCAGCCCCGCAACGTAAACGCATCCGTTCAAACTCGCATAAGATCTTCTACAGACAGAGATCCTTGTCGGAGGTTTTGGTAGTCAAGATAAGCGTCTGTTTGAAAGTAAGTGGAAGAAATTTGGCACGTAGGAGGCGCCGCATTTTATCCCTGTGAGGAGATTTTGTGTTTACCGTTTCGATACCGTTGTTGTTGTATGTTTTCCCACCATAAAGATGCATATTTTTTAGCTTGATAACAACCAATTTGACCTTCACGTTGTCGGGATGTCGCGAAGGTCGAAGATTCTCCGACTGCTTGTAACCAATCAAGGAAATCATCGGGGCGGAGCTTGCCATCGACTGGAATTTCGGTGCGAATGCCTAAAGATCGCAATGGATCCGTAGGGTGGTGCGGTCTTGGTGGTGGCGGTGGTGTCGTGGAGGTGTTTGTGGTGGCGAATCATGAAAATAATTTTCGAAGTCATCCTCTTCCGTTTCGTCTACATCGGATCGGATCGGGGTGTCTTCAAACTGCCTTTCATAACGATTAAAAGGATTGATTTCGAGCTCCCTAATCCTTTCACGGAGTCGTTCAATCTCAACATCACGGGGATCGCGAGCAGCATGACCGCCGGTCCCTGCGGCGGTGTTTCTAGGTTGTTGGCGACGATGATCTCTTCCCCGTGTTGACATATTGAGATCCCTGGTTTTCTGATACCACTTGATAAGGATGTTGGGAGGAAAATAGAACCCTAGGACTGAAACCTAGCGGCGGCGAGCCCTTGGCCAACCAAGTTGCTGGTCGTCGGAAAATTCTTCTCGGCCAACCGAGTAAGAGAACACAAAAGACGTGTTCAATATGAAACTTCAATAATAATTAACCAACCAACCAAGGAGTTTTACACGATATAAATAGGAAACAAAAAACACAAGATAATTCTAAATCTCTAAACTTGAGAATCAAGAAACGTAATAAAAGGCGTAATAATCTAGAACCAAAAATAGAATTGTAATTGACTTCAACTTCTCCTTTGAATTTGGTTGGATGGGATCTTGTTACCATAATTTGTTTCTTCAGCTACTTAGCCCACCGGCCTCATTCTCGTCAATAGCTCGTTGGTCCACTGGGCCTGACCCATCAGGCCCATCGGTATCATTATCAATTAACTAGGGATAGGCCTAGAAGTAATGTTAGGAGACCTATACACTTAGATGATTTCCATATGGCTTCTCTTGCTTTCAATGTGTTTGATATGCTTGATGGTAATGAACCTAAATCTTACAATGATGCTTTGTTGTCTGATAATTCAAATGAATGGTTAAGTGCAATGAATGAAGAAATGACATCCTTGCATGCGAATGATACTTGAAAACTTGTTCCAAAACCTAGAAATTGTTCTTTAATTGATTGTAAGTGGCTGTTTAAAGTCAAAAAGGATGAGGATAACGTCAGATTCAAGGCAAGGTTAGTAGCTAAAGGCTTTACTCAACGAGAAGGTATTGACTATACTGAGATTTTTGCACCAGTAGTTAAATTCACCACTGTTCGCATCATGCTTGCATTAGTTGCACATCATAATTGGGAGATGAAACAATTAGATGTTAAAACGGCATTTTTGCATGGTGAATTGAAAGAAACTATCTACATGAAACAACCAGAAGGTTTTATAGATAGTAACCATCCAGATCATGTTTGCTTGCTCAATAAAACCCTATATGGCTTAAAACAATCCCCTAGAGAATGGAACAAAAAAATTCAATGATTGCATGATATCCTTAAAATTCCGTCGTAGTGCTTATGATCCATGCTTTTATTTCAAGAATGACTGTGGTGTTCCTATGTTCTTACTTATTTATGTAGATGATATGCTCTTGATCAGTTCGTGCATTAAATCTATTGATCATGTTCAAAGTTGCTTAGGTGAACAATTTGACATGAAGTATTTGGGGGATGCTAAAAGGATATTGGGCATGAATATCATTCGGGACAGATCTAAAGGCACTTTATTTCTAAATTAGTCCTCTTACATTGGTAAAATCCTTGAAAAATTTTCAATGACTGATGCTAAAATTGCTAGTGTGCCGTTGGCTTCTCATTTCTTATTATCCAAAACTCAGTCGCCTAAAACTGAATCTGAAATTCATGAAATGAGATCTGTCCCGTATGCTAATGCTATTGGATCTGTCATGTACCTTATGGTTAGTACTAGACCAGATATTGCTTATGATGTGAGTTGTTTAAATAGGTACATGGCTAATTCGGGAAAACCTCACTGGGAGGCCCTTAAGTCGTTATTGCGGTACTTAAAAAATTTCGCTTCTGATGGTCTTATTTTCTCTAAATCTGATGATGGGGTTAACCTAAAAGGTTATGTTGATTCTAATTATGCCAATGACCGGGATGAATGTAAGTCCACAACTTCATATGTGTTTACCTTGTGTGGCTCGTGCATTTCATGGAAATCTCAACTTCAGCATATAGTTACCCTGACTACTATCAAGTCAATATATTGCCACCACTGAAGCCTTTAAAGAGGCTATTTGGTTGAAAGGTTTACTTACTGAAATTGGTGTTCTTCGTGATAATGTTGTGGTCTTTTCTGACAGTCAATCTAGCATACATTTGTGCAGAAATCCTGTTTTCCATGATCGTACAAAGCATATTGACGTTGTAATATCCGACTGTAACTTTTCATTTTTACCTGTCGTTGTATTATTCGGATAATCTGATTATCAGAAATCGTTGCATTTAGTATTATGTTGAGGTATTATAGATTTGAATATCATATCATTGTTAGTTCATTTCAAATATGATGATTCGATATTAATTAGAGAGTTGTATTTTCGGAATTTTTTTCTATTGATGTAGCGCACGTTACACAGTAAGATTAGCGTACGCTAATCCTGTGTATTAGCGTGCGTAAGGTTTTCCTCGGTTGCGTACGCTAAGAAGGAATCTGACAGCAGTTGACTTCAACACGTGAGCCTTTTAACCGGTAGCATGCATGCGATCTATGTCTGAGCTGTCATGTCGGCGAGAATCTACTTTTACTAGCGTGCGCTAACCCATTCTTCATTAGCGTGCGCTAACGGCCTGCAATAATTCAAGACAGAGCCACCGAAAGCCGTTTACGTACGTAATATCGTTCGGATAGCGTACGTAAGGGCCTTAGCGTACGCTTAAATCGTCTCCGATAAGTGCGCTAAGTCTCGCATACCTATTTATAGGACTACTGCTTTTTCATTTCTCCACGAACCAAACCGAATTTCTCTCTTCGCATATCATCCTCCGCACTCTAAAACGTTATAAACCTTCACCAACTTATTTCTAAGCCTTGAATCTCGGAGTGGAGCTCATTTTCTTGGAGCCTTGGAGTTGTTTTTAAGCTTGGGATATATTCTCTCATATCATTGAAGTTATTCTTCATTTCGGAGGTTGGTGTGTTTTCTTCTCGCATTATTTTCTTATATTAATTATTGATGACGAAATATACTTCACCTAGAGTACATTAAGCAAGTAAAACATGGTTATAATTAAACTCTTTAAGCATTTTGATGAATATGTTAAATAAGGGTTTGAGATGGAGGTGTTCTTGATGATATAGTGATTTTAATCATGTTGTAGATGTCATCACTCACCTTCCGGACGAATTTAGCTCAAGAGAACGTTGATGGATCGGTTAGCTTCTTCATAATCGGATTTAATCAAGAACTTAATATCATAAAGTGATTAATCACCATTTTAGGTATTTTTTTACTTTGAAAAGAACTTGATGATGTTAAATATGAGACTAGGTGATCTAGTTCGAAACCTTAGAAGCTTTAGCAAATCATGATTGTTCATTGCACTAGTCTTTGAAGATTGATAAAGGTTTTGATAATTACAACAATAACTTTTCACCAATCTATTGTGTTGATAACTTAGAGTGTAGTTCATCATAATGCTAAGTAGATTGTGTTCTTAAGTAGATGATGTCGGTTATGAATGATACTATCATGGTAGATTGAGTATCAAATCCTTTATGACTATCCTTTTGGTAATAAGAGATGTTGAAGAACATGAGAATTTGATTTAAACCAATTTTATTGGCAAATTGAAGATGTTATTGTTCATGGAATAACAAGAGAATTTCAAGACACTTTTGGTATGATAATCGATTTTGGAAGATGAATTAGTTGTTTTGAAACCTTTCATTAATCGTTAAGGTATTCATCACGGGGAAATTATTCGAGTAGGTTGCGGGCGTGCTTTCCTACGAATTGATATTAATATTATGTGAATATATTATTGAATGAATTACGTTTCATTCAAGGTTGCTCGCTCGATTGAGTGTTTAATCGAGGATACCGTCCGCTTGGTCATTTGGAGAAGGACTATCTTTCACTTACGGATTTGAGGCAAGTTATCTTGCTTGGTTATAATGATGATTAGATTCTTCCGATGGTTATATTTTTCATATGTATGAATTGTTCATGAAATGTTGGTCGTGATTTGACAATCGCCCTGACGTTATTCCGCTTTCTTCATGGGGTTGCATTCCCAAGTATGTCGCTTTGAATCATTGATCTCGTTGGCCTTATTTTCACTTCGGTGAGTTTTTCTTGATCCTTAATCGGATATGTGATTTGTTGAATTCGTTGTCATGTTGTATCGTGACATATCCTAATCATATCTGCTCCGATTGGTTATTGTGTAGATTTTTAGCCGTGCACATATAGTCATCGGCGGATATTATTCCGCTGGACTGGGTGCACACGGACGTAGTTTCGTGAGGCTAATTAGGTACATTGTCCTACGTATATTCCGGATTCCATATACGGGCGGACATGTGCACGGACACATTTCCGGATCGGCGTCTTGTGATGTCCATCTTTGAGCCATACCGTAAATCGTCCATAGTATTGGATGCTTGTGATCGTTCGTTCATACGCCCGAGGGGTATGATCGATAGTCGGAATGATTTCTTTGAAATCTATATATGTGAATTGTATATGTCAAGAATTGATTATCATGTATATCTCGACCGTGTTGGGCGAAATACTTGTATTGTATTTTAGGTCGAGGCAAGGGCCGTGCACGGAAGAGCATGTCGACGGCGAAGGATTCGGAGGATACTAGTTCGGGGCCCTCATCTTTGTTGTCCTGTTATGTTAAACCGTGTTGTATTATTTCCTGCTCCGCTTAAATTACTTTTGGTTGTATTTGACATTTAAAGTATTTTCCATCTCCATATGGTTTATACTTTTTCTTTCGGATCCTCGTGTGTTGTAAGGCCGTTGGCCACATTTTAATAAACTCCTAATCGGAGAAATGACTTTTCATTGTGATTCGGTATCACAAATAATATTTATTTAACCTCGCTTTGGATATCGCCCGTGGGTCCTGGTGTGGGATTCACGACCGTAATAACCGCCATTTGGGGTGTTACAGAAGATGGTATCGAGCGTCGTTTTCTTTCATGAGTCATTGAGAAATGAACTAGTATCAAGAAACCTTCGTGTCACGTGTGACTGTGCAAGCGCCCGACCCTGCGAGCCAAATGCGGTATGTACTTTATAAGCCATGGTTTAATTACGGCATGATATTGATATCGATAGGATCTCTTTGTTGATCATGTTATTTCAAGGAATTGTGACAGATTTATCCGATTGATAATCCGAGGTAAATGCCGAATTTATTGTATAATTGAAATTATTCGACTTGACACCGATATGATACTCGGTGCGACATTTGTGGTGTCGATAACCATTTTCCTTTAATATGTGATTCCTTATTACTATTAATTCAAGCGTGAATTTTGGTATCTTGAATCGTACTTATAGTTACCATTATGATTGACTCTTTCAAGATGGAAAGAAACTCGCGAGGTCGTGGGCAGAGGGGACGAGGCCGCCAAGGGGCCGAATCCCAATACCTCGAGCCAACAGACGCGCGAATGCGGATCGAGTTCCGCAGATGGTTCACCTTCTAGGGAACAATCGCACCACAAAGGGGCGGGATGCACGTGTCGATCCTTACGCCGTAATGCAGTGGCATGATGACACGTATGACCCAGATGGGTCAACTAATGGAAGCTATGCAGAGGGCCGCCATCGCCGCCAGCAAGGGGCTCATCCTCCTCCCGTGATTGGCGGACCCGTGAGTCGGATTATCGCGACATCTCTCGCCAATGACCACCGACTTTTGAAGGCTCCTCCGAGCCTGCCGACATTGCGCATTGGATCGAGCATTTTGAGAAACTTTTCCAGATGGTGGATCGCCCGGAAGAGAATCGCGTCTCGGTAGCCGCGTATTATCTTAGCAAAGGCGCTCATACCTGGTGGCTTTCAGAAGGCCACCGATGGTGTTTACACTTGGGAGGAATTTAAAACCTCATGCTAGATCACATTATCCAGGGCCACTCCGTGAGGCCAAACCGCCGGAACTTTTGAACCCCGACCCGTCAAGACGATGATGTATTATCTGTTGCCGAGAAATTCCAGCACTCCTTCCTTTTGCCACGACAATTATTCGAACAGAGGCCGACAAGATCAAATACTTTCTCAAGAGGCTTAAACCCCGAATGAGAATGCAATTGAATCACCATCGTACTACCTTACCGAGTTCATCGAAAAGGCTCTGAATACGAACTCACCGCGAAAGAGATTTCCAAGAAACAACCACACCCAACAACAAAAGGTCCAAGAACCAGATCGACCGAGAGTTACCGGGACATTCAGAAGCCCTACTCATTGCCAAACCCTCTCGATCGTCCACCCATGGCGTCAAAGCACTGGATCGCACTCGAGCGGTCCCCTCATCCGTTGTGTGCTATAACCGTGGGGGCCAGGGCATATCAATTTCAATTGCCCAAAGCCCGCCATCACATGCCATACTTGTGGGAAGAATGGTCACCGTGCTCGTTTTTGCAGGAATGGGCCCGGACATGATCCCGTGGCATCTCATACTCCTATTCAATCCTCTGTCCGTAACCGGACGCCTCCGTCCGCTTCCTATCAGACCACCGGCGAATAAGGGAATGGGCCGTGGGAATCAAAGTGGTACACCTGTGCCGGATCGCGAAACCCAGGATTTACGAGATGAAGAAAGCCGATGATCCCGAGGCCGCATGATTTCGTATACTCGAGATCCACTCCCACTGTGTGTGTTCTTTTTGATACCGGTGCTTCACACTCCTTTATATCTTCTTCTTGTTTAAGTCGTTTACCTCTAGACCATGTTATCAATTGTGAGCCCTACGTAATTGGTCTACCCGATGGTAGAAGAATTATTGGAAATCGTGAAGTCCAGGATTGTCCGATTCGCTTGAACGACCGTGAGTGGTTGTCAACCGATTGTAGTCGATCTACCTAAGGATGATATAATCTTGGGTATCGATTGGATGGATCGTCACGATGCAATACTCGAACCGCAAGCGGATGGTTACCGCTACTTCGATAATGGATTCGAGTGTATTTTTCGAGGTGATAATCCCACTGCTCGGGAGAGTCATCGGCTATGAAAGCAATAAACCGCTTAATCAAGGGTGTATTGGTTATTGGTGCTACATGACCAAATCGACGATCGATCACTTGAATTGGCCGACATTCCGTAGTCCGAGATTACCCCGATGTATTTCCGCACGAGTTGCCGTGCTTACCTCCTCATCGTGACGTGGAATTTATTATTGAGTTAGAACTGTGCACGCCCCGCTCTCAAAAGCACCGCACCGTATGGCTCCGACCGAGATGCAAGAATTGAAGAACCACTTGAGGAGTTGACTGACAAAGGCTATATTCGACCTAGTGCGTCCCTGGGGAGCACCGGTGTTATTTGTGCGGAAGAAAGATGGATCCCTACGCTTATGTATTGATTACCGTGAGCCGAACAGGTAACCATCAAGAACAAGTATCCCTTGCCTCGTATTGACGATTTATTGGACCAACTTCGTGAGCCGCCGTGTTTTCTAAGATCGACTTAAGATCCGGTTATCATCGATTGAGGATTCGAGAGTCTCGACATTTCAAAGACAAAGATTCCGTACTCGCTATGGGCATTACGAGTTCGTGGTGATGCCATTTGACCGACTAATGCACCGGCAAAGATTCATGGAGTTGATGAATCGAGTTTTTATTAACTATCTAGATCGCTTTTAGTCGCTTTTCATTGACGACATTCTCGATTTACTCTCGCGACCACGAGGAACACGAGAATCACCTCCACCAAGTTCTCGATACTTTGAGGCGAGAACAACTTTATGGGAAATTTTCTAAGTGTGAGTTCGGATGCCCGAGGTTGTCTTTCTCGGGCATGTGATATCACCGAAGGGGTGAGAGTGGACCCACAAAAGACGGAAGCCATTCGAGATTGGCTACCACCGAAGAACGTGAAGGAAGTTCGTAGTTTCCTCGCCTAGCAGTTACTACCGACGATTCGTGGAGGGATTCTCTAAAATTTCGCAACCGATGACTAACTTATCATGGAAGGACAAGAAGTATTTGTGGTCAAGCATGTCAAGAGTTTTGAAGAGCTCAAGAGTCGATTGATTTCGCACTGCTTTGGTCTTACCAAAGGGAACGGAAGGATTTGTGGTGTATAGTGACGCGTCGAGACAGGTCCGGGATGTGTACTAATGCAGAAGGGAAAGTAATCGCCTATGCATCGAGACAATTGCGACCTATGAAGTTAACTATCCGACCCACGACTGGAGTTAGCAATGTGGTGTTTGCTTTGAAAATCAAGGCGTCACTATCTTTATGGAGTTACCCGCGATCTTTACGGACCACAAGAGCCTAAAGTACATTTTTACTCGAAGGAGTTGAACATGAGGCGTAGAAGGTGGCTAGAATTAATCAAGGACTATGATATCGAAATCCTTTATCATCCGGTAAAGCAAATGTGGTTGCCGACGCATTGAGCCGTAAGACAAGACAGAGCAGATGCCGAGTCGCTTAACAAAGACAGAGGAATTGCACTGACCTTATGAGGCCCGAAATTGAAGTTTGGTTACAGCGTGTTCAGGGACAACTTTGCACCCTTGATATTTCTTCGTCTCTTGATGATATGATCAAATCGAAGCAAATTACGGACCCATTCTTATCTAGGATTCGGGATGAGGTAACCCAGGGGGAAGCCCCTGGATTCGTGATCCACGAGGATGGATTAATACGTTTTAGAAACCGAGTTTGTGTACCCGCTGACGAAGAATTGAAGAACTCTATCATGAGAGAAGCCCATGCTACCCCGTACTCTATTCACCCGGGCTCTAGCAAGATGTATAAGGATTTAAAGGCATTATTGGTGGGGAATATGAAGCGTGAGATTGCCGAATTCGCTTCGAGGTGTTTGACACAAGCCAGGTTAAGATTGAGCACCAACACCCGCAGAATGTCAAACCGCTCCCGATTCCCGAATGGAAATGGGAAGACATATCTATGGACTTTATCACTAGCTTGCCGACGAGTCGCCGAGGAATGAATACGATTTGGGTGATTGTGGAATGTCCGACCAAATCACCACTTCTTGGAAATTAAGGACACATGGGGCCCCGAGAGATTGGCCCACTGCTTATTAAGGAAATTGTGAGACTACACGGTACCCCCAAGAGCATTGTATCGACCGTGACGCGATTTGTGTCACATTTCGAAGGCGCTTCATCGTGCGATGGGTACGCAGCTGAATTTCAAGACGGCTTTCCATCCACAGATCGATGGTCACGGAGAGAACCATACGACTCTAGAAGATATGTTGAGAGCATGTGTTCTTGATTGGAAGGACGATTGGGAAGCCCACCGCCTTTGGTGGAATTCACTTATAATAATAGTTGGCACGCTTCGATTCGGATGGCACCGTATGAGGCATTATATGGCCGTCGCCGTAGGTCCCTTTGTGTTGGGACGAACTGTCGGAATCTCTGGGTACGGAACCCGATATGTTGTTAGCCGCCCGTGAGAAGATCACTTTGATTAGGAGTCGGTTGTTAACGGCTCAAAGTAGACAAGTCTTATGCCGACCATCGTCGAAGACCGCTTGAGTTCGAGGTTGGTGATCATGTGTTAATGAAGGTGTCTCCTACTCGAGGTGTTTTTCGTTTGGGAAAAGGGGCGTCGAGCCCAAGGTATATTGGGCCGTTTGAGGTTCCGGAGCGTGTAGGTGATCCGCCTATCGACTAGCCTTGCCACCGACCTTGAGTAAGATTCACAACGTGTTTCATGTCTCTCACCGAGGAAATATGTTGCCGATCCAAGCCACGTACTTCAATTCAAGACATAGATTTAGCGTAAGATCATTCGTACGAGGAGCGTCCCCGCATGATACTCGGAGGAGAATCAAGCAATTGCGGAACAAGACGATTCCCCACCGAAAGTTCGGTGGTCAAGACACGGAGTCGAGGAGGCTATGTGGGAGACCGAGGATAGTATGCGAGCAAGATACCCCGAGTTATTTACTCCCTTAAGTTTCGAGGACGAAACTCTTTTAAGGGGGAGTATGTAATATCCGATGTAACTTTTCATTTTTACTGCCGTTGTATTATTCGGATAACTGATTATCGTAAATCGTTGCATTTAGTATTATGTTGAGGTATTATAGATTTGAATATCATATCATTGTTAGTTCATTTCAAATATGATGATTCGATGTTAATTAGAGAGTTGTATTTTGAATTTTTTCTATTGATGTAGCGCACGTTACACAAGAAGATTAGCGTACGCTAATCCCGTGTATTTGCGTGCGTAAGGTTTTCCTCTGCGTACGCTAAGAAGGAATCGACAAAGCTGACTTCAACACGTGAGCCTTTTAACCGGTAGCATGCATGCGATCTATGTCCGAGCCGTCATGTCGGCGAGAATCTACTTTTACTAGCGTGCGCTAACCCATTCTTCATTAGCGTGCGCTAACGGCCCGCAATAATTCAAGACAAGAGCCACCGAAAGCCGTTTACGACGTAATATCGTTCGGATAGCGACGTAAGGGCCTTAGCGACGCTTAAATCGGCCCCGAGAAGCGTGCGCTAAGTCTCGCATACTATTTATAGACCACTGCTTTTCATTTCTCCACGAACCAAACCGAATTTCTCTCTTCGCATATCATCCTCTCTCACTCTAAAAACGTTATAAACCTTCACCAACTTATTTCTAAGCCTTGAATCTCGGAGTGGAGCTCATTTTCTTGGAGCCTTGGAGTTGTTTTTAAGCTTGGGATATATTCTCTCATATCATTGAAGTTATTCTTCATTTCTGGAGGTTGGTGTGTTTTCTTCTCGCATTATTTTCTTATATTAATTATTGATGACGAAATATACTTCACCTAGAGTACATTAAGCAAGTAAAACATGGTTATAATTAAACTCTTTAAGCATTTTGATGAATATGTTAAATAAGGGTTTGAGATGGAGGTGTTCTTGATGATATAGTGATTTTAATCATGTTGTAGATGTCATCACTCACCTTCTGGACGAATTTAGCTCAGTAGAACGTTGATGGATCGGTTAGCTTCTTCATAACTGGATTTAATCAAGAACTTAATATCATAAAGTGATTAATCACCATTTTAGGTATTTTTTTTACTTTGAAAAGAACTTGATGATGTTAAATATGAGACTAGGTGATCTAGTTCAGAAACCTTAGAAGCTTTAGCAAATCATGATTGTTCAGTTGCACTAGTCTTTGAAGATTGATAAAGGTTTTGATAATTACAACAATAACTTTTCACCAATCTATTGTGTTGATAACTTAGAGTGTAGTTCATCATAATGCTAAGTAGATTGTGTTCTTAAGTAGATGATGCTGGTTATGAATGATACTATCATGGTAGATTGAGTATCAAATCCTTTATGACTATCCATTTTGGTAATAAGAGATGTTGAAGAACATGAGAATTTGATTTAAACCAATTTTATTGGCAAATTGAAGATGTTATTGTTCATGGAATAACAAGAGAATTTCAAGACACTTTTGGTATGATAATCAGATTTTGGAAGATGAATTAGTTGTTTTGAAACCTTTCATTAATCGTTAAGGTATTCATCACTGGGAAATTATTCGAGTAGGTTGCGGGCGCTGCTTCCTACGAATTGATATTAATATTATGTGAATATATTATTGAATGAATTACGTTTCATTCAAGGTTGCTCGCTCGATTGAGTGTTTAATCGAGGATACCGTCCGCTTGGTCATTTGGAGAAGGACTATCTTTCACTTACGGATTTGAGGCAAGTTATCTTGCTTGGTTATAATGATGATTAGATTCTTCTCGATGGTTATATTTTTCATATGTATGAATTGTTCATGAAATGTTGGTCGTGATTTGACATCGCCCTTGACGTTATTCCGCTTTCTTCATGGGGTTGCATTCCCAAGTATGTCGCTTTGAATCATTGATCTCGTTGGCCTTATTTTCACTTCTGAGTTTTTCTTGATCCTTAATCGGATATGTGATTTGTTGAATTCGTTGTCATGTTGTATCGTGACATATCCTAATCATATCTCGCTCCGATTGGTTATTGTGTAGATTTTTAGCCGTGCACATATAGTCATCGCGGATATTATTCCGCGTTGACGTGCACACGGGACGTAGTTTCGTGAGGCTAATTAGGTACATTGTCCTACGTATATTCTGGATTCCATATACGGGCGGACATGTGCACGGACACATTTCCTGGATCGGGCGTCTTGTGATGTCCATCTTTGAGCCATACCGTAAATCGTCCATAGTATTGGATGCTTGTGATCGCTCGTTCATACGCCCGGGGGTATGATCGATAGTCGGAATGATTTCTTTGAAATCTATATATGTGAATTGTATATGTCAAGAATTGATTATCATGTATATCTCGACTCGTGTTGGGCGAAATACTTGTATTGTATTTTAGGTCGAGGCAAGGGCCGCACGGAAGAGCATGTCGACGGCGAAGGATTCGGAGGATACTAGTTCTGGGGCCCTCATCTTTGTTGTCCGGTTATGTTAAACCGTGTTGTATTATTTCCTGCTCCGCTTAAATTACTTTTGGTTGTATTTGACATTTAAAGTATTTTCCATCTCCATATGGTTTATACTTTTTCTTTCGGATCCTCGTGTGTTGTAAGGTCGGCCACATTTTAATAAACTCCTAATCGGAGAAATGACTTTTCATTGTGATTCGGTATCACAAATAATATTTATTTAACCTGTTTTGGATATCGCCTGGTGGGTCCCAGTGTGGGATTCACGGCACTGTAATAACCGCCATTTGGGGTGTTACAGACGTCAGGCGACACTTCATCCGTGATATCGTTGAAAAAGGCATAATTGATTTGAAGAAAATCCCTTCACATTCCAATCCTGCAGATATGGGCACGAAGTGCCTACCGATCGAGAAAATCAGATCTTGCAAGTCGATACTAAATATCGACTCCCTTAACTGAAGACACTCTAGTCTTCCTGTTTGATATCTTTGTGATAGCTCTTTTAGTTTTCTTTGTGATTCCTAGTTTTCTTTCTTAGTGATTGTTTATGTCTTTATACTTGTACTAACTTTGTGTGTTGTGCAGGTGGTGTGACGTTCGGCGATGATGACCTCCCTCTCAAAATTGTGTACCCCGATGGCTCATTTGGTCCGGGTGGAGATTTGTTGGTTTTAGGCCCAAATGAAATAAGTTTTTTGACTGGGCCCAAAATAAAAAATAAATCGAGGCAGCCCAGTACGATTTGTAAAGCCCAGGCCCGGTTTCATATTAAATCCTTTGACCAAATCTGGACCGTCCCTTTTGTGGGATGTATCCTACCCGTCCATTTGCTGATATAAACTCTCCCTACCAAATCCTAACTCATTTCTCCTTTCTCCCTGACGGCGCCGCTCTCACCTTCTCCCGTTCCTCTCGCTTCTGTTTCTCTCCTCCCTTGATATTTTCGATCGGTTTCCGATTTGTAAGCAACCCTTAGCAATCCAATGATAAGATTGGTTGCTACATATGCGGGCGACCGATACTTGGGTTGCGACTTCCACCCCTATATATTCTGGGATCCTTTTTTGAGGAGATTCACCGAAAATACGACTGAGAAATTTGAGTGTTCTTGAGGCAAAAAATCATTCTTTGTGAAAAACCTGATTTCTGTGTGAATCTTTTTCGGCCGAGGGTTTTGGGGAAGGAGTTCTAGGCTTTTGGGCTTTCTGGGTGTTGAGTCTGAGTGATTCATTGAAACCGCCTGGGATTGTGGCACAAATCGGACTGCTGGACGCCGGATTTTGGAGCCCTGGACGCGGGTACACGAGAGCGGAGGACTGAGCCGACTCTGTGTCTGAAAATCACCACCTTCGCGTTTTCGTTCTTTCAGATCTTACGTGATCTGTTTGGTTAGATTTCTTCGACCTTAATTTTTTCTTGTTTTCGCGTTCGGTTATTTCCAGTTAATTTTGTGTGTTTTATTTTTGTGTAATTCAGTGTTATTTAATTCGTTGTGTAACCCTTAATCCCCGTAAACATAAGAAATTTATTTATAATTCGTTTATTGTTGTGTTGTGTAATTTTATGTATTCTGGATAGATACCCTGCATAAAGTTTATGTTCGGTGTGATTTTAGGGGAAAACGAGAGATGTGGGGCCAGATCAAAATGGTGATCCAGCAGTGTAATGGGCAGTGCATCTGTTTGGGGGGGTGGGGGGGGGGGGGGATTTCATTTCGGTCAGGAACCAAGGCGAAAGGGTTCGGAGGAGAGGGGAAATTTGTGACACGGAGATGCGCCTCTTTGATAATTTCATCAGGGAAACTAAGCTCTGTGACTTGCCTCTTCACGGAAGAACGTTCACTTGGTATGGGACCTGTAGGAGCCATCTTGATAGGATCTTGCTGAACGATGAGTGATTGATGGAGTGGCCTGATGCTTGCCTTCGTGGCCTCAAATGTGATCTTTTCGATCATGCCCATCTTATCATGGACGTTTCAAAAACGGATTGGGGGCTAAAAACTTTCAGGAGCCTATGCGCTTGGAATCATCACCCGGAGTTTAAAGCGTTCTTGATCAGGAAATGGAACTATAAGGTGGGAGGGTGGGGGCGGTTTTGTTCTTAAAGAAAAATTCAAATTCTTGAAGCAAGATTTGAAAAAATGGAACCATGAGGTGTTCGGGAATATTGAGAAAAGAGTGGAGGAAAGGAAGGAAAATGTGTGGAAGCTGGATATTCTTGACGATGTTTTTGGGTTGGAGGAGGATGAAATCGTGGAAAGAAATAGGGAGAGAGCTTTGCTAATGTGCGATCTGAAGACGAGGAGCATCATTCTGCAGCAAAGACCTACGATCAAATGGGCTAAAAATGGGGACGCAAACACAGAGGCTTTTCACAGGTTCATCAACGGTAGAAAGAAAAGAAACAAGCTCAAAGGTATATATGTGAATGGCTCGTGGTCTCAAGATGCAAGATTGGTGAAGGAAGCCATTCACAACATGTTCAAAGAGCATTACAGAAGAATTAATATTTTGCGTCCAAGAATCTGCGCTAATTTTGCAGTGAATAAAATTTCAGACACGCAGAATATGGATTTAGTCAAACCATTCACCGAGGAAGAAATTCTCGAAGCCATTAGTTTGTGTGACCCAATGACAAGCCCGGGTTCCGATGAAATGAATATCGGAATTTTCAAGACGGGATGAGATGGCATGAGGGGGGACTTTGTGAGATTCCTTACTAATTTTCACACCAATCGTGTCCTTACGAAGGGTCTGAACAATTCCTTCATTACTCTAATTCAAAAGGCGGACGCTTCGGAAAATATTGCTGATTTCAGGACGATTTCTTTGATTGGGTGGCCTTATAAAATCTTGGCCAAAATCTTGGCCAACAGACTTGGAAGAACAATGGACTCCATCATCTCGGAGGAGCAATCGACTTCCGTTGGCGGGAGGTAGATTTCTGATTGTATCGTCACCTTGAATTGCATTATTGAGGATGCTAAAAAGCGAAAAGACGATGTTTTCTTCTACAAGATCGATTTCTCTAAAGCATTCGATTCAATCGATTGGTCATTTTTGGAGGATATGTTAAAGGCGATGTGCTTCCACGAGAAATGGGTTAAATGGATGATCGCGTGTGTTTCTTCAGCGCACGCTTTGGTCTTAGTGAACCGGTGCCCCTCGGGTGACTTCGGGTTGGAGAAGGGGCTCAAGCAAGGCGACCCGCTGTCCCCTTTTTTGTTCTTAATCGCTGCTGAATGCATTAGTATTTTTATGAAGAAAGCTGTCAGTAGAGGATGGTTCGAGCCGTATTCCGTGGAAAGAGAAGGTATCAAGGTATCCCATATTCAATTCGCGGATGATACCATTTTCTTGGGAAGCGGGTTGAGAAATGCTATCTTCCTAAAGAGAATGCTTGTGGTGCTTGAGCTGTTTTCGGGCTTGAAAATAAACATCAGGAAATGCAGCCTGGTGGGTATCTCTGTGGAGGAGGGTATCCTGCAAGACATGGCCGGCATCTTGGGGTGTGGGATTTGGAATCTTCTGATGAAATACCTTGGAGTGAAGGTGGGATGCTCCTACAAAAAGGAAAGGATTGGGACTATGTGGTCGATAAAATTCGTAATCGAATTAAGAAATGGGAAGGTTTTAATCTGTCAATCGGAGGCAGAGTAGTTCTCCTTAATGCGGTTCTGACTTATCTGCCTATCTATATGCTATCGATCTTCCATGCCCCAGCCTGTGTGCTTCAAAAGGTTGAGTGCGTACAACGAAACTTTCTGTGTGTGTGTGTGTGTGTGATGAGTCCCGTAAAATCACTTGGGTGAGGTGGAAAATCATTATGATGCCTAAATTTGCTGGGGGGCTTGGGGTTAGGGATTTGTGGGTTCTCAACAGAGCTCTGCTTGGAAAGTGGGTGTGGAGAATGGTTCAAGAAAAGGAGCGGTTGTGGTATAGAGTGATTAGGGCTGGTTTCTATGGGAGGGTGGACGTGGGTTATGATCTGTGGGAGGAGACTAGGTCTGGGTGTCAGAGGGGCTGGTGGGGGGGGGGGGGGTCATGGGCGGCCTTGTGGATCATAAAGGGGACTAGCTTAGCCCAAACATTAGACGAGTTGTGGGGAATGGGGCTGAAACGGATTTCTGGGGGGGATGTTTGGGTGGGGAGTGAGCCTCTCAAGAGACGATTCTGTAGACTCTTCGGGTTGAGTCTTGATAAGAATAGGAAAGTGGCTGAGATTCGAGTGAGGGGAGACAGTAGGTGGGCGTGGAGGTTGAGGTGGAGGAGAGAGTTGAGGGAGTGGGAAGTCGAGTCTGCTAACGAGCTTTTTGATGAGTTAAACAGGGCTTCTTCCTTCTCAGATGGTGATGATCGCTGGAGCTGGGAAGTTGGTAAGGGAGAATGTTATTCGGTTAAGGAAGCCCACAACCTTTTACATAGTAGACTGGTGGAGGATGTGCCAGAAATTGCAGGAGTGTCCAAACTCCTGTGGAACAATGACACGATGACGAAATGCCGAATTCATGCGTGGAGGTTGCTTTAAGGTCGAGTTCCGACGGCCGCGCAGCTGGCCAAACGGAATGGATTACCTCACAATGTCTCGACAAACTGCACTTTAAGAGGCTGGTCACCTGTTTTTTACGTGCAGCAAAGTCTCGAAAGTTTGGGACGATGTGCTAAGGTGGATTGGTATTTCGTCGGCTCTATCGAGCAATCCAATTATCAACTTCCAACATTTCTGTAACCTGTATCCGAACCAAAAGGGAAAGAGATGCCCATTAATATTTGTATTTGTGTCGTTTGGGTTGTTTGGAAAAAACGGAACAAGATCGTATTCAAGGAGGGCGTGTGGAATGTGGAGAGAACTATGGAGGAGATCAAAGCCATTTCTTGGAGTTGGATGGTTGGGAAGAAAAAGAGCGTTTGAAACGAAGCAAATTTTTCCTCATGGAAAATTAATCCTGGGGAATGCTGTCTGTAATGCTCTGTTCAGGTGTTGCGTTTGTTGCTATGACTGTGTTTTCCTCCATTTTGATTTGTTTGTTGTTTTTGGACTTGTTTTGGGGTAAATCTCTTACCCTTTGATTGTCTTTTTTAATAATATGTCCTTTTTCCTGTTTCAAAAAAAAAACTACTCTATTATTTTATCGTACTTCTTAGACAAATCAACTAAAAATTATGGGTAGTATTGTTGTTGATTAATTAAAGGATAAAATATGTGGGCCACCTTTGATATTGTTATAAATAAATTGAAAAATGTAGAATAAAAATATAAGAGATATTTCCTAAATATGAAATGAGCATACTCTCGTGGAACTGATGAAAATAACAAATTGAGCAATCTTTTGTGGGAAGGAGGAAATAGTAATTTATGATCAAGGCGTATTTCAAAGGCTGGTAATCATGAGATAGTGGCAAACATAGGTTTGAAGCAGCAAGTTCGAATCCTACCTTTGTTAATTTGATTGATTTCTAGTAGTCCGTTGTCAATAATATAAGCAAAAATACATCAATGATATAAGCAAAAAACTCTGATTTATATGGTTTAAAATAAAAGGAAATATTTTGTATTCAATCTAATCCCAAAATACCCTTAATTTAATATCTATCTATACATAAAAATTGAGTTGCAAGTTGAGCATTTATTGAACATGAGCATTCATGGTATGTCAACTCTATACAACAAATTAACAAATCTTTCATCTTCAATTACGAACATTACCCTCAATGGTTTGGCCAAATTCAAAAAATAAAAATTGAGTTGCAAGTTGAGCATTTATTGAACATGAACATGAGCATTCATGGTATGTCAACTCTATACAACAAATTAACAAACCTTTCATCTTCAATTACGAAAGTTGAGCATTTAATGAACATGAGCATTCATGGTATAAACTAAACAACTCTATACAACAAATTAACAAACCTTTCATCTTCCTAACAACTCCTTCCATTCCATCTTCCTAAACCGTTTCAAAGCTTCTAAGAGCTCTTAATATGAATACATTAAACACAACAAAACAAATTAACAAACGATGTGAATGTCTAAAGGCTCAATTATGATGGATGTCAACTCTATACAACAAATTAACAAACCTTTCATCTTCAATTACGAACATTACCCTCAATGGTTTGGCCAAATTAAAAAAAAAAAGATAAATTTGGAAATTAGAAAATCCACCCTTGAGGCTCACATCCGCTTTAAATTTTGCACCTGTGCAGGAATTAACAGAAGTTGCTTATGTCGTCAAAATTTTTTACAATTACATCCTCAAATTTTCTAAATATTACAAATAACCCCAACTTTTTTTATTTTGCAATTTGCATTTACATCCCTTATTTTTTGTGAATATTACAAATAATCAGACAAAAGGTTGGGGTTATTTGCAATATTTTGAAAATTCTCTATACAACAAATTAACAAACCTTTCATCTTCCTAACAACTCCTTCCATTCCATTTTCCTAAACCGTTTCAAAGCTTCTAAGAGCTCTTAATATGAATACATTAAACACAACAAATTAACAAACGATGTGAATGTCTAAAGGCTCAATTATGATGGATGTCAACTCTATACAACAAATTAACAAACCTTTCATCTTCCTAACAACTCATGTTCCTGGATCTGCATAAATAGCCATTTTGGATGTTATGGGACAGGCACTCTTTCCAGCTATACCTTCTGTAGCATCATGTCTAAGACAAACAAAAAGGCAGTAAAAAATTATACTCTTGATCAGTTGATAGAAGGCATCGAGGGCCCTGTTGTGGTGATGATATGCAGAATGTGGGATGTTCATAACATCAATGGTCGATACCTTAGTACTGACTTTGTTGTTTCAGATGAAAAGGTGAAGCTGACATCAGAATGTTGGATAATTGTAATTGTTTACATTTGTATGTATTGATCAAATGATGTGAATTCTCTTTCAGGAAAATGTCATGCATTGTACCATGAAAAGCAACGTGTCCCATTGTTTTCTTGACAAGATCAAGCCTGGTGTTGTGGTCTCTATGAGGTCTTTTACAGTGCACCGAAGGGATGAGTACCGCATAATCAGAGAGAACAATTACTGCATTGAGGTTAATGGCTCGACAACAGTACGCAGAGTTTGCAACAAAGTTGGTGGCTTTTTAAGGCATCCGTTCCAGTTTGTGGAATTTGAGAGTATCCAACCTACATAAATAAAATATCTTATTGGTACACATTTTATAACTTAAACCCCAATGCATAAAATTAAATTGGTTTATATTCATGATTTTGATGCATAAAATCACCCCACTTAAATTTGTATTTGTAGATTTATATTCATGGTTTTGATGTTGCAGATGTAATTGGATTTGTTACAACTGTTGGTAGATCTGCTCAGCCAAGAACCGGCTCAAATAACATTGATTTTCCGCTTATAAATGAGAGATATTGACTCCTTTCTATGCTCATATTTGCATGCTAAGTTTTTATGGTCCCATCTTTTAATATAGACAATTAAATAGCCTGTGTTTGCCTGAAACAGGGGTCGCGCCTTACGGGTCACCTTATGGGGAAAGTTGGGTGATAAATTCTTAAAGATGATGTCTACTCATTCTGGAAAGTACACTATCATCCTAACATCCATGATTGCCAAATATTATAATGGTTAGTTTGCGGTTGTGCTGTTTAGCGTTAAAATCCCTGTTGCTCCTATCTTTATAACCGTGATAACCTAACAGGTCAAATGGGCATATCCAGCCGTTCATCTACTCTTATCCTGAATAGCGATGAAATTCCTGCCATTGTTGTATTTAAGTCTCAAATAAGGTATCTGTTATCTTATGTTCAACAACATTCATTGTTTTATAGAAACAAAATCGTA
Organism: Orobanche coerulescens; assembly: GCA_033398695.1. Classification (NCBI taxonomy): domain Eukaryota; kingdom Viridiplantae; phylum Streptophyta; class Magnoliopsida; order Lamiales; family Orobanchaceae; genus Orobanche; species Orobanche coerulescens. The sequence continues at coordinate 28,733,635 of CM065813.1, forward strand.
ACAATAGCAACAAATTACAGTGGTATTGATGATGTTGAGCCGGCTTTGCCTATTACATCGACTAAATCACAATATGGGACACTCGAGGAGCTATTGGAATTGGGCCGTGACAGACGAAAAGATGTAATTTGTATTTTAACAATAATATTGAGTGATATAAGTAATGCAATGTTACCTTTAGGTTATTAACCCGCTGTTTATTAGGTCGCTACAACATTCCATTGCCAGGCTGAGATCATAAGCATCCATACTAAGAACAGCTGGTACTACCCAGCTTGCGGGGGTGGGAAATGCAAGAAGGGTGTGACCCGCCAGGAAGGCCAGCTATGGTGCGACGCGTGCAACAAACCTGTGAACTATCCTAAAGCAAGGTTATAACCCGGACTTAATCTTCGTTAAGCATGTATGAAAAGTTGGTATTTACCATTGGATTCATGTCTACACGTGCCGACAGGTTTAGGGTTGAAGTTGTTGTGAGGGATGCAACTACCCAGGTTGTGATTGTGATGTGGGATGAAACGGCTGCCGAACTGACAAAGGCGAGTGCAAAAAGTTTGCTCGATGGGCTTAATGATGTGGATGAAGATGACACTCTCGCACTGCCGGATGCTCTGACAAACCTGTATGGTACAAAACACGTGTTTGAGTCTCATACATATTACAATTTCGGTGATTTTGAGAGCTTTACCTGCTCTGGCGTGTTTCCTGTTGACGATACCGTTGATTCAGATACCCAAGAGGTGTCTGTGATTTCTGATGACCTAGCGCAGGAAAGCAGCAAGAGCGAATTGAAAGTTCCTATGAAGCGTCTGGTGAGGGGTCCTCAGTTAAACACCCCATCAAAACCTGTTGAAGCAAAAGAAAAGAGAAGGTTGGTGCTCAATTTTGAATATGAACATCCATACTTGATATTGATAATTGCACGCAATAAACCATGTTTTTTTGCTCACTATTTAAGGTACATTGAAGAGGATTCAGATGTGGAGGAGACCACTGATGCAACAGTGCATAAGGATAACCCTATTAAAGAGAACGCAGAATAGGGTGGCTGGATCCCAGTAGTTTTTCGGATCTAATAAAATGACTTCAAAGAACAATAATGTGTTATGTTTGATTCTATCTTTAAGTAAACTTTTGGGTGTTTGGTGTTTGATTCTTTTAGGCCAAAGTATGGACGATGAGATGCAACAATTGTTTTGTTCTTGGTTTTTTTAAACATCATTTTAACTACTGTCCTACATGCACATTTCACTTTGTTTGGTTTCTGATTATAAAACTCATATCTGATATACAGTTGTCTTTTGATTCCTATTTGGGCTGCTCTTTTTCATTTTGTTACAAGACTCTTCAGAACGTGAGAGAGATTCAAGTGCAAATACGCACCTGATGCAGCAGTGCATTTGGAAAGGCTTGCTATGGATCACGAAGATTAGAAAACTCCATTCACAGCATGTGTCCGTCAAGGAGTCAACTGTTACACCAAAAAAATATAGCTTATATTTTGAATAGTTTTATACAGAGTTTGTATATTTGGACTGCTCTTTTTCATTTTGTTACAAGACTCTTCAGAACGTGAGAGAGATTCAAGTGCAAATACGCACCTAATGCAGCAGCGCATTTGGAAAGGCTTGCTATGGATCACGAAGATTAGAAAACTCCATTCACAGCATGTGTCCCTCAAGGAGTCAACTGTTACACCAAAAAAACATAGCTTATATTTTGAATAGTTTTATACAGAGTTTGTATAATAAAGTTTGCATAATCTGTTGTCGTTATTGTTTCAGCTTAATGTTTAATTAATAATACATTTGATGATAAAAACATGGACAAGTCATGTACTAAATGTACAACATACATCAATACAAGGTGTACATAGCATAGCAATTATGTTAGATTTTAAACTTATGTAGGCAAAAAAAATGGAATTAAGATGCAAAAATGATCAAGTCTAAAATGATTCCCACATGAACCAACTACTCATGAATATAAAGAGGGAGTGTATTAACGATTTAAAGGAAGGCGTGAACCTATGTCTTGAACCATTTGAATGAAGGGGATTAGTGTCCATTATGGTATTCTAGAAAGCCAACATCAAGTATATCAGCCAGGACACCAGCGACAGTAGTGTCGTTTCCTGCTCCAGCACCTTGAATAACCAGTGGCCGTTCGTGGTAGCACCGGCTGTATATCTCCAACTACAAGTTTAAGTACATTATGATGCATGCAGAGAATCAGGATTATCTCTGCACTGTTAAGGATTTTGGAGAGAAGCACAAAACGATTACTATTCCAGAAACTTGATTGTAATTAATTTTAGGTATATTCAGAAACTGCACCTGAAATTCAGTATAATTACAAATAAAAAAAACGTTGGTCATCTTTCAGAAGCAATACTCCAGTGTGACAAACACCTCCTTAAGAATTGTAGTCAACATTATGATATTCTAGAAAGCCAACATTACTTCTTCCACTCTGGCAAATATAAAAATTAAATACCTAAGGGATTAAAAAACAAGAATATTTCATACCTATAATCCAGAGTCAGAATTTAATCCTTAAATCCCACCAATAGTCTTAAATAATGCAACTTTTGGGTAATGGTATGCATATGAATAGTCAGTCAGAATTTATCCCTATGCATATGAATAGCCATTATTTGTCTTCTCATGTTCTAACGTAAAGCAATTTTGAATTTGGCTATATATTTGATAGTTTCTCATATTAATACATACATACACCAAAAGTATCTAAAACTACAGTCTCTAATTTTTAGTTTATTCAATGGGTTGATTTCAGAAATTGGATGAGCTTGCTGAACTTTAATGATCCTACAACATCAAAATTTAGAGATCAGACCAGAATATATAATGGCATGTTTTGCTTCACTTCTTTTTAACAAATAAATAAAGAACCTATCTTATTCTTGTCTAATGATTGTAACACGTCTATCCTAAATGATAACACTACTGCCTACATAAAAACCTAATTATTTTTGTTCGTTTTAGTAGCGTTGCATTCTTCCTCACGGACACCAGCTTGGGTATATATTTATAGATATTTATTTGGGTAGCTTGAAAGCCATTATTACCAAATACCCTTTTAATGACAGTCCTAAATAATTCTGTTACAACACCATCAAAATTGTCTTGATAAATAAGGAAGTCTAAACATTGATAAGAATTAAGTTCTATCATCTTTTAAAATTCCTGCCAAAATAATAAATTATGAAAATAACTTTTCAAATTCCCCATCTTCAGTTATTTATATACAAAAAGATCATCAACTTCTGGCTCCACAATTATAAAAAGGGTGTTACGCAGACTTATCAATCACACTACTCTCTTGGAATTTTATTACAAAGATGGCTCAAGGTTTGTACTCAATATAATCATATTGTAACACGTCTATACTAAATGATAACACTACTGCCTACATAAAAACCTAATTATTTTGGTTCATTTTAGCAGTGTTGCATTCTTCCTCACGGACACCAGCTTGGGCTTGAATTTTACTACAAATATGGCTCAAGGTTTGTACTCAATATAATCATTCCCATGCTTCCATAAATAATAATCTGTCTAGAGCTATTGGTCTATTACTAACACAAATCTTGATACGATAAATGTTTTGATAAATATAACCATATTATAGATTTTCTAAAAAAATTGATTTGGATAAGAATCAGGATTTGTATTCAATTCAATAATTAAATCTTGGTTCCATGCTAAATTTATATGTTGATGCCTAAATTCCCATAAGTATTTGCAGATTCAAATACCAATGTCAGAAACATTACATTCATCCCCAACATGATAGACAACTCACTAAGCGTACATTTGGAGACTACTATAAGACCAGACGGTAGAGTCAGTGGTTTTGTTGGACTCAAGTTGACAGACTTGGCCACGCAAGAACAAGGTGAGATAAAATGTCCATGCATTACTTTATAGTTACAAAGTTATAAACAAATATTGAAGATGGCATTTGTATATTTATGCTTATAAATTGGGTAAACTATTTAGGTGAAACATCCGCTGCATTCGATTCAGGAATTGGACCATCACATGCAGCAACCTACAGCCCTAAATCTATCCAGGAAATAAATCATAAATGCATACGAAAGGTAATTTTAAACTGTCCGATCTATTGATCATTTTTAATTACAAAGCTTAAACCAGTTTGATATATACCTTAGACCTTAAGTAGGCGTTTTATCATTATTCCAGGTTCAAGTAGCAGGCGTCCTATAAAAAACCCAAAAAGAGCAGCTCTCATCTCAACAGGCAAGCTAATACTTTTTTACAAACTATTAATTCAATTAATGTGTTATTACTAAAATTGATTGACTATCAAGCCTAAACATATATTGTAAATTGTGTAATCGACAAGGTGTACAAGTTGCTTACCAAAACCTTGGGCCTCCATCAACAAATTGTCAAAATTGTGGAGCCTACATGTGGCGTGAAGAAAGAAGCAAGAAAGCAACCAGAGTTGCAACTCGATCGTTTTCCTTTTCCATATGCTGTCAAGATGGTAAAGTACGATTGCCCAAGTTTAAAGATCCCCCTTCACCGCTCGACCGGTTGCTGAACTTTAATGATCCTACAACATCAAAATTTAGAGATCAGATGAGGATATATAATGGCATGTTTTGCTTCACTTCTTTTGGAGGAAAGATAGATCACTCAATAAATCAAGGTCGGGGGCCATATACATTTCAAATTAATGGGCAAAATTATCACCGGATGGGATCTCTACTTCCGGAAGACGGGGTTCAGCCTAAGTTTTCTCAACTTTATTTCTTTGATACACACAATGAGACATTCAACCGCATGTCGGCTTTCAATGGCGATCAGACAACAGAAGGTCCAGAAGAATCGATAGTCAGAAGCCTGATTGATATGATGAATGAATTCAGCTCTGTTGCCAAAGCATTTAGGATGGCTAGAGATTGGTGCGCCCAAAATAATTCATATGATTTCCAGTTGCGTCTTCTTGGGCAGAGAATAAATTCAAGACAATATAACGCGCCAACTGTATCTGAGGTGGCGGTTCTAATAACAAATGATTTTGGGGACGCTAATGAAGCGCGAGATATTATTGTAAACAACAAGAGTTGTGGCCTGAAAAGAATATCAGAATTGCATCCATCATACATGGCACTGCAATATCCTTTGTTATTTCCATATGGAGAGGACGATTTTCATGATAAAATTCCTTACCAATCCAACTCAGGAAAATGGAAAACTAACCGTGATTTTCTGACTATGCGAGAGTACTATTGTTATGTAATTCAATATAGAGATAATGAAGGAACTACTTTGCTCAGAGGTGGACGTTTATTTCAGCAGTTCCTGGTGGACGCCTACACAGCCATTGAGGAACACAGGCTTAGATGGACAAGAAACAATCAAAGTGGGATGCGTGTAGAACTGTATCATAATCTATCTGACGCTGTCACGAGAGTAGATATAAGAGCTGATGCAATTGGTCAAAGAATAGTTTTGCCCTCAAGTTTCACCGGTAGCCCGAGGTATATGCTGCAGAATTATCAGGATGCAATGGCTCTATGTCGCACATATGGAAACCCGAATCTTTTCATAACTTTCACCTCAAATCCAAAATGGCCAGAAATTCAAGAAATGTTGTCCCATATTCACTACTACAAAAATAGCCAAAGAGACCTGTCCAAATAGGCCTAAGAGACCTCCTGTGGACGGGTCTCTATCTCAGCGGTCTCTTTGATAAAGAGACCGCCTGTAATGAGGAGGTCTCTTTGTTAGAAATAAGAGACCTTTCTTTAGACAAATCGGGTCTCTTAGAGTAGAGGATGGCAGACCTCTTTGGTATATCAAACCCTATATTTATAATACCAGGTCTCTTTGATATATCAAAGAGACCCTATATTTATAACATCAGGTCTCTTTGGTATATCAAAGAGACCCTATATTTATAATACCAGTCTCTTTTATATTTATTATTTATTAATTATTATTTCTAAGAGACCCGTTTGTACACCCAACGTTTGTACACCCAACGAGTCTCTTATAATTTTTATTTTTTCAAAAAAATACTGAGCATATACAGCATTAATTTCCAATAATAATTTCATTATGCCCATTGATATATAAATGCATACAACATTGAGCATATACAATATAAAATAACTCAATAATACTCAAAATCAACATTAAATCTGCTGAATAATTCGATAATAATTCATACAATATAAGATAACCCTCACGAATAATTTCTATTATTTTACATCAACTGTAATATTAAAAAAAAATGTTAGAATAAAAAACGTAAATCTACAATGGATCACAAAAAACTACAGGTAGAAAAAAATTGAGTCAGAGGTCGTCACGTGAGTAGTTTACGTAGCGACCCGACCCGGTCCGCAGGACGAAGGACACGTGTTGGGGCAATGAGGTTTTGACGGTCTGGAAGTCGGGCATGTCGGATGATGATGTTGATAGGTTTGATCGGCTCGGATTAAACGATCTGGATTCCATTTTTTGAACGATGTATATCACTAGCAATATGGAATTGGATCCTGAAACAAATGGATATAAATATATTCAAGGCCGAGAACAAAGTGAGTATAGACATTGCAGTTCTTTTAATGAATAGAACTGAAAATACAAAGAAATCAATAATCAAGTATTATAAATGAAACAAACATTGAAGATTTTAATGAGATTGCTTCAACACTTGTCTTCGAGTCAAACTAAAGTCAAATAATTGAATCAGAATCGACAAGGTGATAAATCAACACGATCTAAAGAGATAATAAAATCTGAAAATATTAAGGTGATTATAAATAGAGAAAATCCATACACATAATGTATCAAAAATAAAATTATAAGAGATAATAAATCATTACCCAATATAAAAATCAACAAACTAATAATGAGTTTCAAGACGAATAAATACATACTAATAATGGATTTTGTCTTGAATAATAATACTAATGAGAAATAGCCAAAATATGGCTTTGCGTACAATACAAAGTACATTCCAAGTCTTCATTTGGTTATTAGTATAAACCTGAGATGAATTTAGAATACAAATCACCTAATATATCATTCTTATGTTCCAGTCATAAAACTTTTGTAATTTTGGGGGGGAACATCGACAGTGTGAAATTTCGTAAAAATCAAAGCAACAAAACATAAAAATAATAAAACAAAAGAAATCTTCTCAACTTCCGTAACTTGAAGTCGGTTTTATGACTTTGTCCATTCTCATGGACAAGATGATATAAAGAAAAATTAATTTCAATAATATATGCTTCTTATGTCGAAACAAAATGAGATTTATAATGTAATGAGTCTAAATAAAATACTACTGAAAAACATGCATTGAAAACGGATGTCGACTAAAGTAACATATGAGATACTAATATACATAGCCATTCTCTGGTAAACAATATTGCAATTTTTCAGAAATTTCAAGCATTTATGCAAGTTAACAAGCAATTATACAATTATGCTCAACTAAGTACAAATGGATACCACTTACAAAAAGTGAGTCTATAAGTACTTGAAATACAACTTAATATTATTATGCTCATATTTAAATAATTGGACCGGAAAATTTTTGTGGGAGTGAAGGCTTACCTCCACATATTCATCATTCAAGTTACCAACTGCAATGAAGTAGGTAGAAGAATGAGAAACATCCTTCTGAATTAAGCCATTTCCTGCAAAGAACTAACAAGGTCGGTCAAAATAAGAAAGAAGAAAAGAACACATCAACTTTTCTTGTTTTACCTCACCATGAATAATATTCCACGACGGGGTTATATTTGGATATGATGGATCCTTAAGCCACTCAGCAAGACCAAGATTCCCGCCAAAGATGTAGGGAAAAATCTCAGGTATCAATCATTGGCCCATGATAAAATCAATGCTAAATTAGCAATATGAAATGCTAATGAAAAATCAATGTCAAACATTGAGAATCATTGGCCAGCATAAAACTACAATACATTAGCAAAACATTTCCAGAACTTATGATCTGCATTTGTTGCCGATGTAGGCACAACATTTACTAATTCTCAGTTTAAGAATAATCAAGACAACATGGAAATGAAGCCGTGGTAGAAACCAAACCGCATAAAGTAGCCGTCTCTCAAAACCATTTCTTATATATATATATATATATATATATATATATATATATATATATATGCTTGAGCATGTCATTATATCCAACATTATCCTACTACATTGACATCTACAATCGAAATATATTGCATGCCCGTAATATATTTAATGCAATAAGAAAAGCATGCACCACCGCAGACAAGATTTCATCAAGATCATGTGACATGCGACTACATAATATTACCGATGTTGGTATTGCATTTTTTCTATTCATTATATGAGTGATCAACATAGCATAATGTTGGAAATATAGATTAAAAGCACAATAATAAAAAGACAAAGGTCACTTGGATAGAGTGATCCCTAATGTAGAAGATGTCACTCAAAGATAGGAAACCTTCCAAACGTCAATACTTTCGGTGGATAAAGAAATGCAATCACTACTGCTAATGTACAGGCAATACCCCTGTAGGCCATGACCTTTAACTACCAAACCCGAGCAACTTGTTTGGACTAGGACTTAAAATACTCGATTTGGACATACCTTATCAGTTAAACCTTGAGCTGCCATAAACTCATAATACTTGCACGACATCATTTCTTCTTCTACCTATAATTCACACTACATTTCAAAGAACTCAATCTTGATCTTAAAATACAAAATTCCTTACATGATATCATTACACTATTACGTACGAAATGGAATCTTTGTCCAGACGAGAGCGAGAGCTAGAGACAAAGACAGAGTAGTGGACTGATTGGAGCCCAAACTGTATAGGTAACTTGTTAGAAATTCACCGGCTTCGGACTATTTTCCGCCGCCCGGTGCCTGGGACAATGCAGACGCCACTGTCGATTACTCGGACGGTCAACCCTGAAACTCGAATCCCCAAGCACCCCGTTTGCAAAGATGATAGGGCTGCAACTGCCCTTCTCTGTCCGACTCTGATTTTCACCGCATCGACGGAACCAAAGGATCCCGAGTCGCTGCCTGCTGCCATCTCACCACCAAACCCAGTCGCCAGACAACAAAAAATGAGCAAGAATGAGCTCCTCCTCCCGTTACATCGATTCGACATTCGTCGGGGCCGATTTCACTCACTGTGATGTTAATTAGGAGAATTACAATATAACCTACGTCTTTTACACTTCCAATATTTTGCAACAAATTCGAGAGACATAGTAAAGGCGATAAATAATTTTCAAAGAGTTATATAGTAATAAAGACAAAATACACCGAATATTTTGAACAGTGTGATTTTGCATGCATCATCATCACTTAAAGGCAAATTCTCAATGGTCTCTTGCAGAAATTTCCAAAAATCCAATGATCAAAAATACGAAACACCTAAAAGAAAGAAAAGAGCAAGTCTAGCAAAACTATACACTGAATCATCTCTGAAAATATACTATTTTCGGACTTGTGGACGTTATGTTTCAAGCTTAATCCCATCTTGCCTTTGGACGATGAATGAACGTCTGGAAGAACACTTGCAAAAAGACGCTTAAATCAAATGACAATTAGTTGTTAATAACACCAATAGATTTTCTAACTTATTTACACCTAGACGCATGAGGGTTGATAAAATGATTGATAAAATGATTTAAGATTTCTGTAATAATGAATTAAGGATAATACATGACCAAAGCTTGTGACACTTACAACATGGCCAAATCTGACCACGGTCCCTACCCTGGATTACTAAAACCCTTACCCATACCCTCTCAGGCCTGGAGTCATACATCTATGGATTTCATAGAAGGATTACCTAACTCTGCTGGAAAAAACACCATACTGGTGGTAGTGGACATGTTCACCAAATACTCCCATTTTATTTCACTCTCCCATCCCTTTACAGCACGGAAGATGGTTAAATTATTCCTAGATAACATCTAAAAGCTACATGGACTACCTGTTTACGTTGTCACATATAGGGACAAGGTATTCACTAGCAATTTCTGGAAGGAGCTTTTCAAAATACTGGGGGTCAGCTAAACATGTCTACTACCTATCACCCCCACGTAGATGGATAGACATAACGAGTCAATCAATGCCTAGAGACCTACCCCAGATGCATGACCCACTATGATCCTAAACTTTGGCATAAATGGTTTTCGTTAGCAGAATTTTGTTATACTACCAACTATCATAACAGTATCAAGTCTACCATTTTGAAGACCTATATGGCTATGCGCCACCTTCCGTATCCCTAAATCCTTATTTTCACAACACACATAGTATGGAACTATATGCTGATACAAGCAACATGGTAGACTCATTCTATAGACCTCGGCAACAAAGGTTGAAAATTCGTTTAACCTTTAATGGTAGTTGAACGATTCAAAATGATTCAACTTTTAATGATTCAAAATTCGTTCAATCGGAATGATTCAAGATGGGGGCTGCAGGCTGCTCAAAAAATATGAGAACTATAGCCTATGTCACATTCAATCAAAAAATATGAGAACAAATAGGACGAGAATTGTTATCTTGTTAACTCATTCAATCACATAAATTCTTTCAGTCAGATTATAATGAAGAAACTGAAGCAAATATGAAAATAGGGAAACAAAAAAAAAAACATACCGGGACGGCGAAGCTCCAGAAGATGGCGGTCGCGGCGAAACTCAGGCGAAGATGGAAAAGCCGAAGAAGGGGAGAAAGAAGGTGGGAGATCGGGTAGAAAGAAGGAGCAAGATGGAGATGCCTCGAACGGGTCCTCTCTGTATACGCTTCATCAAATGGGTCGAGAACCCGGCGATATTGTTGTGGAGGCGCTCCAAGGGGATAATAGCGACCTCTTGCAGAAGAATGGTTTTCTTTCTGTCGCTTAAAGGAAGAAGACCGCGGCGATATCGTGTATTTGGCAAGTGTTAGCCCTAATATGAAGAAGAAAAGAAGAGACCGGTTGGGTTAAACAACAGGTCTCTTAAGTTTTTACACTTTAGAGACCCGTCAACAAAAGCAACGGGTCTCTTATTTCTTACACATTAGAGACCCGTCAATAAAAACAACGGGTCTCTTAAGTCTCTCACAAAAAAATGACGGGCCCATTTGACATATAAGAGACCTGTTGTTTATAATATCAGGTCTCTTATATTAAAGAGACCCGTTATCTTTATCAACGGGTCTTTTAGTCTGGATCTCTTTGCTTGTTTTTGTAGTAGTGATTCCTGGGCAAAAATCCTATGAACGGCCCAAAGTTGGCACCAGGGTTTTCAAGATGAAGTTGACTAACTTGCTCGATGATCTTACGCAGAAGCAGTGTTTTGGCAAGACCCAAGCAGGTACTATAAGGGTCTTTACATACATAATTGTCTATTTTTCACACTCCTATATTAACAACACTTTGTTTACCGCGCTATTGCACAGTTGTGTACGTGATCGAGTTTCAGAAACGTGGGCTCCCACATGCCCATATCTTGCTATGGCTTGAGGACATATACAAATGCAAAACCCCAAGCGAAATAGATGATATAATATCAGCTGAAATATCATCACCAACACGCGATCCAGAAGGGTACATGACTGTTACAGAATACATGCTTCATGGTCCATGTGGCACGCAAACGAATAGTGCTTCATGCACGGTAGAAGGCAAATGTATGAAACATTACCACAAGATGTTTTACGGAGAAACAACGATTGATGATGATGGGTATCCTGTTTACCGTAGGAGGAATAATGGGGTAAATGCTGTTAAAGGTAAATGCACATACGACAATTCATATGTCGTCCCACACAATAGATACCTTCTGATCAGATATCAGGCACATATGAACGTGGAATGGTGCAACAGATCAAGAGCAATCAAGTATTTGTTTAAATATTTAAACAAAGGACCAGACCGAGCCTCTATAGTTATACAAGAAAACATCACCTCGGAATCAGGGACAGAAAGGGTCGTAGCAGTAGATGAAATAAAGAATTACTTGGATTGTCGATTTTTGGCCCCATGTGAAGCAGTGTGGCGTATATACCGGTTCGATATCAACCACTGCTACCCATCAGTCATGAATCTCATTTTCCATCTACCAGACCAGCAAACAATTACACTACATGATTCGGAAAATCTCCCGGAATTACTTGGGAGAGAAACTCTCAGAGATACTATGTTTACAGAGTGGTTTGAATTGAACAAAAGAGATGCAAATGCGCGTGAACTAACGTATGCCCAGATACCAACGAAGTTTGTTTGGCATGAGGATAGCAAAATGTGGAAACCACGCAAACTGAGAGAATGCATCGGTCGCATCATTTATTGCCACCCCGCAAAGAAAGTAGCGCTACTATCTAAGGATGTTGTTAAACGTTGTTAAAGGTGTTGAGTCATTCAAAGAGATTAGAACTCACAATGACACGATATATGCAACATTTAAAGAAGCTTGCTCAGCAAGGGGCTTGATCAGTGATGACAAGGAATGGACCCAGGCTATATTGGAAGCAAGCTTCTGGGCTTACGGATCACAACTAAGGGATCTGTTTGTAACAATATTGCTATTTTGTGAACTGAATAGCCCCCGACGCTTATGGGACCAAACTTGGGAAGCCATCTCCGATGATATTGTGTATAAAAAACGAAAAAATTTATGTATCCGGCGTTGGAACTGACAGAGGAGCAGCCGCAGAACTACTGCTTGGGGGAATTACAGGAGCTCTTGCACAGGAATGGAAAGTCTTTATGAGATTTTCCAGATCTTCCACAACCTGACCTATCACTGTTAACAAACTTGGACAACCGTATGATCAGAGAAGAGTTAAGCTACAACATGTAGCAACTTAAAATGGAGCATGAAACGCTCCATGCATCGCTGAACCCAGAACAACGTATAATCTACGACAAAGTCATCAACTCTGTGCAGCAAAAAATGGGAGATTTATCTTTGTATATGGTCCCGGAGGCACCGGAAAAACATTTTTATACAAGACCATCATCTCCCGACTAAGATCAGAAAAAATGATTGTTCTTGCTGTTGCATCATCAGGTAAACACCAGGAAATAAACCATTATCTTAATTTAATCAGCTAATATACCAGGTACTAAATAACATCTTTTGCTTTCTCATGTACACAATGCCTCAGGAATAGCTTCGTTGCTTCTTCCTGGCGGGAGAACGGCCCACAGCAGATTTGTTATACCACTTGAGTTAATGGAGAATAGTACGTGTGGTATAAAACAGAACACACATCTGGTAGAGCTAATGAAAAAAGTCAGTTTAATAATATGGGACGAAGCACCAATGACTCAAAAGTACGGCTTTGAAGCATTGGATAAAACACTTAGGGACATACTAGGGTACCCAAATGTGACAAACAGAGAACGCATGTTCGGAGGCATGACTGTGTTACTTGGAGGAGATTTTAGACAAATTTTACCGGTTATCCCAAAAGCGAAAAGACAGGAAGTGGTCAAGTCTTGCATAAACAGGTCAAAATTGTGGCCAAAATGTCACGTGTTTCAGCTCATACGCAGCATGAGGGTGAATGAATATGACACGCAAGGACGCATTGACACTGATAAGCAGAAGTTTAATCAGTGGGTTTTAGATGTTGGTGATGGAAAGGTACCAGCGAAAATAAAAAAAGGAGAGGATGAACCAAGTTGGATCCAAATTCCTGAGAAATTCCTCATCAAAGATTGGGAGTGCCCCATAGCAGAGATTGTTAAAGTAACATTTCCAGACTTCATTGTAAGACAAACAAACGAAGGCTATTTAAGAGAAATGGCAATATTGACGCCGAAGAATGATGATGCAGATGACATCAATGAGCATATGTTTAAAAAGCTGGGAGGACAATCTGTTACCTAGAAAAGTTCAGATGAAATATGTAAAGCATCGACTGATTCACTCGATCAGGAGCAGTCATACCCACCGGAATTTTTAAACTCTTCGAAGTTCCAAGGGCTTCCACGGCATGAACTAAACTTAAATAAGGAGCTACCGGTAATGCTGTTATGGAACGTCAATCCAAGCCAAGGTATGTGCAATGGAACAAGGCTTATGATCACACATCTGGGTGATTTTGTCATACAGGCAAAAATCATCACCGGCTCTAACATTGGAGGCGTGGTATTGATACCAAGAATTACACTAACATCAAACAGAAATCAGTGGCCATTCATTGTGAAAAGAAGACAGTTCCCCATTAAACCATGTTATGCAATGACGATCAACAAGAGTCAAGGTCAATCACTTGATTTTGTCGGCCTGTATCAACCAAATTTCAGATTCAGCCACGGCCAACTCTATGTGGCTATATCTAGAGTCACCAGCCCGGAAGGACTGAAAATTCTAATGACGGAAGACACCGACAAGAACTTAAAACATCACACGCGGAACATTGTCTATAAAGAGGTTTTTAACAACCTATACTAGCACAAAAAGGTATGCCTAATAACTCTATAATCAAAACATATTACTTCCGCTCTCAAGAAAAACATGGCCAAGCATTGATCGATGAAAAACAAAAAACTAAACATAACATGTAAATCACTATCAGTGTCAATTACAATCACACACATACAATTTAAAAAGAGTGCAAACCTGAAAGGAATATCTTGAGTTGCTGATTGAAATCGACCAATAATTAGGGATTTCAGGTTTGACCGGTAGTTCACTTTGGTTTGATGGTGGCTGTGCCGCCACGCGCCATTGTGGGTGGCGTCAATATGCTCCATGTGGTTTCATGGTTCTCACAGATACAATCAAGTAGAAGGAAGGGGAAAGTAAAGAAGCTACAAAAGAGTTTTAAAAAAATGGAGTTCTCAAAATTATATTATAGAAGGTTTTATTTTTTTATTTATTTACTTATTCTAACTACAAAAATTAAAAAAGGATAACTCATAAAATATGTTTCTTAAATATTAATATGTTTGTATAATAAGTAGTTAACATTAGAATGTTTATACAATAAACAAATATACACAAATAAAATTTAAACAATTTTAAAACGTGTGTTTCAATTTAAATATATCACCTTCCTAAATTTGTATTTAAAATTCATTTTACAGAGTATCAGCATGGAAGGACGATCAAATCGAGGAACATCAAAGCTGAGTACCGCTAAGGAAGCAAATCAAACGTGCACTTACTACTTATAAATACGTGTACTAATGGTCAAACGCATCTTTAAGTATCTTTCATATGAACCATTTCTATTTGAAAAAGCTTAATCTATCTATCTATCTATACATCAAATTTGAGTTGCAAGTTGAGCATTTATTAAATATGAGCATTCATGGTATAAGCTAAGCAACTCTATTATGATGATTAAGCTAACCAAGTAAAGTTCTTTCAAAGATTCTAAGAGATCTTAATATGAATACATTAAACACAACAAATTAACAAACAACGGCTACCGAACTGACAAAGGCGAGTGCAAAAAGTTTGATCGATGGGCTTAATGATGGGGATGAAGATGACACTCCCGCACTGCCGGATGCTCTGACAAACCTGTATGGTACAAAACACGTGTCTGAGCTCAACTACTCAAGAATATAAAGAGGGAGTGTATTAACGATTTAAAGGAAGGTGTGAACCTATGTCTTGGACCATTTGAATGAAGAAGATTAGTGTCCATTATGATATTCTAGAGGAAAACCCGATTTGCCAACAACACCAAAAGGTTGAGGCAAAGGAATTTAAAGCTAAGTACAAAAACAGGAAAACCAAGGGTTTGGTACTGTCATTAACAGACCCAACGCCGTTGTAGACTATATATCCTAGCAACAACAACGATTATGAAGAGATGGATAATAGTTATGGTAGTGACTGTAATGAACAAGCGTAGGAAAAAATTGGTTAAGAACTTTTGCAGTTTTGCCAAAATGCTGAAAACTAAATTAGGATTGTTTAAGTTAAACCTTTGATTCCATCCTATTATTCACTATGTGCAAATATGTGGCCTGCAGTTTATGGACTTCAATATGTGGGATATTGGATGTGAAGTATGCAAAGAATGATCTGTGACCATCCAAAAGTATGCAAAGTGTGGTCTGTGGTATGCAATTTATTGTCTGCATTAAACCGAACCGTTTTACACTTTTAGTTAACCGGAAACGCACCGAATTAATTCGGTTCCAGCTCGGTTAGCCTGTAAAAACCGTTTTTTTTAATTACATGTAACAGCGTTACATCACAGGCCTGTTATTACTGTAACAATCAATTTCAAACAAAATGAAAACTACACCAGGCAAGGTAAAATTGAAGATAGCAAGAACAAGAAATCAATATGAAACCCATTTCAATGACCTAAAAGATGTATAAACATGGATCACATACGCTTTTCATTTGAATAATTAGACATCAGGTTGTATATTAAAAAAAAAAATATCAAGAGAAATACATATCTTTTTCTCTTCACTGAAAGTTGGGGAAAATTGTTAAAATGAGCGCACAAGGCACTACAACAGGTGGGAATCTGCGCCAGCGGATCAGAACATATTCGGAGGCAGGTTCAGGAGGTCGGGCGGCCACTGGGGAGGGGGAGTTGATTGGGGAGAGAAGACTGCTTAGAGACAGTTCTGCGGATGACTGAGCCAAGAAGGACTGAGGGAGGCGCGACGACGGCGTAGAGCGGTGGAGTCGTGGTCCGTCGAGAGACTGAGGGAGGAGGCACGGCGTCGGCGCGGGCGGGAGAGACTAGAGAGTAGAGACTGAAGGGAACAGAGGATGGACTGGACGATTCATTCGTTTAGGTTGGGTTACGGGGTTAGGTTAGGATGGTAAAAGAAAATGGAATAAAGATTAAAATTACATTATTTAATAGATAATAATTAATAAATAATAGTTATTAATTTTCTACGGTTCTCGGTTCCGAACCGATTGGTTAAACCGAAAACCGATTTACCCACGAAACCCTAACCAAAACCGGGAACCGAGAACCATTTAGACATCCCTACATCCCGGGTCAATGGAACTTACTGCCTAAACCTTTCAGAACTCACAAAGCCACAATCTTCTTTCATGCATAAATCATCAATCGACATCCTGTGATTAAGTGAAGTAACCAAATTATTGCCACGTCTGCACACATGAGACAAAACAAACTATCAATATCCAAACTGCAGTTTAGCGTAGATATCCTGGTAGGATCTTTGTTAATAATTAGATGGAATACAAACACATCATTTACAAAATCCCTTATTGCATACATGTGCGGTCCTGATAAAAGTACACATGGTTGCTATAACAAACGTATATTAATAGCAAGGTACTTGATAATTTGTCTTAGCTAAATAACAGCATATAAAATTGTTGTGTTCGGCATAGGACCATTTGTAGATAATTTGCATCAGCCAAATGTAAAATGTTAATAATTAAACAGTTGTGTTGGAATGGCTAAGACTATTTTCCTTTAGTTATGTTGATAAGCAGACAACAAAAGTATGCATTCGATACAATGTGTCTCACAAAGGTGTGGTACATATATGATAAAACCTAAAATGGACTCAAAGACGGAAGGCCAGTCCAGTCATTCTTAACTAAAACATAACTATAAAATAAATAAGAGAAGCTCAAACATTATCAATAATTCAAAAGCATCACCTTTTCAAATTCCTAGATAAAAGTTATTTTAGATAAAGGCTTAGTCGGAGTTCTCATTGCAATATGGTTCAACATTTGTCAATATAATCAAATTCAAGCTTCCACACAGATTTTTATACAAAAAATATTTTAGAGAAAAGCTTTGTCAAAATTTTGCTTAAAGTATGGTTCAAGGTTTGTGCTCAATCAGATTCAAGATTAAACAAAGAATGAGTGTATGACTGCTACCGACTTTTTTATATTGCAGATTCAGACCAACTATCGACTTTTTTATGTTGCCTGAGCATCCTATATAAATCCATTATGGCATGATTTACCCTGAACAGCAATGAGCAAACTACAACATACTGATTTAACCGAATAGTACAACCAACATTGATAGCAAACATCATCCAAAGAAGATTCTGATGTCCTAATAACTATTCAACATGACTTTGATAGATCTTAAAACCACAACTTTGAATCAGCCACCAATGTTTTTCGGGTTTCTCCTCAAACTATAACCCAAGGCAAATCTTCAAAATATTTAAACATGAAAATCAAGCCAATTCAGAACTTGAAAGAATTATTCTACAAAAGTCCCACTCATGCATAGGCATAATAACTGATATTTGCGAGATCAAAAATTTCACTTCCATAACACCAGAACCCAACTCCCAAAAGTATGATACTACAATGAAATAAAAAGATAATACAAAATAAAAATTGATTAAGAAAATGAATAGACCTCTCACTTGAACTCGAAAGTTGGTGGAATCGGCGAGTCAAAGCTCCCCAGGACTTCCGTCTTCACGCCACCACCACTCTTCTTCTCATCTTCCTTACCACCGCCAAACAAACCTTCAAACCAAGAAGACGTAGATGTAGAAGAGCTAAAATCACGCCGCCAAAAAGGGCCGAGCGCGACGCGGCGCCCATGCCCTGCCTCATCTGTAGGAATCCGCCCGTAGCAGCGCCGGCGATGATGGAATTCCATGGATCCTCCTTCTGCCTGAGGTAAACCATGGATGACCTGTGAGCCGCCGACCAGGCTCGCGCCCTTGGGGGAGCTGTAGACGCCTTTGAGAAAGTGGGAGGCGGAGCCCCTGACGGTGCCCATGCCGAACGCCCCATCGATGTCGTCAAGAATGCGATCCGGGCAAGTCTCGCGGTAGGTCTTAAGGGTTCCCACTTTTTTTTTTGTTTTGACTGCATTTTAGGAGAAAATGCAGTAGGGGCGGGCGGTGGGGGTTTAGGGATACCTTGGGAAAAGGGGACAATTTATGTATGTATTGGTGCAATATCTGCAATGTAAAGGAAAAGGATAATTGTGTTTTCTTTTTTTTGCTGTTCGTACTTGGATGATTTTATCTTTCTTAGACTTAATTAAATAATAATATTCGATAATAAAAAATTTATTAAAATTATTATTAAAATGTTAAATTAAATAAATAAATAATTTTCAGAAATTTTTTTTCTCCAAAATATTTCTCCGACGGAACGCGATGTAAAACAATCATTAGTGCTTTCTAACCTAGAATCAAGTTATGCTTTCAAATGCAATAACATACAACTCTCCTCCCAAACACATCTATCAAACTGACATCCGGTTTATGTGTGGGCATTAAGCCATAAAAATCAATAAAATCAATCACACCAAGCATATCTAATATCAGGAAGGGGGGTTCATTGTCACGGATTAATAGATGGCTAAACATATTACTTTCGCTCTCAGGAAAAACATGGCCAAGCATTGATCGATGAAAAACAAAAAACTAGACATAACATGTAAATCACTATCAGTGTCAATTACAATCAAACTCATACAGTTTAAAAAGAGTGCAAACCTGAAGAGAATATCTTGAGTTGGTGATTGAAATCGACCAATAATTATGGATTTTAGGTTTGACCGGTAGTTCACTTTGGTTTGATGGTGACTGTGCCGCCACACGCCATTGTGGGTGGCGTGAAGATGCTCCCTGTGGTTTCATGGTTCTCACAGATACAATCAAGCAGAAGGAAGGGGAAAGTAAAGAAGCTACAAAAGAGTTTTAAAAAATTGGAGTTCTCAAAATTAGATTATAAAAGTTTAGTTTTTATTTATTTACTTATTCTAACTAAAAAAATTAAAAAAAGGATAACTCGGAAAGTATGTTTCTAAAATATTAATATGTTTGTATAAATAAAAATTTAAACAATTTTAATTCGATTCAAATATATCACCTTCCTAAATTTGTATTTAAAATTCTTTTTACAGAGTATCAGCATGGAAGGATGATCAAATCGAGAAACATCAAAGCTGAGTACCGCTAAGGAAGCAAATCAAACGTGCCCTTACTACTTTCAAACACGTGTACTAATGGCCAAACGCATCTTTAAATATCTTTCATATGAACCATTTCTATTTGTAAAAGCTTAATAAAATGAATTTCTTAGTTTAACACTTTAACTTTCGCAACTAATGTTGACACACCTAATTAACTCTTGTCAGACTGATGCTACTTTATGGTAATCGAAGCCCGTGCATCGCACGGGCCATGCTGCCTCGTTGATATAAAGGACCACTTTCTTCTAAGCTAATGCTTTGACAATATGAATATCGGATCTATTTAATATGGATATATTTGAAAGATGAAATACAATGTTAATTTAAGTAGTAAACCAAAATTTTAAATAAATAAAATCTATCTACTTCCTAATATATGCGTTTTATTTAATCTTTGCTTATAAGTGTAAATCAAAGGAACTAACGAATTCTCTCTAGCGGCAGGATGTTGGGTAACTGCCAACTAAGAAAAAATAAATGAGTTGGGCAGATCGTATTTGGGAGACCAAAGCCCAAGGACAACCTTTGGCCCGCCCTTTTGTTTGTATGAAAGTGTAATGTTTTGATTGGTTTGTAAAATTTGAAATACTAAATTTTTATATATATTTAAGCTCACTCCTCATTTCTCCCATTCAAAACATAATCCAAAAATAAAAAGGCAATAAAAAAATTAGAATATTTGAATATATCTATCTTTTATCATTGTTTGATATTAATATCATTCAATTATAATTAACAATACAAAGAAATCAAACAATCAATATATATATATATAGATATATAGTTTTCAACGGAATTAAATATAATTAAAATATAATATTATTAAATTACAATAGCAATTTTTTAATTTGATTTATATTTATCTGGTTAAATTATTAAGTTTAAAAGAATATTAAATCATAGTACACATTGCAGTAAATAAAACAGGTTAAAAAAGAAATTTCTTATTATCTATCTTCGTTTCCCTATAACTCCATCAATTATTTATCGAGTTAGATAACATAACAGATCAGAATATTATTAAGTTACGATTACAATTTTAATTAATAGGTACAACTATTATTAATAGATAACCACAACATAAACGAATATTATGATTGATCAAATATAATTATTTTATCTTGATAGAATCACATTTTTATACCAAATTAACATATGGAGTTGTATGTTATTTATATGGAACAATGTCCAAAGTAGGGCTATGCAATGAGACAAGAATGACTGTGACCAGGCTTGGAACCCACGTAACTCGAGCAGAAATCCTCATCGGAAGAAATGCGGGGCACAAAGCGCTGATTCCCAGGATGTCACTCAAGCCTTCGGATCTGAGATTGTCTTTCAAATCCACAAGATGACAATTCTCCCTCATTGTGTCGTTTGCAATGACGATAAACAAGAGCCAATGTCAGTCTCTCTTACAAGTTGGACTATTTATTAGAAAACCCGTTTTCTGTCATGGTCAGCACTACGTTGCTCTGTCAAAGGTTACTCACCATAAGAGACTTAAGAACTTGATATACGACAAGGAGAGTATAATATATCCATCAAGACGTCGAACGTAGTATATAGACGTTTTTCGTAATTTATAAAATAATTATACATGTATATTTCCTTATTCCATAAATTATTGATCACTCTATTCCTTTCTTCTTCGTTTAATCTTTTATAGACACTCAAATTGGAATAATGTTTGTTTTAATTTTTATAACTTGAATTACAGTTTGTGCAACACACGAGAGGCTTTACTAGTTTTCTAATTACATCATAAGCATCGTTTTGAATAATGGATTTTATAGCGCGCTGCAAACCTTGTGCGTTATATAGCAAAAACAGATAGGAATTTAGCGTTGTTGGGTCTGCGTACTATTTATGCACAAATTTGAGAAATACTGAAAGAGATTTCTAAAGGTAATTTTCTGTAATAAGCATTTGTGTCGAAAAATCATAAAAATACTTTACTAACCAAAATTCAATTAAAAAGTACTTCCTCTGTCTAGAGGTGGCCATTGCATGGTTTGGGTCAGGGCGAGCTTTGCCGAATTCGGGCTGGGTTGGAGCAAGTTGAACTGAGACTGGTTCCGTATACTGCATTGCGTGGGTCCTGACCAGTACCAGATCGTGCTGGATCGGATCAGCCCGGTCCATTATATTTTCTTAAGAAAGAAAAAGGATTAGTTTAAAAAATGATACTTTAAAATAGTAGTTTTGTACAAAAATAAAAATTATATAATATTATATTATATATTAAAAATATATGCAATTATAAATAATAGCAGGTTGGACTGGGCGTCCTGAGCCAGCTTAGGTTATGGATTGGGCTAGCCCGAGTTTGGAAAATTCCGAACCGGTCCTGGGTCGGGCCAACCGGCCAACTGAGCAGAAAAAATAAGGCGGGCTAGGGCAGACAAGTCCATTCTTCGAGAGTGCGGATTGGGCCGAAAGTCACCTATGTTGCTTGATGGATTGGCATAATGATCCCGTCTGGCCCGGCACATTGGCCAGCTCTATATCCGTCTCGCTCATAATTTAATATTTAACTATTTTTTTATTCTCTGAGAAGCTTTACATTTGCAACTCCATATTTATAGATCAAACAATCACAATCACAATCACATCAATTGATTTCCACCACACTTTTGTCATCAATATCTTTTTCCTTTTAATTTACCCTGCATGATCACTATCACTATTTATATAATTTAACAATCTATCATATTCAATTCATTTGCCTAAAAAAATATCGAGCATATGCTTGCAAACAAAAGTTTGCTCTGGCTTGTTCGAGTTGGATTAAAGCTTGTTTGTTTAATATTGGAGTTGAACTGGAACAAAAAATAATGCCCATTGATTTTTTTTTTTTTTTTAAATTTACCCATTGATTAATTAAATGAACACAAGCTTGCTTGCGAACATTATCCAACGTTCGTGAATATTAAGTTCACATAATTTTTTATATAATATATTATCAAATTATGTTAAGGAAAAATAATATTTTTAAATAAAAATTTAACACAAACAAAATATTTGTTTTCCCCAAAAAAATCACAGTATTCGAGCTCGAACAATTCAAACTCAATTTAATCAAACAATTCAAGTAAACTTGTTAAATTGAACGATTCAAACGTAAACAATCGAACGAACGAACCAACGAACAAACGAATTCCGAATCCTGTTCGAGTAATAATCTCGAAATCCCTAAACTCGGTTCGAGCTGATTAGACATTACACTATTTCGCCGTAGCCCGGACTCGGAGTGACAAATATTATTGGTGGATCAGCGACTCATAACCCGCTGATCCAGTACGCAAACCCGAGCCGTTCATTCTCTGCAACTATAAACTCGGTTCGAGCTGATTAGACATTACACTATTACGCCGTAGCCCGGACTCGGAGTGACAAATATTGTTGGTGGATCAGCGACTCATAACCCGCTGATCCAGTACGCAAACCCGAGCCGTTCATTATCTGCAACTAATCTGAGAACTTCCGTAGCTTCCCGATTCTCTGCATTTGAGGAGTTTATCACATTTCATTTCGTATATTACTTCTCGACTGCGATTCCCGAGTGGAGCTATGGATTCGTCAACACTGCTTTTCAACCAGCTCAACGTATAGTTTCTTTTCCGTAATTTGTTTGTGCATTTTGATTTTCTCTTCCCATTCTAAACGAATTACTAACTACTGACCATTTTTTATTTCTGATAAACAGACAGCAGAACCATTTTTCTTGTTGGCGGGCCCGAATGTGATCGAATCGGAGGAACACATCCTCTACATGGCCAAACATATTAAAGCCATCAGTTCTAAGTACTGCAATTTCTTCGATGGATATTCATGTGTTATTAATGTGAATTGTTTTGTATATAGTTTTCTGAATTTCGTGCTGCTTACTACTTCTAGACTTGGACTGCCATTGGTTTTTAAATCGAGCTTTGACAAAGCAAATCGAACATCTTCTAAGTCATTCCGCGGCCCTGGATTGACTGAAGGCTTGAAGGTAACAATTGGTGCTATTCTTGTTGTTTGAATTAGGGGAAAGTATTGAAAACTTGTGTGAGTAGCTATGGAATATTAGCTCAATCCGTTGTTAGTTTGAAAAGTTTTTTTTTTTTTTTGGCCGTACTCGCTCTGCTGTTTTGCTTTTGGTTATAGTTATTAAATCGTTAGCACGCATAAAAATATTCCACCTAAAGTTGCTGTTAAGACAAATGCGAGAAACTCTGTTATAGCCATTTCCGTACGTTCAGTGTACTCTACGGATAGAGGAATACATAGAGTTGAACATAGTAATATAATAAACTGAAAGTTCAGGGGACATTGCGCGTGTGACGCTAAGGGATGATGTTTACTTGGGTACTTCTTGAATTTATGTAGTCTTTAGTAGTGACACTAGGATGACAAGGTTTCTGAATTTGTTTGTGATTGGTCTTTCTTTGCAGATTCTTGAGAGGGTGAAAACAACATATGACATTCCTATAGTCACTGATGTCCATGAGACAATGCAGGTTTGATTTGGAAATTGCAATAGTCTAATACTCCATTCGATCCAAATTGTACGTTGTTTTAGCAATTTTTATACAAGTGTTGCACTGGCATTGTAAAACGACTTATATTTTGAATAGAAAAATATAGCTAAATGACATCTATTTTGGATAGAAGGGAGTACCATTTTGACCTGTCAAAATTTCTGTTGCGTAACTCTTTTTTTTGGGGGGGTGGGGTGGGGGGGCTGGATGTAGCTACGTTTGTTGGGATTTCCATACTACTAGCATTATCTTGCAGATTTTTGTGTAGGATATTGACAAATTTGTGATATCAACTTATTGTAGCTCTTGATGGTGGAGAATAAATATAATCATCAGTTGCTCACTAGTTAGTTGGTACATTAAATCTCAGCCTTTGAGCTCATCATTAGTTGCCCGCCAGTTAGTTGGTACATTAATTCTCGACCTTTGAGCTTGAATCGTGTGTCTTACCATCTCAAGCAACTGATTGTTTGGTAACAACGACATCAAGAACCCTAAAGCTGTTATGGCAGGGCTCATCCCTATGCTTCATGAATAGCTTACATATTTTTACTTTAGATTTATAACTCACTGGCGGCAGAGGGGATATACCAATTATGTTTGATTGATCTATATTTTGTTTAATTTGATATAGGAGTGATGTAGTCTTTTTATATGTAATTCTTTTAAAAGAAAAATGAGTGGGTGTAGTGTATAAACTTTTCCAACTTCACCTGCAAGTTTAGCGTTAAAGCTTGAGATTCCACCATAAAAGGTTACTCCAATACGAGAAGTAGCCACTATATTAATTGGTCAATAATATTGTAAGTTTTCGATGTGGGATTACCCTTAAGACGGTGGATCGTTGGAGCAGGCCAGTCTTGGAGTCCGAATCTACGTGCTGTCGTGCTCACATGAGACTTAGCCGGATCAATGCTCGTTTGAGCGTAATGAGCTCCAATACCATATTAAAGCTTGAGGTTCCACAATAAAATGTTAACCCAATATGGGGAGTAGCCCAAACACTATATTAATTGGTCAATAACATCGTAAGTTTTCGATGCAGGATTATTACCCTTAATAATATCAATGACCGTTCGTGTTTTCTTTGAGATATTTTCCCCTCAGTACTCTTGGGTTTGCATGTTTGACTAATTTTATTGGTGAAACATGTGAATACTATTTCATCGACTTTGATTTATCCTTTTTGGATTTTTTTAGTGAATATGTCGGCAATTACTGTGTCTTTTCTTTCCAAAATGGTCTTTGACAGTTGCAGCTCGTCCGGTTTTGTTTGATAATCGCCGCATTACATCTGTGGACTATTGGTTTGATCAACTCATTCTTAGATCAACCGAGTATTGTGTTAATTCATCATTAAAGGCAGCCGCTCTAGGTATTTATCAATGGGTATCACTTTTCCTAGATCATGTTTTGAAAACTGCAATTTTCAATCAGTTCCACACTTTACGCGTTGGTACGTCTTTTTCGAGAAAATATTGAAGATTTCGTAGAGGAATCCGACGAAGTCTTATTTCCTTGAAAAGAGTGTACCAACGGCATAAATTCGGTCACTGATTGGAAACTGGAGTTTTCAATTGTAAAAAGAGAAGACATAGTATGATGATTCAGCAATAAAATTCCAACAAATTCCCTAAAATAATAAAAAAAAGGATATAAATCAAAGTTGATGAAATATTACTCACACGTGTAGAGGGGACTTTGTCTTTTGGGTCCTTTTATCTTAACCGCCGGGTTGTATAGAGGGCCTCGACCACCCTCAGTTTCCTCTATCTTATATAACCTTTTTTTCAAAAAGTAAAGTGACGGTACTTAAAAAAGTATTATTTACACATTTCACCAATAAATTTAATTGAACATGCAAACCCAAAGGTAATGAGCGGAAAATACCTCGAAGAAAATACGAACGAGCATTGATATTATTAAGGCTAATATCCCACATTGAAAACTTACCATGTTATTGACCTTAATGTAGTAATTAGGCTACTCCTCATATTGGGTTAACTCTTTATGGTGGTACCTCAAGTTTTAATAGATGTCCTGGAAATTGTATAAAGATAAGGACAGGGAAAATAATCACTTAGAGCTTATATTCATAGTGGAAATTGATAAAAAGAAGGTTGCATGGTCACGCTAGGAGAAGACCACAATCGCGTTTGGCAATGGTGTCTCTCTCGGACATATATATGGAAAAGGAGAGCTTCCCAATTTTAGATAGTATACCCACTCATTTTTCTTTTTAAAAAAAGTTACACATAAAAGATATATTACCCTATATTAAATTTGACAAAATGCAACTCAATCGAACCTAAATAATATACATCCCTATATTGGATATTTCAGCATTAGATTTATGACTTTTTGATGGGTACATAGGTTCTTCATCATTTTCTTTTCCGTTGTTCGTTTTATTTGTTTTGTCAGTGAACTAGAGCTTGTGGCAAAGACCTGAACGAACTTGACGATTAAAACAATCTGCTCAAGCATATAACTTTCTAACTTAGCAAATCACATAGGCTGTGTTTTTTTAGATTTTCTTATGCCAGTTGGATATGAGTGCTTTTTAACATGTCTTTTTTTTTTTTTGGGGTTTTTTTTAACATACTTTTGGTTTTGGTTTTGCAATGATTTGACGTTTTATGAGTATTCCCTTGTACTATCTTCAGTTTCCTCTCAACCTACTCTGAATGTAGTTTCTGAGAAAAGTTGGTGATTCGATTTAGCGGAGTACAAAATACCCCCGACATGTAACCCTTGTTTTTTTTTCCAGTGTGAAGCTGTTGGCAGGGTCGCCGATATAATTCAGATTCCTGCTTTTTTATGCCGACAGGTTAGACTGATAGATTCCTATTAGTACTTCGTTCACTTTTAGTTGCAACACTTCACTATTTCACACTATTCATATATTATCCTTCGATCGACTTTTTCCTACTAATATAAAAACAAATGGTAGCATGTAAGATAATGTTGGATTTGTGTAAATTGATTTTTTTAAAATATTAATTTTTGTAATTTCTATTAATATATAATTAGACATATAATTACATGAACTGTGTGCTTTCTCTATGTTGCATCTATTAGGGAACGGGAGGTAGTATGAGTTTGGCCTTGAAAATGTATCTGAGTCCACCCTTTTATTGATTGTCATGATTTATCCCAGAAGGTTATATCAGTTACTTTCTAACCTCATGGAATGACAGACAGATCTGCTTGTGGCAGCCGCCAAGACTGGGAGAATTATTAACATCAAGAAAGGCCAATTTTGTGCACCTTCAGTATGCATTTGCCCACATTTGTTTTTGATTTCATATAGTTATTGCCTTCTTTTCTTGCCACAACAATCTACCACAAATTATGGCATGTTGGCATATTATGCCTTTACGCAATTGGTTTTGTAGGTCATGGTAAATTCTGCGGAAAAGACTAGGATGGCTGGAAATGAAAATGTTATGGTTTGTGAGAGAGGCACAATGTTTGGCTATAGTAAGTTCTCCTAGCATATTTTCTTTCCAATTACAATAGATAGTCTGTAACTACCAATACTGTGAAATTGAAGAAAGATTATTATATTCCAGCATCTCTTAATTAAGTGAAATCCTCCTATTCACGTCTCTAATACAAAATAAAAGTAAAATAAATATGGCCATGAAAGTTATATTGTAGTGCACAGTAGATTAACAATATCATGCATAGGGTGCTCCCACACTACCTTGATGACAAACTGTTTACTATACCTGAAATCAAAGATGTACACAGTCATGTAAACAATCTTTCTGAAGTTCCAATTGCTTATATGTTTCATGAAGCTGATCTGATACTACTATAATAGTATTAGCATGTTCGCGAATCTACTAGATCATATTTCTTGTAACTCTGTTGATATGTTATGCAGACGACTTGATTGTTGATCCTCGCAACTTTGAGTGGATGAGGGAGGCTAATTGTCCCGTTGTAAGATTGTTGGCTTTTTGCTGTCTTATGGATCAATGTCAATATATTCCATATTGGTGCATCGAGACAACATAGTCTCTCAATATGTTTCATTCTGTGCAACATTTTCCATTCCAAGTGAAATCCCCTAGTATATGAAAGATTGAAAAAGTGCTTTCGTCGTTGTGGAATAAGAAGCCTTCGTATCTTAATGCACGTATTGAATTTATTCGGAGCTAGTAGAGCGGGATCCACTTTTTGGGGAATATGAGTCGAAGCAATAACAATAATATTTCTAGGGGAACATCTTTCAGAGAGAGGGTTCACTAATAGACCGAAGGATAAGTAATTCGACTGCTTCTTGTTTGTACCTAATACCTATATCATGAAAGCTAGTTTCCTAAATTGGATGATTATCTGTCAGGTGGCTGATATAACACATTCCCTACAACAACCTGCAGGGAGAAAGGTATGTATTTACTCTATGATTCATGTAGTTGAATACAAATTATCTTTTAGATATGGATAAATCTTATAGATCCTTTAAGCGTGCTTAGTTCCAACCCGGACGGCCAAGTTGATTGTGCAACTGGACTTCTTTGATGATTTAATGATCTGATTTAACTGTCTATGCGATTAATGAAGTTATAAAAACTTAATACTATGTAAACGGAGTTTCTCGATGCCACAAGTTTTTTTATTCAAGAGAGCGAAGTCTACATTTCCTTTTTCCAAGTATTATGTACTTTTTCTCTCTCTTTACATTGTATCATAATGTGGACTAATGACATTTCTAATCGCATCAACAGCTAGAAGGTGGTGGTGTTGCAAGTGGCGGCCTTCGTGAGCTGATACCTTGCATTGCCCGGACAGCAGTTTCTGTTGGGGTGGACGGAATTTTTATGGAGGTACAAAATGGGATATTTCAAGTCAATATAAATCATTCTTTTCTTTTCCTCTTCATCTACTGCTGGGTATGCTCGCATTTCATACATACATCTGACTAATAATTTGAGTGATGAATTTGCTACACGGCCTAGTTCCATGCAATCTGTTTCCTGAGTTTTTTTTTTCATGATTATGTGGCTATGTAGGTGCATAATGACCCATTAAACGCTCCAGTTGATGGTCCCACACAATGGGTAAGTTCATTGGAAGTGGAATATTTTAATTGGGGCTCTGTGTTCTGGAGTTTCTTTCACACAAAGCAGAATGTTCATAGGTACGAAAGTGGTCGTGATTGAATTTCCTTTTTAATTTTGTTATGCAGCCTTTACGTCATTTGGAGGAACTGCTGGAAGAGCTCATAGCAATTGCAGTAAGATGTTCTTTCCATGCTTTGTATAGATGGTTAGAGGATCAAATAACATAAGTTGGCATGGTCCTGCAGCCAGGGGCGGACCAGATTTTTTCTTCAACAACGGGGGAATAGAATAATACATTTACAAAATTATCAAAATTATTAGAGATCATACTTTGATTTTGTTTTGAAACCTAATCAACATGTATTTTATGAAAATGAATATTGTGAAATAGTTATAGAAAAACATACATAAAAACGAGTTGTGGGGCACTCTTCTTTTACCTAATTTATCTATATAATTTATAAAGTAAACACTAAAACACACACACACGCACGCACGCACGCACGTAAAAGTTGTGGGGGGCATGTGGCCCCCATACTTGGTATTTGGTAATGTAGATTTCGTCTATGTCCACAGCGAAGAAGGGAATAGTATGAAAATCTATATGTAGGATGCAGCATTTTTTTTTTTAAAACTTGTTGATAACTCTTCCCCTCGGTCGGATGAATTGGAAATTTTTCCTCCTCCCATTAATGTGTTTGTCTTTGTAGACGGTTAGCAAGGGGAAGCAACAATTTCAAATTGATCTCACTGCATTTCGTCCTTGAGAAATGGAGCATCAGTTGTAGGTACAACCTGAATAAACCGGTTGGATTTTACGTGTTGTTTGTGTGCACATTTGTGTTGGGGATCGAGGATGAAATATTCACGTGATGTTGTAGACCATATCTTCTTTTATTCATGGAATTATGGTGTTCTTATGATACCGAAGCTTCAACTTTATTAATCATTTGGGAGGTTCTTACGGGACAAATTGAACAGGTCTTTCAATATTTGACGCCTATTATTGTAGATTATGGGATCGTCATTGTGGTTCAATCAACTTTCTTGATAATCATGTCGAGCTGAACACTGACATAGTATCTGTTTTTTTATTTTGCTGTAGGTGTGTTCACTTTCTTACAAGCCTAGAGCACTCAGGTCTCCCCTGCATTTATTTTTATCGATTTGATGATTTTTATCGATAAACGGGCGTGTACATCTAAAATGTTACGAGATTGTGTGTATGACGTGATTTTACAAAAACGATTACCGTTGAAATAAATGGAATGTATGATCTCAATTGAAGGGCAATACGATGCGTTTAAAAAGGAAGTGTTTTGTGTATGAAGGATCTTCTACTTGTGTTCGGTTATCATACTACATGTAATCCTAGATGCAGTGGAGAGTCAAATACATCATAACAAAGTACAAATTTGTTCACGACAAAACAGGAGATTATACTCTACCCCTAAAGGCAGCAGACAGTTCTGGACTGCACAATCATACGGTAGACATGTTCATGGTTCACCGGTTCGGAATCGTGGTCAATGGTTCTGGAACCGGTTGACCACGGGTTGGACCGAAACCAGAACTGTGAACCGGTTCCAGGCTATTGGTTCTGGTTTATGTTTATGAACCGCAAACCAGCGGTTCGAACTGCCGGTATTTTTTAAAATGTTAAAATATTAATTTTATTTTGACATTTAATTTTTTTGGGGGAGAACCGTCAGTTTCCCATTTCGAAATTGGGGTTCGGAAAACTGTCCTGAACCGGTGATTTGCCGGTTTGGTTTATGTTCGATATTTCGGGAACCTCGAACCGGCGGATCCACAAACAAATTGAAAAAGAAAATCGAAAAAAGTAAACTATAGATAGCAATTCAGATTATCTCCAAATGTGCAGATCCAAGAAAAAACTGCAAACTCGCTTCGACCTCGTCTTTTGACCCTTTTAAGTTTTAAGTGTACGGTTTGGCCACTGTTTTTTGGTTTTTTTATCTAAAATGTTAAAGGAATAATACCCGTTGTATCACTGCATTATTTTATGAACTTCCTAGTTAGGATTTACTGGCGCCTGTTGTATGTCTTTCACCCTATTTAAGGGATCTCATTGATGGAATAATATAACATTTTTGCCCTACTTTCTGTCTCAAGTTATTTTCCCTTCAACACGTTATCAGCACGTAGTTCCCGGCTGAGCACGAAATTTTTCTCCCGATTTTCTGAAAAATACCGAAAAAAAAAAAAACGAAATATCGAATCCCGCGGCCGAAACCCTAGCCCTTAGGGCTTGTTTGCTAAGTTGTATGGGATAAAGCTTGATGAGATTGACCGGTATTTTTTATACAATATAAGAAATTAATATCATATTTGGTACGATGTATTAAATTCTCTGCAAAATATAGATATCAAGATAGTTTATTGAATTTATTAGTTGTTGTATTGTTTTATATCACCTAATACCACCTCTTAGGTGGAATACGTAATACCAAAAATCATTATTATTTATAATGGCCCGAATTTTATTAAGGGATCTATACTTTATACCAAACAAGATATAAAGATATATTAAATATATTATAATCTTAAGCACTCGTAGCAAACAAGCCCTTCTAATTTGTTTAGACAATCACCGGTTATAGACTTGGGGGCGGCAATCTTCAGACCACACAAACACAATTTGAAAATTCAATAAAAAAGAAAAAACACAATTTGAAATTAATGCGAGAAACCAATACTTGACCAACTCAAATCCAATATATTTGA
This sequence comes from Orobanche coerulescens, assembly GCA_033398695.1. Classification (NCBI taxonomy): domain Eukaryota; kingdom Viridiplantae; phylum Streptophyta; class Magnoliopsida; order Lamiales; family Orobanchaceae; genus Orobanche; species Orobanche coerulescens. The sequence continues at coordinate 28,765,949 of CM065813.1, forward strand.
CACGAGATCGTCAGTTTGCCTTGAAATATATTAAATATTAATTTCTTACCTAAGTTTGACAAATTCTGAAATTGAATGGTCCCATCTTTTAGACGAGGCTATGGTTTACACCCCACCTCACTCATTTGACCAAATTTATTTATATAATTATCCCCAAAATTTGATGTTGTTTATTATATATAATTATGATGATTTTTTTCTTTTTAAATGCAGGAAATTGCTTTGTTCATTTTTTTTATCAAGACAACTCAAATCCAAGTGGTGACGACGCTACTATTTTTATGGAACGGAAGAAGCTCAATTTTCTACATGGACATCATCTTTTTTTACTGATCAGGTACAATAGACCATAAATAATAAATATTTATACTATATTAGTAAAATTAATATTTGTCACCTCACCATTGACAAAAATAAATTTAATTGTAGGTTTTTGGGTCTAGTAAAGATATGATGAATTGGGTGAAAAATACGGCATACTCGCTTGGTTATGTTATTGTCACACAAAGTTCAAAGCAATGCAAAAATGGTCTCACGAATAAATGGGTTCTTATGTGTGACCGTGGTGGTAAATCTAGCGGATCCGGATCAAGTACACATACTAGTTCCAAAAAGACAGATTGTCCGTTTAAGTTGGTAGGTAAATATTCATTGGAACATCATTATTGGACGATAAGAGTTGTATGCGATCAACATAACCACCACCCTATAGTGAAACTAGAGGGTCATGCATATGCAAGACGTTTATCTGATGATGAATTCCGTTTGGTAGAAGATTTGACGTGGAAGAGTGTGCCACCACGTGAAATTCTATCAACGTTAAAGGATCAAGATGAGAATAACTTGTCAACACTCCCGACAATATATGAGGCAAAAAAGAAAATTCGCAAGGACGAGAGAGCCGAGAAAATGCCTATGCAGGTTCTTATGTCTCTTTTGCATAGTAATCGCTACGTTTATCAGCCTTATACACACCCAGTTACCAACGAGTTGCAAGCTTTATTTTTTGTTCATCCTACATCCTATGAGATATGGCGTGCATTCCCACACGTGTTGATTGTAGATGCCACGTACAAGACAAACATATATAATATGCCTTTTGTTCAAATCGTTGGTGTAACTTCAATCGGAAAGACATTTTGCATAGCTTTTGTCTTTATAAGTGAAGAAAAGATGGACAATTATAAATGGGCCTTGGAACAACTAAAGTTGACGCTAAATGAGTGCATGCACCCACGTGTCATAGTAACGGATAAAGAGTTGGCTCTTATGAAAGCGTGTGAAATAGTTTTTCCGCACGCCAATCATTTACTTTGTAGATGGCACATTGTTCAAAATATTTGGAAGAATTGTAGACAAATTATTAAGTCGCAACGTGATTGGAACTTTTTTCAATCGGCGTGGAAGTTACTAGAAGATTCTCCAACGTGGATATCGTACACGAAAAACTATGAGAAACTTCGAACATTATTGTCAAAATATCCCCGTAAGTTTTTTATATTACTTATTTTTCTATGCAGTATTTATTTTTCTATACAATATTTATTTTTCTATACAATGTTTATTTTTCTATACAATATTTATTTTTCTATCAAATATTTATTTTTCTTTCTAATACTTGTTTTTCTATCATTTCAGGTATTTTAAGATACGTACATAATAACTGGCTAGACAAATATAAAAACTATTTTGTCTCTGCCTCAATTGATCAATGTTTGAACTTTGGAAATCGCAATACCAACAGAGTTGAGAGACAACATGCCAAGTTGAAGAATTACATGTATAATCAAAGTTACACTTTGGATAAATTTGTTCTTTGTATTGATAAGATCATAAAGTCACAACATACGGCGATCAAAGAAAGTTTTGGGAAAAGTGAAATTTCTCGTTATCATAAACACAATATACCATGCTTCAGTTTACTACAAGGTGTCGTCTCAAATGAAGCTCTCAATTTGATGGTGAAAGAGATTAATCGGTCGAATGGTTTTCAACTAGATTCCTCAACTTGTGGTTGTCAACTACATAACAGTTGCGGGTTAACAAGCAGTCTGAAGCAGGAAAAAAAGTTCCCTGAGAAAGTTGGCTGACATATTCAATCCAAGTAAAACTACCATGAAACCGCCCACGGTTAAGAGAAACACCCGCGGATGACCGAGTTTGAAAAAACAACAACAACAAAGACATGCTCATCCTAAGAGTAAAGATTCGCGAACACGTAGTCAGTCAGCGAGGTTTTCTGAGATTGATTTGAATGTCGAACCGGAAAGATATAGTTCTTACACGAACTATCAAACAAATTATAATCGCGATCCGATCCCAGATCTAAACGATGAGCCGGCGAGACATAGTTTGTTTGTGGATTTAAATGAAGAGCCGACTAATTTTTTTGATTATATTCCAGAAACAAACCAGTTTGTTCCACCAAATGTAGATCCCCGCCGAAGTTATTCAAAATTTACAAAAGTCCCAGACTTGAACCAAGAACCTGCGAGACACAGTTCATACGTCCAAGAACCCGCGAGATATAGTTCATACGTGGGGCAGCCGCCTCAAAGCGATAATTTGATCCATCATATTCCAATGCCTTTCCGTCGACACATCACAAGCATAAACTATGTCGTGGATGATGGAAATTGTGGATTTCGATCAGTTGCCGTCGGTATTGGTCTCGGCGAAAATATGTGGTCCGCAATTCGACAAGATTTGTTGCAAGAGCTAGATCATAACGAGCTAAATTACATGGTTATGTGGCATAATGATGGCTTTCGACAAATTCGGGGCTCTGTGAATTTTAGGGGAACTGGATTTGCGCTGCAGGATAAATGGATGTTGATGCCAAACACAGGGTTGGTTATTGCTTCACTCTATAACCGGCCAGTTATATTCTTATCCATGCAACAAAATTATATATGTTTTTTGCTTTGGTTGTAACACCCCCAAGTTATTCAGGGAATATTACAGCACTGTGAGCCCCACCGTGGGACCCACAAGGCTAAACATACGCGGAACTGTAATTTTTTGACCGAGAAGGTCTACATACAATGGAATGAAGAACAATACAAAGGGTATTCAAAATATATCCAATGTATCCCAAAGACATCACAACAAAAATCAATACCTCGACAAACACAGGCCGGAACATCAAGGAAAATGGAAAACAATACTCGAGTATTCAATAACCATTCCAGTACAACAACACTGAATGGAGAAACACAAAACATAACCAGAGGAAAGACACAATATCACACTTGCCCATCATCTTCATGCCGACCCGATACCTGCCTGTCCGCTCTCCTGGAACCTGAAATACATAAAAAGTATTTCCCCCATAAAGGGGTTAGCCGTCGAATAGCTAGTGCAAGTATATCAAGTATGAAACACAATACTCCTCGACAATAAAGTAAAGGTAACCGTTAATTCATCAATTCAAGACTAGTATTCTGGAATAACTAAATCTCACAGCATCACAATAATGCATACATGATCAACCATGGAACCGCACCAAAGGCACCCTCAGGGGACCCATCGGTCCGCCCCAGAGTGGTTAACCCAAGTTATCCGTGGAATCGCACCAAAGGCTACAAAACCCTCAGGGGACCTGTCAGCCCGCCCCAGAGTGGATATAAATAAACATGCCATTCATATATCTTACTTTCAAAGTCGAGAACGTACAATCATAAATATATACTTGCATTTGAGACATCGTGAAATTGAATGGAAAAGAGTATGAGTTCGGTAGGTTCAAGAACGCGCTTCCGGCATCTAAACGATTCGTAAGGGATATGATAATCAATATTCTATACTCATAATTCACGGAAAAACTCCCGAAACCCGTCTACGATTCACGAAAATACACGGATAAACAACTAAAGGTTGGAAAATTGCCCAAACTCTCACAAGTACGAAAACGGCACAATCCAATCCGTAAAATCGTAGGAAAAGCATGTATATGGAATAGATACATCATAATCTCGTGGTTCTCAAGCTTCAAAATGGATAAATCGGACGAATCTAGGAAAACCCCCAAAATTCCCCAAAATAAGGTTCTAAGGATTTTTACCTTGATTTGGACGTTAGGATGGATTAGATGTTGTGAAATCCTTGTTCTACAACCAAATATGTTGTTGTTTGACGAAGAAACGCTTCCAATCGCCCAAAATCATCTCTCCCGAGCTGCTCCCATCGGAAATGAGTGAAGAGGATGAAAAATGCCGAAATGGAAGTCAACTGTCCAATATATATCCGCCCAGTCTAGCGCACGCTATGCCTCCTTCATTAGCGTGCGCTAGCGAGGTCACCGGGTAGTCCAGTGGCTTCTGCCGGCCCCGTTAGCGTGCGCTAATCGCCTTTCTCTAGCGTGCGCTAGCCAAAAATTGGCGTCCAGTACTGGAGTCCAGAACCTACTGTCCTCTGCCCTGCTCAAGCCTTAGCGTGTGCTACCGCTATGGCTTAGCGTGCGTTATGCAATAGCTTTAGCGTGCGCTAGCCGAAGCCTAACGTACGTTACCTGATAGTCCAGAAAACCTGACAACCCCACTGCCTCTGCCGACCAGCCCGTTAGCGTGCGCTATGGACGGATGTTAGCGTACGCTACTAATCACGAATAGCGTGCGCTAATGAACTCCTAGCGCGCGTTAACCGCCAGTCCAGAGAGCAGTATGAGTTACTGGTTCTGACATGACTGGTCCCTTAGCGCGCGCTACGGCTCAAGGCTAGCGTGCGCTACTCAAGCAGAATTAGCGTGCGTTAGTCTAGGCCTAGCGTGCACCATTTCTCTGATCCAGGACACTTCCGCAAGGTCTAAACAACACGATTGTGATCCAAACAAGATATGAAGCTCTATAACAATATCGACAACATCACCAAGAGTTTACAGAGCGACGAAATACGAAAAACGTCAAGGCGAAACAGTCAATAAAAGTACGGGTATTACATTGGTACAGTCCAAACTGGTCACAACCAAGTGGTCCCATTGTGATTGCACATGTGAGGAGTGATCATTACATTAATGTGATATTAGATGAAAGTTGTCCAATCCCGGTAACTCACCCACAATGGAGGAGGTACAAGAGTGGAGACGCATCAGCATGACAAGACATATATTTAAGTCGAGAATTCACGTAGACTGAATATATTGATAATCGAAGACAATTGTTGCATTTTCGTTAATGTAATCATGACTCTTTATTTATAAAGTGATTATAGTTGTTACATTTTGCTATTTTTTTTAATAGGCAATTTATTTTCTCGTTAACTATTTGTATTCTGATAACACGCCGACAAAAGAAATTAAACTAAAAGTAAAGACAACATAATTAAGTATTAATAACAAAAACTAAAATAAAGAATAAAATAAAATAAAGTAAAACTAAAAAGGAAAGAAAAAGCCAAAAAGAAAAACAACAAAAAGACAAAATACAAAAAAAAATTAATGATTGGTCATATGGTGGGGTGTCCCTCCTAAATTGATGGGGTATAAATCCACAAAGCCTTTAGACTATTATCTGTTCTTTATGTATTTATACAATATTTATAAATTAATTTTACAAATCTAACACAAAGAAAATAACTATAAAATTAAAGTATTGGATATTTGTAATTAATAATTTGATTACCTAAAATAATATATATATGAATACCAATTACTCAGTAACTTAATGTCCAATATCTAGTGAAGTATATTGTATTTAGATGCTTGCAAGTATTAGTTGATTACCTAATATATTGTGTTTTGATATAAGTTCAAATCATAATTCTTGTAATTATTTTAATATAATGATATTTTTGTAATATATTTGCAAAATGTATTAAATGTAATTCATCATTCATTAGAATAAGAGGCTGGGACTCATGAAGTGCACAAAGTATATATTTTTTTTACTCGAGACAAATGTATGCAGGCCGACCCATTCAGTTTCGGGCTAGTCTAATGTGGCTATTGGGCTATTCAATTGAAACAATATAAACTATTTTATCCGAGTGGAGAATATCTGGCTCAAATCTTAGGGGCCTTTTGGTTCGTCGGAATCCGGCGGAATGTGATGGAATTGGAATGGTCAATTCCATTGACTAAAATTTATTGTGTTGTTTGGTTGTCAATGGAATGGAATTCAATTCCATGAATTCCTTCATCCACCGATTTCAGCATTCCCTCCAAGATGTGATGGAATTAGATTCCATTCCCTCCTAAATTTTCCAAATGACAAAAATGCCCCCATCTATTCTTTTAACCCTAGCCGACTGTAATATCCGCATTTTTCTTTTCCCGGTATTTTTATTTTTGGTGTATCTTTCATTTTTAGCGGCTCGTTGTAACCGTATTGATATTTTGGGAATATTTAATACTGGACTTTTTGCCATCCGAGCTTGTTCTGGACTTGTTTTACTCAATCCCATGTTTGTTGCCTTTCCATCGTTGTTTCGTTCGATTCTCGTAATCGTTGTTCGGAACCGCCGTCTCGGGATTGCTGCAGATCCATTTCATGTTGTTATGCATGTTGTGAACTTTCGTATGTTGTTTCGATCATGTATCGTGTGTTCCGGATGTTTTGGGCCGTTTGGTAATTTCCCAAAGTTTTGGGGTTCAATTACGTTCTTTCTCTTTCCGGGTCGTTTGATGGTACCGTCGTGTTAGGACCGACTGTTTTGACGCGAAGTCACTAAATGAGGGTTTGTGATAGCTCGTTCAGGCCTTTAAATAGTCGGGACTATGCTTCGATCGAGTATATCATGTTCGGGGTCATTTTTCTTCACTTTTTGGGCACGAACAGTGTGGGCCGCGGCACAAGGGGTTGTGCGCCACGGCACACTCCTTGCGTGACTCGACCTGGGCCGATTGTACCGCACGCCGCGGCACACCACCTGCCAGGCCGCGGCACGACACGGCCTTGCGTGACTCGACCTGGGCCGACTGTACCGCGCCGCGGCACACCACCTGCCGGGCCGCGGCACGACACGGCCTTGCGTGACTCGGCAGTGCCTGCTGTACCGCGCGCCACGGCACACCACCTGTCGGGCCGCGGCACGCAGGTCAACCAGCCTATATGAGCGGGTGTTTTGGAGAGGACTTCATTTCCTCTCCTTCCTTCTTCTCCTTTGGTGCGATTTGGGCGATTCCAAGGTGTAAAATCGACGGGAATTCATCAATCATCATCATCTTGAGTTCATAGCGTGATTTAATCACCCCAATCCCGTTTCTCCTTCTTCAAATTGAGGTAAATCTCTGTGAATCCCTACTTTGGGTAGTTTTGGGGGTTTTTGCCCGATTCGGTCGTGTAATCCGTTTTTAACCATGGAAATCTTGGGTTTATGATTAATCTCACTTGTATATATATAAACCCTATGATTTCATGTTCTACTTTGAGTGGTGTTGCGGATTCGAGAGGGTTTGGGTGTTTCCCAACCCTATGCACATAATATTGTAATCGGGGGGAGTCGTTAATGGGTTTCTACGTGTGACTTGCGTATCGATTATTAATTATCGTATCCCTTACGAATCGTTTAGGTGCCGTAAGTGCGTTCTTGGACCTACCAAACCCAAACTCTTTTCCTTCCGAATTCTCGATGTCTCAACGGCAAGTATATGTTTATGATTGTACGTTCCCGACTTTGAAAGTAAGATATATGATTGGCATGATTGGTTATATCTACTCTGGGATGGGCTGACGGGCCCTCTGAGGGTTTCGTAGCCTCTGGTGCGATTCCACGGATAATTTGGGTTAACCACTCTGGGACGGACCGACGGGTCCTCTGAGGGTTCCATAGCCTCTGGTGCGGTTCCATGGTTAATCATGTATGTATTGATGTGATGCTATGAGATTTAGTTATTTCTGAATACTAGTCTTGAAATGATGAATTGACGGTTACTTTTACTTTATTGTCGAGAAGTATTGTGTTTCATTTTCGATATACTTGCACTAGCTATTCGACGGCAAACCCCTTTATGGGGGGAAATACTTTTTATGTATTTCAGGTTCCAGGAGAGCGGATAGGCATGTATCGGGTTGGCATGAAGATGATGGGCAAGTGTGATAGTGTGTCTTGTCTCCGGTTGTATTTTGTGCTTCCTCCATTCAGCGTTGTTGTACTAGAATGGTTTTTGAATACCTGAGTATTGTTTTCAGTTTCCTTGATGTTCCGGCCGTGTTGCCGAGGTATTGTATTGGGATGTATTGTATCTGGATATATGTTGGATATGGTTTGAATACCATTTGTATTGTCTTTCATTTCAGTGTATTGGACCCCTTCGGTCATAGTTCCGCGCATAAATAGCCTTGTGGGTCCCACGACGGGGCTCACGGCACTGTAATATACCCTGAATAACTTGGGGGGTGTTACAAAATATGGTATCAGAGCTTAGGTTTATGGATACCTAGGCTGTCGGTCTTTTGGGTCGATTGAGTCGTCGTTTGTCTACAATATCATTACTTTGCCATCATCACAGTGCGACCGGTACTTGTAAGACTTCTTACTCTTCTGGTGTTTCCTTAATCGTTTTGCTTCTGATTTGGTATTTTTGGGAATCGGTCACTTCGATGACGTATGATTGAATTGTACTTACGTGCCTGGTGTATTCTTCAGAATGTCTGCTGGTAGGGGTCAGGGACGAGGCCGTGGCTGTTTCCCTCAGTTCCGTTGTGGGGTCGACCACCCCTAGCTTATCTAACTCAGTGCATCCTGACACTGAAAGTCAGCATGACCAGTCGACTGGCCAAGGGAACAACGCAGATGTTGGAGTTGGGAATGCCCTTCAACAATTGGCTAACCAGATGACCATCTTGGCCCAAGCCGTTCACTTGAACAATCCGAACCCAACAAGGGATGCCTTGCTTTAGAATGTGAACCTTATGCACCCTCCGCAATTTAGCGGTGCCATAGACCCGTTAGGTTGGGAGGATTGGCTAGCGGAGTTAGAGAAAGTTTTCGAAGCGGTTGATTTTCCGGAAGCGAGGAAGATACCGATTGCTCAGTACTTCCTTACCAAGGAAGCCACGACGTGGTGTAAAGTTATCAAGCCACATGATCATGCGGCTACGTGGGAAGAGTTTAAAGAGCTACTAGAGGCCGAATTTTGTCCTTGGCCAGTGCAAGAAGGCAGAATCCGGGCCTTTTTCGAAGCGAAGCCGCATAATATTCCAGTTTCGCAGGCGATTGTAGAGTACAACCAACAGTTTATCCACGCAAAGAATCAAGTGCGAGATGAGCATGACAAGATACGTTACTTTGACATGCGGATGCGTATGGATTTACGGCGTTATATGGTCGGGTTTGCTTGTACTACCTTGAAAGATTACCAAGACAGGGCCTTAGCATATGATATGTTGAGTCCCAACAATGATACCACGGAAGAACCAAAGAAGCAGAAGAACGTGGGTAACTTTTCTGGTTCTAAAGGTGGTCATTTCCAGAGGCCTCAGACAACGAATTGTTCTTTCGGACAGTCGTCACATTCTGCTAGAGGAAAGAGAAGTTTTTGTTCTGCTCCGGGCACCTCAACTCGCTCAGTAACTTGTTTTAATTGTGGTCGCCCAGGCCACGTTAATCTGGAATGCAACTTCCCACCTCTGAAGTGTCACACTTGCGGACAGATGGGACATATGGCAACTTATTGCCCCGAGCAAGATCAGACTATGGACACTCGGGTTTCTACCCCAGTGCCTTTAGATCAGAATCTGAATCAACGACAAGCAGTTGGACAATCACAGCAGAGTTACGGCAGAGGCCGGGGACGGGGTCAGAACGCTAGAGGGGGAGATTCTAGCGTCGGTTCGGTGCACCCACGAGTTTATAAGATGCATCGAGCAGACGAACCCGACGCAACAGTGGCCTTAGGTACCATTCATATCCTATCTCATCCAGTTTGTGTACTTTTTGATACGGGTGCTACATATTCTTTCATTTCCTTGGAGTGTGTACACCGTTTGAATATAACTTGTATGACTGCTTGTGATCCTTTCATTATGAAACTACCTAGCGGGGATAGAATCATGGGGAATCGGGAGATTAGAGATTTCCCGGTGAATATAGCCAGTGTGGATTAGTTGTCGAACTTGATTGTGGTTGATATGGAAGGCGAGGATGTGATCCTCGGTGAGGATTGGCTTGATAGTCACCAAGTGATTATGAATTACCGCAACAAGGTTATCACTATGATGACGAAAGACGGTTACGAGGACTCTTTTTTGGGGCGCAAATCGGGCCAACCTAAGTTGCTTATTAGCGCCATGAAGGCCATAAAACTTTTGAATAAAGGTTGCACGGGCTATTGGTGTTATGCCTTGAAGACGGAAGGAAACGAAGCCGATTTATCTTCGATTCCAGTTGCTAATGAATATCCTGACATTTTTCTAGAGACCTCCCAGGATTATCGCCGGATCGAGAGATAGAATTTTCTGTTGATTTAGAGCCTGACGCGGCTCCGATTTCTAAGGTGCCGTATCGGATGGCTCCTTCCGAGATGTGAGAATTAAAGAGCCAATTGGGAGAACTATTGGAAAAAGGGTACATCAGACCGAGCGCTTCGCCTTGGGGCGCGCCTGTTCTTTTTATGAGGAAGAAGGATGGTTCACTACGTTTATGCATTGATTACCGTGAACTAAACAAAGTGACCGTTAAGAACAAGTATCATTTGCCTCGTATAGATGATTTATTTGATCAGTTGCAGGGAGCCACAGTATTCTCCAAGATTGACTTGAGATCCGGGTACTATCAGCTTCGTGTAAAAGAGTCTGACGTTCTGAAGACTACATTCCAAACGAGGTACGGACATTATGAATTCGTGGTCATGCCTTTTGGGTTGACCAATGCACCGGCAGTATTCATGCAACTAATGAACAAGATATTCATCGAGTACCTTGATAGATGTGTGGTCGTCTTTATTGACGACATCTTGATTTATTCTCAGGATATGGAGGAACATGCCCGGCACTTGCATTTGGTACTAGATATTTTGAGAGCCGAGCACATCTATGCGAAATTCTCGAAATGTGAGTTTTGGTTGGAAGAGGTTATGTTTCTCGGCCATGTGATTTCGGCCGAAGGGGTTCGTGTAGACCCGCAAATATTGAGACAGTGCTAGATTGGGCACCACCTAAAAATGTTAAAGAAGATCGTAGCCTTTTTGGGTCTTGCTGGATATTACCGTCGGTTTGTCGAGGGGTTCTCGAAACTCACTCGGCCGCTTACGAAATTACTCCAACAGAAAAGTTTGTTTGGACTACCAAGAGACGACAGAGCTTTGATGAGCTGAAGAGACGTTTGACCTCAGTGCCAATTTTAGCTTTACCTCAGGGTAGCGAAGGATTTTTAGTTTATAGCGACGCTTCGGGACAAGGGCTTGGATGTGTGCTTCTGCAGCATGATAAGACGATAGCCTTTGCGTCACGATAGTTGAAGCCATATGAGATGAACTATCCTACTCATGATTTGGAGTTGGCCGCAATTGTCTTCCCACTTAAGATTTGTCGGCATTATTTGTATGGCTCTCCATGTCGGATTTATACCGACCACAAGAGTTTGAAGTATATCTTTAGTCAGAAAGAGTTAAATATGAGACAGAGACATTGGTTGGAATTGATCAAGGATTATGATTTGAAAATTCTTTATCTTTACCATCCGGGAAAGGCCAATGTCGTCGAAGACGCTTTGAGCCGCAAATCGACATCGCTTCAGATGCTCGAGGTCCTTACATCTCAGACGAAGATGTAGGTCACAAGTCGTCCAGGAATAAGTCTAGAGGAGGGGTGAATAGACTTATTGAAACTCTTAAACTATTTTTCACAAAGAGTAAGTTTCTTCAGCTGATAGATAAGCAAATGACTTAGAGTCATTTGTTCTCAATACGTGCGGAAGTCAGCTGATGACTATACAAAACAACTAATGAAACACTTAACAATGAATGCAGCGGTTAGAGTATGATGCTATAAAATAGTAAAATACACAGGCAGTTATAGTGGTCTCAGAGGTGGGTAATCCTCTACTAATCCACTTTTCTCCAAACCAGTTGGAGATGAATTCACTATAATTGTCAACCAGTGATAAAGATTACAGTGATTCAACCAAATTACAACAACTTCCAACCAGTGGAAATCCTTGCCGTTGCAATACCCTTGACTCCCTTGCACCTCTTGATCCGCGATCCTTGGATGCCTTTATAGTCTCGAACTTCAACCAGTGAAGTACCCCGAACTCAGGATTAAAGACACGAGTTTTTGTCTTCTCCAACTAAGAGCTTCTTCAAGTATGAACTTTTGAGAACTGCTCTTTTCACGATGCTATAGTTCGCTTTTAGATTGCTTTGAATGCTTTGATTTGCTTGAGATTATGTTCGCACCGATGTTGTGTCTGTAATGCTCAGCTTCAAATCTTCGAATATATATAGGTCACGAACTCTGAGCTTTTCCTTCATAGCCGTTGCAAATCTTTTCAACAAATCCGTCCGTTGGAGAGGTAGACTTCATTGTTTTGTTTCTGAACGTTGCAAGGCTGGATTCCCATAATTTAATCCATATTTCGACCATTGTGAAGACTTTGCATGTGAGGCGTCGAATCTTTTGAATATAATAAGATTAAAGTCTTTAGTGGTAGGCCTGGATGAATTATTCAATTCATATCCTTAGCGGAAATCTCTCCAATTTGTCTCTTCATGTTGCATGTGACTTTCCGTAATATTTGACTTTTCAACGCATGCTGATGTGGACTTGGAGTACTTGGCTAATCTCAAGTAGGCTGATGTACAGACATCTTCTCTGCAGTCTGGACTTCTCTGATGGTCACTGTTTGGGACTCGCCTGATCAGATGGCTTGTCTGAGGTCACTTGACTGCAGTCTGGTCAAACATCTCTGATTAATTTTGTTGACCAGAACTTCTCTGTCTTGACTCGGCTGTACTTCTCTGATGAACTCAGCTGTACTTCTGTACTTATCCGATTTGAGCCTAACTTAATTTGGCCTATAGAAGATACTCATTTGGTTCTTCTTTACATTTTGCCAAGTATTAAACTCAACATAATTTGGCCTATGGAAGATACTCATTTGGTTCTTCCTTACATTTTTGCCAAGTAATAAGTATTTGAATTACATTAATGACATCATCAAAATCTAACAAGTATTCCTAACAAATTCCCCCTATTTTGATGATGGCAAAATTTTAAGCAAATATTCAAATGAACAGGTCTGCACTTGAGTGCAAGACACAAACTAAAATCAGTCTAGTTTTGAGACAACTGGAAATTGTCATTCAAAAGACTGTTATAAAATTTCTGTATTGATTACAATTACATGTCTAAAAACATTTACAGAAAATTTTACAAGTACATAAATGAATATAAATTATCTGCCTCTGCCTCTGCCTCTTCGGATAGGCTGCTTGGTAGGTCTGAATGGTTTAGCTCCAATTGGTCTTATTTTAACAGGGATAAGACCATACTTTCTTATTACAACAAGGGCTGCAAAATCTTGCTCTTCTTGAGAGGAGAACTTGTTTTCAACACAGTTTCTTGATCTTCCTTTGGAGTGCAAGTTCATCCAAAACATCATTTTTCAAGGTGGGAGGTTCTTTGGCCCTGAAAGGAGGGATCATGGGATATGCATTGCATGCCTCTGCATGTTTTAGAAGGATGGCCCAGAGTTGTGGATATGCTTCTTCCATGAAATTGATGAAAATCTGCTGTAGGGAGCAGCTACTAACCTGGAGTATTTCCCAGATATAGTAATCTCTGATGAACCTTTTCCTTGCAGATCCCCACATGATTAAAGCTTCGGTAAGTACAAACTCTTCAACATACCATAACTCTTTGCCTTCCCATTCTAGAGTAGGCTTGAATCCTCCTCTGATCCTCCTTATTTTTCCTGCAGGCTGATCATCAGCCTGTTCTGATTCTGTAGCTTCTCCCTTCCTCTTAGCTGAAGATGTCCCAGCAGTGATCAACTGGACATCTTGCTTCTTCTTAGTTCTCATCTCTTCCCTTATTTCTCCTTGTTTGCTGCCTTCCCCCTGAATCCTTTCTTCCCCATTTTTGCCAGCATCAACCAAAGTGGTCAACTGCTGCTCCATTCGATGCATCCAGTCAGACATGCCAAAAGGCATTCTGTTGTTTGTAGGAGGAGGAGGTTGAGGGATGTCACGCTGCAGCAAGGTATCGATTTTTGCATTGATGGATTGGAGATCAGGGGTGACCTGAGAAGCAAGTAGTTCTCCAATAGTGCCCTTAATAATTTGTCTGATTAGCTCGGTCATCGCAGGTGAAATCTGTGATGTTGGTGGAGAGTACTCGCCTGAGCCCTCTACTCCTGCAGGTACGTTTGCAAACGACCCACCTGTCTGCAGATTCCTGTCTGCAGCAGGCATTCCAGATGGGGTCTGTTCAGGGGTCCCCGATCTGGAATCTTCAGCCAGGTCTGCATCTAGGCTGGTATACCGGGCAGGCGCCCCAGCCCTGTCTGCAGCCTCCTTTTCTGGCTCTTTTTCTTCTTCTTTTTCTGACTTCTTCTCTCCTTCTTCCTTCTTTTCTTCCTCTTCAACATTCTCTTTCTCTTTCTCAGTCTCCTTTTCTCCTCCATCATTCTTACCATCATCATCATCATCATAATCATCATTATCATCCTTATCATCCTTTTTATCTTTTTCATCATATTTTTCATTATCTTTATATTTTTCATCATCTTCCTTTTCTTCTCCATCCTCCTGTTCAACTTCTTCTCCTTCTTCTTATTTATCTACTAATTCCACCGTTTTTCAACTTCTTCTTCTCCAGTTTCTTTTTCAACTAAAATATTTTCTTCTTCCTTTTCTTCCTGTTTCTCTTCTTCATCAGCAATCACAATAATTTCTTCTTCTACTTCTTCAATTCTTATCTCCTTTTCTTCTACCTCCTCTTCTTCTTCTTTCCCAAAGGAACCGTCAAAAATACTATACAAAATGGAGTGGATAAATTGGTCCATGTTGGTTTTGAAATTGGACATGAACCAATTTTCCTGAAGAATCAAAATTGTGTCTGACACTTTACAAAAATGTGTCAGCACATCTTCTGTGGCTTGGGGATATCCCCAACCACTGGTTTCAACATAAGCTTCAAGTTCAGTGAAAGAAAGTGATTTAAAGGTTTTCCATTCTTCAAAAATATGGATAAAGGAATGTTTTAGAGCTTGCGGTTTTACTAACTGAAGTTGCTCTAGGGATAAGTTGAAAATATTGTTGTCCAAGAGGTGAATAGTATAATTTGCCTAAGGGATGGAAATTATTAAACATGCTTCCTCTTCTTCGGAAATGAATACTGGAGTGAGGAGAGGAACGATCTGGGTTTCCAGGCTACCCGGAGCAGGCTGGTCCTCTAGGTGGATAGGCGACCTGGCTGCAGGACTGGGAAATTGTTCTTGCTGCTCCTCTTGGCTGAACTGCAATTGCCTGGGCCTTTTGGGAGAGGGTTCTGGTGAAGAATGCATGATGGATGGCTCACCAGGGGCTGCTCCCCTTCTTTTGAAACGAACAGCAATGGGCGTATTGTCTGACTCCGAATCCGACTTGGCTGCAGGTTGGTTGCCGTCTGCAGGCTGGTCCGATTCGTCTGATGAAGGGTATTTGTAGGGCTGTGAATCAGACAACTCTTTTAGCATCCGAGCTGCTCATCTATTGCTTCCTAGCTTCCTCAAAGTTTCTTGATCTAGGTGACCAAGTCTCTTGTTGATGTGGAAGGGGTCAGTGTTTCCCTTTGCCAGACCCAACTTCTCAAGGTTCCAACATAGCTGCGTTCCAAACGCCAGCTTGGATCTGAACTTCTTCTCTTCAACAAGCTATTCAGCCTTGTTGACCTCGCGAACCAACTGCCTAAAGATGTAGTCTGACCAATCAATCAACTCGTCCTGAATTAGTGCTCCCAGCACCATGAATTTTGCCGACGACAGTTGGTCGTAACTCCCGGCCATACCCATGACAATTTTGTTGGTGATGTCCAACACATATCGATACATCTTTTTAATTTCGCTCCTCTTGGCGGTGAGCTTTAGCTTCTCTGGCTGTTCAACCGCCTTAATCTTCAGCCAAGTATCAACTGCTTTCTGCTTGAGGGCCTCGACCGCTATGCCACGATTCTTCATTCCAAAATATTTTTGAATCATCTCCGGCGATATGTCAACTTGTACTCCGCCAACGGTGCTCCTAATTCCTGCTTCAATCACATGGGCTTCGCGGTAAAATGCGACAACGTCCTCCTTGTACAGATGTTTGGGACTGATATCCAAAAATGGATAGATCCCATTCTTCTTCATTGAGTGGATAAGGAAGACCACGTCGTTGTTTTCCAGATGTGATTCCAAGAGACCTTCAAAATCAACGACCAGAGAGAAAATGATCTGGTCCTTGACAGCCTTCATGTTTACGCCTTCAAAGTAAGCTTCCATTTCTGCAAATATAGGAGATTTCTTAGTGTATTTAGAGTTCAAAGGATTTTCTGCTCTGTAAATTAGGTTTTTTGAAAGACTGGTAAATGTAAAGTGAAGGGTTTTTCCGTCCTTAAAAAGGAAGTGAAACGACGTTGGTATTAAATAATTATTTATTTTAAATCGGTGGTCCACCTTTTGAGATTCCTTTTTAAAATTCAAATTTTAATCGGTGGTCCAGGTTTTGAGTTTAAAATTGGACGGTTGGATTTTAATTGGTCACAGTGGAGGTCGATTTAACCTGTGATTGCCACGTGTATTTAAAGCATATAGTATTGTGCCACTTGTGATCCAAAATTAATATGATATTTTCATATATATAGCAGATAGTAATTTAATATTCAGAAGTCAGTCAGGATTAGAAAAATTTAGCTGGTTGACCGTTGACTGTTGACTGATCTGCATCAGGTGAGTTGACTCCTTTGACTTCTCACCTGAGATTTGATCAGCTAGGTTTCTTCGTCTGTCCTTCATCTTCAGGTAGGTTCTGATTCCTTCGATCAGCTAAGTCCGTCCTTCCTCTGATCTGCTTCAGTTGGCTTTTTCTTCTGTACTAGATTCCCAATCTAGTAGACCAAGTTCTCTACTCAGCTCCAAAAATCTTTCTTCTGGCAAGGGTTTGGTAAAGATATCAGCAATTTGATAGTCTATGCTGACTCTTTCAACTCTGACTCTCTTGTTAAGCACGTGATCTCTAATGAAGTGATGCTTAACATCAATGTGCTTGGTCCTTGAATGCAAATCTGGGTTGTTGGTTATTGCAATAGCATTATTGTTGTCACACCAGGTAGGGACTTCATTGGTAATGATGTTGTAGTCCCTCAGCTGTTGTCTGATCCATAAGATCTGGACACAACAACTACCTGCAGCTAGGTATTCTGACTCTGTGGTGGAGATGGAGTTAGAAACCTGCTTCTTGCTAAACCAGGATATTAGTCTGGTTCCTAGGAATTGGCATGTTCCACTAGTGCTTTTCCTATTAATTTTGCATCCTGCGAAATCTGCATCTGAATATCCTGATAGCTCGAAGTTATCGTCCTTTGAATACCATAGTCCAACATTAACTATAGACTTAAGGTATTTAATTATTCTCTTGGCTGCATCTTGGTGCGACTGCTTAGGCTTGGATTGAAATCGTGCGCATACTCCTACGGCATAAGATATGTCTGGTCTGCTTGCAGTGAGGTATAACAATGATCCAATAAGTCCTCTGTAGTGGGTTGAATCCACTGACATGCCTCCCTCATCTGCATCTAGGTGAGTACTTGTGCTCATAGGAATTCTTGCTGGTTTGGCTGATTCCATTACAAATCTCTTGATTAGATCTCGGGTATACTTGGCTTGATTGATGAAAATTCCATTTTCCATCTGTTTAACTTGTAATCCAAGAAAGAAGTTAAGCTTTCCCATCATATTCATCTCAAACTCTCCTTGCATGAGGTTTGAGAATTTCTCACACAGCTCAGGGTTGGTTGAGCCAAATATAATGTCATCCACATATATGTGAACTATCAATATGTGGCCTTCGTGCTCCACTCTGAATAAGGTCTTGTCTACCTTTCCTTTGCAGAAACCGTTCTTCTCAAGAAATACAGATAGGGTTTCATACCAAGCTCGTGGTGCTTGCTTAAGTCCATATAGAGCTTTCAACAGCTTGTAGACTTTGTCTCCTTTGACAAATCCTGGGGGCTGCTCCACATAGACTTCTTCTTCTAGGATGCCATTTACAAATGCACTCTTTACATCCATCTGGTAGACTTCAAAATCCTTGAATGCAGCATATGCGAGGAATAGTCTGATGGCTTCTAGTCTTGCAACAGGTGCATAGGTTTCATCAAAATCTATTCCTTCATAATGTGCATAACCTTTAGCAACAAGTCTGGCTTTATTCCTAACAACATCTCCATCTTCGTCACTCTTGTTTTTGTACACCCATTTGGTACCGATAACCTTCTTATGATCTGGTCTGTCTGTTAGTAGCCAAACGTTGTTCCTTTCTATTTGCTCAAGTTCTTCTTGCATGGCATTTATCCAAGAATAGTTCTCCAAGGCTTGTTCTGTTGTCTTGGGTTATATCTGTGACATGAAGCAAGAGAACATTTCCATTCATGCGGGTAGGGTAGACTGTCTTGTTTTAACTCCATCAGTCAGCTTCCCAATGATTTGCTGGATTGGATGGTCTTTAAGCCATTTGGGAATATCTTCTTCTTCAGGGTTTGTTCCCCCTTTAGGATTGCTCTGGTGAATTTCCTCTTTGTCTGCATCAGCCTGGATCTGGTCTCCTCGGTCTGCAACTGGGTCAGCTACCGTCTTGTCATCTACAGGTTGGATCTGGTCTGCAGATGAGTCTTTATCAGCTACAGATGAGTCTTCATCAGCGGCAACTAGATCAGGTAGGTTTGGTGATCCTGTCTGATCTGCAGTTGGGTCTTCAGCAACTACAGTTGGGTCATCGGACTGATCTGCAGGTGAGTCCACCATTCCTGTGTCATGTACAATGACTTCTTCGAGGGTTGCTGATTTGAGCTTATCCTCAATTAGCTCAACTTGCTTTCTGTACTCAACAGTAGATTCGTCAAATACAACATGGGGTGTTTCTTCCACAACTAAGGTTCTTTTGTTAAAGACTCTATATGCCTTGCTTCTTTGTGAGTATCCCATAAAGAGACCATCATCAGTTTTAGCATCAAAGGCATTTAGTTGTGTTTTACCGTTGTTGTGGATGAAACACTTACAACCAAAAATATGAAAGTAAGCAACAGTAGGAGTTCTGTTATTCCAAACCTCATAGGGAGTTTTGCCATGTCTCCCTACTATCATACTCCTGTTCTGAGTATGGCAAGCTGTGTTGACAGCTTCAGCCCAGAACCTCTTGGGCAGGTCTGCTTCTGCAATCATGGACCTGGCTGCTTCCTTCAGGGTTCTGTTTCTTCTTTCAGCAACACCATTCTGCTGGGGGGTCCTGGCTGCAGAGAGCTCATGCTGGATTCCATTCTGATCGCTGTAATCAGTGATCGCCTTGTTGAGAAATTCTCCTCCTCTGTCTGATCTGATCTTGATGATGGAGAGGGATTTCTCATTCTGAATCCTTCTCAGCAGCTCAGGTAGCTTGGTCAAGGTTTCACTTTTCTTGTACAGGAAGATAATCCAAGTGTACCTTGAATAGTCATCCACTATTACCAGTGCATGCTTTCTGCTGCTTAGAGTCCTTGGCTTGATAGGACCAAATATATCCATGTGTAGTAGATCTAAGATCCTTGTGGTGAGGGTTGTAGGCTGGACTGGCTTGAATGATGCTCTCGTCTGC
This sequence comes from Orobanche coerulescens, assembly GCA_033398695.1. Lineage (NCBI taxonomy): Eukaryota > Viridiplantae > Streptophyta > Magnoliopsida > Lamiales > Orobanchaceae > Orobanche > Orobanche coerulescens. Next base: position 28,785,693 of record CM065813.1, read on the forward strand.
TTCCCTTTCTGACATGCATCACAGAGAGTTTCCTTCTTGAATGCTTCATCTGGAAGTCCTATGACCAGCTTCTGAGAACTAATCTTATTGATGGCTTTGAAGTTCAGATGACATAATCTTTTGTGCCACAGCCATCCGTTCTCATCTATTGTCTTAGATAGAAAACAGGTGTTTGGAGTTCCTGTGTTCCAATCTATCATATAGACATCTCTCCTTCTGAATCCTTGTAGCTTCACTTCTCCAGATAGGATATCTATCACCATACATTTCCAAATGGTGAAGACTACTAGATTCTTCTCATCGCAAAGCTGGCTTATGCTCAGGAGATTATATTTGAGCCCTTTAACATAGTTAACTTTGGATATAATAATGTTTCCTCGGTGCAACTCTCCAAAGCTCTTTGTTTGTCCTCTAGAGCTATCTCCAATGGTTACGTCAGGACCTCTTTCTTTGGTGTATTTAGTCAGAATCTTGTTGTTCCCGGTCATGTGCCTCGAGCATCCAGAATCTACAAACCATTCTTCACCTCCAAAGTTTGAATATGTGGAGATGTGGTTGTAGTCCTTCCACCTTTTCTGTAATTATACAAGCAGAGATTTAGGTACCCAGATTTGTGTGGGTCCTTTAGGGTTAGCTGGTTTCCTGGAGAATTGATTTCTCCTTGGATTGTGAAAGTTGTTATTATTATAACCCTTATATGGTGTGTAAGGTCTAGGTCTGTATCTTCTGTTAGGATTGTATACTGGATATTCCTCAAAATACTGGTAGTGTGGGTCATTTCTAAACCTTGGCTGAGACCATTTATTAAATCTTTGAGGTCTCCACACTTGTTCATTTTGGAAATTAGGATAACCTTGAGGTTTCCATCTGCCCCTCCCATTTTGAAATCTGTTTTTGGGGAGTTGTTGATAATAGTGGGCATGTTGTCTGGGCTGCTGCTTCTGCCTTGGCCAATGCCTAGTCGCTTGTCTAGGTGGCTGCCTTGTGAACCCTGGCTGCAGCCTAGACTTGTGACTTGGCTGTTGCCTATTTTTAAATATCGGTTTGTATGTAGGCTCAGCAGTCGAGACAATCATTTCTCCCTTGATGAAAGTAGTTTTAGAACTAGAGGGAGTGTGAGGATCATATCCAAGGCCTGATCTGGAATATAGTGGCCTCTTATTGGTACACAATTCGTCTATAGTTAGAGACGCTTTCAGGGAGGTTATTTCCTGTGCCTGAGTTTTACTTACCTGAGTCAGTTTAGTAAATTCGGCCTTCATATGAGTAAGTGCAGCTGATTTTTCTCTAATTAAAACAGTTAGTCGATTTATCTCAGCTGTAGTGACGTCAGCCTGGTTTTTCAAGTTAGCTGCAGCCTAGTTTTCAAAATTAGTTTTGACTTTATTTAATTCTAGGCTGAGTTTTTCAAAATCATTTTTCAGCTGCCTATTCTCATCTTGCAGCTGAGTCTTCTCGGCTGATACAGATATGTGTGCGGTTTTTAATGTCTCAAAATCTTTAAGTAGCTGATTTACGGATTCGTGCAAGTCCATATCTTGTGACATGGTTGAACTATTATTTGAAACAGAGGGTTTTGAAGTTACCTCTTCATCAGCTAGGTTGGCCATTAGACAATCATACTCTTCATCATCATCAGAGAAGAATCCGCTGCTGGATTCTACACGCTCTTGATCTTCTCCGATGAGGGCCTTCCTTCTGTCTTCTTTTCTGCTCACCTCCTTCTTGCTCTCGTCCTTCTTAAGATCAGGATAGTCGATTTGAATGTGTCCTGTCTTATGACAGTTGTAGCACTCCACCTTCCAGCTTCCGGCTTTTTGGTTCCTTCTGGGATTCTCCTTATAATTCTTTTTGTATTTGAAGTAGTTCTTCCGGAAGTTGCTGAACCTCTGCATTATGAAGGCCATCTCTTACTCAAAATCTAATGGATTTGGAGTCTTTACATCAGATAAGCTCTTGGCGGGGGACTCGGCTGCAAAGGCTATTCCCTTCTCTGCAGGCTCGGTTGATGATGAGCTTGGGAGCTCGAACTCATAAGCCTTCCGGTCGGAGAACAGCTCTTGGATCTTTATCTTATTAAGATCCTTGGATTCTCTCATGGCCACTGCCTTCATACTCCATTCAGGATTGAGAGATCTTAGTACCTTCAACGCCATTTCCCTGTTGCCATAAGATTTACCGAGGGAGTTGATCTCATTGATGATCTCAGTGAACCTTGTGTCCACTTGGTCGATTTATTCTCCATTCTTCATTTTGAAGTTGTCAAACTTTTGAGTAGCAATTGACAACTTGTTCTCTTTGATCAGCTCTGTTCCCTCACACATTAAGGCCAATGTTTCCCAGATTTCTTTTGCATTCTTGAAATTCTTGATCTTGACCATGGTGGATTTGTCAAGAGTTTGATACAGCACGTCTCTGGCCCGATTGTAAAGGTTGGCCAGTTTTCTTTCTTCGGAAGTCAGCTCTGTCCTTTTCTTTGGGATCTTCTCTGGCTTCCCTGCTGCGATCTCCTCGGGAGTGTTGTCCTTCTCGAAGGTGAATGGCCCGTCCTCTATGATGCACCACATGTCATCATGAATTGAAGATAGGTGTGCCTGCATCCTTATCTTCCAAAGATCATACTCGTCAACTGAAAACACAGGTAGTCTAGAATGCATGTGTTCCATTATATAATGAGAGTAAAAATATATCTCTGATATAGATCTGGTTCGTGAAATAAATGAACCAACCTCTCTGATACCACTTGTAGGTCACAAGTCGTCCAGGAATAAGTCTAGAGGGGGGGTGAATAGACTTATTGAAACTCTTAAACTCTTTTTCACAAAGAGTAAGTTTCTTCAGCTGATAGATAAGCAAATGACTTAGAGTCGTTTGTTCTCAATACGTGCGGAAGTCAGCTGATGACGAATACAAAACAACTAATGAAACACTTAACAATGAATGCAGCAGTTAGAGTAGGATGCTATAAAACAGTAAAATACGCAGGCAGTTATAGTGGTCTCAGAGGTGGGGTAATCTTCTACTAATCCACTTTTATCCAAACCAGTTGGAGATGAATTCACTATAATTGTCAACCAGTGATAAAGATTACAGTGATTCAACCAAATTACAACAGCTTCCAACCAGTGGAAATCCTTGCCGTTGCAATACCCTTGACTGCCTTGCACCTCTTGATCTGCGATCCTTAGATGCCTTTACAGTCTCGAACTTCAACCAGTGAAGTACCCCGAACTCATGATTAAAGACACGAGTTTTTGTCTTCTCCAACTAAGAGCTTCTTCAAGTATGAACTTTTGAGAACTGCTCTTTTTACGATGCTATAGTTCGCTTTTAGATTGCTTTGAATGCTTTGATTTTCTTGAGATTATGTTCGCACCGATGCTGTGTCTGTAATGCTCAGCTTCAAATCTTCGAATTTATATAGGTCACGAACTCTGAGCTTTTCCTTCATAGCCGTTGCAAATATTTTCAACAAATCCGTCCGTTGGAGAGGTAGACTTCATTGTTTTCTTTTTGAACGTTGCAAGGCTGGATTCCCACAATTTAATCCATCTTTCGACCGTTGTGAAGACTTTACATGTGAGGCGTCAAATCTTTTGAATATAATAAGATTAAAGTCTTCAGTGGTAGGCCTGGATGAATTATTCAATTCATATCCTTAGCGGGAATCTCTCCAATTTGTCTCTTCACGTTGCATGTGACTTTCCGTAATATTTGACTTTTCAACGCATGATGACGTGGACTTGGAGTACTTGGCTGATCTCAAGTAGGCTGATGTACAGACATCTTCTCTGCAGTCTGGACTTCTCTAATGGTCACTGTTTGGGACTCGCCTGATCAGATGGCTTGTCTGAGGTCACTTGACTGCAGTCTGGTCAAACATCTCTGATTAATTTTGTTGACCAGAACTTCTCTGTCTTGACTCGGGTGTACTTCTCTGATGAACTCAGCTGTACTTCTGTACTTAGTCGATTTGAGACTAACTTAATTTGGCCTATCATAAAGATACTCATTTGGTTCTTCTTTACATTTTGCCAAGTATTAAACTCAACATAATTTGGCCTATGGAAGATACTCATTTGGTTCTTCCTTACATTTTTGCCAAGTAATAAGTATTTGAATTACATTAATGACATCATCAAAATCTAACAAGTATTCCTAACAGAAGATTCGTCAGGATTTAATCAAGCAAGGAATAGAAGTTTGGCTCCAAAGAAGGCAAGGACAGTTGTGCACTCTCGAGATTACTTCGTCCTTGGTTGACGACATCAAAGGGAAACAGTGGAGTGACCCGATGATCTCTCAACTGAAGGAAGATGTAATTAAAGGAAAAGCCCCAGGTTTTATGGTCCATGAGGATAGTATTATGAGATTTCAGGGTAGGCTTTGTGTTCCGAATGATCTAGAGTTGAGGCAGAGAATTCTTCGAAAAGCCCATGCTACATCTTACTCTATCCACCCCGTAACGAGTAAGATGTACAAGGAATTGAATCGAAATTTTTGATGGAATAATATGAAGTGGGAATATATCTCTATGGATTTTATCACTGGAATGCCGAGAACTAGAGCCGGAATGAATATGATTTGGGTAATCGTCGATCGGTTAACTAAGTCGGCACACTTCCTGGGTATTAAGGACACTTAGGGACCGGAGAGAATGGCTCGAACTTTTATAGCCTAGATTGGGAGATTGCATGGTGCCCTTAAGACTATCGTTTCCGATCGAGATGGTCACTTTGTATCGTATTTTTGGCAATCCGTTCATCAAGCTTTAAGCACCGAGTTGAGATTGATCACGTCTTTTCACCCCCAGTCAGACGGTCAGACGGAGCGGACGATTCAGATATTGGAGGATATGTTGCGGGCATGTGCCTTAGACTGGAGTAATGATTGGGAGCTCCACTTACCGTTAATCGAGTTTGCCTACAATAATAGTTGACATGCGTCGATCAAAATAGCATTGTTTGAGGCACTTTATGGTATGCGATGTAGATCGCCATTATGTTGGGAGGAGGCCTCGGAGCTAGTCAGAACGGAACCAGACATGTTATTGGAGACTAAGGAGAAGATTTCTATTATTCGGGACCGGTTGTTGGCTGTCCAAAGCCGTCAGAAATCTTATGCTGATACTCGTCGTTGACCCTTAGAATTCAAAGTGGGAGATCATGTCCTACTCAAGGTGTCGCCGACCAAAGGGGTTTTCCGCTTCGGGAAAAAGGGGAAACTTAGTCCGAGGTATATCGGACCTTTTGAAATTTTAGACAGGGTTGGAGATTTAGCTTATCGCTTGGCGTTGCCCCCAGCTTTGAGTCATGTCCATAGTGTTCTTCACGTTTCTAATTTTAGGAAGTACATGACGGATCCAAGTCATATTATCCACTATGGTGAGATCAATGTAGCCGAAGACGTTACCTTTCTAGAGAGACCGATGAAAATCCTTGAACGTCGTGAGAAGCAACTCTGGCACAAAATTATTCTGTTGGTTAAAGTGCAGTGGTCGAGACATGGGGTTGAAGAAGCGACTTAGGAGATGGAAGATAAAATACGATCAGAATTCCCCAAGCTTTTTATTTCTTAAGTTTCGGGACGAAACTTGTTTTTTAGAGGGGGAGAATGTAATATCCACATTTTTCTTTTCCTGATATTTTCATTTTTGGTGTATCTTTCATTCTTAGCAACTCGTTGTAACCGTATTGATATTTCAGGAATATTTAATACTGGAATTTTTGTCATCCGAGCTTGTTTTGGACTTATTTTACTCAATCCCGTGTTTGTTGCCTTTCCGTCGTTGTTTCGTTCAATTCTCCTAATCATTGTTCGGAACCACCATCTCTAGATTGCCGCAGATCCATTTCATGTTGTTATGTATGTTGTGAGCTTTCGTATGTTGTTTCGATCATGTATCGTGTGTTCCGGATGTTTTGGGCCGTTTGGTAATTTCCCAAAGTTTTGGGGTTCAATTACATTCTTTCTCTTTTCGGGTCGTTTGGTGGTACCATCGTGTTAGGACTGACCGTTTTGATGTGAATTCACTAAGCAAGGGTTTGTGATAGCTCGTTCAGGCCTTTAAATGGTCGGCACTATGCTTCGATCGAGTGTATCATGTTCGTGGGTCGTTTTTCTTCACTTTTTGGGCACGAACAGTGTGCGCTGCGGCACAAGGGGTTGTGCGCCGCGGCACACTCCTTGCGTGACTCGACCTGGGTCGACTGTACTGCGCGCTGCGGCACACCACCTGCCGGGCCGCGGCACGACATGGCCTTGCGTGACTCGACCTGGGCCGACTGTACCGCGCACCGCGGCACACCACCTGTCGGGCCGTGGCACGACACGGCCTTGCGTGATTTGGCAGTGCCTGCTGTACCGCGCGCCGCGGCACACCACCTGACGGGCCGCGGCACGACCTGGAGGCCTGCTTGCAAATTTTGGTCGCGAGCCGCGGCATGCAGGTCAGCCAGCCTATATGAGCGGGTGTTTTGGAGAGGACTTCATTTCCTCTCCTTCCTTCTTCTCCTTTGGTGCGATTTGGGCGATTCCAAGGTGTAAAATCGATGGGAATTCATCAATCATCATCATATTGAGTTTATAGCGTGATTTAATTACCCCAATCCTGTTTCTCCTCCTTCAAATCGAGGTAAATCTCTGTGAATCCCTACCTTGGGTAGTTTTGGGGGTTTTTTGCCCGATTTGGTCATGTAATCTGTTTTTAACCATGGAAATCTCTGGTTTATGATTAATCTCACTTGTATATATGTAAACCCTATGATTTCATGTTCTACTTTGAGTGGTATTGCGGATTCGAGATGGTTTGGGTGTTTCCCAACCCTATGCACATGATATTGTAATCGGGGGGAGTCGTTAATGGGTTTCCACGTGTGACTTGTGTATCGATTATTAATTATCGTATCCCTTACGAATCGTTTAGGTGCCGGAAGTGCGTTCTTGGACCTACCGAACCCAAACTCTTTTCCTTCTAAATTCTCGATGTCTCAACGGCAAGTATATTTTTATGATTGTACGTTCTCGACTTTGAAAGTAAGATATATGATTGGCATGATTGTTTATATCCACTCTGGAATGGGCCGACGGGTCCTCTGAGGGTTTCGTATCCTCTAGTGAGATTCCACGGATAATTTGGGTTAACGACTCTGGGACGGACCGACGGGTCCTCTGAGGGTTCCGTAGCCTCTGGTGCGGTTCTATGGTTAATCATGTATGTATTGATGTGATGCTATGAGATTTAGTTATTCCGGAATACTAGTCTTGAAATGATGAATTGACGGTTACTTTTACTTTATTGTCGAGAAGTATTGTGCTTCATTTTCGATATACTTGCACTAGCTATTCGACGGCTAACCCATTTATGGGGGGAAATACTTTTCATGTATTTCGGGTTCCAGGAGAACGGATAGGCATATATCGAGACGGCATGAAGATGATGGGCAAGTGTGATATTGTGTCTTGTCTGCGGTTGTATTTTGCGCTTCCTCCATTCAGTGTTGTTGTACTGGAATGGTTTTTGAATACTTGAGTATTGTTTTCAGTTTCCTTGATGTTCCGGCCGTGTTGCCGAGGTATTGTATTGGGATGTATTGTATCTGGATATATGTTGGATATGGTTTGAATACCATTTGTATTATTTTTCATTTCAGTGTATTGGACCCCTTCGGTTAAAGTTCATAGTTCCGCGCATAAATAGCCTTGTGGGTCCTACGACGGGACTCATGGCGCTGTAATATACCCTGAATAACTTGGGGGTGTTACACCGACAACAAATTAGATCGATTTCCTTCTGCTTCGTCAACTTCACACAACAGCAAGAATTGATCGACTTATCTGCTTCATCGACTTCACACAATAGCAACGAGTCGATCGACTTTTCTGCTTGGTTCGACTTCGCACAACAGCAGGTATACTTCTTCTTTTATTCTTTAGAGAGACAACTCCTATTTTGTGGAATGATTTTGATGGGTTTCTTCTTTCCCTCCTTCGATTACTTGGTTTCTTCTCCTTTTATTCTTTTAAATATATTGCAAGTTTGTTGGTTTACCATTTAAGTATACCGCTCGATTGCTTGGTTTCTTCTTTCCCTCCTTCGATTGTGGACTGATTTTGCTCCTTTTTTTATTTTTGCTATGTTTTTTACTGATTTTTGCTTAATCGTTGATATCTTCTATCAAGAATCATTTTCTGAGTTCAAATCTGTGTATATGAGCATTGAGCAGATGTATGATTGTGTTTAGAATTTCATTTTATAAGTTCAAATCTGTGTATATGATTTGTGACTGTGTTTGTAGACTGTTTAAATTTTTGTTTGTAAACTGTGTTTTTATATTTTGTTGTGTTTATAAACTTTTACTGTTTTCAGATCAAATTTAGGTACTGATTTGTAGATAATTTTTGTTATTGATTTGGAACAGGAAATGGCCCGACTTAGCTTAGCAACAACCCGTAGACGTAGGCTTATTAGATTGTTTTGGAATGAAGCTATGATTGCTATTGTTTAGTATTTCACAACGATTTTCAAATTAATAGCCAACTATGAAACGAATAAACCATGTATCTTTACTAGATGTGGATCGATATTCGATACTACATAGGTATGCTTATGAGAGCGATACTATTTGCATATCACATCTTAGGATGAATATGAGGTGTTTTAAGAAGTCATGTGATATGCTTGAAAGTTTGGGAGTAGGGGTGGTCTATGAACCGACCGTTCGCGAACTGTTCGTGAAAAAGCTCGGTCAATGGTCAGTTCGAGTTTGGTTTGACCGAACCGAACATGTTCGCGAACATGTTCCAGTATTTTCGAACCGAACATCGAATATTTTATATTTTGATCAGGTGTTCGTGAACTGTTCGCGAACATTAATATATATATATATATAATATTAGTTATATCTTATATATATATATATATATATAATATGGCACGAACAGAAATAATTGACACAAACGGACCGAACGAACGAACAGAACAATTGAACACAAACGAACCGAACACGAACAATAAAAAATATGTCGAACCGAACTCGAACACTAATTTGTAATGTTCGTCGAACACGAACACGAACCGAACACTACACGAACCGAACGAACGAATGGTCAATAACACCAAAAGCTCGGTTCGTGTCCACCCCTATTTGGGAGGATTACAATCAAGTAGAAATTTGGGTATTGATGAACAAGTAGCCATTTTCCTTCACACTATTGCTCATAATGTTAAGAATCGGGTCATCGCATGTCGTTTTCATCGTTCCGGGGAAACCATTAGTAGGATAGTTAGGAGAGTTTGTAGCGCAGTGATAAGATTACATCCACATTTGTTCAAGAAACCTGAACCTGTTCTTCAGGACTCAACCGATGGAAGATGGAAATGGTTTAAGGTATATGTAATTATTATTATTTTTTTAACACGTAACAACATGGAAATGGAATAAACCTGACCGTTTGTTTTTTGGTTTTAGAATTGTTTAGGAGCCCTAGATGGAACATATATCAAGTGTTTAGTACCACTTGAAGACGGGCCCAGATACCGAACAAGAAAAGGTGATATTGCTACAAATGTATTTGGTGTGTGTTCACCAGATATGCAATTTATCTATGTCTTACCTAGATGGGAGGGTTCAGCCGTAGATGGTCGAGTTCTTCATGATGCACTTCTTAGGCCACATGAATTGAAACTGCCAAGACCATATTATTATTTGATAGATGTTGGGTACACAAATGGGGAGGATTTCCTTGCCCCTTTTAGAGGGCAACGGTATCATTTAAATGATTGGCGTGATGGGCACCAATCAACAACGGCAAGAGAATTTTTCAACATAAAGCATTCTTCTGCACGAAACGTTATAGAAAGATGTTTTGGTATTTTAAAATCAAGGTTTGGTATTTTGAGAGACAACTCCTATTATCCGGTTGACCTTAAAAATAGTATTATAATGGCATGTTGTCTTCTCCATAATTTCATTAGGCAAGAAATCCCAATTGATCCATTTGAGAATGAATATGACTCTAATATTGAAACTCAAGATGATGGAATTGAAGACAACGAGATGCGGATGTTATCACTTCTGTTGGGACATCATACGTATGGACGGAATTTAGATATAGTTTAGCTCAAGATAAGTTTGAATCTTGGAATGGTAGCAATTGACGTATTTCATTTGAATCTTGTAATGTTTGATCTTGTAATGTTTGAATGTTCTAATCTTGGAATCTTTGAATCTTGGAATGATTATGTTTATGTAAGCATTCTTTATGCACTTGTTTATGATTACCATAGGAATGACGAGTCAAGGAAGAAACTATGGGGTCTGTACTGTACTCGAAGATGCTAAACTTGTTGAAAATTTGGTAAATATGGTAAACAATGGAGTGTATAAAGCTGACAATGGATTCAAATCTAGATATATACAACACTTGGAACAAGCTTTAAAAGAATCACTTCCCAATTCTGGTATATTGGGTAAACCTCATGTTTAGTCAAGGATAAAGACAATGAAAAAAGATTGGCAGGTTGTTTATGACATGGTGCATGGTAGTAATACTAGTGGGTTTGGTTTTGATAGTGAAAAAAATTGTGCGATTGCTGAAGCACCGGTCTGGGATACTTATCTACATGTATAAATTCACTTGTTATGTTTAAAGAGTGTAATTATAATTTGTTGTTTTATAATTAAATGTTATGATTTATGCTATAAATAGGTGCACAAAGAGGCGGCTAAATGGAAAAACAAGATATTTCCTTATTTTGAGGATTTGTGCATTGTTTTTGGCTAAGATAGAGCTAATGGGAGTAAAGTGAGAGATGTTATGGAGATGGATGCAAGTATGGAAGACCAGTCCAATGAATTCGAGGACAACCATTCTAATGATCAAGACGATGCCTCTCATGCACACATAAATGTTCAAAGTCAAGAATGCACAAGTGGCAGCAAGAAAAAGAAAAATAGAAGTGAGACCTTGCATGAGGTAATCAAGGATGCAACATTTGTACTTGGTGACAAACTTATGAAAGCATCGGCATCGATAGTGGAAGTTGAAGTTGAAATGTTCAAAAAGACTTCCATGATCGGCGATGAGCTTGAGAAGTTTGGGACATTTTCTGAAAATGAAATGTTTTGTGCATTAGAAAAAATAACGAAGCACTCTGAATCTGTGATCACTTTCTGGAGCTTAAAGGAGGAAAGGCGTGAAAATTGGGTTCGGTTCATGTTGAACTATTGATCGGTTGGTGGTGAAAACATACTTTTGGTTGGAGTACACATCTTTGGTGTATATTTTTGGGTCCACTTTATGTTGGACCAATGACCGGTTGGTTTAAAAACAATATTTTAATATTTTTTGTACTTGTTGTCTTGATGTTATGGTTCGTCAACTTTTAGCCATGTATAAAAAAATGGTTTATGGATCAAATATTGGATGTTTTATGTTTGTGAATGATTTCGTATAGGGTAATTACATATTTTTTTCCTCATTAAATGCTATTTTTTTATACTTATCTATAATTAAAAATAGGCTAAATAGCCATTCTCGTCCTTTATCTTTGGCCGAAGTTTCAGTTTGGTCCTTTATCTTCCAATTGTTTCGTTTTGGCCCTTCACGTTTCATATAGGTTTCATTTACGTCCCTGCCGTTAGTTTTTTTGACAGACGCAATGCTTGCAGTTAACTGTTGATATGGCATCTTACACGTCACTGTTGGCGTGGCAGTTTTTAATGACATGGCACGCCATGTCAGCATTTATTTAATTAAAATTTTTTAAAAATAATTAAAGGCGAATAAATGTAAATAAAAATCAATTTCATTAATAACCACCAAAAATAGTCTTTTTAAGGTCTGTTATCTTCATCCCTTTTTGAACACCATTTGCACATTCGGTCTTTCCAAAATTTGTCTCCGTGCATAGATTTTGTGTTCGTGTCTGAGGAGGCCATAGATTTGAAATCCAATTCATAAATGAGCAACCAGAAGTATTATCCGTATTCTGCAAACAAATAATAATCCAACTTAGAATTGAAAAAAAAAAGAAAAAAAAAATAGGGAGGGACCAAAACGAAATCAAACAAACAAGACGGGGGACAGAAATGAAATAACATGTCTGTGACAAAACTCAGATCTGAGTTGCAGATCTACAACAATGGAGGAGGTTGGGTTGAGCTTCGTGCATGAGATCCTCCTGTGAACTTCTAGATGCCATTGATTTGCGATTTTGTTCGTGTAATCTGTGGTGGTGTTGAAGATAAGTGATTTTGTGTGAACAAAGTGAGAGAGATGAGGTCGTTGAGCTCAAAGAATATGATGAACAGTGATGTTGTTGTTGAATATGAAGGTGAACAGTGCCACCATTATTGAAGGTGATGAAGGTGCAGTGGTGTTCATGTTTTTGAGCTGTGTTTTAAATTAAATAAATGCTGACGTGGCATGCCATGTCATTAAAAACTGACACGCCAACAGTGACGTGTAAGACGTCTTTCCAGCAGTTAACTGCCAGTGTAGCGTTTGTCAAAAAAAAATTAACGGCATGGACGTAAATAAAACCTATATGAAACGTGAAGGGTCAAAACGAAACAATTGGAAGATAAAGGACCAAAGTGAAACTTCGACCAAAGATAAAGGACGAAAATGGCTAATTAACCTTAAAAATAAATTGAAATCAATGAAAGGATAATTTTGTCATTTTTCAGCATTCCATTACAATTCCTTAGCAAACCAAACAGACGAATTTCAATTCCTTTGACAGATTCCATTCTATTTCGTGTCAACCAAATAGATGGTCACACTTGATAACATTCCATTCCAATTCCTTCAGGATTCCAATTCTTTTGATAGATTCCATTCCATCAGAAATCATTATGCGAACCAAACGCCCCCTTAGACTTTTGATTTCCGAGTTAAGTTCGTCTAGACAACAAGTTTACATATTTTATTAGATATGTACAAATCACTACTTGATTGAACCATATATATATATATATATATATATATATATATATAATGCAATCTTAAGTTAAAAAATGTAACTTGCCAATACATAAATGGAATAAAGTGTTCAAATTCATGAACTCATGATATGTCGGCTATTAAATTATACTCCCTCCGTCCACGAAAATGTGTCCAATTTTTGACTTTTTCGAGTCAAAATATATAAAATTTGACCACAAATTACAAGCAATATATAAAAAATTATAATAATGTAAGTACTTGGTTAGATTTTTCTTAATGTGTATTTCTAAAATATAACTTAAATTTTCTATAAAATTTTATATATTAATGACAATTTTTTGTTCAAAGTTTATAAATTTTGACCCGAAAAAGTCAAAATTTGGACACATTTTCGTGGACGGAGGGAGTATAATTTATTGGAGTAGTGTCCTTCAATCAAGATATATTTTTCAAATAATAGTTAGTAGATTAATTCAGGTATTAATCACTTACATGATCACTAGTCTATTGTCAAAGTATCATCTTTTCAAAAAGTTATTGTCAAACTTGTTGTTGCCCGAAATATTTATCCGAAGATGAAATACTGCTGGAATGGACGGACAACAAACATAGTTGCGGGAGCACTTCCGAGGGGGTGTGAATAACACTAGATTTGCCGGGTTTGTTAGGCCCGGGCTTGAATGCTCTCGCGAGATGTTATTAATACAAATATTCGTGGATACAAGTATTAATGTGAGAATCTAAGTACAATGAGTGTAAAAAGATCCTGTTATCCAGCTCTTGAGCGAAGCTTTAGTGTTCTTGCTCTCGGCCGATCGTCTTCTGTGTGAGAGAGGCTGAGAGAGAAGAAGGAACCGAAAGATAGCTGTTGCTAAGAGTAGGAAAGCCAAGTTGTGTGCTGAAATCAATAAGGACCCGAGAGTTGGCCGAGTGCAGGGAGCCTTCTATTTATAGGGGCTGAGATGCCTTGTTTCCTGGCGGGCGATCGCCTTTCGTCCAATATAATAATAAGGCGATCGTCTTTAAGTCACATGGGCTGTCTGCCTAAAGTCCAAGGCTGCTGCCGGCAGCCAGCTGTGCGGTCCAATGAGGAGCTAGCACGCGTCCGGAGTTGCTGTCACAGGCGGTCCTACTGACACCTTTCGGCGGTCCTGTCGGCTGGTGGAAAGATGCTGACAGGCTGTGGTCAATGATCCGTGAAATGCGGATCTTGTCTCGGCACTCCACGTGGGTTCTGTCCTGGGCTTCGGCCTTTGCCGACTGGATGACCATCGGCTTCGAGCGGCATGAGGCGGTCGGCATTGGTCGGTCACCAGAGGTCGGCATCGGCCAGTCACCTGGGGTCGATCGGCAAGCGCTGAGAGATGATCGTCTGCTAGTCGGCCACAGGAGTCGATCGCCAAGTACCAAGAGACGATCGTCTTAGAAGTCCATCGCTCGGCCGGACTTGTCCAGGACCTTGATCAGCGATTACGCCTCATTTTCGGCAATGGCTAGGTCGCCCGTCTCTCGTCGGCGATTACGCCTGGCCGCTTTGGCTTAGGTCGCCCGGTCTCGGTCGGCGATTACGCTCATTTGCTCGGCTATGGCTAGGTCGCCGCCTCTGTCGGCGATTCGCCTCATTGCTCGGCTATGGCTAGGTCGCCCGATCACTGAGGCGATCGCCGGTCGAAGAGTATAATTCTCGACACAACAAAACTATCACTACTTGAAAATTAATTGTCAATATAACATTATCTTGCCACATGGAATGCCACATAGATATAACTAGTTATTCTATTGAATCGAGATTTAGGGATTCTCTTTTTTTTGATTTTTTTGTTTCTTTTCTCCTTCGGAAGACAATTTTTTTTGTGCAAAACCCTTTTTTTGCTTTTTGTCTCGCAGGTTTTTGGATTTTTTTTCTTTTTTTTTTCTCTTAAAAATCTTTGGACTTTTCAAACTCACGAGATGAAATTATCAAGAAGACTTTTTCTTTTTGTTGGAGTATGGGCTGTATTTTAAACTCATTCTTACACATATATTTGTGAGTTATGTTATAAAATTTGCAAAAACAACAAAAGTATCCATTATATTGACTGGATTGCCACATGGATTGTGATATCCCACACCGACTAGCAGAGAGCGGACGAAGTGCCTTATATGTGCGTGCCGAACTCCTTATAACATGAGGCCTTTTGGGAGCCCAGTGGCTTCGGGGTGATGAGAACTCCGAAGTTAAGCGTGCTGGTGCGAGGAGTAGTCTCAAGATGGGTGACCTCCTGGGAAGCTGCTCGCTGGGCTCCCAGAACAATCTGTAACGCCCCCGTGATTTACAGAGATATTACAATGCCGTAGATTCTTTCTTGAGAACCTACCAGGCTGAACTCAATATAAATCCACACATGCATTGACAGTACTCAACTTCAAACCATATACATTTCAGCACTCAACAATACACTGTCCTGTGGGCCTCCAACTGACGCAATAACATCATCAAAATGACTGAACCACAAACAACCCACATTACTCGACAGTACTCGCGCGAGCACAAGGCAAAACCCACATTACATTTCAGTGTTGCTCTCCATTCTCGTGTCCTTCCTGCGCTGGTTCGCCACTAAAGCCTGCACCTGAATACACAACAAGTATATTCACCCCGAAGGGGTCAGCAAACAGTCGGTGCAAGTACTACGATTCATGATCTACTCATTGAGACGAACAAATCGATATATAAGTTGATAAATTTTACCTCAGAAATCCCCTTCGCCCTTCGTCTCCTTCCCCGTCTCTTTTTTTTTTTTTTCTTCCTGTTTCGTTCTGCTTTTCACTCTCTCTCTCTCTCACTCTTTCTCGCTCTCTCTCTCTCTCTCTTTCTTACTCTCTCTCTCTCTCTCTCCTTCTCTCTTAATCTTATCCCTTATATATATATATATATATATATATATCATCGTAATTATCCGGATCATTATCTCTATCTCATCCCGATGGATGTTTACACGATGGTGACGTACAAAATATCACATATAAAATATATAGTACCATCCTGCAATTACAAAATCCAAGTTCGTCGCTCTAAACAATACGAGCGACATAGTTCTCAGCTCCGACACGATGACCAAATTTCTGCGGCGTTTCACAAAATATAAAATCACCCGGTTGATTTGTGACGGGGTATCACACCCTTCCCCCTACAAAGAAGTTTCGTCCTCGAAACTTGAAACAGAAGAGGGTCGTTGAAATATGTCCGAGTCTCCAATTATATCCATACAAAATTTCATCCTTTAAATCGCAAACATTACACCAGTACACACTTATAAGGAAACATCATATACATGATATGCCCCGTTAAGCATATCTCATGGGTTAACGACAACAGAGTTGTCTTCGACCTCTTCTTCCGGGTCCTTCTCGGGATCTTCCTCGGGATCCTCTTCGACTTCTGCAACCGAAAATGGGGCCGCTGGGAGGATAGCAAGGATCTCCTCAGCATTAGCCCGTATCATCGCCCTCTCTTGCTGGACTTGATCCTGGAGGGCCTCTCTCGCCTGGGTGTACTGTGCCTCACTCTCTCGAAGAGTATGCCGTACTGCAGCCAATTGAGCTTCTAATTGCACAGCATGCTCGCGTTCTCGTGTAGCTGCTTCCTGCGCAGCCTGACTTGCGTCTCGATGAAATTGAGCTATGGCCTCTAGATAGTTGATATGCTCTAAGCAATGAGTATGCTTAGTAGTATCCATACTTACAAGATCATTCAACCGCTTCTTCTTGGTTAGCGCCTTAAGTTTACTATGGGAATACCCATCAGGGCCTTATATACATATCAAACCGATCTTAAGTCGGTGGCACTAGCGGTGCTACAGTTGTTTCTAGTAGCAACTATTATGGCGGCGCCGTCCTCCAGTGTTAATTATCTCTTGCACAACAATGATAATATTAAAAATAATATCTTAATGATAGACTCGCAAGGATACCTGATAAGGATCGAGTTATTCCATGGTACGAATACGACCAAAACATTGGTCAAGCCAAAAGATGCACTCATGGACTCTCGGCACTCCCACTTGATGTCAAGGCATGATGACCATCTCTCATATGTTGATCGTCGATACTAACGCACCGAAGAAATGAAAATAGATCAATAGAAAAGGAATTAACACGGAAATAAAATTATTACGTCTACTCCTTTTGGAATAAGTTTCGTCCCAAGACTTAAGACATGAAACAGTCAAGGTAAAGTAAACTTTAGATGATACACTTTATTTGCTGCTAACGGCGAACACAAACTCCATGTCATCCAAATAGTATAATAATCAAATGCGATCTTTACGCTGAACAAGTATATAATTCTAACAAACTCAAAGGTTTGGAAGATGACTTATTAGGACGAGTACCCGAATCTTAAGGAAATTGGACGCTCGATAATCATGATGCGAGATCGAGTAACAGCAGTCGACCCACAATGATCGAACAACATCGATCAAACAATAGCGATTGGACAACGATAATCAGACAGCCCCGAAGTTCCCGCCTCAACTCAAGACATTAAATGGGTTGGTAAGAATTACAAGATATTAACTTTGCATAGGACTCACAAGGGTTGCACCAAACTTGGGAAAAGTCACAACTGTAAATGGACTAATCCGAAACAATGTCACAACTCGTTCGAATGGCAAAGACCGAAGAACATAACACATTCAGTAGGTATCGACGAGCATAAGTGAGTCGATAGGGTGGAAACATATAGAAGTCAAAAATTCGGGTATTACAATCCACTTTAAATGAAAGAAGTTTGTCCCCAAAATTTTGAACAATGAAAATAAGATAATAATATAACAAGCAACTTCATAAGGTCGAATGACCAAATCTCTGAGCATTCTGACGAATGCAAAATGACTACTAACATCATGAGAATTTCTCGGTAGTGACGTGATTTAGTTAACGGTACAGGTTGAAATCAAAGCAATGCACAACACGATTAGATATAGTCTACTCAGGTGGGATCATAAGTTGCCAAGGGAATATGGTTCAATATTCAACGAAAATGGGATTATACAACGAGATCTTGAAACCAATACATGACCGAAACCACAACTGCAATAGGCTCAGACATCAAGCCAATCATCGCAGTACCACCGAACTCGCAAGTTCTGTAGCGCAAAAATAGAGTCAACCATAAGGGTCCAAGGCCCTACATTGTACAAGCGCAAGAATCTCGATTATTATACTCTTCTCCCTCTCAAAGGGGGTTTTGTCCTCGAAACGTAGAACTACCAAGTTAGAGATGAAAGGCAAAAAGATAAAGAGAATCAAAACCACAATTGTTGGAAGTATCAACAATTCCAATGTATTATGAAAGCATCACCTGCCATCATCTGGGGTACGGGACACCCTTGATCGTTTGCTTTGTTCACCGATAGTTTACGGACATTTGATCGAACGTTAATTGTTCATGGTTCCTCAGCATCTTTAGAATCGTCAATCGAGTTGAACAAGTCGGAGTTGTGGATATACCATTCATATGACATAACCAACAACAACATTTAACATCAATTGATTCATCCGAATCGGGTTGAAAATGAGATCAAGAACAAAATATTCAAAATGGTTAACTCAAGAAAATCACGGAATTGCTTCGATCCGACGAAGAGCAATAGATATATAACGTTATACTCCAAAACACCTTTAAACGGAACAAAATCGGCCAAGATCACGATCCCTAGTCACCTTCGATTCACACTGTGGTGTCACCCGCGGAGAAAAGGAAAAGAGTGGAAATGATAAATCACGATTGCTGTCCGGTTTATATGCCAGACAGATTAGCATGCGCTATCCACAAGGTAGCGTGTGCCAATTCTGCACAATAGCGCGTGCCATACCTATACCAACCAAAATTCACCATCAGAACCATAGCCACTAAGACAACAAACACGCAATGATCTAAATCGCAACCAAACGCGTCCCCAAGCATGACACACGATCCCACAACTTACGACTATGGTACCAGCAAAATAAGAGGGCAAGCTATGTTTCGCCAAAACTCGTAGTTACTTTACTCTTATTGGGAGAGAAGGCTTTATTTTACACGTCGATTTTGAAATCATTTTTAAATGATGCACCCACAATCTATATTTTTAACATTTTCGAAGACATCTATACTCCGAAATGTTTCCAAAAATTTCTTGGAACTTAGATAAAATGAAGATCCTTCTTCTTCTACTACTTGTTTAATCGAAAAGAAAAGATTTTCCACCGAATACATACTTATTTGATATAACGATATCACATCGTAGTTTTTCTCCATTTGAAAGAGTTTCAAACCCTACTTTAAACATACTCCCTCAGCGGTTAAAATTAATATTTAAAAATCTCATTCTTAAAAGAATATAGGAATCGATAATATTCCTAATTTTCCAAAATATACTGTATAACTATTTTCACCCGGTCCGCATACGCAATGTACATCTCAAAACCCTAATACCACCAACAAGTTATAGCCCCTCGGCCAGGGTTGATCGAATCAGCACCACACAATTACGACAAAACTATGAGGGACTTATAACCGAGAGACTTACCATCTCCATATGCTCGTAGGCTTAAGTTACACAAACATATACACTAAGGAAAATTAAAGGGCACAATTCGAAGAATTACAAATAGATTACTTTGGTTTCCCGCAGGGTTCTGATAAGATCAGAAGCCAATGAACACAGCCCCCAACAAAATACGGCTCACAAGAAGGACTTAAAATCTATATACTCATAACTAAAATAATTTTGGGGATCAGAGGAACTTACAGCGCAGGTCGCACGAGGTAGCAGCAACCCAGTGATATCATAAACAGATGACTGACTCAACTTTGACCGACCCAAAACACCAACAGCCTAGGTATCCATAAACTTACGCTCTGATACCAAATTGTCACATCCCGGGACCCCTCCACCGTAGCATGATATTGTCCGCTCTGGGCATTCTCCTCTGAGCTGGCCCTCACGGTTTTATTTCTGGGAGCCCGCGAGCAGCTTCCCAGGAGGTCACCCATCCTGATACAGCTCCTCGCACCAGCACGCTTAACTTCGGAGTTCTCATCACCCCGAAGCCACTAGGCTCCCAAAAGGCCTCATGCTATAAGGTGTCACGACACGCTTAAATAAGGCACTTCGCCCGCTCTCTGCTAGTCGGTGTGGAATATCACAATCCGCCCCTCCTCAAAGGACCCGACGTCCTCGTCGGCACACTCGCACGACACGGCAAAGTGGCTCCGATACCAAATTGTCACATCCTAGGACCCCTCCGCCGCAGCATGATATTGTCCGCTCTGGGCGCTCTCATATGAGCTGGCCCTCACGATTTTGTTTCTGGGAGCCCGACGAGCTGATTCCTAGGAGGTCACCCATCCTGAGATTGCTCTCGCCTCGAGCACGCTTAACTTCGGAGTTCTCATCACCCCGAAGCCACTGGGCTCCCAAAAGGCCTCATGCTATAAGGAGTTCGGCACGCACATATAAGGCACTTCGCCCGCTCTATGCTAGTGCGGAGGGGTCTTGGGATGTGACATGGATAATCTTATCCATGGTGATAATGTTATCTTGCCATATGGATTCCCATCGATAAGATTTTTTAACTGACCGGTAAATCGTCGGATTTGGTCGGAAGCTTCTTGCTGGAAAAATTTTTCATTCGATTTTTCTTGTCAAATTAAAAATTAATTGTCAATATAAAATTATTTCCGACACTGCTGCTATTTTTCCGATCAAATCCGACGACGCTGCAAGTCTTCTCCAACCATGTCTGACACCATTCGAGTCATCTGAAGCTCACGCCCGTATAAATCTGACACAACCTCATCTGCAAGCCGACTATTGAATTCTCTCTCGTTCGTGTTCAGATTGTAATATCCGAGATTTTTTATTCCAGTTATTTTGAATTTTTTAATGGATATTTCTCGGTTGTCGAGTTCGGTATTATTTTCTCGATGATTGATTTTTGTGTTTATATAGTCGCGTGTGATTATTTGTTGCATGATATTTTCATTTCGGAACGTCGATGTTGTCCGAGAGCGTTTTATCGAGTTCATTCCGTATGTTTTCGGAAATCGAGTCGTCAGGTCATGGCGGCTGGGCACTAGTCGGACAGGTGCGGCAGCTACTATCGGAAGGGCTGGGCACTGGTCGGACAGGTGCGGCAGCTACTATCGGAAGGGCTGGGCACTGGCCGAACAGGTGCGGCAGGAACCGACATAGCGCACGCTACTGTCGGAAGGCTGCACGTGCTAATCGGCAGGCCTAGCGTGCGCTATTCGACTGCCAGCGCGTGCTACCTGGCCGAGCAGTTTAGTCCAGGAGGTTCTGAACGGGTCGGCTAGCACACGCTAACGCCCTTCCTGCGCGTGCTATCGCGGCCGGGCAGAAGTCTCTGGACTGTCGGTGCCGATCACTAGCGCACGCTAGCGCCAGGGTCTAGTGCACGAGGGCGGGCCCCAGACGAAGGTTCTAGGCCGAGACTGGCCCATTAACGCGCACTATCCCGGAACCCTAGCGCGCGCTACCTTCGTCTGTATAAATATGACTGGGTAGTTATATTTTCACCCGTTTTTCATTTGGTTCCTTTCCCTTCTGCGGCTGGAGTCTTGGTGAGCAAGGAGGCATGTTGTCAAGCGATGAATCCACGAAGTTCTGGAGTTCTTATCATTGATTAATCATTCCATAACCTCATTTGATCGAGCGAATCAAGGTTAGATTTCCTAAAATCTTAGTTTTAGGAAATTAGGGGTTTTGCTCGGTTTTGTCCGATTTAACCGTAGTAACTTAGATTTGTGACGGATCGATGATTATTGAGCTATATTCTATCATTTTCCTTATTTTTCCATGGTTGGATTGTCAATGATTCATCGTTTTGTTGAGTTCCTAATCGATGCCTTGAAGGCGTCCGATAAAAGGTCTTAGAGGGGGATTCGGGCGTTATACGATTTCTTCCTTATACGGTCGTTAATTTATTAATGATATGATGTTAGGGTCGAGCTCCTTGCGAAGAACTCTTATCGAACCCTTTCGTTCGTCGTCGTCCTCATCAAAGGTTTCCGATCGAGCTTTCCCGTTGTTTCGCGTGTTTTGGACTTGAGGCGAGTATCTCGTCTATATTCGTTATACTTCGAGAATGTGATTGTTGTGAATTTAACATGGACTTCTTAGTGATTGAACATTGAACCGTAACTTACTTTTAAATGAATACGTAATTTCTATGAAAGTAAATATGAACATAAACTTGAGTTTCGTGAAGAATGATAACAACCATTTCATGTTATTTTGTGCTTAAAACGGATACTAGAAATGAGTAGTTATCTGAGGAATTATGGAATCGCGTAATATTTGTATTATTCGCTAGTTATCCTTTTTCCTGAATGATGGTGTACGGTGAATGTTGTGCCTTTGTGGAAGTTATGATGCGTTAACTTATATTTTACGTGTTTGCGGTTGTGGTGATTATTGTACCTTTGTGGTTGTGTATCTTAGTGAATTGAGATGTTATCCGGGTAGGGACCTGTGTGGCCTCCGGCGGCGCGTGCTTGCGAGCACAGCCAGACGATACGATTTGACCATAAGGTTATCAATTCGGGTAGGTGTGGAGGGGGCTCCGAGAATCGTCACTTGCGAGTGCGATGTCATGATAACTTATGGGCGTGTTTGAATGATGTTATCCGGGTAGGGACCCGTGAGGCCTCCGGCGGCGCGTGCTTGCGAGTACGGCCAGGCGATACGATTTGACCATAAGGTTATCTAATCGGGTAGGTCTGGAGGGGGCTCCGAGAATCGTCACTTGCGAGTGCGATGTCAAGATAACTTATGGGTGTGTTTGAGTTTGTTTACGATAGCTAATCCGGGTGGGTCCCGTCGAGGCCACGGAGGCGATTGGAGTGCTTGATTGATATCTCTGAATTGTGAATGCTTGAATCTTGGATCCCTGTTATATTGGTGAATATGGTTTTGTCTTTGAGGCTTGGTTGAGAATTGAATCATTTATATAATTTTGAAAGAGAACCCTTTTTAAAAAGAAGAATTATAAATCTTTTCATGATTTTACACTGAGACCCCTAACGTCTTCAATTATTCTTTTAAATGTGTTTTGAAGTTATTCTTATGATCCTTCCTAATGGAAACTGTTTTCGAAAATAATTTAGACTCGGGGGTCGTGTTGCTACCTTGTCGAAAGGTTATTTTCATAACGGTTGTATTCTTGATGTATAACTTTATAGCTTGGTTACTTGCTAGCGATTTCCATCGCTAACCCCTCATTGGGGACTATTTATATTCCTTTCAGGTGTCTTGATTGGAGAGAGCAACCACAGGGTCGGCTTGGAGGATGATGTAAAGCAGCGATACTAGTTACCGTTGTAGTCGGTTGTCCGTCAGTGATCTGTCGGTCTGAGTATATATTTCTAATTTCTTGGTCATCCTTAAGAGGATGGACACGGTGTATAATATGTGATCAAGTTGTATTTTGGTTTACCAGTTGTACCGCCATATTGTATTTTGAGAGACCTAATCGGTCTATGATTTATGTTTTGGTCGAGCTGACCACGTGTTGATTTTGCTTTGTAGCCTCCTGTCTGGTAGATCCTTATGGAAAGGGGTCTACATCGTGTAATATCCTTAAGTGGATTGGGGGTGTTACACAGATGATGCCTCCTGCTTTCCAAAAAAACACATACATTGAAAAGAAACAGAGAGATTAAAAATTACCTTGGTGATGACTGGTTTTGAAAAGAGAATACTTTTGTTGTTTTTGCAAATTTGATAACAGAACTCACAAATATATAGGTGTAAAAACCAAACCAAATCAAATATACTCAGTATATCCCGCTCAGAGCAGGGTCTGGAGAGGCACTACTACAAAATACCCATTTAACAGCGGACAATTAACAGCGGTTATCTTAAAACTGCTGTTAAATTTGTGCGGTGGCACGGTTCGTAAATATTATGAAAAATTAACAGCGGTTAAAAAAGAAACCACTGTTAAATTAAGAAGTTAACGGCGGTTTTTGCCAACCCGCTGTTAAAATCCGCCAATTAATGGCGGTTATTAAGAAACCGTCGTTAATTTTTCCTATTTTACGGCGGTTACTTGAAAACCGCCGTTCTTTTTCCTCTTCTAACAGCGGTTACTTGAAAACCGCTGTTAATATTCCATTTAATTACAGCCCGTTTCTTTCTTTCTTTCTTTCTTCTTTTTTCCTTTCTTTCTTCCTACGCTTCTGACTCCGCGACTTTTCACAGGCGACCCGCGACCTCCGGCGACCTCGTGACCCCCACGACCTCCGGCGACCTCGTGACCCCCGCGAAATCCGGCGACCTCGCGACCCCCGTGAACTCCGACGACCTCGCGACCCCCGCAACCTCCTCGGCATTTCGCAATCGACCACCGCGAATTATTTGGTAATTATTCCGAACTCTCTTCTTTGTTCCTATTTGGTAATTTTATCTAGTCTTTTAAGGATTGTTGTGTGATGTTTAATGTGTGTGTTGTGTGTGTATGTGCATGTATAGGTGTGGCAGTGTGTGCATGCAGTGTGTGTGTGTATTGTGTGTGGCAGTGTGTGTGTGTGGCAGTGTGTGTATTGTGTGTGGCAGTGTGTGTGTGTGTATTGTGTGTGGCAGTGTGTGTTGTGTGTATTGTTTGTGTGTGGACTTTTAATTATACCTGGATTGTTTTGGAGAATAATGTTAAAACCTCAATAAAACCACAATAATCACAAACGTGGTATTCAAATGCACATAACGGACAAAATATGTATGTGCGTGTGCACTATGTATATGTGAGTGTGTAATGTAGTTTTACATGTTATTTTCTTCTTGTTTGTCGTATAATTTAATCGATTTAGTTGAGTGTGCATGTTTAATTATGTGTGTTGCTTTTGACAACACTATTTTGTGGAACACGAATTATTTTGGGATAGCTTTGGTTAACTTCTTAAGGATCTTCTTCCTTTGGGATAGATGTTAACTTTCGTCTTAAGGATCTTCTCCCAACAGTTCGTGCAGATAGAGTTAGCAATCTTGACAAAGCCATAAGTTGACGTAGTATACAATTAATTCTATTTTGACAACCGTCGTTCATGTTTCTATTTTAAACAACAATTATAGGACTACCATACCTTTGTCATTCTCTCTGTCAAAACAATTTTCAAAAAGTTAGTAATCATATAGAAATGAAATTCTTCCTCTTTATACAAAACAATAGAAAATTGATGAACATAGTATGTGTAACAGAAAAGAAGAAATGGATCGAAGTTGGATGAATGCAAGTCGTGCGAGTGCGGAGTATGACAATGGAATTGAGCAATTTCTTAAATTTGCTCGACAACATCGCTTGGAACCCGATGAACGATACTTTTGCCCTTGTGTGAAGTGTATGAATGGGAGACGACATGAGGATGACACAATTCGTGAACATCTTGTTTGTGAGGGGATAAACACCAACTATACGGTGTGGATATGGCATGGCGAAATAGTAGATGTTCCAACTGGAAACACTCATGTAGATATAGATAGTGATCAATTTGAAGAAATGATTCGTGATGTCGGACAAGAATCATTTCAAAGAGCTCATGTTTATGATGCGTGGAAAAGTGATTCAGAGACTCCAGTGAAAAGTGGTTGAGGAGGCCGTAGATGCCAGCGCTGAAGTCCCTGTGGCGACTGATGAGGTGAGAGTCGTGGGGGAAGCTTTAGGTGGATTTATTGCATGGCCACGAGATTTTATTTTCTCCGATTTTTCAAAGGTAAAAATTTTCTTTTTCTTTTTAGTAACTACCAAACATTATTGCAAAATCAATCCAATATAAATTGATTATGATTTCTAATATGGAAAAGTTTAAACGCAACCAAAATGCGTAGTAACATCCCAAAGGAATGGAAACATGTAGGAATAATAATAAATAAAAATAATAAGCCCTATTCTTTTTTTGTTTTATTGACTTTATTGGAGTATATATTTAGATAGTATATATATAAAAATATTTTAACCCCTGACATGTATTGACATGTAGAATGGGACTCTATCTTTATTTTTGTGTGATTAATCAGTTCTTTAAAAGATTTATCAGACTATGGAGTGAATGATTTGATGAATGAATATTCTTTATTCAATATAGAAGAAATTCGCACCAATTCTTCTCTTTTTAATATTCAAAAAATAGATATAGGTTCGGGTCATTATTAATGAGTTTATATAGTATTCAATAGATACGTTTATCCTTCATCCTTTCTGAAGTTACAATGGAAAGAAAACAAAATAAATTATTTCAAATTTACTTATATTTTACACTATACTATATGAAATAGGATATTCAGCGACCAAAGAAGCAGGCTCGTCAGAATGACGGGTCGAGGACCAAAGATGACATCATGAGAGACTTACTTATGGCTGCGTCGAGTATGTACAATAGTCCGATATCAGTGCCGTGGGATACAACTATCTTTGGCTGTGGTGGTGATGATGTTCCATTGTACATCGCTCACACTGATATTTTAGAGATCGTTCAAGGAAAGGAGTGGCTTAGTTTATCAGTTTTACAGCTTTGGACTATGTGAGTAATTTCCTTTATGGAATTTTTCTACATTCGTAGTATGTGTGTGTACAGTGTGTGTGTGTGTGTTTGTATGTGCTGTGTGTGTGCAGTGTTTGTGTGTGCAGTGTTTGTGTGTGCAGTGTGTGTGTATGTGCATAGTGTATGTTTTTATTGTGTGGCAGTGTGTGTGTGTGTGAAGTGTGTGTGTGTGTGTTTGTGTGCAGTGTGTGGAGTGTTTTTTTTATATTAATATTTTGCTTAACAAATCAGGTATTTGTCTACTATGAATGTGGGCACGATGGACGAGGTTTTGTATGGATATTTTGATCCTCAATCCATACAAAATATGGGACAGAGGGGAGAGGAGATCTCGAGATATATATCGACGCGTATGCTTGAGTCGAAGAAGCAAATATACATGGGAGCTTACCATCATAAGTAAGATAAAAGATTGTACATTTCAAAATATTTTCTTTTTAACAAAACTATTTCCTTTTTTTTACAACATATTGTAGTAATATGTTCTTTCTTTCAAATGCATTTATCTATGTAGGCATCATTAGCAACTTCTGGTCATTGTGCCAGCAAGAGGAACTATTATATGGTTTTGCTCACTACATAGTAGGCCTGACTCTCGCATTAAGGCCATACTCCAAAAGTAAGATTTTATTTGTAATATATTTGCTTTAAAATTTTATATCAACGACTCAATATATTATTGTTACTTTTAAGCAGTGCCGTGACCGCATTCAAGACCATGGATGGTATGCATACAAGTAAATCAAAGCAGGCGGTTAGTTGGATATATCCCAAGGTAATATATTTAATTACATGAGTGTAAATATGTGTGTTTGTGTGTATGAATATTTGAGTGTGTACAACAATATTGTTTTTGGAAATACGAATTATTTTGGGATAGACGTGGTTAACGTCGTAAGGATCTTCTCCCTTTGGGATAGATGTTAACTTTCGTCTTAAGGATCTTCTCCCAACAGTATAAGTTTTGGCTTTTGGGATTATTGGAAGTTGATTGTTGGTAGTTGAAGTGTTGGTGTTATCTGTTTTGTTCTTTGGTTTTTTTTTTTGTTAGTAGATAAAGCCCTTGACCTGCCACCTTGAGTGGTACGGAAACCTGGGAACTTCCTTCTTCTCTTCTTGATTAATTGTTGTTTTATTTGCTGTTTTCATTATGCCTGTTCATAATTCCGAGCATAATACTACTCCACCCGTTTCTAATCATAATTCTGATGAGGAAGATAATGTTATTGGACCTATTACTTTGATAAGTAAATTGGATATTAGTCACCCTTTACATTTACACCCTAATGATTCTGCTACCCTCACTGTTGTGTCTATAAAATTGAGAGGAACTGAGAACTACTAATGTTTGGTCATGTGCTATGCTTTTAGCCCTTGAGGGTAAGAATAAAACTGGATTTATTGATGGTACATGCAAAAGATCTAATAATGATGAAGTTTTGGGTAGAACACGATGAACATTCCAATCTCTTGAAGTAGAATGTTGATTACTTGCGTTTTAACATCATTTGTCTACTGTGTGTGAAGTTTGTGTGTGCTGTGTTTTTGTTTTTGTGCATTGTGTGTTTGTGTCAGTGTGTGTTTTTTAACTGTGTATGTTGTGTACGTGTTGATTTTATTTACTGAAAGCGACTCATATAATTGTGTCTTATTTTGTTTTAGTGTAATAAACAAAATGGAGGTTGGGAGTGTGGTTATTATGTTATGCACTGGATGTCGACTATCGCCCGAGCGCGTATTTTGGATGGTTGGATGGAGGTAGTATATTTTTTACTTGAAGTGGTGATAAAACTGTTTAATCTTTTACATTTAAAGTTTGTTTATTATACGTTTATATGTGCAGATGTTTGATGATGTTGGATCACTGTCTGAAGATGTTTTTGATAAAATTCGAGTTGATTGGGGACTTTATTTCTTGGAGGTGCGAAATCGTCTCGCGACATGATTTTGGTGTTTTTGTGTGAATTATTTGTATGAATTGTACATTGGATATTTGTATGAATTATTTTGGATGAATTGGGATTTTTGTATTATCTTTTTCAATGTATTGGTGGTTCAATGAATTTGGTGTTGGTTAGTACATTGGATATTTGTATGAATTATTTTGGATGAATTGGGATTTTTGTATTATCTTTTTCAATGTATTGGTGGTTCAATGAATTTGGTGTTGGTTAGTTCTTTTCGGTGTGTTTGGATTCGATGAATTGGTGGTTTATTGATTAGTTTGATCCGATTCAGGTACTGGATTGTGCAAAATAGGGGGAAAACTGGATAAAATGATTAATATTTCAACAGCGGTTCCTCCGAAACCGCTGTTAATTCTTAAACTTAGCGGCGGTTCCATAACCGCTGTGAAGTATCAGGTTTAACAGCGGTTACCTGTACCCGCTGTTAAATGGCACATTTAACAGCGGTTTCCAGAAACCGCCGTAACATATTTAACAGCGGTTAATATAAACCGTCGTTATTTGGCAAATTCCACGGTGGTTCTATAACCGCTGTTAAGGATCAGGTTTAACAGCGGTTACCTTTAACCGCCGTTATTTGGCAAATTCAACGGCGGTTTTAAAAACCGTCGTTGATATTAACAGCGGTACATATAACGGCGGTTCCGGAACCGCCGTTAATTGGGCATTTTAACTGCTGTTAAAAGCCAGTTTTGTAGTAGTGAGGGTAAGATGTACACAGGCCATGCCCCTACTTTTTACGGTAGGGAGGCTGTTTCCGTGAAGACCCCCAGCTTAGTGCACAGCAAAGTATTGAGTGATATATACAAAGAAGCATATGATACGGAAAAGCTCAAGACCATACCTGAGCCCATGGCTTAATTCACATAAGAGAGGTTGACTCTGGATGAACGCTTCTCTAACAGAAGAGAGGTTGACTCTGCACACAGCTCCCTGTTAAAAATACACCACACGCAAAAGACAATAAGATAAAATATACAATAAAAGTAAAAATGCAATGCTCTAGGTCAAAGCTATGTTGGAATATTTATTCCACACATTATTTAATTTGTGTTTTTATGATTAAAGTTGCTAAACAACAAAACAACATCGTGGTGAAGCAAAACGACGAAGCAGACGAAGACGCAAAAAGCTGAGCAAAATGCATGTCTAGCGCACGCTAAGACATATATGTCAGCGCACGCTAACGGGAAGTCATCTGCATATCAGCCAAGTTCGAAGTTACCTGAAGGGAAGTCATCTGACGAGATAGCGCACGCTACGCTTTATTTTCGCTTCCGCACAAAACGACGCAAATATCCGATTATATACCAACAAGCTAACCAAGACAACCCAACCCTGACGCTCTAAACTACAGCACCGCTCCCTACAAAAGAATCCACAACTCTGATCTGGCGCCTCCAAGAGCACCTATCAACAGTCATGGTCTCGGAAATGTTTAAGGCCTTCAAATCTAATCTCAGCTGCTCCTCCCACGTCCTCCTCGGTCTGCCTCTCATCCTCTCTCCGGCAACCAATAAACTCTCGACCCTCCTCACCGGAGCAGATGCCTGCCTCCTACGGACGTGGTCAAACCATCTCAATCTCCCTTCCCTAACTTTCGCTTAAATGGGCGTCACTTCTAGCGCGTTCCTAAAAACCCCGTTCGAGATTCTATCCAACATTGTGTGACCACACGACCAACGTAACATTCTCATTTCAACCGCTTCCAACTTGCTCTCAAGCGACTTCTTCATCGCCCAACATTCGGAGCCATACAACATTGCAGGTCTGATTGCCGCTCTATAGAATTTACCCTTCAACTTTAGAGGGACTTTCTTGTCGCACAGGACCCCTGTCGCTGCTCTCCACCTTAGCCACTCTGCCTTGATACGATGAGTGACATCATCTTCAAACTCACCTTCCTTCTGAATGATCGAACCCAAATACTTAGAATGAGTTTAAAATACAACCCATGTTCCAATAAAAAAGAAAAGTCTTCTTGATAAATCATCTTGTGAGTTTGAAAAGTCTGAAGATTTTTAAGAAAAAAAGGGTTTTGCACAAAAAAAATGCCTTCAGAAGGAGAAAATATACAAAAAAATAATAAAACAAAAAATCGAAGAAAAAGGAGAATTCCTAAATCTTGATTCAATAGAATAACTAATTATATCTATGTGGCATTCCATGTGGCAAGATAATATTATATTAACAATTAATTTTTAAATAGTGATAGTTTGATAATAATTTTTTGAAAAGATGATACTTTTACCATAGTCATATGGTCACACACGAAATATGATGTCGAATATATGTATAATGGACACGGAGCCCAATAACTAATTAATTAGTGTAATGAGTAAGAAATGGAACACTGGTCTTTAATGCTGTGTATGAAAGGGTGCACGAAGACGGCCAGTTGAGCCGTGTGGATTGCGTGCCATGTCCACCCAAGGGAGTCATGTCGGCCCTTATAGGATATAATACCACTTCTAATTGTATAGAAGTGACAGAGGTCATGTGCGACAAGAAAGTCCCTCTAAGGTTGAAGGGTAAATTTTATAGAGCGGCAATCCGACCTGCAATGTTGTATGGCTCCGAATGTTGGGCGATGAAGAAGTCGCTTGAGAGCAAGTTGGAAGTGGCTGAAATGAGAATGTTACGTTGGTCGTGTGGTCGCACAATGTTAGATAGAATTGCGAACGGGGTTTTCAGGAACGCGCTGGAAGTGGCGCCCATTTCAGCGAAAGTTAGGGAAGGGAGATTGAGATGGTTTGGTCACGTCCGCAGGAGGCAGGCATCTGCTCCGGTGAGGAGGGTCGAGAGTTTAATGGTTGTCGGGGAGAGGAGGAGGCGGGGCCAGGAGGACGTGGGAGGAGCAACTGAGATTAGATTTGAAGGCCTTAAACCTTTCCGAAACCATGACTGTTGATAGGTGCGCTTGGAGGCGCCAGATCAGAGTTGTGGATTCTTTTGTAGGGAGCGGTGCTGTAGTTGAGAGCCTCAGGGTTGGGTTATCTCGGTTAGCTTTAACCTAGAGCATTGCATTTTTACTTTTATTGTATATTTTACCCTGTTGTCTTTGCGTGTGGTGTATTTTTGACCGGGAGCTGTGCGCAGAGCCAACCTCTCTGTTGTTAGAGTAGCGTTCATCGGGAGTGAAGTAGCCAAATTCCGCTTAGGTAAATCCCATGTGGATCAAGCCATGGGCTCAGGTATGGTCTCGAGCTTTTTCGAATCATATGTTTTCCTTTGTATTTATCACACAAGATTCTGTTGTGCACTAAGCCGGGGGTCTTCACGGAAACAGCCTCCCTACCGTAATAAGTAGGGGCATGGTCTGTGTACATCTTACCCTCCCCAGACCCTGCTCTGAGCGGGATATACTGGGTATGTTTAGTTTGGTTTGATTTGATTTGGTTTTCTAATTGTATAAATATTTTTATTTGAACATTATATCATTAATACACTACTATTGTCCGAAAATATTATAAATTAATATTATCATATGAGATACAAAATAATACATAATAATTGCACAGTCCAACAGAAAAGATAAAAATGCATTGATACTCAACATGTAATTTAATCTCTGAAAACTTAGCAAAATATTTAAAATGTTACAATTTAGAAATTCCATTACATCTAACTTTAAAAAGAAATGGATAGGGCGGATCGCCACTGGTCTCGTCTCTATGGATCGGGCTAAAATTGGAACGAAAAAAAAAACATTTTTAAACTATAAAAGTGGAACCCTTAACCCAGCCGAAATCGGGCATTACGGACTCGTCCAACAGATCTTGGCCTATTTTCCCGATTCTACATGCTAGTTCAAGTGTTAGTTGCGTTATGAACAAATAAGTTTTTTTTATTGGACTCATATTCGAATTCGTTTATCTTTATTCAAATTTGGAAAATTCAAACTCGGATCTGAATATAAATAATCTCTTATATGTTAGGAATATGCCCTCGAATGCCACTCAGGGGATGAGAGAGTATGGGCATTGTACTTGTAATTATGGAATAATAAATAATAAAAAGGCAATTCAATTCATTCACTGTTTATTGTATTTCAATTGCATTCTTGACTTGGTAAATATTGAAGTGAAGTCCATGTAAATAAATCGAACATTCCATTCTCGTTATGGGATAAGAGAAAATGCACTGGAAGTGTTTAAAGTTTATTTACGTAAATCGTTCGCAAGTCAATAAACTTAAATGGGCATTAAGTTTTTAATAAGACTTGTATAACTAATGCTAGGACATGTGCATGTCTTGATAGCATAGTTATAAGTATATTGGTGGGACAGATACTCGAACACGACTCATACTCGATTCATCACACGGTATTCACTCTCGGAGAGTCGATGACGAATCGAAGGTTGTGATAGTATACGTGGACCTTTGACTTGAGGTTCGATAGAAGATGTGCTGTGACGTTTAGTTTGTCATTAGAGTAGTTAGACTCATTTGCTTAATTCTTGAGTCGACCTCGAAGTGCGGACTATACGGGCGAGTAGCGATCTTTGCATGCGCCAAGAAAGGATTCCATCTCTGTTAGTGAGCGGGCGAATGTCTATACGGTTAATGGCAAATAAGATCATAAGTCTTTGGCAAAGCATTCGATATAGTAGTATTAGATACACTATTGACCGGTTGGTCTTGATTTGCATTAACACATGTATAGAGTTTAGTCAACGATGAGGTTTGACTTTCTGGTGACCCGAAGACTTGACTGGGACATCTGATGAAGGATCTATACGTATATAGTATTCACGACCTAATGGTTCTAGAATGATCCCTTCATTCGTTCTCAGTCGGGGTTTACAGTGCGGCCCGCTAGGCTGGCTAAGTGTTGCCCGCAGTCATTGGTTCCTCCCAATGCCGACTGAGACGGACCTACGGAGTCGCGCATTAGGAGCATTGACGGATAAATGTGAATTTATTATCTCTCTATTAATATTAGATATTGGATATCTAATTATGATTTATTGGATAAATCAAATAGCGGTCTTATGAATTAAAATTAAGTTACCGGGTAATTAATTTAATTCATAAATTATATTTCTTAGAGAAATATATTTGTATTTGATATAATTAATTAATTAGATTAATTAATTAATATAAATACATTGATAATTAAACGGAGTGTATTTAACGGAGTCGTTTGACGAACGTCCGGTACACGAGCCGAGTGGCTCGGCTCGTTTTCTAGGAATCTTCCTAGTAGGCCGCCCCCTCACATGACCACCTTGCATGTGTGTTGTCATGTTTTAATTATTTGTGAGATTCTTATTCTCAAAATAATTATAACATGATATATAATTATTATATGAGATATAATATATATACACACATGATGAGATAAAACTAGATACAACTCATATTCATCTTTTGAGAGAGGAGTTCAACCGTGTCTTCAAAAAGTGAGGGAGGAGAAATTTTTTTCTTTTCTATTTTTCATCTTGGAGGTGATATAAAAGTTAAGAAAAAGTGATATATAAATTTCTACAACACTTCCTAGCCGTGTTCTTCATAGAACGGAGTGTTGTAGATTTTTCCGGGCAACTTCCGACGCGTGTGAAGTAGAGGCTTCGAACTTTCGGTGCTTGGAACGAAGGGATTTTGTGTTCGGGACGGGGTTCGTGATCATCATCATTTTACGAAGAATTATTTCAAAGGCTTCAAGGGTATGATTCTTAATCTTCGTATTTTTTTTTCATATATACGTTACTTGATCGATCCTGTTTGGGATTCGTATTTATTTCACGCGTATTTCGTTTTATTTTCTAATCCCAACGGTGGTATCGAGCGAGGTCAATGTTTTCGTATATACGATTATTTGTGCATTTTGAATCTTTGATGATGATTATGATTTAGAATCATGTTTGGAATAATCGTAGATTTTAAATTGTTCGTAGCATCACGTTTTGGAAGCGGGCGAAAGCGAAGAAGCGGCTGCCGTGGTCTTTGGCAAGACCTGGTCAGTCTGCCTAAAACCGGATTATCCGGACTCGCTTTAAGTTTATATTTCGTTGTAATTATTTCCCAAAATTTATATTGGATTTTAATTTGACTAAATTAATATTTGGAATATTTTTTGTGTTAAGGGAAATAAATTAAACGAGAATATTATTTTGGCCGGATTACTTCGAACGAATTAAAATGACGATTATTAGTATTAATTGGATTAATATCATTAAAATTGAATAGATTAATTTTATATTGATTGGATTAATATATTAATTGATTATTTAATTTTAATGCCACTTTATATTATTTGGATTAATTTAGTAGAAATTGAATAGATTAATTTATAGATTAATTAGATTAATTTATATTAAGATTAATTGTTTAATTTTGTTGCCATTACATGTTGTATGGAATCATTATGTGATGGTGATATAGCTCGTGGACTTAGTTTTTTGATTTGTTCGATTCGATTGGGTTGTAAAGGCCGTTTTGAGCCTATTTATATTTACTAGAAAACTTGTATAGGATGCAATTTTTCAATGATGTAATTATTATTTTGGGTATGAAGAAGACCGAAGACAACCGACCGAGAAGACGAAGAATCGAAGACTGCTTTTTTATTGGGTCATTCGCTTGGCCCAAGATTAGAATTAGGTCCATGAGCTATATGTTGGTAGTAACTAGGTTCTTGTTTTACATTTTCATTTTGAATGATTGACAACCCAACAAACGCGCGTATAATTGAATTAATGTGCAAAGTGTAACACTAATCGCGAAATTCTCCCGACTACAAACAGACTAAGTTTGAAAAAGGTTACGAGGTTTCCTACCCTCCATCAAACTCGTAGAAAATTGATACCCGAGCTGGTGTGCTATGCTTCCGAGTTATCGGGGTAGTACATTTGGTAGAGGTTGAAAAATTCTTGAGTGCATTAGATGCCTTCGGTTGGTGATAAATTTCGCCCCTAGAAACCTGATAGGTTGTCGGGTGAGATTCAATAGTCAAACTGATAGACGTTGATGGTCAACAACTTAGATAGTCTGGATTGCCAAGAAACCTGATAGGTTGAGGGCATGAAGACTAGGGGTAAAAGAAGATCAAATCATCCGTTAGACGGGTTGGTGTTAGACACCACTTTACAGAAATTAATTGGCAAGAAACCTGATAGGTTGCGTCTGTTAAAATTTGTAAAGAACTTGATCACCACTAAGAAGTCGATCTAACCATGATTTCCGGATTATAACATGGGAGTGTATAATTCCGATAAAATTAGTGGGAGCCGAGACAAGAATTATACAAGCCCTTAAGTTCTATAATCGGTCATAATTAAACAAGTCACTAATTTAATCTTGTCTAAATCTTTGCAGAAAACGAAATTGAATCTCTCTAAAATGGCTGAAAACCCACTTGCAATACTACTTGAAAAGAATCTCCTAACTGGCCCTAACTTTGTTGACTGGTTGCGGAATCTGATGATTGTACTCAGTATGGAGTCTCTGGGATACGTCTTGGAGGCGGACATTCCACCGACTCCAATCCACACTAGGGGTAATCAGGAAGACATTGACGTCCATGAAAAATGGGTCAAGGATGACGTGCTAGTCCGTGGCTTTATGATGGGCTCAATGACTAATGAGCTGCAGAGAGCGCACGAGAAAATGACTTCTGCTAGGCAGATTCTCGCACACTTGACCGAACATTATGGAGAGCACAGTAGGACTGCTAGATATGAGATATTGAAGCAGTTGTTCAGTGCTAGGATGAAAGAAGGGGAGAAAGTGGGAGACCACGTCCTCAAGATGATCTCTATGGTTGAGAGGCTCGAGGTGCTCAACTTTAATATGGATTTATCCCTTCAAATTGATCTCATCCTTCAATCTCTCCCTGACTCTTTCACGCAGTTTGTAATGAATTTCAACTGTAATGAAATTACATGCACATTAGCTGGGCTAATGAATAAACCGTGACGGCGATCTAACATGAAGACTAAACCGAGAGAGGCTGCTCTTGTGATTTCTTCTGGGCCTAGGAGGTCCAAGAACAAGAAGAAAAAGACCTACGAGCAGTACAAACCCAAGAAAGGGGTGCAAAAAGGAAAGGGCAAGGCCCGAAAGGTTTAAAAGGTAGGCGGTCCAAAACCTACGGACAAATGCCTTGAATGCGGTGAGTCAGCCATGGCGAAGGACTTGTCCCAAGATTAATGGCGCATCAGGTACGGAACTTTTTGTTTTTGAAACTAATTGTTCCGCTACTGTATATTCTGCTTCATGGATTCTGGATTCAGGTGCCACTTCTCACATTTGTACTATGAATCAGGATCTGGAACGAAGTAGAAAACTTGAAGCTAGGGAAATAATGATCACTGTTGGAAGCGGACAAAGTGTCGAGGCAACCGATATTAGATCAATCCTTCTGGGTTTAGAATCCGGTTTTATTTTGACATTAGATGAAGTACTTGTTTTGCCCAAGGGTCATAAAAATATTGTATCCATTCCAGTCTTGGACCGGAAAGGATTTTGTTTCTTCATTGGCAATGGCAGTTGTAAAATTTATTTTCGAAATAAATTGGTTGGAACAGCTACATTGTTGAATGGTTTATATCATCTGAACATGCAAAATAAAACAAAGAAAGTGAACACTATAACTAGGAAACGTGGTAGGCAAGATACTAATCAAGCTCTTAAATGGCACCTTAGACTTGGTCATGTTGGTAAGACCAAGGTTCAGAAAATGGAGAAAGATGGACTTTTAAGTCCATTGGGTGTAGAACCCTATCCAACTTGTGAATCTTGCCTTAGAGGCAAAATGACTAAGTTCCCCTTCACAGGGACTTTTGAAAGGGCTGCCGATAAACTTGGATTAGTGCATACCGATGTTTGTGGTGCTTTAGAAGTAGCCCGAGACGGATATCAATATTTCATAACGTTCACAGATGATCATACTAGGTATGGATTGTGTACTTAATGAAACATAAATCCGAAGCCTTTGCTAAATTCAAAGAATTTAAGGCCCTAATTGAAAAACAAACTGGATGTCATATCAAAGCACTTCGGTCGGACCGAGGTGGCGAATATGAGCACTGAGTTTGATGAGTTCCTTAAGGAACATGGAATAGTTTCACAATTCACGCCTCCAGGAACCCCACAGTTAAATGGTGTTTCAGAAAGGAGAAATCGGACTTTGTTGGACATGGTTCGCTCCATGTTAAATTACACTGATTTACCTATTTACCTGTGGGGGTATGCCTTACTAACCGTTGCCTATATCCTTAATAGATGTCCTTCCAAATTTGTTCCTATCACTCCGCATGAGATGTGGAAGGGTAAGAAACCAAGCCTTAATCACATAAGGATTTGGGGATGTCCAGCCTATGTAAAAAAGGCTAAGGTGGACAAACTGGAAGCGAGGTCCATAAAAGGACGTTTCATAGGATACCCAGAGGACTCGATGGGTTATCTATTCTACATGCCAGAAGACCATAGGGTCGTTGTGGCATTACAAGCGCACTTCCTTGAGGATGAATTCATTCAGGAAGGTGGCTCGGGTAGAAATATCTCTTTGGAAGAGCATAATGAAAGTCCTAAGGAGACATCTGATCAGGGATCAAGAACCGAACCTATTGTAACACAACCTCCACTTCGAAGGTCTGATAGGGTAGCTCACTTACCTGAGAGGTATGGCTATACACATGTCGAGGAACTGGGTCTCCACGACACACCTGATAGCAGCTAAAATGACCCTGTCACCTATGACCAAGCGATAGTGGATATAGACTCCGATAAATGGCAAGAAGTAATGGAAGCTGAGATAGGCTCGATGCATACCAATTAGGTCTGGACTCTAGTAGATCTTGCAACTGGCATGAGGACTATTGGAAATAAATGGATCTATAAGAGAAAGACTGATGGGGATGGCAAGGTTGATGCCTATAAGGCCAGGCTTGTGGCAAAGGGTTATACCCAAAGGGAAGGAATCGATTATCATGATACCTTCTCGCCCGTAGCTATGATAAAATCGATTCGCATGATGCTTGCCATTGCTGCCTATTATGATTATGAAATATGGCAAATGGATGTCAAAACGGCTTTTCTAAATGGATACCTCGAGGAGGAAATCTATATGGAACAGCCTAAAGGTTTTGTGTCCAAAGCTAATATTCATAAAGTGTGTAAGCTGCAACGAGCCATTTATGGTCTGAAGCAAGCTTCTTGGAGTTGGAACCTTCGATTTGACGGCGATTAAGGACTTTGACTTCATTTAAATGAGGAGGAACCGTGTGTTTACAAAAGGTCGATGGGAGCAACATTGCGTTCTTAGTACTATATGTAGATGATATTCTACTTATAGGAAATAACATAGCAATGCTCAGCACTGTGAAAGCTTGGCTTTCTAAAACGTTCTCCATGAAAGACTTGGGAGAAGCTTCCTATATTCTAGGGATCCGTCTATACAGAGATAGACCGCGAAGAATGATAGGACTTTCCCAAGCCCTTTATATCGATAAAATCCTGAGAAGATTCAAGATGGATGAATCCAAAAGAGGGTTCCTTCCCATGCGACATGGAATTCATCTCAGCACGAAAATGTGTCCTCAAAGTGAGGAAGACAAGAGAGATGAGTAAGGTACCCTATGCCTCGGCAGTGGGTAGCCTCATGTACGCTATGTTGTGTACGAGACCAGACTTAGCCTACGCTGTGAGTATGGTAAGTCGATTTCAAGCAAACCCGGGAAGGGAACATTGGACTGCCGTAAAGAACATTCTTAAGTACTTAAGAAGAACTAGAGATTTAGTTCTTACTTATGGTGGTGGAGAACTGAAGGTGATTGGATTCACCGATTCTGATTTTCAAGGAGACAATGACGACTTTAAGTCGACATCTGGGTATTTGTTTACTCTCAATGGAGGAGCAGTATCTTGGAGAAGCTCCAAGCAAACCGCTACTGAAGATTCCACCTGCCAAGCAGAGTATCAAGATGCCTCAGAGGCTATCAAAGAAGCATTTTGGATGCAGAAGTTTATACAAGAACTTCAAGTGGTCCCTAATGCGGAGTTGCCTATATCACTATTCTGTGATAATGATGGAGCTGTCGCTCAAGCTAAGGAGCCGAGGGCTCACCACAACACCAAGCATATAGAGAGAAATTACCACATCGTTCGAGAGATGGTGGAAAAAGGATATGTTTCATTGCAAAGAGTTGACTCAGAAGACAATGTCTCTGACCCGCTGACTAAGCCATTATCTTAGGCTGTCTTGGAAAGACATCTAAAGAACATGGGTATTGGATACCATGATATGTGGCATTGAGTGCAAGTGGGAGATTGTTAGGAATATGCCCTCGAATGCCACTCAGGGGATGAGAGAGTATGGGCATTGTACTTGTAATTATGGAATAATAAATAATAAAAAGGCAATTCGATTCATTCACTGTTTATTGTATTTCAATTGCATTCTTGAATTGGTAAACATTGAAGTGAAGTCCATGTAAATAAATCGAACATTCCATTCTCGTTATGGGATAAGAGAAAATGCACTGGAAGTGTTTAAAGTTTATTTACGTAAATCGTTCGCAAGTCAATAAACTTAAATGGGCATTAAGTTTTTAATAAGACTTGTATAACTAATGCTAGGACATGTGCATGTCTTGATAGCATAGTTATAAGTATATTGGTGGGACCAGTATACTCGAACATGAATCATACTCGATTCAGTCATACGGTATTCACTCTCGGAGAGTCGATGACGAATCGAAAGGTTGTGATAGTATACGTGGACCTTTGACTTGAGGGTTCAGTAGAAGATGTGCCTGTGACGTTTAGTTTGTCATTAGAGTAGTTAGACTCATTTGCTTAATTGCTGAGTCGACCTCGAAGTGCGGACTATACGGGCAGGTAGCAGTCTTTATTGTACGCCAAGAAAGAATTCTATCTCCTGTTAGTGAGCAGGCGAATGTCCTATACGGTTAATGGCAAATAAGATCATAAGTCTTTGGTCAAAGCATTCTGATATAGTAGTATTAGATACACTATTGATCAGTTGGTCTTGATTTGCATTAATACATGTA
Organism: Orobanche coerulescens; assembly: GCA_033398695.1. NCBI lineage: Eukaryota > Viridiplantae > Streptophyta > Magnoliopsida > Lamiales > Orobanchaceae > Orobanche > Orobanche coerulescens. The sequence continues at coordinate 28,826,213 of CM065813.1, forward strand.
TAGAGTTTAGTCAACAGTAGGGTTTGACTTTTCCGTGACCTGAGACTTGACCGGGACATCTGATGAAGGGTCTATACGTATATAGTATTCACGACCTAATGGTTCTAGAATGATCCCTTCATTCGTTCTCAGTCGGGGTTTACAGTGCGGCCCGCTAGGCTGGCTAAGTGCTGCCCGCACTCATTGGTTCCTCCCAATGCCGGCTGAGACGGACCTACGGAGTCGCGCATTAGGAGCATTGATGGATAAATGTGAATTTATTATCTCTCTATTAATATTAGATATTGGATATCTAATTATGATTTATTGGATAAATCAAATAGCGGTCTTATGAATTAAAATTAAGTTACCAGGTAATTAATTTAATTCATAAATTATATTTCTTAGAGAAATATATTTGTATTTGATATAATTAATTAATTAGATTAATTAATTAATATAAATACATTGATAATTAAACGGAGTGTATTTAACTGAGTCGTTTGTGAACGTCCGGTACGAGCCGAGTGGCTCGGCTCGTTTTCTAGGAATCTTCCTAGTAGGCCGCCCCCTCACATGACCACCTTGCATGTGTGTTGTCATGTTTTAATTATTTGTGAGATTCTTATTCTCAAAATAATTATAACATGATATATAATTATTATATGAGATATAATATATATATATATATATACACACATGATGAGATAAAACTAGATACAACTCATATTCATCTTTTGAGAGAGGAGTTCAGCCGTGTCTTCAAAAAGTGAGGGAGGAGAAATTTTTTCTTTTCTATTTTTCATCTTGGAGGTGATATAAAAGTTAAGAAAAAGTGATATATAAATTCCTACAACACTTCCTAGCCGTGTTCTTCATAGAACGGAGTGTTGTAGATTTTTCCGGGCAACTTCCGACGCGTGTGAAGTAGAGGCTTCGAACTTTCGGTGCTTGGAACGAAGGGATTTCGTGTTCGGGACGGGGTTCGTGATCATCATCATTTTACGAAGAATTATTTCAAAGGCTTCAAGGGTATGATTCTTAATCTTCGTATTTTTTTTTCGTATATACGTTACTTGATCGATCCTGTTTGGGATTCGTATTTATTTCCGCTGCGTATTTCGTTTTATTTTCGGAATCCCAACATTATATTCGTATAATATTTGAATTTGAATACAAATATAGGTGTATCCGGTATGAGTATTTTGTGTGTGTGTATATATATATATATATATATATATATATATATATGCATGGAAAAATATATATGCTATGTATTTTTCATATTTATTTATAGTTATATATTTAAATAATTCAATTGGAAAAATACTAAAGAAAATTTGAATTTCGAATATTGAATTGAATAAAATATATTCTATTTTCTTTGAATGAAATTCGAATCACATCTAAAATTCGATTAAAACCTGTTCGAATTCGAATAATTGATATCCACTTCGAATCCGAATATAAAGTATAGTAAATATTCAATTCGCTTCAATTCTTTTAGAACCCTACGTGCCGCTGGTTGAAAAAACAAAGATATCACCCTAGAGATAGCAATGGGGCGGATCTGGACGGGTACTTGAAGACCCAGACTCGCCCCATGAGGTGAACAGGGCGGGCCAACCTATCGCGGGTCGTGGGGCGGGGCGGGTCGACCCGCATAGGAAAAATATTACTTCAAAGTTAATAAAATTAATATTTTTACGAATATTTTTATCTGCTATTTTATTTTTATAATACATATTATTCATAAAACTTATAATTATTAACATAAATATATAAGAAATATTAATAAGTGTATACAGAAACTATAAATATATATGTTTTAGGAGAAAGTGAAGCACTGTAAATACGAGTCAATCAATTGTATTCATAACACTGATAGAGGGGCCTTTATATAGGCATTACAATGAGAGTCCTTCCATATATAGGATTCCTAGATAAGGTAAGACATTTAATAGGATCTTACTACTTCTAGAAGGATCTAGAACCTTCATTCTTTGTATCCCCCTACAACCAGTATTAGGTAAGACACCAATAAGGGAAGGATATCCCGGAACACTCCCCCCTGTATCGAGCACTAATACTATCATGGTGCATAAGATGTTGACTCGGTAAAAAATCTTTCCAAGTCAAACAAAATCTCGTGGGAAAAACAAAGACTTGGTGAGGAAAAAGAGCACAACGCACCAACTACAAATGCCAGAATCATGTGAAGTATACTCCCCCTGAGGTATACATAACAGCTCATCCCAACAAGCTATCACTAGTTGAGCTCGGATAATTGACACATGCCGATGCTTCTCACATGTTTCCCAAATGTAGATTTTGGCAGAGACTTAGTGAACAAGTCTGCGATATTCTCATTGGAACTCACTTGTTTCACTTCGATATTCAGCATTTTCTGCTGTTGCTGATTATAAAAGAATTTCAGCGCAATATGCTTGGTATTGTTGTAACACCCCCAATCCGCTCAGGGATATTACACGCCGTAGAACCTTTCCTCAAGGATCTACCAGGCTAGTAGCAAAAATCGAACATCTCAAAAATGCCTTTAAGGCTAAAATGACTCGGTAGACCGATTTGGTCTTTCAATAAATACACACAACTCAATCTCAATATATGCCCATGCAGGGGTCGAATACAACACACTCCGTATAACGGGGAAAGAACACTGCAGCGGAAAATAAAGTACAACTGAACCAGTACAACAACGTACGAGACCTCATGTGATTAGTATCGATCATCCTTCATCATTCTTCATGCCGACCCTGTGTTATGATCCCCAAAACCTGAATACAAATACAGACGATGCACTGAATTAGATAAACTAGAAGTGGTCGACCCCGCAACGGAACTGATGGAAGTGGACGCGCCACGTCCTCGTCCACGTCCACGACCACGGCCTTGCCTCTGTCCCCTATCAGCAGACATTCTCCTAATTACCCGTTCTGTACTTCTTCTTACGCCCTCTCTTCATGCCTCCCCGCCAAATCTCCATCTCCATACCCGACGAACTCGACGATTTATCCCTCTTCCACAAGGCCATCGCAATGGACGCCGCCAATATTTCTCATTAATACATTAATACATTTTTCATTAATTTTATACGACTCAATGAATCTCCATTAAGTGAGTGGTTACTGCAGTTTAAGGGGCTATAAATTTTCTGTAACCCTTCACATCAAGAGTCACTCTCATAAGTTGTTTTCACAGCACTTGAATCCTCTATATCACACGTTTAGAGTATGAAGAGTCATATTATAGAAGAACCAACTTGTTGGGCTCTTTAAGTTTGGGAGCTCAACTATTAGGTTAATTCAGGCTTGGTCATAAAACTCCATTTGGCCTTACTGCAAAAGTAATATAGTTTCAGCTGAAACTCCTATCTCCAGGCCACAAGACCCAAGTCAGTCATTTCCAGCCCAAAATCTAATTGCTAAGGACCAATGACCAAGATGCATGGCACAGGGGCCATGCATGCGGACTCTGTCGGCCAATCAGCAGCAGCGCCGAATCATTAAAATAGACTACTAGCTTGTTTGAACTACTCATATACTTTCTTAATAATAACCGAATTAAGAATATTTTATTTTTCCAATTTGGGATGCTTTTTTTCCATATTCCATGTGAACTCTTCAAGCTCCCACTAAATTCAATTTAAAGGAAATTAGTTTTAAGAAAAATAAAATATTACCTCTTAGAACCGTTGATTCCCCAAAAATTAAATATTTTGCTATCATTAAATTAGTTCAAAATTAAGTCAAAATTCATTTTTCAATAATACCAACTTCCATGAACGCTTCATATGAGTAGAATTAAATGCATGCATGAACAACTAGTTTCGTGAAATACTCCTGCATCAGGAAAGTGTAACACCCTCAAGTTATTCAGGGTATATTACAGCGTCGTGAGTCCCGCCGTGGGATCCACAAGGCTATTTATACGCGGAACTATCTTTGACCGAAGAGGTCCAATACAATGAAATGAAGGACAATACAAATGGTATTCAAACCATATCCAATATATATATCCAAATACAACACATCACAATCCAATACCTCGGCAACACAGGCCGGAACATCACGGACACTGAAAACAGTACTCGAGTATTCAAAAACCGTTCAAGTACAACAACGCTGAAAGGAGGAAATACAAAACATAACCAAAGACAAGACACGGCATCACACTTGCCCATCATCTTTATGCCGACCCGGTACCTGTCTGTCCGTTCTCCTGGATCCTGAAATACATGAAAAGTATTTCCCCCATAGAGGGATTTGCCGTCGAATAGCTAGTACAAGTATATCGACTATGAAACACAACACATCTCGACAATGAAGTAAAAGTAACCGTCAATTCATCGTTTCAAGACTAGTATTTCGGAATAACTAAATTTCATTTCAATACACACATGATTAACCATGGAACCGCACCAAAGGCAACGAAACCCTCTGAGGGCCCGTCGGACCCTCCCAGAGTGGCTAACCCAAACTATTCATGGAACCGCACCAAAGGCCACGGAATCCTCTGAGGACCCGTCGGTCCGTCCCAGAGTGAATATATACAATCATAAAATTCACATACCTCACTTTCAAAGTCGAGAACGTACAATCATAAACATATACTTGCCTTTGAGACATCGAGAATCGAAAGGAAAAGAGTATAAGTTTGGTAGGTCCAAGAACACACTTCCGGAACCTAAACGATTCGCAAGGAATACGATAATCAATAATCCATACTCAAATCACACAAAGAAACTCCCGAAACCCACCTACAATTCACGAAAGTACACGGGTAAACATTTAGGGGTTGAAAAATCGCCCAAACTCTCTCACGTCCAAACAAGGTACAAAATAATCCATATAATCGTAGGGGAAACATGGGTACGGGGTACATACATCATAATCTCAAGGTTCTCAAGCTTCAAAATGGATAAATCGGACGAATCTAAGAAAATCCACAAAATTCCCAAAACCAGGGTTCTAAGGATTTTTACCTTGATTTGGAAGATGAAAATGTTGTGAAATCTTTGTTATCCAAGACAAGATGATGATTGTTGAATAAGGACTGCCTCAAATCGCCCCAAATCGCCTCTTTGAGCTCTTCCGATCAGAATAAGTGAAAATGATGAAGAATGACAAGTGCAGGGTCTACTGTCCATTATATACTGCATTCAGTCTAGCGCACGCTACGCCTCAATATTAGCGTGTGCTAACGGGGTCACCCGGTAGTCCAGTAGATTCTGCCAACATCATTAGCGTGCGCTACGTATACCATAGCGTGTGCTAACGCCTTCCTCTAGCGTGCGCTATCCGATAGTTAGCGTGCGCTACCTGGTAGTTGTTGCCCAAAAATGGGAGTCCAGAACCTACTGTCCTCTGCCCTGCTCGAGTCTTAGCGTGTGCTACTGTGATTGCTTAGTGTGCGCTACTCTTACAGCTAGCGCGCACTGTCTTCTGCACATAGCGTGCACTACGAGTTCTCCATTCTAGACCAGTATCTACTGGACTGGCTGCCTCAAATACACTAGTAGCGTGTGCTAATACTGACAGATAGCGTGCGCTACTAGTACTTAATTAGCGTGCGCTATAAAGGGAAAGTAGCGTGCGCTACGCCTCACACACAGGTGATAACATCGCATCCAAGATCCAAAGCAACAACGATCCAAACAAGAAAGAGTAAATTCCAAATGATATGAACTCCAAGGTTAAACTCAACTTACTAAACACTTACAACGAGTGTCAAAAATCACAGAAGTACCAAAGCGGAAAATTTACGGGTATTACAGAAAGGTGGTTTGTAGCTTTGAACTCTTCTTAGTAAAATATTGTAAGATATATAGTGGACTCCATAGATTGAACCAATCCTCCTTGGTATACATCGTGTCGATAACATTTACACAATAATATCTCAACACCTTCCATTCTCATAGTTATGCCTGTTTTGGCCATGGGCAAAATCTTAGTTTCATAAGTGTTTTATCGAGGCGGCCCATCCTCACAGTTAGATAGGTTGTCTCCTTTAAAATAATCATACAATGATTTCCCTTTCCGAGGACTCAAAACACTTAACCTCACCACAATCACACTACTCAACACTTATATTGCTCTTACAGGGCTGGTTTATAACAAGTGCTTCGATAGAACTTCTATAACTTTATTTTTTATTGAACCAGATCTTTTTTAGATCTGCGATCTTTAAGGTTGGATTATCACTATGATCGCTCTTTCATGATTTGGATTTTATTCCTATTCTCTCTAGAAGTTTAAAGAATTAATCTCGATTCAGAATTTTTGTGAGTAGATCCGCCAAATTAATATTTGACTTCACATAGTCAGTAGATATAACTATACCTAATATTATTTTGTCCTACGATAATATATCTCCAACGAATATATCGAGACTTGTCATTAGACATATTGTTATGCTCTCTTCCTATAGCAGGTTGACTATCATAATGGGTCATAACATTAGCGCAAGATTTTCCAATATGAAATATCTTCGAGAAAGTTATGAAGTCAGTCAACTTCTTCTCCATCTTTATCTAGAGCTGTAATGATTCCATGGTGGGTCTGGCTATACATGTTTGCTTGTTGTATTTCTAAGACACTGATTCACCCCAAATAGTAAATACAAACATACTTATATTATAAGAGTTCTTCGTGTCTGAAATCCAATTATCATTATTGTATCCTTCCAACACTACGGGACACTTATTATAAAATATCCCATAACTCGAGGTGTATTTTATGTATCTTAAAATCCTAGTCAATATATTCCAGTGCTCTTTACTTGTATTACTCGTGAACTTGCTCAACTTATTCACAACAAATGCCAAATATGGCATGTACTTTTTAATGTTCATCGGCTTCTGGTTACTCTTGAATATTTGAGTTGAGCCACTGGATCACTTAAATTTTTACTTAGATGAATGTTAATACCAATGGGTGTCTTCATAGATGGGCTGTCAAAAGCATTGGATCTCTTGAGAAATTCTCAATATAATGGAATTGTGACAATACAATATCTTTTGATGTTTTACTAATTTTTATTCCTAGAATCACATAATCTAAATCAAAATCCTTCATGTCGAAATATTGATTCAACATTCTTTTATTCGTGATTACTTAATCGTTACTATCATGATCAGCATATCATCTACATAAAAGACAACTATGTCAAATGATTCATGTGTGGCTTTATTGTACAAACATTTACAATAATCTTGAATCCATTTGTCAACATAGTTGTGTCAAACTTTATACGTCATTGTTTAAGAACTCGTTTGAGCCCATATAATGATCTCACGATTTTACACATTTTCTTTTCTTGCCAAGGCAATAAATCCTTCAGATTGTTTCATATAAGTCTATTATTTTATTCACCCATCAGAAATGCAGTTTTTACTAGAGATGTTAAATGTGCCCGGGCCCGGCGGGCTGTACCGTTTAACCCGTCAAAAAATCGGATTGGGGCCGATATTTCCGAGCCCATTTAAATCCGGGCTTATTTGGCCTGCAAGTTAACCGTGCCGCTGTGTCCGGTCGCCAAGCGCTTAATAAAGAAGAAAAAAAAGAAAAATAAAACACCATATTACTATATTTTACATATATATATAATATATATTGTTAATTTTAACTTATATTAATACTATATATATAACATATATTAATAATATATAATATATATTAATATTATATATATTATATATTGTACTGTATTTGTTAATATAGTATATATTTATATATACATAAAAGTGTATTTTTTAATCAGTATATATTTATTATAGATATTTGTTAATATATATAATATATATTGCTACTCTGTTTTTTTATGGCTTGTAAAAAGAGTAAAAAATAGACTTTCAAATATTTAGCCTGTTTAGCCCGAAGCCTGCTAGGGTAAGGGTTAGGGCCGATATTTCCTAACCAATTTAAATTCGGGCTTTTTGGCCCGGACCGTTTTACCCGAAACCGCTAGGGTTAGTCCGTTTAACATCACTAATTTTCACATCCATCTGGTGAATCTTTAGATTGTGCAGAGCAGCAATTGTAAGAAGCACCTGAATAGTTAATCTAGTTACTGGTGAATATATGTCAAAGAAATTATAACTCGTTTTTTTAACTTTTGTGAATAACTCTGACTTTAGATGTATCTATTGACCCATTAATCTTATATTTCCTCTTTAGGGTCTATTTACATCCTAAAGGTTTGCATCCTAGTGAGACATCAACTAGTTCTCTAATACGATTCTGCATAATGGGATCAATTTCACTATTAATATCCTCTTTCCAAAGGAGTATCGGGACTAGACAAAGCCTCATGAATGGTATGTGGTTCATTGATTAATGCATAAGTCACAAAATTAGGATCATAATACTCAGTCTTCCTCTATCTCTTACTTTGCCTTGATTTCTCATTCATATGATTGGATTACTTGCAGTTTCAATAATTCTTTTATGAGAGCTTGTCCTCATCCTCTCTTTGCAAGGATAAATATTTCAAAGAAAATAATATTCTTGGACTCAATGGCAGTTCCCTTATGCATATTAGGAATTTTGGACTTATGAATCAGAGATCGACATGCACTACTATTATATGTATAACCTTGAATATGCAATCTACTATCTTTTGACTAATTCTTGGTTCAAGTACTTCAATCTTAGCCAAACACCAACATATATCAAGGTATTTGAAAAATGAATTGTGTTATTTCCACAACTCATATGGAGTACTATCTTTTCCTTTATAATCTGGTTAGCTTGCAGAATACTTCCCTCACACGTTTTGAGATAATTTGGAACTTATTCATAAAGCATTCATCATCTCTTTCAGAGTTCAGTTCTTTCATTCAGCAACTCCATTTGACCGATGAGCATAAGGAGCTGTAGTTTGATGAATATGTCTGAATTAATACATAATTGTTCAAATAATGATATATACTCACATTCTTGGTCATTTCGAGTTGCTTTTATTTTAAAAATCAGTTCATTTTCAGCTCCATTTGTATACATTTTGAATGCCTCAATTACTTTATCTTTGCTTCTCAAAAGGAACATAAAACACTATATGGTGCAATCATATATAAATGACAATATTTTTTACCACCTCTAGTTTGCATAAATTTTAAGTCACCTATGTCATTATGAATTAATTCTAGAGGAGTAATGTTCTTTTCCACTAAATGAAAAAGGCAACTTATTAATTTTACTTCAACACATACTTCACACTTCTTTTTAATTTCAACATGGGTTGTTGTAGTCAATTCTAGATTAATTAGTCCTTTAATTACATTTAACTATTATGTCATAATCAATGTTATAAATCAATGCACTCAAGTAAGTAAAAGAAGGAGTATTTCCATTGTTATTATGAATATTCTTGCTTTCACGTGTTACATAGATAACATTCATTCAGAATAATTCTATGTCAAGACAACCTCGACTGAGGAAAACTACGGACTTGCTCATAATAAACATTTTAGATTGAGAGAGTAGCCCAAATCCATGACTAACTAGTAAAGAGCGTGAAACTAAATTTTTTCGGATGTTTGGGACATGCAACACATCCTTAAGAAGCAGCTCTTTCATGGAGGTCAGTTTCAGCACCACGTTCCCAACACCTACAGTACAGGAATTTGCCATATGCAATTTCCTACATCAGCAATACTGTATAAGGAGAACATTTATTTGTTAGAACATAAATGATGAGTAGTCCCAGTATCAACGTACCAAGCACGGTTATTTTCCATCATATTGGTTTCAATCACCATAACCGAGACCTCCTCATCCATCTCCTCTACAGCTCCAGATCCGGCATTTCAACCTCGTTATGTTCAACCACTTTTGCAACTCAATTGCCTTTTATTTTGCTAAACTGTGGAATTGTTCGACAAGCGACATTTTTTTGCCTTGTGGTTCGGCTTGCCACAATTATGTTCAGGAAATTTCCTAGCATTGAAAGGTTGTTCCTCTTTCACTTGAACCGTGTTCACTTTCTTCGTCTTGCTAGGATCTATGTTCAAGCAGATTTGTCTTGGCCTACATCGGACATCTCTTGGATTTATAATCAAACTTTCACTTGTCTTCCTCAATTCTGAGCCTGACAACCAAGTCCTTGAAACTAGGGGTGAGCAAAACCGAACCGAGAAACCGAGAAACCGAAAAAAACCGACGAAACCAAAACCGAAAAACCGAAACCAAATCAAAACCATCGGTTTGGGTTTAGAATTTTTAAAAACCAAAAACTCGGTTTCGGTTTCGGTTTATACACTAGAAACCGAACCATTAAAACCGAAACGAACCGAAACGATATCATTTAATATATATATATGTATTTCGTAAATTTTATATGTTTATATGCATTATAAAGAATAGACAAAAACAGTATCCTGGCCTGGTGGTTAGGACGCTGGTAGTCCGCGCGTTGGTCCCAGGTTCGATTCCTATCCAATGAACATTTTAAGTTTTTTTGAAGAATAGAGAAAAATCGGTTTGGTTGGGTTTAAACCCGAAACTGACCCGTAAAAAACCGAAAACCAAGAAACCGAACCTATTGGGTTGGTTTCGGTTTGGGTTTGATTTTTTGGAAAACGAAGCTTGTCGGTTTGGGTTCGGTTTTAGCCTAAAACCGACCAAACCAACCCATGCTCACCCCTACTTGAAACTCATTTCCTTTTCTTGTGTTTCAGGTAATTTTTGAAGTCCTTCTAACTAGGAGGCGACCTCTCAATTATCATTCCCACAACAAATGGTTGAGGCAAATCCATTCATTCAGCATAAATTTCTTGCATAATTAATTAAAATTGTTGGACTTGTTCAATAATAGTTTTGTAACTCGTCATTTGAAAATCTAAGTAACGGCCAATCACAAACTGTTTGGTTCCAGTATTGCCAGTTTTATACTTCGTCTCCAAAATATTCTGGAGTTCTTGATTTGATTGTACACATTGTACAGCTAATCAACCAGCCCGTTCAAAACAGTATTTCGGCTCATGAAGTCGCCATCAGACCATTTATCATAAGCAAAGTGCTTACTACTGAAAGTTTCAATTTCAGCCACTACAGAGGCATCCTCATTGAGGTAAACAGCAAGTCCTAAGGTAGTCAAGTAAAACATCTTTTGCTGTCATATTTTGAAATCAAAACGCAATAATCTCTCAGGGTTTTCAGCCTGCACCGCAATAATGAGAACGGCAAGTGCATCATGAACCATAACAGTAGCATTGGCAGCAATATAAGCAACAGTGGAATCGACAGTTTCAGTAATTAACACCATCAAAAAATACATAAAAATAAAAAATAGTCTTATTGGTTATGTAGTATTCCAATGACCGACAATTACAAACTTATAATTGCCCACTACAAACTATTATAAATACAAATCTTGATACAAATAGAAAAGCAGGGGCGGTTTCATAAGACTCTTTCCCCTGTATAAGAGCAGACAGCTCAGGCAATTTCACTTAATTAGGTGTTCTTCAAAAGTCAGAGTTCCTCAGAATAATTTGGGGGGTTACTGCAGTTTAATGGCCATTAATTTTCCGAACTTTCACATCAAGAGCACTATCATAAGTAGTCTTAAAACGCCACCTATAATTTTGTGTTACAAATTTGGAGTGTGAAGATTCATGTTCCAGATGAACCAACTTGTTGGGCTTTTCAAAACTAGGTACTTAACTGTTGAGCTCAATTCAAACTTGGTCTTTAAATTTCGTAGGATCTACAAAACTATTTTGGTTTCAGCCCGGGCTCCATACCTGAATACCCAAGTTGCCCAAGTTCGGGTAACTATCAATGACCCAGGCCCACGGCCGACGCCCGAGCCCAAGATCGGGCCAGTGTAGAGCCGACCTACAACGTTCGACGACATGCACACATGTGTGGACCTCGCAACACTAATCTACTGGTGTAGACCCTACTAGCTTGTTTTAACAATCCATACACCTTCTTACTAATTAAACTAGTCAATAAGACTTTATTTTTCCAATATTCTATGCCATTTCATCTTCAGTTTAACTTTTCAACTTCCCATTAAATTCATGACCAACTTTGATTATTTATTTGTCACTCACAGGAATCAATTTATTTGTCTCAAAACATAGATTCACAATTTAAAATTTAACTCGTAAAAATAAAATATTTTGCGATATATAAATTAATTCAAAATTAAATCAAAACTCATATTTCGAATACCAATTTCCAACAAATCTCGCTACAAATTTTACCATCCCCTATCTAACAAAGAATTTACATTACATAAAAATACAACAATAACCTTTTTTTATTCCACAACCGATCACATGCCTAATAAAAAACATGTTTGCCGTTTCCATTGTTAAATGTTTCTAAGTCGGGTATAAGAGCACAGTTACGCATGTATCGCATTCCGAATAATTGTAGTACATTATGGAATCTGAAATTGAAAACTCATCTTTTCCCTTACCAACAAAAGTGACTATCATACACTTATATGACTTATCGTATCATCATGAATGTTACAGCCACATCTAACAAGACCCACTGCAGTGAAACACAACACTATATACACACACACACACACACACACACACACACACACACACACACACACACACACACACACACTTTCACCTACATACATGATACATCGTCCTGCAAAATCAAAATCAGATACTGAGTGACGTCTTAGTTACGAGATGAAAAATGGGGTCAATTACAAAAACACCCAGTTATTTATATTTACAAACAGGCCCCTCACACTTGTTTATGTCTTATAAAAGTGCACCCTCGAGAGGAGAATATTCATAAAGGTAAATACAAAACCTGAAACGGGGTATCTACATTTTCAAGTGACGAGTGGATTTTTTTTTTTTGTAATTAGATATTATCTCAGGGGTATAAAATGTAAAAATGACCAAGTATACAATGTATAGTAGCTACAATACAAGAATTGAGAAAGCCTAGTTGAAAATCCAAGAGAGGTAATATTTTATATAAAAAAAGAGCATTCTTAGTTGTTATGTGGAGGGCATGTTAACAAGGTAAACCAAAAAAGAAAAAGAAAAAACTACTACTATAGGAGAAAGCAGGAAAATATACATGTTTCATGCAGGAAGCTTGTCCACCGGCTTTATAGTTGCAACCCTGCTGTAATCGAGCTTCGTATATTTCTCATAAGTGACTTTCAAAAGGCTTGTTTTGGCAGCTTTCTGAAACTTCAAAATCATCTTTGCACAATCCCTGCAGAAATGCAAAAAGTGTGACCAAATCTATGAAGCAGAAAAAAAAAACATCCAACAGAAACGAACCTGATCTGATATTCTTCGTATCGAGCGTGTTTTGCTAAAAGTGGAGTCCAAGGCTGATCCATATGCATAGTGCATCGCGCAACATAGATAGCAGATGCACATAGCAATGAGGCCTTATAATTCAAAGCTTCATGTTCGACTAAGCATAGCTCAATGAGGTAAAAAGCCAGGTGTTCAAACTGGAAACAGGATGCAGAAAAAAAAAAAAAAAAAAAGACAGTAAGGTTGCTGACATGAAGATTAATCTCATTTACTTCACACCCGACAGAAATTAAGTAACTTTGAGAAGGGATCGGATTAATGTGTCCAAAAACAGATAGTAGCAGATGATCTTATTATGCCTTCAATATTTCATCAGTTCCTAAAAGTAGGAAATTCAAAATTGTTTCACAAAATTTACTGGACACACCTTCGTGTCTGACCGAGCCGCCTTGAGAAACCTAAGCATGAAGACATAGGGAGTTGGCTCGTTAAGACGGAATTTCAACTTCTTTAACATTGCCTTCTCCTGAAATTCAAACAATGTACACCTAATACTTAGTGTAATTTTATGGCAGAAAATGAGAATTTGAACAGAAGAAGCCTGCACCCACCATTTGAAGCATTTGACCGCTAGTGTAAGACTCTGCTGAGATGCTTATTAACTCCGTGACCTGTGGTTAATGCCCAGAAAGTTAAGTGAACATATAATTTCTTCGGAGCTGTACAATCAAATAATTAGGAAAGTGTAGACCTACTAACTCCTTATACTAAAGACACAACAACACTTTGCGTGCATGGATTTCTTTACCCGAGGATGCCAAAAGTCTTCATACTTCGATGCCAACAGGAGAGCAGTAAGGCCGACTAACTGCATTTCATTTTTCATGATGCTCTCAAGAGACAAGTATCGATCTAAGAGTGTAACAGTCAGGAAAAGAGTTTCTTCCATCAAATCGAATTTTAGATGAACCTGTAACCGAAATGGTAGCAAGGAAAATTGGACTTATCAAAATAGCAAGCATTGGTGGTGTAAAGGAAAATATATATATATATATATATATATGATAAAAGAGTGAAAGACCTCAACAAGCCAATTGATCAATATAGCACGCATTTGTGGTGTGATATGTCTCTGTTTTCCCATGTAGTTCTTCAATAGAGGATTCTGTCCCTGCATTAGGATATTGGAGAAGGTAAAGCATAACATAATAGGAGGATAAACAAATAAACACGAGAGAAATGAAAAAAAATGTCTGAGTATACAAATTCACACAAAGTGGCACTCTATAAAGTTAAAACGATGAAACAGTAGGAATACACTAACCTCCAGAACCCAATAATATTGATATATATCATCAACGTATTCACAAACTTCAAGATGATTGCGGTCGTCATAGATATTGGGCAAAGTTTCCAAGGAATTAACTTTGCCGAGTTCCTTTAGCAACTGCAGAATTCTCATTGATAAGCATCAAGAAAAGACAAAGGTAACTTTAGAGGGTGGAATAGGTATTTACTACCTTTGATCTGGACATAAGTGAACAAGTAAATGAATTCCTTCGATCAGATTTTCTCCTTGCAATAACAATACCACCAGATATATCCTCCTCTAAAGGTGGTTCTTCATGGGATACAGGAGATGGGTTATTCTTGGATGTAGAGGTCTTGTCCTGCTTTCCCTTTGATATTACAGCAGGAATGGAACTCAATTTCTTAGTAGTTATAATGTGGCTCGATGTTGAGTTTCTTTGAGTATTGCGAGATGTAAATGTAGTTTTCACAATGGGCTGGATATTGAATGAAAGAACAATAGCTTGGTAAGCAAGTATGAAATGTGCGGAACTTTGGAACATACAAGCATTATAAGTTTACGAAGGATAGTTGATGCCATTAATTTTCTAAAATTTCAGGATAATAGATAACTAAATTCAAGTGTCATTAGCATTGAAAATTTCGATATGATACAAAAACTCATGTACATGAAGAAAACTACGTCAGACAGACTATTGAGTTTATAGTATTCATTTGTTCTCTAATATCAACAAAAAAAAAAAAAAAAATCTCAACTTGCTTGCAGTCAACCTTTATTGTAGTATCTCACTGTATCGAAGCTAAGATAAGTGGATTGGCCGCAGTAACTATCTAATTACAGAAGAAGAGACATAAATGTATGTCCCAGAAAACCTGTTACTCGGATTCGGGTAATCGTGTTGGGGTACGTGTCCAAGTGCCCGACTCGGTTATTTTGTGAAAAATTTCCATGATTTTGGCCTAAAATGAAGTGTTGGAGTGTCATACCCATGTTGGAGTGTCGAGGTTCCAACAGGCACTTGAGGTAAAATGAAGTCCGAGTAAGATAGCAGAAAACAGCAGAGACGTGAAATATGAGACATTGATTTAGCTATCATCCTTCACATTGGTGGTGCATCTATTCTCTAGAATCAAGACCAGTCACTATAGTTCTGTTAGTTGGATATCTAGTCAGCAATCGACCTTAGGACTACCATAAACTACTATGTCCTAAGATTATCATCAACAAATCACCAACTGCACCTTAATCACAACTATGTTGGGGTCGGTGGCATGAAAATTATAGTGCCAATTAATTGTCGAAAATTAGTTAACACTACAATTCATGCAAAAGACAAAGTGGCAAAGTTTTACGCCGGATGCTCTTCCTGTCGCAACCTTCATATGAAGGAGAAATGAGATGAAATTCCAAAACCATCAAAATCATAGGCTTTTCCAGTTACATGGAAAAAATCATGAGATGGTGATGAGTCGAGATAATTGCTATAGTCATGTCACATTACGTGATTGATATTATAAAGATGAGGATAAGAATTAAAATGTCCAGACAGAAAGATATGATCATCTAGCAGCCCATAACCTCAAACAATTGAGTTTATTTTTCAAGAATAGAGAATCACTCTAGTAAAATCAAAAGGCAAACAACAGTTCCTGCAGAGAGAGAGAGAGAGAGAGGGAAGGTGGGAGAGAGATTTTCAAATGTGTTATGTTTTTTTTTTTAAGGACTGCACATAAATTGAACAACTAGTGTTCCAATTGCCAAGTAGCATCATAAAACACTTAACGATGTCTTTTGGCAGACATTAAGCCATCGTGGTGGCAAGTTAACACTACCTTTCACAACAAGCCTATATAGGGCTGTGAGTGAACGTAAAAGTTCGATTCTACTCGCATTATTCGGCTCGAAAAGTCCGGCTCGAGGCTCGATTCGATGATGCAAACTTCAAACTCAAACGTTAAAATAGGGAGTTCGGTCCGATTTGCAAACAGTGCGAAATAGTTCGGCTCGCCATAAACTTACTTTTGTCCATTAATTATAGGCATGGATTTATAAGATTATACTTCCCTTGGGCTATTTTATCTCATTTTTCCTCTCTCATCCATTCTCACCCTTTGGACAATCTCTCGTAAAGGTGTATAGAGTTTTACTCAAAAGGTTTGATCCGATTTGCATAGTTCGGCTCGATCCGGAGCTTTCAAACGTATACTCAAACGTTAAATTCTAAGGTTCGACACTTTCAAACGTGTTTGAACCTAAGGTTCGACACTTTCAAACGCATACTCAAACGTAGTGAGGTTCGGTATAGTTCTATTTGTTTACATGTAGTTGTGGTTATTAGTCACAATTAGCATTCCATTAGCTTAGCCAGGAGAAAGATATACAGACTCGGGAAATTGTTGGATCATTACATGCACAAATTTGAATTTGAACCTGCAAAGGAGCTTGCCACTTATAGTAAATTCCTCATTTCAAAAATCCGATTTAATGCTCAAAACATTCAGCAATAGCATGAAAACATCATTCCAAGAAAGTTGCAAGTGCAAACAAATATGATAATGACCAACCCAAACAAAATAGATGCAAAAACCAAATGGATGGCGAGAATGACTAGAGCACGACCAATGGAACAAGCACCTCTTCAGTCACAACAATAACTAAATGACACTGCAATGCAATGGAGAAGACAAAAGAAAAATCACAGCAGACTACACTTACTTTAACAGATTTTCTTGATAACAATCCAGCATCGACCTTAGTTTGACCTCTTGATGCCCTAACGAAACAAATCAAAATATACAACTAAACACAGACTGCATTTCATAAAAAACGTTATATTACCAAAGCCAAACATGAAGATGAAAATTAAGTAATGCCATTTATTATTGATTAAGCAGCAGCAACCTTTTCAGGTTATAAGGAATTATTTATCTAGTTGGCACTAAAAGGAGATGACAGTGAATGTTTTATCACTAAGATAACCGAGTCGGTCAAGGGTTCAGATCCTTACACATTGAGCATGAAATTGGCAGCAACTAAATTTATTGATCAATAGACAAACCGGCCCCAAGAATACTCTCAATTAGGTTAACACATACTCCACTAAAATAGCGGAATTACAGGCCAAATGATAAATGCGCAAAATTATCCAATATCATATCACCATAAGAGAAAGTAATGAGCAATTTGTGAGACATACTAATGTTATCTCCAATAATGAGGGTCACTAAATCACTAGAATATCCCCAATCTCCATCGACTCCATGATTGAGCGTGTTCTACATTCAGGAAGCACGGACACAGTGAAACTTATATATTAATCATGCTATCAGATTCTAACCGCATCCAATAATCTCTGGATATATGTCTTATCTTTCCATAAACATCAAGGAGTAAGTGTGTATACCAGGCATTGTTGATGAGAAGATACAAACAGAAATAAGCAATATGTTTTCCTAGTAAATAGAAGACGTCCCACCAAAATGTCTAAAGTAGTCTGACATCTTATATGACTTACATTACTACAAAGTCATCAGTAACTCTATTTCCCCAAGAACGGCTGCTCAAAGTGCTTGGTTTTGGTACAGTACTTTTCCTGACACTGGGCTTCACTGAAATGACACCGGGCTTCACGGAGAGCAAGAAAATTTAGTAGCACTAATTAGCATCACCTTCAGTATTTATTCTAGACGGAAGTAAAATGTTGAGAATTATGCCCTAACAGAAGAGCTCACCAGGGAATCCATATTTGCCCCTAAAATTATCTGAGTTCTCAGAATTGTCCTGGAGTAGCATGTGATAGAACCGTGTCATACTCGCAACACATTAACAGAAGTTCATGATTATAAAATTAGTTGTGGAATCATCAAAACCTTTTTAGTGCCACTTGTTTCCACCTCGCTGACCTGCTTTGGTGCTGGTAAAGATTTCCTTCTATAAACAAAACAGGCACGTCAATGCACAAGTCATTCATGTGTAACAGATCAATAGAAAAAGAAAATGTTAACCCTCTAACCTTGTCAGATGGAGAGGAATTATGACGGGTTTTCTGGAACCAACAGAAAAGGAAAAAAAATCATCAAATGAAATATACAGGAGAAAAATCTCAAGTCTGAAATCAGGTAAATAAGTGAAGCAGCATTAGGCACTTCAAAATTCTAGAGCATACCTTCCAATAGCAGCTGCTGCGCTACGACCTTCAAATTTGGTCCTTCGCTCATCAGATTTAGCCTTAATATTTTGGTTGACAGCTGCCATAAAGTGAAAGGAACACATAACGCAGAGAAAACTTAAACATCAATATCTAGTTATTGTAGGGACAGGAAAAGCAAAACCTACACTTCTTGGAAGTTTGGCTGTCATCTGTAGCTTGAATCTTGTTTAGTCTCATGCTGTCCTGTTTTCATAGGCAAGCTCAGAGCCTGATAAAGAATTGGTAAAAATAGAGAAACTAATATATTGGAAGTGTATGGCATCATCATTTTCACGGGACTTCATTACACTATACGAAGAGATGGAGAAACTGGAAAGTACTTAGATGTATGAAGTTAATACATATTTTCCTGATAATGGAACACTCCTAGAAAATTGTTTCGACCAAAGAAGTTAAATTATTGATTTCCCATTCACATCTCTTATTTTTTACCAAGTTAACGAAAATATCTCCCGAGTCTTCACACAAAAGCACCAATGTAATTTCTGTATGGCAATAGATTCATTTCTCTTCCATTAATTCTAAACATTCTCCCAAATAGTGCACACATGTAAGCTTAAGAGAACGCTTATTCTTTGAATGCCAAATCATGATATTAGCTTTAAAATAAATCTGTATCACAGTATATTTAAAAAACCTTGCTGGTTTACTTGAAAGGCCATAATTCCACAAAAGTGCTGTCCTGCAACATTTTGTTTAGTTTGCAAGAAAAATAAGGTGAAGAACTCCAGGTGTAACTTGGTGCATGTGAATATGCAGTGACAGATGCTCCAAAATTTTGGAAATTTTTAGTCAAGGCATGCAGAATGCTGGTCAGAGCATGGTGGTTTAGGAACCAGGAAGAGCCGACATAGCAGTACAACCCTAACGGTGGCATGTAATCAGCATTCATTCACATACCCTCGAGTGTTTGTCTGATGAACTTGTGTCCATGTTGCCCAAATCCACTGCATCTTTTCGACTAAGAAACCATCAGAAAATTAATGAGAACTTAATACATACACCAGTAAGTAAAAACAATCGCAAGCAACCATTGAAAAGTCCAATAAAAAAATTGGAAGCAAAACAGAACAAGGCATACCTTCCTCGAAACAACATTGCTTCTGTTTTACCCTTCCTGCAGCAAGGTGATGCATTAGAACAGCATAATTTATACAAAATAATGTTATTTGAACGACATCAAAATATACCTCTGTTGATACAACATTGCATCACTTTTGCCCTTCCTGCAATTGGATGGTGCATGCATTAGAACAATTGAAGCTGAATAGTAACGTAGTAGTTAAACTTTTTTCTTTCTTCTTACTTTCTTATTCTGTTTGTTTGAAAAAAGAAGGGAAATAACAATTCCTCTCCTTTGAGGAAGAAAATGGCAAAAAAAAATGAGACTGACTACATTCAAGAATTTATTATTTTCACTATGACTTACCCCGGCCTACAGCTTTTCCTCTCCTCAGTTTTCAAGAAGTTGCGCTTTACATTGCCTATATCAGCCAAAACTTTTCTCCCTGCATTTGCATTCACTGAAACGAGCAGTTCGCAAAATAAGATTCACAAAGTATTAACCACTTCTTCTTTCTTCGTATCTTGTATAAACCACTTGCAGTTACCAGATTTATCTATTTTGGTTTTGCTCTTCTCCAAATTCTTGATGGTGTTCTAGACATAGTAACATGGAAAAGGAAAAATGTCAAGCAAATCATTCCTAATGGAAAATGTAGCATGATAATTTACTATTGAATACAAAAACTAAAGATATACCAACCTTTGAATCATTGGCACTGAATATATAACGGCCACTATTAGGTGGAAGAGATCTTCCTCTGTAATTTACATAAACATAGATAGGAAGTAGAGAGGCTTAATCAAACAACTACAAGAATAAAACAACACCCACTTTCTGTCCAGTCTCCAGTTATAGCATAATCATGGTAGAGGCAAAAAATCCGGTTTAATTTTTCAATTAAAAGCAAAGAGCAATCAAAATGTACCTTTTGGAGGTTTTCTCACATGTTTTAAAAGCTTTAACTGAAAAGTAACTGAAAAAGGATGATGGCAGACAATAAACTTATTAAGGCTTACTTGGTACCATTGTTGAGAGAATAGTGATCCTTTACTTTGTCAGCTTCCACATAAATCTTGAAATTCTTCGCTTGGCCTACTTTGCAATGAGGTACATACAATTAAAACGAAGCCACTACTACAAGACTACGAAATAGAAAAGATTAATCACTGATTAAAGAAATTACCCTTATTATTCATTCTCTGTTCTTGTGGCACTCTATCTTTGAGCGAATTCAGTCTAACCTAAATCATCAAGAATGTCAGGAATTAGCAATTAGGTCTCTATGACTGACAATAAAAGTACCCGGACGACGAAACTATAGACTGAATGAATATGCACACCCGAATCTATATTAGGTTTTGTGGTTGTCAACAAAAAAAGAAAAAGAAAAAAGAAAAAACAGAAATTCCAAAAGGGAGACCTGAAAAAGTTCAATCGACTTAGACTAAATTTAAAATCCTCTTTAAATGTGATTGTCAGTAAAATCAAAATTCTGCCAAAAGGTTTTGAAAAAGAGGGAAAAAAAACACAGACGCGAAAACGAAATTAGGGTTTTTCAGAAGTTGCATTACCTTAACAGCCACCATATATTTCTCGGATCAAATCCTCAGTAGTAGATATGAAAGAACAGTTTTCTCTTCTGATCCTGTCCAATTAGGCTATTCAATATTTAAAGACGATCCTTCAAGAGTCTTCCGAACGCTTGATATGTTCCTTCACAATTAGGTTCCAAACAAAGGATTAAACTGGTGTGTGGAACGTGTAAAATCTGCGAAGTGTAAATAATTTGAACACTACGAGAAAATTCATATTGACTTACCATATTCTTCTTGGGAGACGGCGATTTTCGGGAGGAGAATCGGAACAGCAAGGAAGAGAGTGGGAGCTTGTATGTATATTACCGTTGGTTAAAACAAGCCTACAGGTATAGGGACCGCCCTTTTACTAGGGGTGTTAATAGAAATCCGAAAACCGACCAACCAATCCGAACCAATTCGCACCGAACCAAAAATCCCCGATCGAAAGCAACTCCGAACTTAAAACTTACAAATCAAAATCGAAACCGAATTAATTCGGGTTTAGAAAACTTAAAATCGAACCGAACCGAATTACCCCGAATTGGACCGAACTAACCCGAATTATTTATATTATATAAAATTTTATTTATATGAATAAATTTTTAAACTTATAAAATAATATATCTACACATATATTGTAGTTTTGATAAAAACAATGATTAAATATACCAATTAAAGATCTATCTATTATTTTAGAACAAGTTTTATTAATATAATTAATTTTTTGTTACTTTAGTAAATAAATATATATAAATTAAATATGTTTGGGTCAAAATCGAATTTGACCGAACTAATCCGAAACCGAAACATTTGGGGAGGGTTTGGGTTTTGAGTTTTGAAAACCGAAACCGACCGAAACCGAGACCGAATTTTAAAGTTTAGGTAGGGTTTGGATTTCAAAAATTTTACCCCGATCGAAACCGAAAACACCCCTATTACGGTTTGAATGGAGATCTAATATTACAAGAGTGCCCTTGTTTGCTTCATCCAATCCAACTCTTAAAGAAAAGCTAAACGGACCAAAAAAAAAGGTGATATACCTCGCTTTGACCCGTGATGGATGGATTGCTCCGTCCTGTGACTCGCAGCGGGGCGGAGCGGAGCGGGTTGAGTATCAGTTTTACTTTGTGGGTATTCGCCCCGCTCTGCCCAATTTCTTTTATGTTTTTTAATACATTTAATAACTCTATGTTGTTTCGGGATATTCTTCCCTTATTGGTGTCTTACCTAATGCTCGTTGTAGGGGGATATAAAGAAGGAAGGTTCTAAATCCTTCTAGAGGTAGTAGGATCCTATTAGATGTCTTACCTTATCTAGGAATTCTATGTATGGAAGGACTCTCATTGTAATGCCTATATAAAGGCCCCTCTATCAGTGTTCTGAATACAATTGATTGACTCGTATTTACAGTCCTTCACTTTTTCCTGAAACACGTTATCAGCACGTAGCTCGAAAAAAAAAATTTGGCCCCTAAACCCTAGCCGACCACCGCCGTCGATCACCGCTGGACCACCGCCGATCACAGCCGATCCCCGTCGGAACACCGATCGACCCAGATCGACCACATCTGACCGCCGTCGATTACCGCCGGACCACCGTCGGACCACCGCCGGACCACCGTCGATCACAGCCGAGCCCCGTCGGAACACCGATCGACCATATCTGATCACAGTCGATCCCCGTCCGAACACCGATCGACCCAGATCGACCACATCCGATCACCGCTGATCACAGCCGATCCCTATCGGAACACGATCGACCCACTCCAACCACGACCAGATCCCGCCCGGTACCGACCAGACCCTGTCCGGTACCCGCCGATTCCGTCCGTTACCTGCCGATCCCGTCCGGTAACCCTATCCGGTACGTGTCGATTCTGTCCGGTACTTGCCGATTCCGTCTGGTACCTGTCAATCTAGTCCATCCACGACCAGATCCCGTTCGGCACCCGTCGATCCTGTCCGGTACCTGCCGATCTAGTCCAGCCACGACCACAACTCGCCTGTGCCGACCAGATTCCATCAGGTGCTAATCCAAATGCGCGATCCAACTCCGGCCGATGCGTCTGGGTGCACCGATCCAGCCAATGCGATCCGACTTCAAACTGGGCCCGATCGTCGGTGCTGATCCAGCCCAGCCGCGATCCGACAAGCTCCAGCCCAGTCGTCCACTGCCGAAAGTCGCGACCCGATCCAGCCCAGCTGTTGGGATAACAATCCCTGTATCGAAAGATCATGACAGAATGTTTTGACAATGTGCCAATCCAGAATACAGCAAACAGCTGTATCGAAAAGCTGATCAAAAGTGTCAACTTGTATCGAAGACTTCTCGTAGTCCCAGCATACAGTGAATCAATCATACAGCAAATGAGTCTCATAAGACTAAGTTTGGAAGCTCTCTCGAATCGACAATACAACTATCATTCCATACAGTATCCAAACAGGACAAGAAGGAATCTTTGTTATTCGCCAAAGTCAAAGTCCCATTTAAGAAGATATATTTAAATACTAAAGGATAAAGTATTTAAATATTAAGCCGTCAGAGATCTTCAATCAAGCGCAAAATCCGGATCGTGTTTTATTCAAACACATCATCCCGTTGGAACGGACTTTTGCTCAACGGATCTATCTCAACGGATATATCAAGAAGGCTATATATATATATATATATATATATCCCCAGAGTTTGAAGATCAAGTACATATAACACACGAAATCAACAACAACGAAGTTATCATCATATACATCTGAGCAAACATATCTCCCAAAGCATACTGCTATTCTGAAAGAAGAGATATACAAGTGCTCAAACCGTGAACAACACATCATCAGCTAAAAGCTCAGAAAGTCAAAGCTGTTGTTCAAACATTGTTCTATCCTTGAACAAAACCCATCAGCCATGTGTGGACTGAGAAACTTTGCTATTCCTGAACTGTGCGTGACGGACTTGCATTGAAGAGACGAAGCTTCGGAACTGTGTGTGAAGAAGCCAGTCAAGTGAAAGCTTAAACCAATCTGTGAGAACGGTTGAAGGCTAAGATCATTATATCAATCTGTGTGAACGATATATTGATTAGGTTTGATTATAAATACGTAGTTGTGTACGTAGTATTTATAATAAATATTTTCACTCCTGTGTGGAGGACCAGTGGACGTAGAGAGGTTTATCTCGAACGACTTTAATTACCATATCAGTTACCTTCTGCATTTACTGTTTTAATATTTGTGATTAATTTTAAGTATACACTTCATTTTTGGTTGTTGCTGTATTTACAGCAACTTACTTTAAACAAGACTTCCGCTACGCACTCAGATTTGAAAACCTTACAGCTTGTTGTTTAAAATACTTTCCAAGTTGTATCCTGTATACTTAGTGGCCAACACCAGTCAATCCGACCCGGTTCAGAATCTCAGACCAAAGACACGAACATCGACTTAATTTATTTTCTGAAACCGCCAAAATTGCGCCCCCAATTTTACGTCGTCGCATCGAGTACCAATCGGTAGATCGAAGCACACCACAAATTCATCCATATCACGTGCCTAATTTTATAATCAAGGTAATTATCTGAACTTGTCCCTATTCAATTCTCTGTTTTGGGAATTTTTTCTTTTGGGGACACGGATTATTGGGTTCTTTATCTTCCATGCTACTTTGCGGTGGATGAGACCGCGAGAGAAGTCAGTATCTCTGCGTGTTGAAGAAAACTGTGTGACGGTCCTGGGGAGTCATGGAATTGTTGAAAGTCGATACTTGTAGTTGTTGCATACACCACGTATCTGGGTGCGATTTGATATCGCCGTTCTTGTCGACTTTACTAAACAACAATTAAGGGAAGTACATCGAGTAACGGTTATGTTACACGCTTTTAAAAAGCATCGATTGTGACCATTTACATTGTCACTGAAAATCCAACAAGACTAACTTCCTCTTGTTTATATCTTGTAGATTGCACAAAGCTCCAATGTTCATCCGGAGTTCGACATCCTTGACCATGCTGGTAAGGAGTACCATAGGTAGGTCTCAGACGTTCGCTTAGCGTTCGTCGGTAAGAGATTTACCACCACTATTTTTCCCTCTAATGAGCCTACCGCTCAAGAACCGAGCGAGGAAACCAAGGCTAATGCACTGATGAATTTGCATAGACATATACATACGTTGTTGAAAAAGTGTTACATGAATTTCCAAACCCCCAAAGAACTATGGAATACACTCGAACAATGATTTAATAATGTGCATGATCAGCGCTTCCCCGAATTGCAACTTCAGTGGGAGCAAATCCGGTTTTTGGATTATGCGAATGTGTAGGCCTATAACCAAGCCATCCTCGATCTTCATGCTAATCTTGGTTTTTGTGGTGTCAAGAAGTCTGATCAAGACTTGATCGAGAAGACTCTTAACACGTTTCCTGTGGGAGCAAGTGTAATTGCTCATCAGCTGCGCGTTGCCTATAAGGAAGGGAGAATTAAAAATTTTAGTGACCTTATCTCCCACCTCGCGAAAAAAGAAAGGCACCATGAGATTATTCTCGACAGCAATGCGCGCCCAGCTAGTACGAAGCAGATTTCGAAAGTGAATCAGGCTACCCAGAGGAAGACACCATGACAAAATAGAAAAGGCAATGCTACTCAGTTTTTGCAAGCACCACGGGTGCATGACTCGAGCAAGCGAGGGAAAAGACGAGATCGTCGTTCCAATGTGTGGAAGAGGCAAGGTAGCTCAGCCACGGGTCCTAGTGGAGCCCAACCACGTGGACCGCCTCCTGTTGCCAGGATTGGAACCACTCCAAAGGAAGGCCGGAATTGCTATACTTGCGGCTCAAAGAAGCATACTTATCGCAATTGCTGTAATACCCGGTTGTAATTCAGTAATTATCATTCAGTACTTATCATTCAGTAATTTCACTCATTATTGATCATTTGTCACTCATATTCAATCATGGTATTTCACCGTTCAGAGTAATTGTATCGTGTATCAATCGTCGTTCATCACTAATATAATTGGAGTTCCGTGCCGTGTTTATCATCTTTGTCATTTTTCATTGTGGGCTGTGCGTGAAGAGTAGCGCACGCTACGTACTCTTTCTAGCGCGCGCTAATTGAGTACAGGTAGCGCACGCTACCACTCAGCATTAGCGCACGCTATTGTTATTTGCGATCGCACCCGTAAGGTACTGGACTGCAGGTGAGTTATTAGTAACGCACGCTACGAGTGGTAAGTAGCGCGCGCTAGTGGGTTGTAGTAGCGCACGCTAATAATTGCTGTAGCACGCGCTAAGGACGGATCAGGTTGAGTCCAGTGGCTACTGGACTGCACTGGATTAATTCATAGCGCACGCTATGAGTTGTTTTTAGCGTACGCAATCGATATTATAGCGCACGCTAAATATTGGTTGTAGCGCACGCTACCGAGGTCAGATCAGAGGACAGACGGTTTCTGGATTCCAGTACTGGGCACCAAATAATTCGTTAGCGCACGCTAACCATGGGTATTTACGCACGCTAATGGTATTGTTGTAGCGCACGCTACAAAAGGTACGTAGCGCACGCTACCGTGTTCGGACAGTGGGTACTGGACTACCCAAAACACCCGTTAGCGCACGCTAAGAGCTGGGGCTAGCGCGCGCTAAACTGGGATTGCTATAAATAGGACAGTTCAGCCCTTACTCCGTCATTTATCATTTCTATTCGTTTCTCTGGTGGTTTCGGGCGATTCCAGGCGTCTTGGAGAGTGTTCTTCGAGGAGTAATCATCAATCATCATTTTCAAGCTTATTTCTGGGATTAATCATCATTTCAACATCCTCATCACATCAAATCTAAGGTATTAATCTCTTGGATCTAGAATTTCGGATTTTTGGGTTTTTCCTTCCGATTTCTTCATGTAAGCTTGGATTATCATTGGAATATGTTAGATATGGATTATCTACCTTGGATAAATATATCCCTACGGATTTATTGGCTATTTTCGGAATTATTTCAAGAACCCTTGGGGTTGACTTCGGTTAATTGGGGATTTTCCGATTGATGTTGTTGTAATCTTGAATTGTGGACTCCTATTGGATTATTGATACCATTGAAGTGTTTTGTTAGTTCGAAATACTCATTTTGGTGTTGGTTTCGACAAATTCGGGATTGGATATTTTCGAAGTTGTGTGGTTGGTTACGTATTCGTTAGAATGCCCCTAGGAGTTTGATTATCGTTGTATCGACCTTTGGGTTAGTCGTGTTTTGTTGCTTGATACGTGTATTGAACGGTTGTTGGTAATTATTGTTATTCAAGGTTGTTCGAGCGACCGGTATCACGATTAGGACGTTGTTCGTGGAAGGACATTGTCATCGGTATTGTGTAAGTTAATTCTTACTCGGTTAAAGGGATATCCATTCCTTTTGTTGTTGATCATTCATAATCATAACTCATTCATCATTGTATTAATCATATTGAGACTTGTAATTGTCGAATAATCACTTCATTAGCGAGGAACGGCGGTTCCAATCATTTCATTGAAACTATCAATCACTTCATTATCACTTTCATATCGGTGAGTCATTCTTGACTTTGTCAGATTATTATTATTCATTGATATTCATTATGGTCATTCTTGTTCATATGACCTTCTGGGTTCATATTGCGTGGCCGGGTGCGGATGTGTGGAATTTTTAGTCGGGCACATGATGGCCATGTATTGGGAGTGATACATTGGGTATGCACACGGTAACGATTACCTCCGTGAGACTAATTAGGTACAAGGACGGGTGTGTCCGGTCATCCGTCTTGTACACTTGCACAGAACACTACGGGCGTACTATGATACTCCTCTTCAGCGTAATTCATAATTAAGGATATTTCATAACTTCAGTTAAATCATGATTGTGTATTTTCAACCCTTGAGGATTGTTGTTCTGTGTAACTGACCCCGTTTGGGGAATTTTGTTTTCAGGTCACGGCAAGGCAAAGGCACGGGAAGAGCATGCTGACGGCGAGGAGTCCTAGTGATACTAGTAGGGGGCCTAGTTATTCCGTTTGTTTCAGTCATTTCAGTCATTTTCGTCATTTGTATTTTCCGCTGCAAATTCCGTTTTGAGATGTTTAATTGTTCAGGATGGTGTATTTTATCTCCATATAAAATATACTAGTATTCGGTTTTGTCCTGGTGTGTTGTACTTAAACTCCTCATCGGAGTACTCGGTAATATAATGTGGTTCGGTACTACAATTATATTATTTAATTCATCATTTTCATTTGCCTGGTGGGTCCCAATCGAGGATTCACGGCACTGTAATATCCACCTAGTTTGGGGTGTTACAGAGTTGGTATCGGAGCGTGGTTTTGAATACTACCCTCCAAGTCATGTCTCATTTGAAATCATCGTCATCGGACTAGTATCATTGGACTTTCGCGTCACGTGTGACCTGTGCAAATGCCGAGCCAATCAGACCAAGAACTGTAAGATTTCTAACGCCATGGTATAATTTCTGGCAAGAATCATTCATTCATAATTCATCAGTTAACAATCCTCAACCATCATTTTCATTTGACCAGGACGGTCATGTTAACTCGTTAATCACTCAATTCATTTCATTATTCAGTTGTTGATCAGGAAGATCAAATCATTAATCATGTTAACTTGTTCAAGATAATCATGTCTCCTCAGTTAATCATTCATGTAATCACTGTGTTAGAGCGCATATGCTCATTTTCATCATCTCATGTCATAATCATAACGTGATATTCATGCGGGAAATATAATCATCATGTGACTTTCCTACTTCAGTATGGAGAGGGCAAGAAGAGGACGTGGAGGACGAGGCCTTGGAGCGGGCCGAATCCCAAGAGCTCGTGTGAATACACGTGCAAACGCGAGAAATAATGCTAATTCATCGAGCAGCGACGCCGCCACTCATTCACCTGGACGCGATCATTCACTAACGGGGAGTCGTACCCAGGACACGGCTCGATCGAGAAGGTGTCCGGTTGACCCACTCGCTTTTATGCGAGGGCATGATGGCCCAAATGACCGGATGGCACAACCGATGGAGACGATGCATAACTCCGTCAATCAAAATCAACAGCTCCTCGCCGCCACCTCGAGGCAAGAGAGGAATGTGAGCAATATCATCGCGACATCTCTCGCCAGAGGCCACCTACTTTTGAGGGCTCGTCTGAGCCGGCGGATATCATTCATTGGCTCGAGCATTTCGAGAAGTTGTTTGCTATGGTAGAGTGTCCCGAAGGACACAAAGTTTCTGTTGCGGCTTACTACAGGTAAGAGCGCACACTCTTGGTGGTTGTCGTTGAAGCCCACCGAAGGATCATGTACTTGGGATCGATTCAAAACTCTCATGATGGAGAGGTATTATCCGGCCCCGCTCGGAGAGGCCAAACCGCCGAATTACTCACCCCGACCCTCGGCAGACGAGGATGTTTTCGCCATTGCCGAGAAATTTCAGAACTTCTTCCGTTCGCCTCATCTATCATTCATTCCAAGGCGGATAAGATTAAGTATTTCACAAGAGGTCAAACCCGTATGAGACTACGGTTGCTTAATCATAATTGCACCACGTTGGTGAATTCATTGAAAGCTCCTACCTATGAGCTTATCGCTAAGGAGATTGCTAAGCGGAACCTTCATCTGCTAGCAAGAAGTCCAAGAACCGTAATCGCATGACGGCGGTCAGCCACTTTCAAGAAACCTCGTGCGGGCTCTGCTTTTTCGA
This sequence comes from Orobanche coerulescens, assembly GCA_033398695.1. Classification (NCBI taxonomy): domain Eukaryota; kingdom Viridiplantae; phylum Streptophyta; class Magnoliopsida; order Lamiales; family Orobanchaceae; genus Orobanche; species Orobanche coerulescens. The sequence continues at coordinate 28,856,349 of CM065813.1, forward strand.
GCGACCTCCTGTGACGTCTAAACCCGCGGAATCTCGATCCACGGCGGCGATTCGGCCATCACTGTTATAACTATGGGGATCTTGGTCATGTCGGCACCAAGTATCCGAGACGATCATCACGTGTCATAAGCATGGAATTGTTGGGCATAAGGCCCGTTTTGCCGTAGGGACTCCAAACCTGCTCGAGCGTCATCTCGTGCCCCTAAGCGGTCGGCCGTTCGAAATTAGGCCACTCAATCAGCGTCGTTTAAAGCAGCAGGAGCGACTAAAGGTGGAGCCTATAGCCGTGACAGGAGCGTCGGTCTGGGACTAGCAAGCCCCGGATTTATGAGATGAAGAAGACCGATGATCCAGAGGCCGAATGATCTCGTGTACACTCGATATTCTATCTCAACTTTGTGTACCCTTTTTGATACGGTGCATCGCATTCATTCATTTCCGAGTCATGTTTGAGTAGACTACGTGCAGGTAGTGCCACTAGTTGTGAGCCTTATGTCATTGGCCTACTGATGGTAGACGAATTATCGTGTCGTGAGATTGAATTGTCAGGTCGGTTTCATGGTCGTGTATGGCCGTGGACCTAATCGTAGTAGATTTGCCGAGGGACGACGTCATCTTGGGTATTGATTGGATGGATCGTCATGATGCCATCATTAGTGTCCGTAGCGTATGATCACTATCATTTCGACGATGGGGTTGAATGTGTGTTTCAGGAGGTAATCCTACATTGCAGTAAGGTCATTAATTTGATGAAGGCAGTAAGATTACTCAATCAGGGATGTGTCAGTTATTGGTGCTATATGACCAAAACCGAGAAGTCATCAGTAATGTTGACGGATATTCCGGTAGTGAGGGAATATGCCGATGTTTTTCCAAACGAGTTACCTGGTTTGCCTCCACAGAGGGATGTGGAATTCACGATTGAGTTGGAGCCCGGTACGTCCCCGATATCGAAGGCACCGTACCGGATGGCCCCGACTGAAATGCAGGAATTAAAGAACCAAATTGAGGAGTTGTTCGAGAAGGGTTATATTCGACCGAGTGCGTCCCCGTGAGGAGCACCAGTGTTATTTGTCAAGAAGAAGGATGGTTCTTTTCGCTTGTGTATCGATTATCGGGAGTTGAACAGGGTGACAATCAAGAATAAGTATCCCTTACCCCGTATTGATGATCTCTTAGATCAAATTCAGGGAGCTTCAGTATTTTCCAAGATCGACTTAAGATCTGGATATCACCAGTTGCGGATTCGAGAGTCGGATATCGCGAGGACGGCGTTTCAAACACGCTATGGTCATTATGAGTTCGTAGTTATGCCGTTCGGGCTAACTAATGCACCTGCGGTATTCATGGAGTTAATGAATCGGGTTTTCATCGACTTTTTAGATCAGTTTGTTGTTGTCTTCATCGATGACATTTTGATTTATTCTCGTGACCGAGAGGAACACGAGGTTCATCTTCATCAGGTTCTCGACGTGTTGAGACGAGAGCAACTTTATGGAAAGTTTTCCAAATGTGAATTCTGGATGTCCGAAGTGACTTTTCTCGGACATGTAATTTCATCAGACGGAGTTTGTGTCGACCCTCAGAAGACGGAGGCTATCCGATATTGGTTACCTCCGAAGAATGTTAAGGAAATCCGAAGTTTTCTCGGATTAGCGGGTTATTATCGGCGATTTGTGGAGGGATTTTCTAGAATCGCTCAACCCTTGACGAACCTTTTGCGAAAGGATAAGAAATACACGTGGTCCGACGTGTGTCAGCGGAGTTTTGAGGAACTCAAGAGCCGGTTAATGTCAGCACCTGTACTTTCCTTACCGCAAGGGACGGAGGGATTTATGGTTTATAGTGATGCGTCCGGACAGGGTCTCGGATGTGTACTCATACAGAATGGGAAGGTTATTGCCTATGCGTCACAGCAATTGAGACCTTACGAGGTTAATTATCCGACTCACGACCTGGAGCTAGCAGCCGTGGTGTTCACATTGAAGATTTGATGTCATTATCTTTATGGCGTTACTTGTCAGATATTCACCGATCATAGGAGTTTAAAGTATATATTTACTCAGAATGAGTTAAATATGCGACAGAGGCGGTGGTTAGAACTAGTCAAAGATTATGATATCGAGATCCTTTACCACCCGAGCAAGGCGAACGTTGTCGCCGACGCCTTGAGTCGTAAGTCCGTTCAGGTGCAGATGCTTGCTCGTTTAACAGTTCAGAAGGAGATTCAGCAGGAATTCCTTAGACCCGAGATCGAGGTCTGGCTTCAGCGAGTTCAGGGACAGCTTTGTATGTTAGAGATTTCATCGTCACTTGAGGAGGAAATCAGGGAGAATCAAGGTTCAGACCCAGCATTGTTGCGCATCCGTGAGGATGTGGCTCAGGGGAAAGCCCCTGGATTCGTGGTCCACGAGGATGGACTTTTGAGATTTAAGAATCGGTTGTGCGTACTGACGAATGACGAGTTGAAAAACTCTATTTTGAAAGAAGCTCATGCTACCCCTTATTCTGTTCATCCGGGGTCTAGCAAGATGTACAAGGACTTGAAACAAAATTACTGGTGGAGTAATATGAAACGAGAAGTCGCAGAATTTGTTTCGAGATGCTTAACCTGTCAACAAGTTAAGATTGAACATCAGCGACCGACGGGTATGCTGAAGCCTCTTCCTATTCCCGAATGGAAGTGGGAAGACATTTCTATAGATTTCATCACGAGTTTGCCGACGAGTCGTCGTGGAATGAATACGATCTGGGTGATCGTGGACCGCTTAACCAAATCAGCTCATTTTCTTGAGATCAAGGATACGTGGGGTCCCGAGAGACTTGCCCAGCTATTCATCAAAGAGATAGTGAGACTACACGGTACTTCTAAAAGTATCGTTTCCGATCGTGACGGACGGTTTGTCTCTCATTTTTGGAAATCAGTTCATCGTGCTATGGGAACTCAGCTTAATCTCAGTACCGCCTTTCATCCTCAGTCCGACGGGCAATCAAAGAGGACTATTCAGACATTAGAGGACATGTTGAGGGCATGCGTCCTCGATTGGAAAGACGATTGGGAAGCCCAACTACCATTGATCGAGTTCACGTATAATAATAGTTGGAATGCTTCGATTAAGATGGCACCTTACGAGGCCTTGTACGGTCGTCGTTGTCGATCTCCTTTGTGTTGGGATGACCTATCAGAATCAATCGGCACCGAGCCCGATATGCTTATAGCTGCCCGTGAGAAGGTAACTTTGATCAGGAGTCGTTTGTTGACCGCTCGAGTCGGCGTAAATCATATGCAGATAACCGTCATCGACCTTTAGAGTTCGAATCAGGTGACCATGTTTTGGTCAAGGTATCCCCGAGTCGTGGTATCTTCCGTTTCGGGAAGAGGGGGAAGTTGAGTCCGAGATTCATTGGACCGTTTGAGATTTTGGATCGAGTAGGCGAGTTAGCTTATCGACTGGCTCTACCTCCGGCGTTGAGCCGAATTCATATTGTGTTTCATGTCTCTCAGTTGCGGAAGTATGTTGCCGACCCGAGTCACATACTTCAGTTCGATGAAATCGAGATCGCCGACGATCATTCATATGAGGAGCGTCCTATGCGAGTTTTAGAGCGGCGAATCAAACAATTGAGGAATAAGATGATTCCTTTGGTTAAGATTCAGTGGTCTAGGCACGGAGTCGAAGAGGCTACTTACCGAGGATAGTATACGGGAGAGTTATCCCGAGTTGTTTGACCCTTAGTTTCGGGGACGAAACTCTTTTAAGGGGGGTGTATGTAATACCCGGTTGTAATTCAGTAATTATCATTCAGTACTTATCATTCAGTAATTTCACTCATTATTGATCATTTGTCACTCATATTCAATCATGGTATTTCACCGTTCAGAGTAATTGTATCGTGTATCAATCGTCGTTCATCACTAATATAATTGGAGTTCCGTGCCGTGTTTATCATCTTTGTCATTTTTCATTGTGGGCTGTGCGTGAGGAGTAGCGCACGCTACGTACTCTTTCTAGCGCGCGCTAATTGAGTACAGGTAGCGCACACTACCACTCAGCATTAGCGCACGCTATTATTACCCTGACTGCAGTCCAGAAGGTACTGGACTGCAGGTGAGTTATTAGTAGCGCACGCTACGAGTGGTAAGTAGCGCGCGCTAGTGGGTTGTAGTAGCGCACGCTAATAATTGCTGTAGCACGCGCTAAGGACGGATCAGGTTGAGTCCAGTGGCTCTTTGGATACCTGGATTAATTCATAGCGCACGCTATGAGTTGTTTTTAGCGTACGCAATCGATATTATAGCGCACGCTAAATATTGGTTGTAGCGCACGCTACCGAGGTCAGATCAGAGGACAGGCGGTTTCTGGATTCCAGTACTGGGCACCAAATAATTCGTTAGCGCACGCTAACCATGGGTATTAACGCACGCTAATGGTATGGTTGTAGCGCACGCTACAAAAGGTACGTAGCGCACGCTACCGTGTTCGGACAGTGGGTACTGGACTACCCAAAACACCCGTTAGCGCACGCTAAGAGCTGGGGCTAGCGCGCGCTAAACTGGGATTGCTATAAATAGGACAGTTCAGCCCTTACTCCGTCATTTATCATTTCTATTCGTTTCTCTGGTGGTTTCGGGCGATTCCGGGCGTCTTGGAGAGTGTTCTTCGAGGAGTAATCATCAATCATCATTTTCAAGCTTATTTCTGGGATTAATCATCATTTCAACATCCTCATCACATCAAATCTAAGGTATTAATCTCTTGGATCTAGAATTTCGGATTTTTGGGTTTTTCCTTCTGATTTCTTCGTGTAAGCTTGGATTATCATTGGAATATGTTAGATATGGATTATCTACCTTGGATAAATATATCCCTACGGATTTATTGGCTATTTTCGGAATTATTTCAAGAACCCTTGGGGTTGACTTCGGTTAATTGGGGATTTTCCGATTGATGTTGTTGTAATCTTAAATTGTGGACTCCTATTGGATTATTGATACCATTGAAGTGTTTTGTTAGTTCGAAATACTCATTTTGGTGTTGGTTTCGACAAATTCGGGATTGGATATTTTCGAAGTTGTGTGGTTGGTTACGTATTCGTTAGAATGCCCCTATGAGTTTGATTATCGTTGTATCGACCTTTGGGTTAGTCGTGTTTTGTTGCTTGATACGTGTATTGAACGGTTGTTGGTAATTATTATTATTCAAGGTTGTTCGAGCGACCGGTATCACGATTAGGACGTTGTTCGTGGAAGGACATTGTCATCGGTATTGTGTAAGTTAATTCTTACTCGGTTAAAAGGATATCCATTCCTTTTGTTGTTGATCATTCATAATCATAACTCGTTCATCATTGTATTAATCATATTGAGACTTGTAATTGTCGAATAATCACTTCACTAGCGAGGAACGACGGTTCCAACCATTTCATTGAAACTATCAATCACTTCATTATCACTTTCATATCGGTGAGTCATTCTTGACTTTGTCAGATTATTATTATTCATTGATATTCATTATGGTCATTCTCGTTCATATGACCTTCTGGGTTCATATTGCGTGGCCGGGTGCGGATGTGTGGAATTTTTAGTCGGGCACATGATGGCCATGTATTGGGAGTGATACATTGGACTGTGCACACGGTAACGATTACCTCCGTGAGACTAATTAGGTACAAGGACGGGTGTGTCCGGTCATCCGTCTTGTACACTTGCACAGAACACTACGGGCGTACTATGATACTCCTCTTCAGCGTAATTCATAATTAAGGATATTTCATAACTTCAGTTAAATCATGATTGTGTATTTTCAACCCTTGAGAATTGTTGTTCTGTGTAACTGACCCCGTTTGGGGAATTTTGTTTTCAGGTCACGGCAAGGCAAAGGCACGGGAAGAGCATGCTGACGGCGAGGAGTCCTAGTGATACTAGTAGGGGCCCCCAGTTATTTCGTTTATTTCAGTCATTTCAGTCATTTCCGTCATTTGTATTTTCCGCTGCAAATTCCGTTTTGAGATGTTTAATTGTTCAGGGTGGTGTATTTTATCTCCATATAAAATATACTAGTATTCGGTTTTGTCCTGGTGTGTTGTACTTAAACTCCTCATCGGAGTACTCGGTAACATAATGTGGTTCGGTACTACAATTATACTATTTAATTCATCATTTTCATTTGCCTGGTGGCTCCCAGTCGGGGATTCACGACACTGTAATATCCGCCTAGTTTGGGGTGTTACAATTGCAAGGCGCCAAAGAATATCCAAGCCTACTACAAGCACTATAAATAGTACTTGACTCAAGAGTCAAATTACATGGAGGAAGATAATGAGAATACGGAGGCGAACCATATTGAGATCCCTCCTCTCACCATTGCGGACAAAGACCAACATTTGGATGTTGCTGACTTTGACTAGATCATTGTAGTATTGACTAGTTTTTCGCTTTGCTTATGTTTTGTCTTGTCTTTAGTTTTCTTCCGAGAACTACTTTGGGATTTTCTATGAATGTAATAAAGTTGATCATGATGAATAAAATTCTTTTAATTGCTGTGATTGTGCAAAAGGGAATTTTATTTTTCCCCTCAAAAGCATGTTTGGTTTATTACAAAACAATTGCTCAGTAAAGAATTGCTTGGTTAATTTGATACATTGGTGGATTTTCATCAAAACTTTTGACCAAGACTAGGCGCATCCTCCTTGGTATTTGTTTATGCTTTGAAAGTTTAAACGGAATCAGTGGTTTTTAAACAGCCTTAGCTGTACCGACATTCCTACTTTTTTTGCAAGTCTGCCAAGTTGGAGTTACCGAAAGGATCATTAGTCGAGATATAAATCGAACACCCCGATGCGTTTTGAAATGTTTAAACGCTCCTATGGCCATATTGCCATAGTATTGTATCAACATTAATACCTTTGAAAAAGGTTTCAACCTTGCTCTATCACTCAACAATAGGAAAATACCAAAATAGCAACTTGAAAAGAGCACTGTGATCTGAGTTTAATGATCCAGAAAGTGCACGACCTATGGACAGAAATATACGGAAGTCTAGTTTCCAGAAGAACTAACCATTCATCCATAGACTGCTTAACGAATGGGTTATTGCTATTTTAGTGAACAAAGGTCAAGCTACGCGGAAATTATTTCCAGCGATTGTGCTAAACCTTGATCCTAACCAACTTGGTCGTAGTGGACTGGAATGGAGAACTCAAAGCGCACGCTATGTGTAGAAGACAGCGCGCGCTAGCTGTAGTAGTAGCGCACGCTAAGCAATCACAGTAGCGCACGCTAGGACTCGAGCAGGACAGAGGATAGTTAGTTATGGACTCCCATTTCTGGGCAACAACTACCAGGTAGCGCACGCTAACTCTCGGATAGCGCACGTTAGAGGAAGGTGTTAGCACACGCTATGGTATAGGTAGCGCACGCTAACGATGCTGGCAGAAGCCACTGGACTATCGGGTGACCCCGTTAGTGCACGCTAATATTTAGGCATAGCGTGCGCTAGACTGAACGCAGTATATAAGGGACAGTTGTCCCTGCACTTGTCATTCTTCATCATTTTCACTTATTCCGATCGGGAGAGCTCGGGAGAGGCGATTTGGGGTGATTTGAGGCGGTCCTTCTTCAACAATCATCATCTTGAGTTGGATAACAAAGATTTCACAATATTTAATCCATTTACATCTTCCAAATCAAGGTAAAAATTCTTAGAACTCTGGTTTTGTGAATTTTGTGGATTTTCTTAGATTCATCCGATTTATCCATTTTGGAGATTGAGAATCTTGAGATTATGATGTATCTACCCCGTACCCATGTTTCCCCTACGATTATAGGATTATTTTGTACCTTGTTCGGACGTGAGAGGATTTGGGCGATTTTCCAACCCCTAAATGTTTATCCGTGTAGTTTCGTGAATTGTAGGCGGGTTTCGGGAGTTTCTTCGTGTGATTTGAGTATGGATGATTGATTATCGTATTCCTTGTGAATCGTTTAGGCACCGGAAGTGCGTTCTTAGACCTACCGAACTTATACTCTTTTCCTTTCGATTCTCGATGTCTCAAAGGCAAGTATATGTTTATGATTGTCCGTTGTCGACTTTGAAAGTGAGGTATATGAATTGTATGATTGTACATATTCACTCTGTGACGGACCGACGGGTCCTCAGAGGGTTCCATGGCTTTTGGTGCGGTTCAATGAATAGTTTGGGTTAGCCACCATGGGAGGGTCCGACGGGGCCTCAGAGGGTTCCGTTGCCTTTGGTGCGGTTCCATGGTTAATCATGTATGTATTGAAATGAGATTTAGTTATTCCGGAATACTAGTCTTGAAATGACGAATTGACGGTTACTTTTACTTCATTGTCGAGATGTATTATACTTGTACTAGCTACGGCTAACCCCTCTAGCCAGAGAAGATTCCTAAGAAGAGGACGGAGCTGACTCCTGAAGAAAGAAAGCTGGCCAATCTTGATAACCGGGCCAGAGATGTATTATATCAGACTCTTGACAAATCCACCATGGTCAAGATCAAGAACTGCAAGAATGCCAAAGAAATCTGGGACACATTAGGCCTAATGTGTGAAGGAACGGAGCTGATCAAGGAAAACAAGCTGTCAATTGCTATCCAAAAATTTGACAACTTTAAAATGAAGAATGGTGAATCCATAGATCAAGTGGACACAAGGTTCACTGAGATTATTAATGAGATCAACTCCCTGGGCAAAACCTATGGCAACAGGGAAATGGCACTAAAGGTTCTCAGATCTCTCAACCCCGAATGGAGCATGAAGGCTGTGGCCATGAGAGAGTCCAAGGACCTGAATAAGATAAAGATCCAGGAGATGTTCTCTGATCTGAAGGCTTATGAGTTCGAGCTTCCAAGTTCATCCTCAACTGAGCCTGCAGAGAAGGGAATCACATTTGCAGCCGAGTCCCCTGCCAAGAGCCTATTTGATGTGAAACCTCCAAATCCATTAGATTTTGAGGAAGAAATGGCGTTTATAATGCAAAGGTTCAGCAATTTTAGAAAGAACTACTCCAAATATAAGAAAAATTATAAGGAGAATCCAAGAAGGAACCAGAAGGCTGGAAGCTGGAAAGTAGAATGCTACTTCAGGATCCAGGAGAACGGACAGGCAGGTACCGGGTCGGCATGAAGATGATGGGAAAGTGTGATGTTGTGTCTTGTCTTTGGTTATATTTTGTATTTCCTCATTTCAGTGTTGTTGTACTTGAACGGTTTTTGAATACTCGAGTACTATTTTCAGTTTCCGTGATGTTCCGGCCTGTGTTACCGAGGTATTGGATTGTGATATGTTGTATTTGGATATATATTGGATGTGGTTTGAATACCATTTGTATTGTCCTTCATTTCATTATATTGGACCTCTTCGGTCAAAGATAGTTCCGCGTATAAATAGCCTTATGGGTCCCACGACGGGGCTCATGGCGTTGTAATATACCCTGAATAACTTGGGAGCTTGAAGAGTTCACATGGAATATGGAAAAAAGCATCCCAAATTGGAAAAATAAAATATTCTTAATTCGGTTATTATTAAGAAAGTATATGAGTAGTTCAAACAAGCTAGTAGTCTATTTTAATGATTCGACGCTTCTGCTGATTGGCCGACAGAGTCCGCATGCATGGCCCCTGTGCCATGCATCTTGGTTCTTGGTCCTTAGCAATTAGATTTTGGGCTGGAAATGACCGACTTGGGTCTTGTGGCCTGGAGATAGGAGTTTCAGCTGAAACTACAATACTTTTGCAGTAAGGCCAAATGGAGTTTTATGACCAAGCCTGAAATAACCTAATAGTTGAGCTCCCAGATTTAAAGAGCCAAACAAGTTAGCTCTTCTATAGTATGACTCTTCATACTCTAAACGTGTGATATAGAGGATTCCAGTGGTGTGAAGACAACCTATGAGAGTGACTCTTGATGTGAAGGGTTACAGAAAATTTATAGCCCCTTAAACTGCAGTAACCACTCACTTGATGGAGATTCATTGAGTCATATAAAATTAATGAGAAATATATTAATGTATTAATGAGAAACATTGGCGGCGTCCATGGCGATGGCCTTGTGGAAGAGGGATAAATCGTCAAGTTCGTCGGGTAGGGAAATGGAGATTTGGCGGGGAGGCATGAAGCGAGGGCCAGAGCCGGCCTCAATGTATTGTTAGCCTAGGCAATGGCCTAGGGCCTCCTATTTAGGGGCCCTCCAATTTAGGGGATAATAATGAATAATAATATATATTATTTATTGCTAGTAATTAGAGAGTTCGCGCACAAAAAAGCAAGAAGAGTAATAACTTCTTAGATTTGTAATATTGTAACGAATTTTTTTTTCTATATTATTTTTTTGGATTTTATTAATTTTATTAAATTTTCTCAAAAAAATGATATGAATGAAAAAACTGCCTAGGGCCTCTGATATCCTAGAGTCGGCCCTGGCGAGGGCGTAAGAAGAGTACAGAACGGGTAAGGAGAAAAGGTGTTGGTATATTTACCATGCTTTGAATCTACTTCATGAGCTGCAAATCTGAAAAGATCAAGTAAGAGACAGATTCGTTAATTAAGCAATCAACATATATATATATATAAGTGATTCAAGGAAATAATCCGAAGATGGGAAATGTTGAGTCGAGAATTTCTGTCTTCTTAAAGCAAATTCGCCCCCACCGCAGTGTATAGCGTCTGCCTCCCAGGAGAAAACAACATCTCGATGTGTTGATAAATCTATCATCGCACCCTCAGCGAACTAGAATAAAATTTGAACTATCACCGACGCGACCGAAAATATATGAAAAGAATTTTTTTTCGAAAAAAAAGACTTGGAAATCTGCTGGAAAGAAACTGACGAGAATTCATCTCCTGTAAAATCGCATCCCTCACATCTGTATTTATAGGTGAAGATGAGAGAGAGATATGTGCTGGAGGAACTCTAATTAGGATTGGTCTCTTCAACACTTATCCTAATTTATTAATATATTAGTCCGATAATTATCAAATAATTTGATATTTATCCTAATATATTAATTCGATAACTATCAATCGAATTGATATTTATCCTAATCCGAAAATTCGAATTTTATTAATGAGGCGGTTTAGCAAAATGAATTTTGCCAAATATAATTGCAGTAAAAAGATAACTTCGAGACGCCGAGATATTTCGCCCAAATTGCCCTTCAACCGAGCCGAGCCGAGCCGAGCCGGACAGACGTATGGCGGCGACGCGCGCGTGTGTGTGTGTGTGTGTGCGCGAGGGGCGCCTAGTCACACATCCACTCATGTCTCACTTTTGAACAAGAGTTTGTCCACATCTCCTTATATACTCACAATTTTTCCCTTCCTTTTCCAATGTGGGATAACATCCCAAGACCCATTTCTAAAGGGTTCACTTTGAAACATTACATCTCATTCATACCTCAATAATTTTGAGTGTTCTTACATATTTTGTAAATCTCGTACGGAGTACTACGTATTCCAACTAAGTCAAGATTTTACCTCATAGTCGAGACCACTCAAAATTGCCTCTCAAGTGGGTTGTTCAAAACAACCCCTTTATTCCTCTTTTTACAACAATCCCCCACATGAATGAGATTGATGGTCCAACGGCACACGTCAGACTCGGAGTTTGACTTGGTGATAGTTACTGCGGTTAGACATTGCATAGGATAGGTAGAGTATGCTCCTTAAACCTTCCCTCGAAAAGATATATTCTCCTTACTGGCTAGACAGTATGACTAGATGCCTTTGAACTGTCCGACCGCTTGTGTAAGTGCTCGTATATCCTTCACAAGTGCCCTGCCTGATTTATTCTGTTCTCATTATTGTGCCCGTTTTTTCCGTGGACACCGTCCTGGTTCTGCGAGAGTTTCTAAAGAATTGTGCCTTGCAATTCTCCTTTGAAGCGACCCCTCTTTACTCCAACATAGGTGATTCTAAGTGTTTTGAGCAAACCGGTATTTTACTCCACCCGACTATACATTGTTGACTGAAGAATCATTAAACGTATAAGCTTAACCTCTCCCTATCGGTATCACTGTTTTCATCCTATGAATGGTCGGTTTGGGGTAACCCCCACAGTGATCGTGCCCAGTTTTATGAATTGGTTGTCCCATTGAACCTAGATCTTAGGATCTCCAGTCAGCTTAGGTTGGGTATCCTCCATAAAACCATTAACTCATGGCAATAGACCAATTCCTCTTCATGATTTATCAACAAGGTCTTTTGATAACCCTTTGGTTACGGATCCGCGATGTTATCTCTTGACGAATTGTAGTCAATAGTGATAACCAATGTTGATAGCAAAATGGTATTATGTCTTTGCCTCATATGACGAGACTTACCATTATACTTTTGCTCTGTGCTATGTCAATCGTAGATTGACCATCATAATAAATACATATTGCGGTCACAGCTTTGCCCATTTTGGAATATCTTCTAGAAGTTGGTATTGCATTATGCCTCTTATGCGGTTATGAACTCAGATTCCTTTGTAAATCGAAAAATAACCATCTATATTAAAGATTTCCATACCGCTGCTGCACTGGCTAGTGTGAAACATATTCACTATTTAGACATTAAATTCATAATATCAGATATCCAATTTGCATTACTATATCATTTTAATAGTTTTTGAATATCTCATGTCATGCAGCATATACACACAAGTAATCTTTATATCATTGTAATCACCAGTTGATGATTAGTTTCCTGATTACTCGTGTATCCACATAGTCTACTCACGATATAGACTGTGTTTAGTCTTGTACAATTCACTTAGTACATTAGACATTTAGTTATTCTTGAAAGACCAGTTAGCTTTGTGCTTGGATAGATGCACCATATTCATTGGCATTCCAATTGATTCCGTTGATCTTTCCAAGATTCATGTCATCATAGTATGACTGACCTCATATGAGACATTATGAATGACTTGAGATTTTACATCTTAGAATCATCTCTTTAGTCTCATATATTTATCTTTTCAGACTTTGTTGAATTGATCCCCTTGTAAGTACTTACATCAATGACTCGATCATTCAAATTCATTCTTAAAAATGACATAGTCGTCATGTGTATTTGACATATACACACTTGATATTTTCATTGTCTTGAATCTTTTTGACATTATAAATTGGCATTTTTAACGTTTTGAAATTACGTTACCAACTATTAACCGAGACTTCAATTTCTCATAGATCAAATTACTAATTTTAAGCGTCCCCAAAAATAGCAATTTTTCATTAACTACATTACCAAATTGAGCATCCCCAAATTGAGCATCCCCAAATTGGTACTTTTCGGTCATTTAATCACCATATTTGAATGTTGTCAAATCGGAGATTTGATCACATCGTTTGAAGTCATTGCTTGACACCACAATGTCAAAGATTTTACTCCACTGTTTTAGTGTCAATTTAGATTTAAAATAATTTCACTAAGTTGCAGACTTTCAACCGTTGCGCTAGGGACATATGCCTCTGGTTCTTCCAAGTTGTCTTTTCTCAGAAACGCCATTTAGAAAGACTCCATGTATGTTCATTTGATATACTTCTACGTTCTGCAAAGCAGCAATAATATATATCATAATAATAAACTTTATTCTCATTGCTCGAGAATATATCTCACATTATTTTAGGCTTTCACGTTACTACAACCTCAGTTAGTAGTTTCGCCTCTTATATATCCATGGATCCATTTAATTTTATTTTTCAATTGAATTCACTTTGGATCGTAGTGGTATCCATTCCAGAGGAAGATCCATCGAATATTAAATAAAATTCTACACAATAGAATTATTCTTTCTCTCTTATATGACCATACGAAGAGTATATATGGCATTGTAAATTATCTTCTAGCACGCATATTAGAAATTTCAGACGTAGTGATTTTCCAAGTTCAAGCCTTTTTGCTTCAACCTTTAAAATCACTTAGTGATTCATTTCACATTGATAAATCCATAGTATCTCATAATTGATTTAGTTTTTAAATCAGTTATGCATTTGATACACTATTTTCCTTAACTCGATTAGTACATACTGATATGTCAGACTATCAAATTATTGCACTACGGATTTATACGCATCATGCATCATGTGCGTATCCAGTGAAGATGCAGTCGACCGTCTTGGGTCAAATCTTCACTTGCTTTGGCTTAGGAACTTTTGTCTTAGCCAGACCCCCCCACATTTTTAGTATTTCTAAAATTGTTTTACTACATTCAGAACTAATAGGAAATTTCAATTATTTCCTAGTATGGTATCTTGTTTTAAGTTAACTAGTCTCCACATGACTAATATCCTTATATTCAGAGATAGTTTGAATTGATTAATATCGTTTTTGCGTCTCCGTTAGAACACAATTCAACCATCTTAATTTCCGAATTAAGTTGGCTTTGTATCTCGAGCTTTTAGAGTGTAAATTTCTCTTTTTAGCTTCATTCTTACTCATTATCGAGTACATGTAATAAATATATCACTATACTTATAGAGTAATCACATTTCTTATTACAACCTCTCATAAGAGTAGGTTTCATCATCATTTAAAACCTCTCTGGTTTTAATATTCGATTAAAGAACTTTTATGTTTTTTTTGGCACTAAAATTCAATTATTGAATTTCTCCGAAATTTCAGCATGGTTCCAAGTAGAACAAAAAATTCTTAGCACAAACGCTGATACACCACCTTAAACCCACATTCAGTGATCCTCGATCAATCGATGCGTTAGGGTTAACAAGATCTCAAATTTCTCCGAATTTTCAGCGTATAGAGCTAATATCAATATTCGTCGTATTAGGTATCACATGGATCACCGTAATAGGCTCGTGTGTCACTGCCACAATAGACCGACACCAACACGAGAATATATAATTTAACCGGAAGAACAAATCCAACCAAAATTATAATTCTCAAGCCGACCCACAATCTGTACTCACTAGGTACCAGGCCCATTAGTTTTTTTAACATCCGAGCATCCACAAGAATTTAACATTCCAATGATTATTTATTTACAAATAATCAAACGATAACTAAATAAAATTAATTATAAAATGATGTTGGAATAATCATTCGTGCAACCCAATATCCAATTATATAGTTAATATTTCCTTGTCTCGGTCAGGAGTGTACAAAAGTGATGGACAAATCACACAATTCACGTAAGATATGACTCTATTCCATAAATTTAAAGGTCAACTAATTGTTAATTATATAATTTAACAATTAAATTATTGACATAGCTTACGTGCCATATAGTACCATTAGTCACATAAAATTTCTTTTTATATCACGTGAGCCCATAAACACTTTATAAATAATAATAAATTAATTATTTAGAACAAGTGAACACATATATAATGATGCAAGCAATTTGTATTTTCTTGTAAAATCGCATGGCTCGCTTGCCAAAATTATATAAAGTTATGGTAATTAGATATATGATTTTAATCCACAATTAGAAGTCAGAAGCCAAACTTAAGTTAAACCAGACACTATATGACATACAAGCTACTTCAAACGCTAATTCAAAATTATTTCAACATAATACAAATCACATAAATGGCAATAATTACTCACATGGAAGAAGAAAAATTAGACATTTTAATAATTAATGTCCGTAATTCTTATACTTACCGTCATCACGTACTGAGGTATTAATCGCATTCAAAATTATTTAATCCAAACAAACATGATTGAATTGGATTAAAAGTAGCTAAGCATCAGCATGACAAAAGCACAAATCAATTGTACCTTAATTCAACATATTATCCATATGCAGCGATGCAATCAAGCAGATCGGCTTTTTCACAAATAATAGTATAATTTGCTTTAAGATTGTTTGTATATTTACCATGCTTTGAATCTACTTCATGAGCTGCAAATCTGAAAAGATCAAGTAAGAGACATATTCGTTAATTAAGCAATCAGCAAATAATATATATATATATATATATATAAATATTTATAAGTGATTCAAGGAAATAATCCGAAGATGTGCGATGTTGAGTCCAGAATTTCTGTCTCCTTAAAGCAAATTCACCCACACCGCAGTGTATAACATCTGCCTCCCAGGATAAAACAACATCTCGATGTGTTGATAAATCTATCATCGCACCCTCAACGAACTAGAATAAAATCTGAACTATCACTGACGCGACCGAAGATATATGAAAAGAATTTTTTTCGAAAAAAAGGGCTCGGAAATCTGCTGGAAAGAAACGGACGAGAATTCATCTCTTGTAAAATCGGACCCCTCACATCTGTATTTATAGGTGAAGATGAGAGAGAGAGATGTGCTGGAGGAACTCTAATTAGGATTGGTCTCTTCAACACTTATCCTAATCTATTAATATATTAGTCCGATAATTATCAAATAATTTGATATTTATCCTAATATATTAATTCGATAATTATCAATCAAATTGATATTTATCCTAATCCGAAAATTCGAATTTTATGATTAAGGTGGTTTAGCAAAATGAATTTTGCCAAATAAAATTACAGTAAAAAGATAACTTCGAGATGCCGAGACATTTCGCCCAAATTGACCTTGGACCGAACCGAGCCAAGCCGAGTCGAGCCGGACGGACGACGGAGGCGCGCGCGTGTTTGTGCGCGAGGGGCGCCTAGTCACACATCCACTCATGTCTCACTTTTGAACAAGAGTTTGTCCACATCTCCTTATATACTCACAATTTTTCTCTTCTTTTTTCAATGTGGATAACATGTCAAGAACCATTTCTAAAGGGTTCACTTTAGAACATTATATCTCATTCACACTTCAATCATTTTGAGTGTTCTTACATGTTTTGGAAACCTATCTCATTCATACCTCAATCATTTTGAGTGTTCTTACATGTTTTGGAAACCTCGTACGGACTACTACGTATTCCAACAAAATCCCGACTTTAACTCATAGTCAAGACCACTCAAAATTGTCTCTCAGGTGGGCTTCTCAAAACAACCCCATTATTCCTCTTTTTCGAAGAAAAGGAGGGTTAGAGTTTGGATCAAAGGGGATGAAGGAGTGAAGGAGAGCATGGCCATGGATGAGTTCTTCTTGGGGGGGTGGGGGGGTGGGGACGATGGGGGTTAGAGTGAGTACTGTGTGGGGGATTGAAGGAAACAAGTAGGTGGAGTTAACGGCGTAATGGATTAATCCTTGTGATATTTTCCTAAAATTAATTATTAAAAAGGAAGAAAATAACAAATAAAGTAAATAAAAAAAGAACAATAAATGTACCAAAAAAAAAGATATAAAAAAGTCTAAAAACACACAAGCCAAAAATAACCAAAAAATACCATAAAATAAGAAAAAAAAAAATACCACAAAACAAAAAAATATTTTTTATTATTTGAGTATTTTTTATTTTCTGGTTTTCTGATTTTTTAGATTCTTTGGTTATTTTTTGATTGTATTTTGGAATTTCATTACTGTCTATTTTTGTTTTTTATTGTTAGTTTAATATTTTGGTTATATTTAACTTTTTTAAATTTTATGGTACTTTTAATACGTTATTTCAAGTTATTTTTTTTTACTATTTTTCTGGTAATTTGGATTGAAGTTTGCTCCGGAATTTATCCGCACATACTCAAATACTAGATGTTTTCCGGTGCGATGCACCGCATGGGATATTCTCTTATTAGAAAATAATTTCTTGATCTCTAAATTTATTTTTGATAATCTTCGACATGAATATCATATTAGCGTAATATTAATAATGACTTATTGAGTGTATTATGGGGTGTAATATAATTTAAGAAAGAGTACTACATTAGCGGAGTGTTAAGTCAATTAGTGTCCATTATATGAACAAATTTCCTGGACATACCGAAAAAAGTAGGAACAAATTTTAGAGACGAAAGTAATATGTGATTAAGTCTTAATATATGTGTATGTGTGCAGTGTATGTTTTATTATTTTTAGTTATTATAATTAAATAAATATCATAATTTATTTTTTATGTAAGAAATAAATGAGTTAATATATTTTTATTTTGCATCAATTAATTTTACTGAAAATAAATATTCATAGTTTTTATAATATAATTTTTTTGTGCAATCGGCCATTATTGTAAATCCATCATATGGATGTCTAGTTGAAAATTGTAAAATAAAAATTAATTTAATATATTTTTTATTAAAAATAATTTAATTTAAAAAATTATAAACATTTAAAATTGTAAGCTAAAAATAAAGGAAGAATTTTTTTTATTGGTAGATGAGTGTAAGTTGTGGAATAAAACTCCCATAATACATATCTAGAATTTTTTTTAAGAAATTTAAGGATACATCTCTATATATAAACTATATTTTAAAATAAAAAATCAAAAAACTTAGAGAGTGACATGTGTCACGACTCTCTTTTAATAGAAGTATAGATATGTGAGAAGTTTACTCAAACTTATTAGATTGGAGAACACTTAACACATATAGGTTGGAGTTTAAAGCATTTTTTTTTATTTTTTTTATTTTTTAATACTCCCTCCACTTTTAAATAGATGTCATTTAAGATTTTTGTAACTTTTTCAAAATAGATGTCACTTTAGCTTTATTCTTCTTTTTATTCCATTATTACCCCTAATTAATTAACCTCAAAATTCATCTTTTCACTCTTCATTTATTATAAAATATCATTTATTAGGGATAAATTTTGGTATAAAAGAATTTTCTTAATTTGTGTGCACAAAGCTAAAGTGACATCTATTTAAAAGTGGAGGGAGTATATTTTTAAATTTGGTAAAACAATTTAGTGAAGATCATTTATTTCTTATATATCCAAAACTGTTTGGTAATCTAACATTTACTACCTCTTTAAATGCGAATAAATCCTCACACAAGCCTTTAGTAAGCCATAAATTGTCATAAATTGCATTGCAACACAAATGATGAAAAATGATAGGGTAACACCCTGAACCACACCCCCCAAATACACTCGTGCTTTATGGATGTTGTACTACGTGCTTTACTATTAATTTTATTATAATATTATTATGAATATTTTATCTATAAAGCATGCAGTACAACACCCATAAAACACGGGGTGTGTATGTGGGTGTGGTTCACGGTGTTGCCCTATCACCCTCCATAAATGATACATATGTGAAATCATTTGTACACTTGGCAAAAACTGTGACGCACCGCGAAAGGAATCAAAATTCTTTTGGGTATTTTTTATTTTGCTTTTAGGAGTTTGTTTTTCTTTTTTTTTTCTTTTTTTCTTTAGTTTTCAGTTTTTTTTCACATTTTTTCAAATTTTTTATATTTTTTCATAGTTTTTCTATATTCTTACTAATTTTGCAGAATTTTCTACTTTCTTAGTATATTTTATTGAAAATTTGGGATTTTTAGACGTAACCCCCTATTTTGTCCTTATTTTTAGTTGACACACGCATAATAAAAATTTTAAGTTTCCACACTACAATTAGCCTCAGTTCAATTTTCTATCCAACTTAATTTTTATCTTCCCTAAATATCTCTTTTTGTACTTTATTTTTGGAAATTAATATACAACAAAATAATTTTGTATATGACCTAATATACTATATATATACGTGTATGTGATTTTATTACCATAAAATATATTTGAACATTAATTCGTTTTATATATATATAGGTAGGTTCTCGTGAGAATGATATTTAAGTTAAGAAATAAGAATGAATTTGATCCATAGATCTTGATTAAATGGATGACTTAGATTTATTTTCACAAAAACGTATGCATAGAATGTAATATTCTAGTACATCGATTTTTGATGCATATAATGCAAAGTTTTTCTGCATTGCAAGTTTGATGCACGAAATGCATATATTGCATGCAAAAGCCAATCTGGACCGTACATCACAGACAGATCATGTAACACCCCGAGATATTCGGAATAATTACAGCGCCGTAAACCCTTTAAGTAAGGATTTACAAGGCTAATTAAAAGAAATGTGAATATAATCTAACGATACCACAGAAATTCAAGTTACAAACCGGTTCCAACTGATCCAATGAGTTTATTAATACAACCATATCGAAATGATATTAATAAGACACGCGTACTCGAGTACTGAAAATGAATCAAGAAGACAAATCACAAAAACAACAAACATCACTGAGCCCCTTCGTCACGTCAGACGTGGTCGCTTCCCCGCTCCTCGGCTACCTGAACATCAAAATAAATGTCCACCCCCGAAGGGGTTAGCAAAACGATGCTAGTACAAGTATCATATTAAATCAATCGGATATGCCACAACAATGCATAACAAAATACACAACATGGATTTCCGCTACCGGAATCCAACAATGCGAATCCACAAGATTCCATTTACACAGTATGGGTATTCCAACGATCCAGCGCCCTCAACATAGATCCCAAGATGATCCCGTCGGACCAACACGAGGTGGAAAAACCCGTCCAATGATCCAGCGCCCTCAGCCTAGATCCCAAGATGATCCCGTCGGACCAGCACAAGGTGGACATCCGATCCAGCGCCCTCAGCATAGATCGTACAACATACACGAACACAACTCATGCATACATATATGCCAAATCGCTATGTCCATCAACATGAACATACAAACACTAGATAACGAATATCATGACAATTCAACGAAATAAATCCCATGTTCAACAACATGAATAAACCACATGTATGCTCAAAATACCAATATTAACAGATTACGATACTTGCCTCGAAGATGGCAAGAACTAAACACTCCAATGATCTCAACACACTCGAAGGCCGCCTCCTTCGATCAACGTAGCAAGCTCGAACCTTAACAAAAGAAATGATATAGAATTCATCTCAAGTCGCATTTAATGCCTATCAATCCGGTTTACGGCCAAAAGCTCTAAATATGTAATCGCCGAACTACTTAGCGTACGCTACGTACTCTACGTAACGCGGCGCTAAGTCCGCTGTTAACGCACGCAATGACCAAGTCTAGCGACGCTAGCTATGTAATCGACAGCTTCTCTCGATCACCGATCGACTCGATCGATGACATAACGCATATTACGTACAAACGTAGCGACGTTAACTCATTCCCGATAGCGCACGTTAATATACATATCTTAGCGTCGCTAACTGCATGTCGATTTACTATCAAGCGTAAAACTTGATCTAATGGTGATGAAACTCATGAAATCTACAGTGTTAATACATGTCATCTCCGTGCATATCATGCTCATACGGTTTGTGAAAGATCTTTACGGATTAAACGACTACGAGATACGAGGATACGTATAATCATCACAACACCATAACTCATCTTTGATCTTCAAGAAAATATCCTAAGTTCAATCCATTCCATGTCCCAAAAGTATGATTCCTTTATGTAAAGACATAAGAACTTGGAAATCTCCATATATTGGTCATAATCGGTTTTGAAGCTTCATGAATATGCTAGGAGTTCAAACACTAATAGGTTCAATGGATTATACGATGAATAAGTACCAAAACATCGAAAATATCCTTTTAACACATGATGTTCGAATACTTATGAATTTAAGTGACTAGATAATCCCAAATCATGATCAAAACGTCCTTTAGAACATTACTTAATATTGATGAAGAATCACCTACCTCAAAGTAGTGAAGAACAAGGAGGAACTTGAAGAAATCCAACGCCGAAGGCTTGAACACCAATCTCTAATGATCTACAATCTTCCAACTCGTGCTAGGATGATGATAGGAGAGGTTGAGGATGGAGGAAGTAACACTCTAAGTCTTAGGATTCGGATTTGGGAAGTGAAAAAAATTTGAAAAATGATAAAGGATGCTGTCCTATATATAGGAAATGGTTATTAGCGCGCGCTAGTCCCTATCCATAGCGTGCGCTAACGGCCATACGAAGCTTACTGACTTCACTGTAATCAGCATTTAGCGTGCACTATCCTCATATCAGTAGCGTGCGCTACTGCGTTGACTTGGCTTTTCCCGGAAGCCATCCAGGTTCATCCCGACATGATCCGACCGAGATCCGCAGCCGATCTCACCTACCACCCTGTCTTAATCATGCTGACTACGTATAGTGTGCGCTAAGGTTCATATATAGCGTGCGCTACGAACCCAATTTAGCGTACGCTACGCTAAGTCGATAGCGTGCGCTACATGTGCAAAATCACCACTTAGAACACATTCATGAAATCATGCGCTCAACAACACTGGATCATGAAATACAGAGAATAATACTTGGATCAAAATGCAACAATTACAATATCACAAGGTTCAAATACATATCAGAAATCTCGGGTATTACATCCTCTCTCCCTAAAAAGAAGTTTCGTCCTGAAACTTAAGATGAAAACAACTCCGGATACCTAGTCTTCATATTGTCCTCCGTTTCCCAAGTGGCCTCTTCAACTCCGTGCCGTGACCATTGTACTTTGACCAAGGGTATTGGTTTATTCCTCAATTGTTTGATCCGACTCTCAAGTATCTTGATTGGTCTCTCCTCGAAGGTGCCGTCATTAGCTATCTCGATCTCATCGAACTCAATGATATGACTGGGATCCGGTACATACTTCCGCAATTGGGATACGTGAAACACATTGTGAACGTGACTCAGCGATGGCGGTAAGGCCAACCTGTATGGTAAATCCCCAACTCTCTCGAGGATCTCAAATGGTCCGATATATCTCGGACTTAGCTTACATTTCCTCCCAAAACGGAAAATTCCTCGTGTAGGAGACACCTTCAATAGTACGTGGTCCCAAATGTCGAACTCTAGAGGGCGATGACGCACATCTGCATAAGACTTCTGTCGACTCTGGGCAGTCAACAGTCTTTCCCGAATCAAAGATATCTTCTCTTGAGTCTGCTATCAATTCCGGTTCCATCCCGATCAAGTCCGAAGAATCATCCCAGCACAGGGGTGATTGGCATGTTCTCCCGTACAAAGCTTCAAATGGTGCCATCTTAATAGAAGCATGCCAACTATTGTTGTAGGTGAATTCAATCAATGGCAAGTGAACTTCCCAATCAGTTGACCAATCCAAAGCACAAGCTCTAAGCATGTCTTCTACTGTTTCTATAGTCCTTTCGGACTGACCGTCCATTTGGGGATGATAAGCCGTGCTAAAGTTCAGCTCGGTCCCCAAAGCCCTGTGAACTGCCTTCCAGAAGTGTGACACGAAGCGACCATCTCGATCTGAAATAATGGTCTTCGGCGTCCCATGCAATCTGACTATCTCTGCAATAAATACTCGTGTCAATTTCTCGGGTCCCCATGTGTCCTTAATTCCTAGGAAATGAGCCGACTTGGTTAGTCGATTAACTATAACCCAAATCATATTCATTCCCATCTTGGTCCTTGGCATACTGGTGATGAAATCTATCGAGATATCCTCCCACTTCCACTGAGGGATCGGAAGCGGCTTTAACATCTCGGCAGGTCGCTGATGTTCAATCTTAACCTGCTGACAAGTCAAACACCTCGAAACGTACTCTGCTACGTCCTTCTTCATATTTCCCCACCAGAATTTTTGTTTTAGATCCTTATACATCTTATCACGCCTGTGTGAATAGAATAGGGCGCGCTGTGAGCTTCCTTCAGAATTGTCCGCCTCAAACCATCATCATCGGGAACGCAAAGTCGACTCTGAAATCTCAGAACTCCATCATCTTGTATCACGAATCCTGGGACCTTTCCTTTCTTTACTTCGTCACATAACCGAAGAATCAGAGAATCGTTCAACTGCCTAGATTTGATGTCCTCGACTAGTGACGAATTCAGTTCCATCACATATAGTTGCCCTTGGATTTCTGGTGACCATACTTCAATCCCTTCGTGGATCAGTTCTCGTTGAATGCTGGTTTGGGACGTAAGTGCTTCCAACACTCGAAGAGAAACAGGTTTACGGCTCATTGCATCGGTTACTACGTTTGCTTTACCCGGATGATAGAGAATCTCCAAGTCGTAATCCTTGATCAATTCCAGCCACCTTCTCTGCCTCATGTTTAATTCTTTCTGACTGAAAATGTACTTGAGGCTTTTATGATCTGTAAAGATCTGACAACGAGTGCCGTATAAATAACGTTGCCAAATTTTCAAGGCAAAGACCACAGCTGCTAACTCCAGATCATGAGTCGGGTAATTAACTTCGTATGGTTTTAATTGCCGAGAAGCATAGGCAATCACCTTATCCTTTTGCATAAACACACATCCTGCACTCGATTTGAAGCGTCGCAGTATACCATGAATCCATCGGGCCCATCCGTAATGCTAATATAGGTCTTGTCGCTGTCTCTTCTTAAGTTCATCAAAACCACTGGCATTTCTCATCCCACGTGAACTTTTGAGTCTTCTGTAACAGCTGAGGGAGCGGACGAGCAATTTTGGATAATCCCTCTACAAAACGGCGATAATATCCAGCAAGTCCTAAGAAGCTACGGACTTCTTTCACGTTATTAGGAGCTTCCCATTCCAAGATTGCTTCGACTTTCTTCTGTCTACCTGAACTCCGTCACCGATATCACATGCCCAAGGAAAGCTACTTCCTAAGCCGTAACTCGCATTTGGAAAGCTTCGCATAAAGCAGTTCCTTCCTCAAGGTGCTCAAAACCACACGCAAATGCTCGCATGCTCCTCTCGTGTCTTTCGAATAGATCAAGATGTCATCAATGAAAATGACCACAAACTTATCTAGGTATTCTAAGAATACCCGATTCATCAATTGCATAAATACCGCAAGAGCATTGGTAAGTCCAAATGGCATCACCACGAATTCATAGTGCTGCATCGGATCCAAAGCATTTCGGATATCCAATTCCTTAATTCTCAACGATGATATCCCGATCGCAAGTCAATCTTCGAGAATACCCTTGCCCCTTGCGCTTGATCAAACAAGTCGCCGATTCGAGGTATAAGATACTTGTTCTTGATCGTCACCTTTTTAGCTCCTGTAATCAATACATAATCGGAGGGATCCATCTTTCTTTCTGACAAAGAGAACAGTGCTCCCAAGGAGAAACGCTAGGTTGAATGTAACCCTTCGCAATAATTCCTCCGATTGCTTCTTTAGTTCATACATCTCGGTTGGCGCCATGCGGTATGGTGCTCGAAATAGGGACGGCTCTGTGCTCTAATTCGATAATGAACTCCACTTCTCTCTCATGAGGTAACCTGTAGTTCGTCAGGGAATACATCCAAAATTCATTCACAACTGGAATAGATGAAAGTTCTACTCCTTCTTCTTTCTTCATGGCATAGCACCAAATTCCATGACATCCCTGCTTCAGTAATTTCACTGCTTTCATCGCTTTGATCAATTTTCCCGAGCTTCCCGGTCTCCATCCTCTGAATAAGTGTTCAGTTCCGTCATCAGCAATGATAGAAATGACCCTTTTTCGGTAATTCAGAATAGCTCCATAACGGTTGAGCCAATCGTCTCCGAGAATTAAATCGTCACCATGGATGTCGACTACAATAAGATTCGACGGCCAATCTCTCCCTCCAATAGACACTGGAAAATCTCTAGTTTCTAGGGTTCCCACAATTCTCTCTCCGCTCGGCAAACCCACAACATAAGGTTCATAATAAAATAAACACGAGATTTTCAAACGATTAACACAGTTCAATGATATGAAAGAATGTGTAGCTCCTGAATCGAATAAGACACTTACTGGTTGCAAAAGGATCTGAATCGTACCTGATGCAACAGCAGTGTTCTGATCGTCAAATTTCCTCATCTCGCATAAAAGCGGAGGAACGGACTCAAAGATCGATGTCTCTCTCTTCCCAACATTCTCATGAAATCCACTGCTACGTCGGTTCACACTTATCTCCTTCTGAATCGCGCCGCAAAGGCGAGTACCAAATGATCTAGTCGCAACTCCACGTAAAGACGCACGGTGCCCTTCTTGCCCACAATCGAAACAAGTCACGTAAGATGTGGGGCAATCACGCCGAATATGCCCCGCCGACCACAATTATAGCATTTCTTTGATGCGTCCAAATCGCCGATGTTGTCCAACTTCTTTCCACCTCGAGAAGGATGTGGAGGTTTCCTAGATGAATAAATGAATACCTGCCTTGCGGGCCCACCACTCTTGTTTTCCGAGAAATTTCCGGTCACTTTCTGCTTCTTTGCCTCCATCGATTTCTCCACTGCCGCCTCTTTCATGTCGTAGGCCAGCGCTTTGTCTTGATACTGTCACAACGTAGTACACTCGAATCCGGACATGTACTGTTGAATCTCCGGCTTCATCCGCATATCGAAATGAAAGATCTTTTATGCCTCCGTTCTGACCAAGTGTCGTACACAAGTCAGCTGATGATTAAAAGTTTTGATTAAGTGTGTGACAGATGCTTCCGAACTCTGTGGTGAGAAAAACTCTCGGATTTTTGCCTCTCTAACTGGACGAGGACAATATTGTGCTTCCATCATTAGTTTGAATTCCGTCCAGTCAGCATTATGATTCTCAGGTCGAATAGCTTCCCACAGGTCAAAAGCCTCCCCAGTCAGAAAATACTGGGCAATAGGAACTTTCCGGTCCTCGGGACAGTTAATACCCTCAAATATCTTCTCTAACTCTTTTAGCCAATGATCCCAAGTAAGTGCCTCAGCAGATCCGTCAAATTTTGGCGGGTGCAATTTGGCCACTTCCGCAAGCCATCTGTCTCCCCGGTTATCCTTGTGGTGCTGCTGTCCCATCGCTGTCTGCATGCGATCAAATACCTGAGCGAACTGGTTTATCTGAGCCACCACCTGTTGAAGCATTCCCGGCATGTTAGGATTCGCGTTGTCATTCGCTGATCCCTGCTGTCCTCCAGAATGGGAATCGGTTCGACTAGGCGATAATTCTGGGGTAGTTGCGGAATCCTCCTGTCTCATCTAACCACGTCCGCGTCCACGACCGCATCCGCGTCCACGTCCTCCCCTCAACATACTGTAAACACGATTACTCAATATCCAGGACAAAATTTTCAAAAATAAAGCCCGTCAATACTCACAAAACAGAAATTAAGTAAAACGGTAGTATAAGAGATTAGGAGACTTACAACCACGGTCCACATGACGACTTTGGATGAGCAGTGATGTTACGAACGACCCGTAAATCAAATAACGTAAACAGACCCAACTAAAACCCGATTGCCAAGATATCCATCAATCTTAGCTCCAATACCATATTCTGTAACACCCCGAGATATTCGGAATAATTACAGCACCGTAAACCCTTTAAGTAAGGATTTACAAGGCTAATTAAAAGAAATGTGAATATAATCCAACAATACCACAGAAATTCAAGTTACAAACCGGTTCCAACTGATCCAATGAGTTTATTAATACAACCATATCGAAATGATATTAATAAGACACGCGTACTCGAGTACTGAAAATGAATCAAGAAGACAAATCACAAAAACAACAAACATCACTGAGCCCCTTCGTCGTCACGCTTGCATCGCGTCGCTTTCCCGCTCCTCGGCTACCTGAACATCAAAACAAATGTCCACCCCCGAAGGAGTTAGCAAAACGATGCTAGTACAAGTATCATATTAAATCAATCGGATATGCCACAACAATGCATAACAAAATACACAACACGGATTTCCGCTACCGGAATCCAACAATGAGAATCCACAAGATTCCATTTACACAGTATGGGTATTCCAACGATCCAGCGCCCTCAGCATAGATCCCAAGATGATCCCGTCGGACCAACACGAGGCGGAAAAAGCCGTCCAATGATCCAGCGCCCTCAGCCTAGATCCCAAGATGATCCCGTCGGACCAGCACGAGGTGGACATCCGATCCAGCGCCCTCAGCATAGATCGTACAACATACACAAACACAACTCATGCATATATATGCCAAATCGCTATGTCCATCAACATGAACATACAAACACTAGATAACGAATATCATGACAATTCAACGAAATAAATCCCATGTTCAACAAAATGAATAAACCACATGCATGCTCAAAATACCAATATTAACACATTACGATACTTGCCTCCAAGATGGCAAGAACTAAACACTCCAATGATCTCAACACACTCGAAGGCCGCCTCCTTCGATCAACGTAGCAAGCTCGAACCTTAACAAAAGAAATGATATAGAATTCATATCAAGTCGTACGAATGCCTATCAATCCGGTTTACGGCCAAAAGCTCTAAATATGTAATCTGCCCGAACTACTTAGCGTACGCTACGTACTCTACGTAACGTGCACTAAGTCTGCCTGTTAACGTACGCAAATGACCAAGTCTAGCGTACGCTAGCTATGTACTGATAGTTCTCTCTGATCAGCCGACTGACTCGACTGATGACATAACGTAACTCATTCCCGATAGCGCACGTTAATATACATATCTTAGCGTGCGCTAACCGTGCATGGCAGTTTACTACTGGGCAGAAAACTTGATCTAATGGTGATGAAACTCATGAAATCTACAGTGTTAATACATGTCATCTCCGTGCATATCATGCTCATACGGTTTGTGAAAGATCTTTACGGATTAAACGACTACGAGATACGAGGATACGTATAATCATCACAACACCATAATTCATCTTTGATCTTCAAGAAAATATCCTAAGTTCAATCCATTCCATGTCCCAAAACGTATGATTCATTTATGTAAAGACATAAGAACTTGGAAATCTCCATATATTGGTCATAATCGGTTTTGAAGCTTCATGAATATGCTAGGAGTTCAAACACTAATAGGTTCAATGGATTATACGATGAATTAGTACCAAAACATCGAAAATATCCTTTTAACACATGATGTTCGAATACTTACGAATTTAACTGACTAGATAATCCCAAATCATGATCAAAACGTCCTTTAGAACATTACTTAATATTGATGAAGAATCACCTACCTCAAAGTAGTGAAGAACAAGGAGGAACTTGAAGAAATCCAATGCCGAAGGCTTGAACACCAATCTCCAATGATCTACAATCTTCCAACTCGTGCTAGGATGATGATAGGAGAGGTTGAGGATGGAGGAAGTAACACTCTAAGTCTAAGGATTCGGATTTGGGAAGTGAAAAAATCTGAAAAATGATAAAGGATGCTGTCCTATATATAGGAAATGGTTATTAGCGCGCGCTAGTCCCTATCCATAGCGTGCGCTAACGGCCATACGAAGCTTACTGACTTCACTGTAATCAGCATTTAGCGTGCGCTATCCTTATATCAGTAGCGTGCGCTACTGCGTTGACTTGGCTTTTCCCGAAAGCCGTCCAGGTTCATCCCGACATGATCCGACCGAGATCCGCAGCCGATCTCACCTACCACCCTGTCTTAATCATGCTGACTACGTATAGTGTGCGCTAAGGTTCATATATAGCGTGCGCTATGAACCCAATTTAGCGTACGCTACGCTAAGTCGATAACGTGCGCTACATGTGCAAAATCACCACTTAGAACACATTCATGAAATCATGCGCTCAACAACACCGGATCATGAAATACGGAGAATAATACTTAGATCAAAATGCAACAATTACAATATCACAAGGTTCAAATACATATCAGAAATCTCGGGTATTACATCCTCTCTCCCTAAAAAGAAGTTTCGTCCTGAAACTTAAGATGAAAACAACTCCGGATACCTAGTCTTCATATTGTCCTCCGTTTCCCAAGTGGCCTCTTCAACTCCGTGCCGTGACCATTGTAATTTAACCAAGGGTATTGGTTTATTCCTCAATTGTTTGATCCGACTCTCAAGTATCTTGATTGGTCTCTCCTCGAAGGTGCCGTCATTAGCTATCTCGATCTCATCGAACTCAATGATATGATCGATCCGTACATACTTCCACAATTGGGATACGTGAAACACATTGTGAACGTGACTCAGCGATGGCTGTAAGGCCAACCTGTATGCTAAATCCCCAACTCTCTCGAGGATCTCAAATGGTCCGATATATCTCGGACTTAGCTTACCTTTCCTCCCAAAACGGAAAATTCCTCGTGTAGGAGACACCTTCAATAGTACGTGGTCCCAAATGTCGAACTCTAGAGGGCGATGACGCACATCTGCATAAGACTTCTGTCGACTCTGGGCAGTCAACAGTCTTTCCCGAATCAAAGATATCTTCTCTTGAGTCTGAACTATCAATTCCGGTTCCATCCCGATCAAGTCCGAAGAATCATCCCAGCATAGGGGTGATTGGCATGTTCTCCCGTACAAAGCTTCAAATGGTGCCATCTTAATAGAAGCATGCCAACAATTGTTGTAGGTGAATTCAATCAATGGCAAGTGAACTTCCCAATCAGTTGACCAATCCAAAGCACAAGCTCTAAGCATGTCTTCTACTGTTTCTATAGTCCTTTCGGACTGACCGTCCGTTTGGGGATGATAAGCCGTGCTAAAGTTCAGCTCGGTCCCCAAAGCCCTGTGAACTGCCTTCCAGAAGTGTGACACGAAGCGACCATCTCGATCTGAAATAATGGTCTTCGGCGTCCCATGCAATCTGACTATCTCTGCAATAAATACTCGTGCTAATTTCTTGGGTCCCCATGTGTCCTTAATTCCTAGGAAATGAGCCGACTTGGTTAGTCGATTAACTATAACCCAAATCATGTTTATTCCCGTCTTGGTCCTTGGCATACTGGTGATGAAATCTATCGAGATATCCTCCCACTTCCACTCAGGGATCGGAAGCGGCTTTAACATCCCGGCAGGTCGCTGATGTTCAATCTTAACCTGCTGACAAGTCAAACACCTCGAAACGTACTCTGCTACGTCCTTCTTCATATTTCCCCACCAGAATTTTTGTTTTAGATCCTTATACATCTTACTGCTGCCCGGGTGAATAGAATAGGGCACGCTGTGAGTTTCCTTCAGAATTGTCCGCCTCAAACCATCATCATCGGGAACGCAAAGTCGACTCTGAAATCTCAGAACTCCATCATCTTGTATCACGAATCCTGGGACCTTTCCTTTCTTTACTTCGTCACATAACCGAAGAATCAGAGAATCGTTCAACTGCTTAGATTTGATGTCCTCGACTAGTGATGAATTCAGTTCCATCACATATAGTTGCCCTTGGATTTATGGTGACCATACTTCAATCCCTTCGCGGATCAGTTCTCGTTGAATGCTGGTTTGGGACGTAAGTGCTTCCAACACTCGAAGAGAAATAGGTTTACGGCTCATTGCATCGGCTACTACGTTTGCTTTACCCGGATGATAGAGAATCTCCAAGTCGTAATCCTTGATCAATTCCAGCCACCTTCTCTGCCTCATGTTTAATTCTTTCTGACTGAAAATGTACTTGAGGCTTTTATGATCTGTAAAGATCTGACAACGAGTGCCGTATAAATAACGTTGCCAAATTTTCAAGGCAAAGACCACAGCTGCTAACTCCAGATCATGAGTCGGGTAATTAACTTCGTATGGTTTTAATTGCCGAGAAGCATAGGCAATCACCTTATCCTTTTGCATAAACACACATCCCAGACCCTGATTTGAAGCGTCGCTGTATACCATGAATCCATCAGTTCCATCTGGTAATGCTAATATAGGTGCTGTCGTCAGTCTCTTCTTAAGTTCATCAAAACCAGCCTGGCATTTCTCATCCCACGTGAACTTTTGAGTCTTCTGTAACAGCTGAGGGAGCGGACGAGCAATTTTGGATAATCCCTCTACAAAACGGCGATAATATCCAGCAAGTCCTAAGAAGCTACGGACTTCTTTCACGTTATTAGGAGCTTCCCATTCCAAGATTGCTTCGACTTTCTTCGGGTCTACCTGAACTCCGTCAGCTGATATCACATGCCCAAGGAAAGCTACTTCCCTAAGCCAGAACTCGCATTTGGAAAGCTTCGCATAAAGCTGTTCCTTCCTCAAGGTGCTCAAAACCACACGCAAATGCTCGGCATGCTCCTCTGTGTCTTTCGAATAGATCAAGATGTCATCAATGAAAATGACCACAAACTTATCTAGGTATTCTAAGAATACCCGATTCATCAATTGCATAAATACCGCAAGAGCATTGGTAAGTCCAAATGGCATCACCACGAATTCATAGTGCCCGTACCGGGATCTGAAAGCAGATTTCGGTATATCCAATTCCTTAATTCTCAACTGATGATATCCTGATCGCAAGTCAATCTTCGAGAATACCCTTGCCCCTTGCAGTTGATCAAACAAGTCGTCGATTCGAGGTATAAGATACTTGTTCTTGATCGTCACCTTTTTTAGCTCCCTGTAATCAATACATAATCGGAGGGATCCATCTTTCTTTCGGACAAAGAGAACAGGTGCTCCCCAAGGAGAAACGCTAGGTTGAATGTAACCCTTCTGCAATAATTCCTCCAGTTGCTTCTTTAGTTCATACATCTCGGTTGGCGCCATGCGGTATGGTGCTCTGGAAATAGGGACGGCTCCAGGCTCTAATTCGATAATGAACTCCACTTCTCTCTGCGGAGGTAACCCAGGTAGTTCGTCAGGGAATACATCTGAAAATTCATTCACAACTGGAATAGATGAAAGTTCTACTCCTTCTTCTTTCTTCATGGCATAGCACCAAATTCCATGACATCCCTGCTTCAGTAATTTCACTGCTTTCATCGCTTTGATCAATTTTCCCGAGCTTCCCGGTCTCCATCCTCTGAATAAGTGTTCAGTTCCGTCATCAGCAATGATAGAAATGACCCTTTTTCGGTAATTCAGAATAGCTCCATAACGGTTGAGCCAATCGTCTCCGAGAATTAAATCGTCACCATGGATGTCGACTACAATAAGATTCGACGGCCAATCTCTCCCTCCAATAGACACTGGAAAATCTCTAGTTTCTAGGGTTCCCACAATTCTCTCTCCGCTCGGCAAACCCACAACATAAGGTTCATAATAAAATAAACACGAGATTTTCAAACGATTAACACAGTTCAATGATATGAAAGAATGTGTAGCTCCTGAATCGAATAAGACACTTACTGGTTGCAAAAGGATCTGAATCGTACCTGATGCAACAGCAGTGTTCTGATCGTCAAATTTCCTCATCTCGTACAGGCGCGGAGGAACGGACCCAGCACTGGATGTCTCTCTCTTCCCAACATTCTGCTGCTGAAATCCACTCACTGCCTCGGTTCACTTATCTCCTTCTGAATCGCGCCGCAAAGGCGAGTACCAAATGATCTAGTCGCAACTCCACAGAAAGACGCACGGTGCCCTTCTTGCCCACAATCGAAACAAGTCACAGAAGATGTGGGGCAATCACGTCGAATATGCCCTGCTCGACCACAATTATAGCATTTCTTTGATGCGTCCGAAACTGCTGATGTTGTCCAGAACTTCTTTCCACCTCGAGAAGGATGTGGAGGTTTCCTAGATGAATAAAATGAATACTGGCCCTTGCGGGGCCCACCACTCTTGTTTTCCGAGAAATTTCCGGTCACTTTCTGCTTCTTTGCCTCCATCGATTTCTCCACCGCCGCCTCTTTCATGTCGTAGGCCAGCGCTTTGTCTTGATACTGTCACAACGTAGTACACTCGAATCCGGACATGTACTGTTGAATCTCCGGCTTCATCCGCATATCGAAATGAAAGAACTTTTCTGCCTCCGTTCTGACCAAGTGTCGTACACAAGTCAGCTGATGATTAAAAGTTTTGATTAAGTGTGTGACAGATGCTTCCGAACTCTGTGGTGAGAAAAACTCTCGGATTTCTGCCTCTCTAACTGGACGAGGACAATATTGTGCTTCCATCATTAGTTTGAATTCCGTCCAGTCAGCATTATGATTCTTAGGTCGAATAGCTTCCCACCAGTCAAAAGCCTCCCCAGTCAGAAAATACTGGGCAATAGGAACTTTCCGGTCCTCGGGACAGTTAATACCCTCAAATATCTTCTCTAACTCTTTTAGCCAATGATCCCAAGTAAGTGCCTCAGCAGATCCGTCAAATTTTGGCGGGTGCAATTTGACCACTTCCGCAAGCCATCTGTCTCCCCGGTTATCCTTGTGGTGCTGCTGTCCCATCACTGTCTGCATGCAATCAAATACCTGAGCGAACTGGTTTATCTGAGCCACCACCTGTTGAAGCATTCCCGGCATGTTAGGATTCGCGTTGTCATTCGCTGATCCCTGCTGTCCTCCAGAATGGGAATCGGTTCGACTAGCCGATAATTATGGGGTAGTTGCGGAATCCTCCTGTCTCATCTAACCACGTCCGCGTCCACGACCGCATCCGTGTCCACGTCCGCCCCTCAACATACTGTAAACACGATTACTCAATATCCAGGACAAAATTTTCAAAAATAAAGCCCGTCAATACCCACAAAACAGAAATTAAGTAAAACGGTAGTATAAGAGATTAGGAGACTTACAACCACGGTCCACATGACGACTTTGGATGAGCAGTGATGTTACGAACGACCCGTGCTAGGATGATGATAGGAGAGGTTGAGGATGGAGGAAGTAACACTCTAAGTCTAAGGATTCAGATTTGGGAAGTGAAACAATCTGAAAAATGATAAAGGATGCTGTCCTATATATAGGAAATGGTTATTAGCGCGCGCTAGTCCCTATCCATAGCGTGCGCTAACGGCCATACGAAGCTTACTGACTTCACTGTAC
The DNA here is from genome assembly GCA_033398695.1 of Orobanche coerulescens. Taxonomy (NCBI): domain Eukaryota; kingdom Viridiplantae; phylum Streptophyta; class Magnoliopsida; order Lamiales; family Orobanchaceae; genus Orobanche; species Orobanche coerulescens. The sequence goes on from CM065813.1 coordinate 28,890,874, forward strand.
TCAGCATTTAGCGTGCGCTATCCTCATATCAGTAGCGTGCGCTACTGCGTTGACTTGGCTTTTCCCGAAAGCCGTCCAAATTCATCCCGACATGATCCAACCGAGATCCGCAGCCGATCTCACCTACCACCCTGTCTTAATCATGCTGACTACATATAGCATGCGCTAAGGTTCATATATAGCGTGCACTACGAACCCAATTTAGCGTACGCTACGCTAAGTCGATAGCGTGCGCTACATGTGCAAAATCACCACTTAGAACACATTCATGAAATCATGCGCTCAACAACACCGGATCATGAAATACGGAGAATAATACTCAGATCAGAATGCAACAATTACAATATCACAAGGTTCAAATACATATCAGAAATCTCGGGTATTACAGATCAATGATTCACACACACACACACACATATATATATATATAGGGTGCTTTCCATTTTCCGTATTCGTATAGGAATAGTGGTGATTGTATTCTTCGATTATATATATATATAGGAAATAGATCATATGAAAACTAATTACCTTGTAAAATCTAGAAACTTTTGTAGGCCATTGATATTAGTGATCTAACGGCTGTAGATGAGTAGAATTATATACATTTATGTATTTTTTTATTGCATTATTTGTTGCATATACTAGCGACCAGCTTGATGCAACAAATAATAACAAATATGCAATGAAATTAGTTAATAATGCAATTGGGTTCTAGATTTCACCATTAAGGGTGTTTCCACCATAGCCAATCCCTATATATATATATATATATATAGAATCAAATGAGAATGGTTCTTATCATGCCAATTGCGAATATGCATTAGTTTTGTACTAATTATGCATGAAATATATGCATTTCGTGCATCAAAATTGCAATGCATTAAAATATGCATTATATGCATCCGAATATCGATGCATTAAAATATTGCATTATATGCATCAAATTTTTGTGAGAATAAATCTAGGCAATCCATTTATGAAGATCTATGGATGAAATTCATTCTTATTTCTTAACTATATATATATATATAGGAAATATATCATATGAAAACTAATTACCTTGTGAAATCTAGAAACTTTTGTAGGCCATTGATATTAGTGATCTAACGGCTGTAGATGAGTAGAATTATATGCATTTATGTATTTTTTTATTGCATTATTTGTTGTATATACTAGCGACCAGTTTGATGCAACAAATAATAATAAATATGCAATGAAATTACTTAATAATGCAAGTGGTTTCTAGATTTCACCATTAAGGGTGTTTCCACCATAGTCAATCCCTATATATATATATATATATATAGTGGGAATAGCTTGTCTTGCCTTTTTACATATAGCATTATTCTTTTTTACCCCAAGTTTAGCACCAACTCTTTTGATACCCAAATAGTCGGAATTGACCTTTACTCGAATAAACTCGAGTCATATATTTTACTTTCAAGTAACAAAATTTCAAGTGAACTTGCAAAAATATACGATATCAGTTTTCGGGTAACATGAGTTACACAATCGAGTAAAAGTTACGATATCAGTTTTCTGGTCAAATGGGAATCAGTATTTAGAATGTGAACTTGAGTCTGTACATGTTTAGTACATATTCAATGCGCACACAGTGTTGTAATTCATGTTCATGTTTCCTATTAATACCCAGTGATTTCCTACTAAATATGTGCACTGAATCAAAAAAATTAATATGCATTACAACATACTATATATTCATTGAATCTGTACTAAACATGCACGGACCGAAGTTCTCATTAGGGGTGTTAATAAAATCCGAAAACCGACCAACCAAATCCGAACCAATCCGCACCGAACCAAAAATCCCCAACCGAAAACAACCCCGAACTTGAAACTTACAAACCGAAATCGAAACCGAATTAATTCGGGTTTAGATAACTTAAAACCGAACCGAACCGAATTACCCCGAATTGGACCAAACTTGTAACACCCCCAGGATATCCGGGGTATATTACAGCGCCGTGAATCCCTATGTGGGACACACCAGGCTGAACAACATCATACACAACGACTCCCAGAAACGATAAAATAACACCACGTCCTAAAGACGCAAAACAGAACAATCCACCCGGTTCAACCGGTCAATATAACATCATCATCCAACACAACATAAACACAACAATACAATCTGGACGAACAAGAATTCTTAAGTACTCGAGTACAGCTATTAGTTCAAAAGCCATAAAAGATGAAAAGACAAAAAGACATTAAGACTCCTCTTATGCACAATCATCACGCATGGCCATCATCCGTATCTTGTCTGGCCGCCCGTCGTCCCGATGAACTGACTCAAATTCATAAAACGAATTTCCCCAAAACGGTCCCCGAGGGGTTAGCAATTTCGCTAGTACAAGTTATCAAGGCAAACCAATCGCTTACACATTTCATAGTACATGCGTCAATATCATTTTCTAATACCAATTCTAGACATGTCCTTTCCGGAAATAAACCGTCAAACAATTTGCCGTGGGAATGTGGCTATACCATTGATCCCGCCTCCGTGATCCCTAAGGACCCTCCCGAGCCGGCCATATTATAAAACAAACCACGCACACGCACGCTTGGGAACAGTGGCTATACCATTGATCCCGCTCCGTGATCCCTAAGGACCCTCCCGAGCCGGGCTAGCGAAAACAAGCTCGTGAATCTGTGGCTATACCATTCGATTCCTCCGTGATCCCGTCGGACCTCCCGAGGTGAGCAATCACACACAATATACATTACTATTTCACGTTAAGCATAAAGGTTTCCAAAAATACTTGCCTCGATTAAATAGATGATAACGCGAACGGAACGGAAGAGTTGAACACGACCGCAAGGGACCGTGGAAATGAACCTAACGATTTGAATAACACAATCACAACCAACTCTAGACGATTACGGAAAAGGAATACACCCGAAACCCGCCTACGATTCATGTATGTTCATACAAAAATAACAACGAGGGCGACCACAACCAAACCCTCTCGATTCCATAAAAATCCACAAAATATCCATGAATCGTAGGAAAACTAAAGATACTAACAATATCAATCGTATACATCATGAATCCACCAACGAAACGGAACGACCTAAGAAAACCCAAAACCCCCAAATTAATCGAAATAGGGTTTTAGAGCATTACCTTGGAAGATTCGAGTACTAAGATCCGTAGAATGCGCGTTAGATTGATTATCCGAGCCTCACAACCGAAAAGAAATGATGAAAATCGACTCTGATGAAGAACTCTCTCCTCTCTATGACTCTCTCTCACTGCTGTAAATGGAGAAGAAAAATGAGCCGCTCGCTCAAGACGTCACATTTATAGGGTAACGCAGCGGTAACCTATCGCCGCCTATCGCCGATAGGCCCAACCGATAGCCATATACGGAATGCCGATAAGTAGGGTCTATCGACCCCTTATCGGCCGAAAGGCTACCGGAAGTTCAAGGTGAAGAAATTTACATATCGGCCGGCCTATCGGCCGATAGCCCAACCGATACCCATACTGCATGCCGGCAGAGAGTCTATCGCCCCCTATCGGCCGAAAGGCTCCCGGGAGTGCTCGGCCAAAATCAAACGACCATAACTCTCTCGTCCGACCATTGACTCACCGTTTGAACCATTTGAAAGCTAACTCGATGATCTATAATATTGCAAGATTTATAATTTTGGAGTCACCAAAAATTAATGATGATCTAACAAAGTCGAACTCAAGCGAGGAAAGTTGAAACAACGAACAATAACGAGAGTACAATTCAACAATTGACAGGAAGGACATACCGAAAGATACATGTGGGTCACTATGACCGAGAAATATACCCAAAAATGAAAACACAAGGGAAAGAAAATACCGGATATTACATTCTACCCCTCTAAAAATAAGTTTCGTCCCGAAACTTAAGAAACAAACAACTCCGGTACCTAGACGCATGCTATCCTCGGTTTCCCAAGTTGCCTCCTCGACACCGTGTCTCGACCACCGAACTTTGACCAAAGGGATGGTCTTATGCCTCACTGCTTCTCACGATGCTCCAAAATCTTCAAAGGACGCTCCTCAAAAGTAATATCTTCGCAATATCAACCTCGCCATAATCGATGACGTGACTAGATCCTAACATATTTCCTCAATCGGGAAACATGAAAATGCTATGAACATGACTCAAGGCTGGAGGTAACGCCAAACGGTACGCTAATTCACCGACTCGAGAATCTCAAAGGGTCCAATAAATCTCGCTCAGCCTTTCCTTTCTTCCCAAAACGAAAACTCCTTCGCCGGCGACACCTTTAGCAAAACGTGGTCTCCCACCTCGAATTCCAAAGGTCGACGACGACGCCGGCATATGACTTCCCGCCTCGCGCCAACATCCGTTCTCGAATTAACTCTATCTTCCGCCTCGTCTCTAAAACGACCTCCGGCTCGGTCCCGACTAAATCGGACGCCTCATTCCAACAAATCGGCGATCGACATCGTCACCCATAAAGTGCCTCATACGGTGCCATCCGAATTGACGCGTGCCAACTATTGTTGTACGTGAATTCGATCAATGGCAAATGCTCCTCCCAGTCACTACTCCAATCGAGGGCACAAGCACGCAACATGTCCTCGAATGTCTGGATAGTGCGTTCCGACTGCCCATCTGACTGGGGATGAAAAGAGGTACTCAAACGCTACCGGGTACCTAACGGATTATGCACCGCCCGCCGAAGTGCGATACTAATCGGCCGTCTGGATCCGAAACAATAGACTTGAGTACCGTGAAGTCTCACGATCTGCGCAATAAACACACGAGCTAACTTCTCCGGCCCCAAGTGTCCTTGATGCCCGTAAAATGTGCCGACTTGGTCAGCGATCAACAATCACCCATACCATATTCATGCCCGACCTCGATCTCGGCAAACTCGTAACGAAATCCATCGATATATCTTCCCATTTCCATTCCTAACGGAAGTGATCGCAATAACCTGGTCGCCGATGCTCGATTTTGACCTGGCAAGTCAAACATCTCGCCACAACCGTGCGACTTCCTCCTTCATATCATTCCACCGTGTTCCTCCTCGTGTCCTTGTACATCTTACTCGTACCAGATGAACGGAATAAGGTGTAGCATGGGCCTCCCGTAAAATACTCGCCTCAACTCCGAGTCGTTCGCACACAAAGCCGACTGAATCTCAAAACGCCATCCTCGTGAATCACAAACCCGTGAGACTTTCCTTTAAGAACGTTCTCTGATTTGAGTAATCATCGGATCCTCTAATTGCTTGATTTAATTTCATCGATCAAAGACGATTTAAATTTCTAAGGCACAAAGTTGCCCGACAGATCCAGCAAAGAAACCTCAACATCTAACCCGATCAAGGCCCGCCGAAGCTCGGGATCGAGGCGTAAGGACCTCAAGCGTTCGCAACGCAATCGGTTTCGACTCAAGGCGTCGGCCACGACATTCGCCTTACCCGGATGATAAAGGATTTCGAGGTCATAATCCTTAATCAACTCTAACCACCTCCTCTCGCCTCATATTCAACTCGCCGAGTAAATATGTACTTCGACTTTTATGATCGGTAAAAATCGACATGCAGAGCCGAAAAGGTAGTGACGCCAAATCTTGAGTGCAAAGACAACCGCCGCTAACTCCAAATCGTGAGTAGGGTAGTTAAGCTCATACGGCCTCAATCGCTCGACGCATAGGCAATGGTCTTGCCGTGCCGCATCAATACGCACCCAAGACCCCGACCAAGCATCGCTAAAACGGCGAAACCCTCGTTGCCACATGGCAATGCCAAAACCGGGCCGAAGTCAAACGCTTCTTCACTCCTCAAAACTCGATCGCCTCTCATCGGTCCGCATTTAACTTCTGATTTACGAGCAATCAGTGTAAGTGGTCGAGCTAGTTTCGAGAAACCCTCGACGAACCTACGGTAGTAGCCAGCCAAACCCAAGAAACTCCGGACCTCCTTCATATTTGTGGGCGATGCCCAATCCAACACTGCCTCAATTTTCTGCGGATCTACACGAACCCCCTACCGAAATCACGTGACCCAAAACATCACTTCCTTCACTAACTCACATTTCGAGAACTTCGCATAGAGTTGCTCGGCCCTCAAAATGTCTAACACTATCCGCAAATGATGGGCATGCTCTTCCTCGTTCCTCGAATAAATAAGAATATCGTCAATGAAGACGACGACACACTTATCCAAATATTCGATAAAGACTTTGTTCATCAACTGCATGAACACCGCCGGCGCGTTAGTTAACCCGAAAGGCATAACTACAAACTCATAATGTCCGTATCTCGTCCGAAAAGCCGCTTTCGCACGTCGACTCTCTCACTGAGCCGATAGTACCGATTTTAAATCAATCTTCGAGAATACCGCAGCCTCTCGCAATCGGTCGAACAAGTCGTCAATCCTCGGCAAAGGATACTTGTTCTTGATGGTCACCTTGTTCATTCACGATAGTCGATACACAAACGTAGTGAACCATCCTTCTTACGCACAAACAAGACCTGCGCCCCAAGGCGAGGCGCTCGGTCGAACATACCCCGACTCAAGAAGTTCACTCAACTGTTTCTTCAACTCGGCCATCTCTCAAGGTGCCATGCGATACGGCGCTCGAAATCGGAGCCGCGCCCGGCTCTAACTCTATAGTAAACTCAACATCACGATCCGCGGCAATCCCAAGAACTCGTCAGAAATACATCGGGAACTCACTAACGATCGGAATCGATGAAAACTCGACTCCACCATTCTCCGCCTTCAAGGCGTAGCACCAATAACCAAGACATCCTTTTCGCAGAGTTTCACCGCCTTCAAGGCGTTAATAACAAACTTGGTTTCTCTTTCGCCCGCGAAAGAGTGTTCAAGGCCGCCTCGGCTAACATGGTAATGATCCTCGTGCGGTAATTCATGATCGCACCATGCCGCTCGAGCCAATCATTCCCGAGAATTAAATCCTCGCCCTCGATACCCACAACAATAAGATTAGAGAGCCAAGCCCTCTCACAAATAATCACAGAGCAGCCTGACTTCTCGATCACTGACAATTCTATCACTGCTAGGAAGTTTAATGATGAAAGGCTCACAAGGTGACAAGCAATCGAGACTCAAACGGCGTACACACTCTAGAGAAATGAATGAATGCGTAGCACCCGAATCAAAAAGCACACCGACAGGATGAGAATGGATATGAACGGTACCTGTCGCCACAGAGCCGCTGGATCATCACTCTCCTCATCTCATAGATACGTGGCCGAGCAGAGCCGACATCGAAGCTCCACTTAGCGGCTGACCCCGACCCTACCTCGGCCGGCACTCGGTGGAGGCGGCGGAGTAAATGAGCCCTGGTTCACACTCGGCTCTATAGGTGCCGGGTGAGAAGAACGGCACCGCGGCCGTCCGAGCCGATCACAAAGAAGCCTTGTGGCCCGACCGACCACAAGTATGACAAGTTAAAGGCGGACGAGGGCGCCCCGATTCTTATGACCAAAGGCCGCAGCTAAAGCATGTAAGCTCACGAGCGGGGTTCCGGCGGCACCCCGAAAGCTCCTGCAGAAACGAGCCGAACCGCCCGTAGAAATATTCGCACTCGAGATTTCGCCGGCCTCCACTCTTGGGACCGGAAAAGTTTCCGACCGACTGCTTTCTTGCTCTCACGAGCCAAATCACTCGCCACCGACATATCATAAGCAAGGGCTCGACTGATAATCCTTCGTAGTAGCAGACGAGCCTGCACATATAGTCCCGAATGGGCGCCTTCATCCTCCCGGAAAATGGAAAATTTTGTCGCTCTTCACGACAACTTGGGTCTTCACATAACCCAACTCTTTGTTGAAATCAGCAATAGCTTGGGATACGGAATATCCCGAGGTTGAGCATCGTAGAAAGCATGCACTCGAGCCTCGTCCGACCGCCACGGACAATATTCGGTCTCCATCAACTTGAAACTCACCCACGAAGCGGCATGGTCTTTGGGCCCAACGGCCTCCCACCACCCGTAGCGTCCCCAAAGGAGAAAATATTGAGCAATAGGGACTTTACGGTCCCTGGGACAGCTTGGTAGCAAGAATACTTTGGATATCTCTTTGATCCACCCTTCCCACCCGATCGGGTCCGAAGCTCCCAAAACCGGGAGGATGCATCTTGATGACGCCCCGGCTGCCGATCCGCTCCGCCCGATTAGCATGGGCTCGGTTGGGGTTCTGACCACCCGAGCTATAGCCGCCATCTCGGTTTACCATTTGCCGACACGGCCGCGATACCAAGATCGCACGCTCCCGAGAAGAAGCATGGCTATGACGGCCGCCAGATCGCTGGCCTCGAAGATCGTGGACGTGGCCGCCCCACCGGCCGCTTCACGCCCCCGGGCCGCCCACGACCACGACCGCGACCATTTACCTCTTCCAAAGATCCATGCCGGAGTTAAACAAGTAGCAAAAGCCATACGAGGGTAAGTACGAGAGAAGAACAATTACAAGTCGAGAATCAAAGGTACGATACAAGGAAATAATGAACAGAGGAGGGAAAACTTACGGACACCGGTAGTACCGAATCATGGCAACGTGACGATGATGTGCAAGACCAAACACCCCAAGACCCAATAAACCAACAAGCCTAGGTATCCATAAACCTAGAGCTCGATACCATTTTCAGTAACACCCCGTGATATCCGGTATATTACACGCCGTGAATCCCTATGTGGGACACACCAGCCGAACAAAGATCATACACAACGACTCCCGAAACGATAAAATAACACCACGTCCTAAAGACGCAAAACAGAACAATCCACCCGGTTCAACCGGCCAATATAACATCATCATCCAACACAACATAAACACAACAATACAACTGGACGAACAAGAATTCTTAAGTACTCGAGTACAAATATTAGTTCAAAAGCCATAAAAGATGAAAAGACAAAAAGACATTAAGACTCCTCTTATGCACAATCATCACGCATGGCCATCATCCGTAATCGTCCAGCGCCCGTCGTCCCGATGAACCCGACCAAATTCATAAAACGAATTTCCCCAAACGGGACCCCAGAGGGGTTAGCAATTACGCTAGTACAAGTAATCAAGGCAAACAAATCGCTTACACATGTCATAGTACATGCGGCAATATAATATTCTAAAACCAAAACAAGACATGTCCTTTCCTAAATAAACAAATAAACAATTTGCCGTGGGAATGTGGCTATACCATTGATCCCGCCCGTGATCCCTAAGGACCCTCCCGAGCCGGCCATATTATAAAACAAACCACGCACACGCATCGCCTTGGGAACAGGGCTATACCATTGATCCCGCTCCGTGATCCCTAAGGACCCTCCCCGAGTCAAGCTAGCGAAAACAAGCTCGTGAATCCGTGGCTATACCATCGATTCCTCCGTGATCCCGTCGGACCCTCCCGAGGTGAGCAATCACACACAATATACATTACTATTTCACGTTAAGCATAAAGGTTTCCAAAAATACTTGCCTCGATTAAATAGATGATAACGCGAACGGACCGGAAGAGTTGAACACGACCGCAAGGGACCGCGAAATGAACCTAACGATTTGAATAACACAATCACAACCAACTCTAGACGATTACGGAAAAGGAATACACCCGAAACCCGCCTACGATTCATGTATGTTCATACAAAAATAACAACGAGGGCGGACCACAACCAAACCCTCTCGATTCCATAAAAATCCACAAAATATCCATGAATCCGTAGGAAAACTAAAGATACTAACAATATCAATCGTATACATCATGAATCCACCAACGAAACGGAACGAATCGGAAGAAAAACCCAAAACCCCCAAATTAATCGAAATAGGGTTTTAGAGCATTACCTTGGAAGATTCGAGTACTAAGATCCGTAGAATGCGCGTTAGATTGATTATCCGAGCCTCACAACCGAAAAGAAATGATGAAAATCGACCCCCGGATGAAGAACTCTCTCCCTCTCTATGACTCTCTCTCGCTGTGTAAATGGAGAAGAAAATGAGCCGCCGCTCAAGACGTCACATTTATAGGGTAACGCAGCCAGAACCTATCGGCCGCCTATCGGCCGATAAAGCCCAACCGATAGCCATACGGAATGCCGACAAGAGGTCTATCGACTTCTTATCTACCGAAAGGCTACCGGAAGTTCAAGGTGAAGAAATTTACATATCGCCGCCTATCGGCCGATAGGCCCAACCGATACCCATACAGAATGCCGGCAGTAGAGTCTATCGACCCCCCTTATCGGCCGAAAGGCTCCTGGGAGTGCTCGGCCAAAAACTGAAACGACCATAACTCTCTCGTCCGGACTCCGATTGACTCACCGTTTGAACCATTTGAAAGCTAACTCGATGATCTATAATATTGCAAAGATTTATAATTTTTGGAGTCACCAAAAATTAATGATGATCTAACAAAGTCGAACTCAAGCGAGGAAAGTTGAAACAACGAACAATAACGAGAGTACAATTCAACAATTGACAGGAAGGACATACTGAAAGATACATGTGGGTCACTATGACCGAGAAATATACCCAAAAATGAAAACACAAGGGAAAGAAAATACCGGATATTACAAAACTAACCCGAATTATTTATATTATATAAAATTTTATTTATATTACTAAAATTTTTAAACTTATAAAATAATATATCTACATATATATTGTAGTTTTGATAAAAACAATAATTAAATATATCAATTAAAGATCTATCTCTTATTTTAGAACAAGTTCTATTAATATAATTAATTTTTTTGTTACTTTAGTAAATAAATATATATAAATTAAATATGTTTGGGTCAAAACCGAATTTGACGGAACTAATCTGAAACCGAAATATTTGGGGAGGGTTTGGGTTTTGAGTTTTGAAAACCGAAACCGACCGAAACCGAAACCGAATTTTAAAGTTTGGGGAGGATTTGGGTTTCGAAAATTTTACCCCGACCAAAACCGAAAACACCCCTAGTTCTCATTTTAAGGACTGGTTCCTATTTGCATCAATATATATATATATATATATATATATATATATATATATATATACACGAGGCATTCTGACCCGTGCGATGCACAAGTCTTGTTTACCATTAACAAATCAACCTTTATTTATATCAATAACCCAAACTCAAAACGTTTTGTATATGTGTTACATATTTTTCAATTTTCTCAAACATTAGTCGAGATAGTAATTGACAGAAGTGGCTTCGTCTTAGATCATGCTACTTTTTGAGCCATGCCAATCGTGATTTAGCGTTGCATGTCATTATACATTGGTTCTTCGGTAATTCATGCTTGACACGGCTTGGTAAAAATAAATTTCGGATTGGACAGATTTTTCTTGATAAAATGAAAGCTTGAAGGCCTGAACCCATCGAGGTCTTTGTTATCTTTTCCCGATTGTTAAAGAAAGTTACTAAACAATACTAATCTAGAAAACTTTATATTGCAAATACTCGGTAATAATTCTTATCTTTTAATAAATAAGGTTATAGTAGCAATACAACAACATCGACGGTACCAATATGCTTAGAGCTCAAGGACAACTCTTTACTCACATGTTCCACATTTACCATTCACAAATATTCACGGATACTCCCAATAGGTTTGAAAACTACCAACCTTCTATGCTGCTACCGCATGCCATTTGGTCCGCTTCCTGGACGACTTGAGAACATGCTCCAGGATTTGCTTCTTTCTTTTTCGACCTATATAAAGTAATGAACTAAAAGTTTGTGTAAAACATTTAATTTTTTTACTGTCCATATATCTAAATATTTTTTTTACCATCTCATAAAAAGTGTCGTTACTCATCAATCTTCCATGATTATTGTTGTGACTCATAATTTTTTGGAGCATAAACGCCTTATTTCTGATTGTGTTAATGAAAATATAGATGCTTTGTTTGGCACACCAAGATTAAGACATTTAAACATTCAAAGATTGAACATTGTTCTTGAACAATCGTGGAGTGGTGGAGAAAACATAAGCGGGTTATTTATACAATGAATATGCAGAATTAAGTGTAGCTTAACAGCAAAAGAAAATGGAGGGATTGGAAGACGTTTTTCCTGCACAAAATAAATTAAGACTTTTAAGTGCACATAGTCATTATAATTAATCTAGTTGACTGTGTACGGGTCCAAACGCCTCGTTAAACTAAAAATGCAATTTTAGAAATACATCATCCCTTATGTTTCTTATAAACCCCATAACCCTAAATTAATTATTCTCTCTCATCCGTCACATTTACTTCACCCCTCTTTTCTTTTAATTTCATTTAAAATATCTCAAACCTCCCCCTCTCATCCAAAACCCCCATAACTTCTAGAATCAACATCAACTAATCGGATCCGACCAGATATCCCATCTTGTTTTTTGATTAACAGCGCCGCTGGAATGTTTGTTGGACTCCAAATCCGTCGTTTATGTAGTCGGGTTTTGGATATTTGTTGGCCTCCAAATCCGGAAACATTAACCACCGCCTGATTCTGGGTAACCCGTAACCGCTGCCGCCAACCACCGTAGTCGCATCTTAACACCGTATCTCAGGCTAACCGCCGCAGAAATAGTTGATAGTGTAATATCCGCAATTTTCAATTTTCGGTAAATTTCTTTTTTTTTTTTGGCAGGAGTCTATTTTAACGGCTCACCTGTGACCGTTTCGTCACTCTGAGAATGGTTCATTCTACACTTTTTGACATCCGAGTTCGTTTCGGTGTCATTTTGCTGAGTTCCGTGCCTTTTGGACACTTTTCCGCATTTGAGTTCGATTCTTGCGAATCTCGTTCGAAACGGTTGTTTCGTGTTCCCCGTAAGTCCGTTTAACTTTGTTATTATGCGTGTTGCGAGCTTCCGTTTGATGTTTCGTCCGTGATTCGTTGTTTTGGGATCATTATTATCTTGTGACTAACGCACGCTAATGGTGTTATTTAGCGCGCGCTAATGTCCTTTGGTAGCGCACGCTACGCTTGTTTGGTAGCGCATGCTAGTGTCTTGGTCATAGCAGTGACAGTAACCTGCTTCTGCCCTCTCCTCTCTGGAGAGTTGTTCTAGCGCACGCTAGGGTGTTGTTCTAGCACACACTATCGTTCGGACTTAGCGCACGCAGAGTGGCCGGTAGCGCACGCTAATCCGGCAATCCAGTACTGGGCAGTTTGCTTCTGGACTCGGTTTGGTGTCCAGGTAGCGCATGCTATGGCCCGATAGCGCGCGCTACCGAGAGGCTGTTAGCGCACGCTAATTCCTGATAGCGCACGTTAACGGTCCGGAACTATAGATTCTGAACTGGGGTGTTAGCTTTCTGGACTGGGGTGTTAGCTGATAGCGCACGCTAACTTGAAATGTTAGCGCACGCTAATAACCCTCTGGTTATAAAAACCAGAGAGTTGACCGGAGCAGTTCATTTTTTTCTTCCTCTTCACTTCTTCTCTGAGGGTTAGGCGATTTGGAGCTTTTGGGAGCCTGGATTTGAGCGAGTACCATCATCCATCCAAGATCTTGAGTCTTTAACACCAAGTTATCATCATCTAATCATCTTCTACCTCTTGAATCAAGGTAAATCTCCTAGAACCCTATTCTTGGGGAAATTTTGGGGTTTTTGATCTTTGTCCGATTCGTTCCGTATTGTTGATTAATCCATGATGAGTATGATTAATCGTAGTAGTATTCATGTGTTTGAAATCATTTAATCTTTTGTTCTTCGCCGGATCGAGGTATTTTTCTTGATTCCCTAGAGTTGACCTTTTGGGAGTTTTATTCTTGATTTCGTTTTCCTTTCGGTTTTGATAAACCGATTGTTGTCCAATGACGTTGTTAAACATGCTTTATGGATTGTATATCCATATCTTCGGTTCGTTTCAACCCGAATGAAGATTTCAGTGTTCTTGAGGTGTAGTGAACATTTAATGTTCGATTAAATATTCGAATGAGTTTTCCTTCGGTAGCTTGATGTGGTCTCCGCTGGTTTGGTCTTGATCCTCATTGTAATCATGTTTTGGTTGTTTCTTCCGGAGGATTATAGGTACTCGAGGATTCCTCGTTGACCTCCGTTTTGTGTTGGTAATTCGTGTGGTGTTTTCTCGTGGTGTTCGCGGTGCTATTATATTCTTGATGATGTTCAGGAGTTCGGGGCTGCCCGGCCACATCCCGTCCATCATCTCGTTTCGATCGTAGTTTCGAGGCAAGTATTTTTCTTATATGATTTGTGTCCTGCAAATAGAGTTTACATGTTGGATTTACGATGGTTGGTTTACCCTCGTGAACATGTTTCCTGTGAGTTGATTATGATTTGATTATCTTGAACGTTGAGGGCTTTAATGATACCTCTGCTTGTTTAATGCTGTGGAATCGTGTATTCCGTGTTAATTGTGTTGTTGTGTTGTGATTGTTTTTTCATGATGGAGGTGTTGTGATGAGTATGATAACGATGTCAGGTAAGTGGCCATCTCTAGTGAGTATTCTTAATGAACTTACATTCTTAGCATATTAGTATTGCATGAGTGACGTGTGTGTGTGTATGCTCACTACTGGTTAGATCCGACGGGGTCTCGGTAGGGGTCCATAAAGGCGTCTGCGAGCTTGCTTTTAACCACTACAGGTTAGATCCGACGGGGTCTCGGTAGGGGTCCACAGAGGCGTGGGTCCTGTAATACCCGTAATTTCGATTTCCCATAATTTCTTTTTTTCGGCAGAAGTCTGTTTTGACGACTCGCTCATGACCGTTTCGTCATTCTGAGAATGATTAATTCTACACTTTTTGACATCCGAGTTCGTTTCGGTGTCGTTTTGTTGAATTCCGTGCTTTTTAGAGATTTTTCCGCACTTGGGTTCGATTCTTGCGAATCTCGTTCGAAACTGCTGTTTCGAGTTTCCCGTAAGTCCGTTTAACTTTGTTAGACGTGTTGTGAACTTCCGTTTGGTTATTCGATCACGTATCGTGATTTTCGGACATTTTGGGCCATTTTGTAATTTACCCAAAGTTATGGGTATCTGTATCTGTATTTGTTGTCTCGACCCTTTTCTTGGTCGCGTATGATTAATTATTGCATTATGTTTTCATTTCGGTTCGTTTATGTTGTCCGCGAGATTTTCGTCGTGTTCGTTCCGTACGTTTTCGGAAATCGAGTCGTCGGATCATGACAGTGAAACCGGCCGGAGTGCGGCCGTCTGATACGATGGAACTGGCCTTTGGCAGCGGCAGCCGGCGAGTACCGGCGTAAGCGCATGCTACGGCCGTAAGTGCGCTAACCGGGCAGTGTAGCGCCGCGCTATCGGCCGCCAACGTCGCCATCGGGTCCAGGCGAGAGGGTTACGAGGTTCTGGACTCGGTTAGGATCGGCAGGTAGCGCACGTTACTGTCGGACACTGCGCACGCTACGGCCGGCAGGTAGCGCACGCTACGGCCGAAAGGCTGCGCACGCTACCTGGCCGAGCAGTCTAGTCCATGAGGTCTTTGAATTGCGGCCTGGGCCGATAGCGCACGCTAGCTCGGCAGCCTAGCGCACGCTAGTCCGGCCCAGTATAAATGTGACAGAGCAGCCTCATTTTCACTCGTTTTTCATTTCCTTTCTTTCGATCCGTGGCTGGAGCTTCGGAGGAGGCGAAGCCATGTTGTTGAACAACAAATCCATGGAGTTTTTGAGTCCATATCATTGATTGATCATCCTATATCATCCTTTGATCCAGCGAATCAAGGTAATCTCTTCTTAGGACCCTAAATTCTTGAATTTGGGGGTTTTTGCGTTTTTGTCCGATTCGTTCCGTATTGTTGATTAATTCATGATGGGTATGATTAATCTTGGTAGTATTCTCGTGTTTAACATCATTTAATCCATTGTTCTTCGTCGAATCGAAGTATATTTCTTGATTTCCTTCGAATCGACTTTTTGGGGGATTTGTTCTCGATCTTGTTCTCCATCCGTTTTTGATGGATAGATTGTGGTAAAATGATGTTGTTAAACATATTCTATGGATTGTATATCCATATTTCAATTTGGAATTCCGTTTTCGTGTTTTGTCGAGACGAATCGTGTTCTTGGCCGTTTTGGGGGAAACACTTGAACTTTCGTCATTCGTTCTTTGAATTCAACGGCTTTAAGTAGTCCTATGGAATTCATTTTCATTGTTTTTATTGTCCTTCGTAGTTTATTATCGCGAGTTGGCGTTCGGTGGAGTCGGCGGGTTCGTAGTCGGTTCGTGCCAATCTACTTCGGTCGATTCTCCGCGTTGTGGTTATTTGAGGCAAGTACCTTGTTCATACGTTTCTCGTTTTGTGAATATGACGATCGGTGGTCGTCTTGGTGTAGTTGTTTGGTTATTTGCAAATGAACTTTCAAAATATTTGGTTTGGCCTCGTTAAAGGCTCTCTTTCAAAATGCGCGTGTGTTTTGTGAATGGTGTGTTTTGGGAATTGATTACGGTTTGATTATTTTGAACGTTGAAGGCTTTGATGATACCCCTGTTGTTTAAAGTTATGAAATCTTGTATTGCGTATTTAATCTTGTTATTGTGTTTTGAAGAGTTTGATAATGGTGTCGGATAAGTGGCCATCCCTAGTAAGTATTCTTGATGAACTTACATTCTTAGCATGTTAGTATTGCATGAGTAATGTGTGTGTGTGTATGCTCACTACGGGTTAGATCCGACGGGGTCTCGGTAGGGCTCCACGAAGCTGTGGAACCGCGAGCTTGCTTTTAACCACTACGGGTTAGATCCGACGGGGTCTCGGTAGGGGTCCACGAAGCTGTGGGTCCGCGGTTAATTGTGGTGCATTTTACAATGTGATTTGGATTATTGGCATTTCCGGAAATGAGTGCTTTTGAACGGTTTTCATGATTTCATGCATCGACTAAGTGTGTAAGAGGTAAGTTGTTCGTTTGGCTTACTTGGCTAGGATGGCACTAGAGTATTCTGTTGTATGGGTTAAATCCTTTAATTGTGGAGTTTTGATGTTGGAAGACAAACCTTGTTGTCGTTCTCGTGTACTGTGAGTTGATGAGATTTGGGGCTAAATTCCCAACGGTTTGGTAAATGTCATTTTTCGGAAATTAAACCTTTGGGGCGGTGACCCCTTTCGTCTTTTGGGTTTTTGAAAAGTGGGATTTGATAATCCTAAATTGTTCTTGTATTAAAATTCTCGATGGCATTCTAAACTGTTTTATAAATTATTTCCATTGATTTGTGATCTTTCGGTTTTGGAATATTTTTCTCAATCTCTTGCCTCGGGAAGTACTTTTCGTTTCGTTTGGATCTTTGAAGATTCCTGGTTATTGTTATTCGTGGAATGTGAATTGTATGACTCGTATTTTTGCACTTGTACTTGCACTAGCAAAACAGTGGAGTTTTGCTAACCCCCGAGTATTCGGGGAGTGGTTGTCTGTATTGCATTCAGGTTTTGGAGCATAACACAGGGTCGGCATGAAGGATGATGAAAGATGAACGATACTAATCACACGAGGACCGTTTGATGTTATATTGGTTTAGTTGTATTTTATTTCCGTTGCAGTATTTCTTTCCCCGTTGTACGGGAGTGTGTTGTATTCGAGCCCTGCGTGGGCAAGTATTGTAATCGAGTTGTATGTTTTTATTGAAAGACCAAATCGGTCTACTGAGTCATTTTAGCCTTAAAGGCATTGTCGAGATGTTTAATGTTGTTACTAGCCTGGTAGATCCTTGAGGAAAGGTTCTACGGCGTGTAATATCCCTGAGCAGATTGGGGGTGTTACATAAATGGTATCGGAGCTTAGGTTGTGGAAACCTAGGCTGTCGAGTCAGTGGTGTCTGTTGAGTTTTGTCTCGTCGGATTTTGTCTGACTGACTCGTGTCGCGACGCGTCGTATGAGTTTGTTGGTCGTGATTAGTATCGTGGGGCGATCATCATCTTCGTGCGACCTGTGGATGTAAGTCTCCCTTCTTTGTGTTGTGCCTCGTGTGACACGAGCTATTTTTATGATTATTTGTTAAGTGACGGAACCCTCTTATGGATTTTGATTTCTTGATATGCGGTTATTTGACCCTCATATTTCGTTCATATGAGGAGTAGTGTTGCTGGATTGTGCATGTTTGACTTTATTTCTTTTATCTGCTGCGTGAGTTCTTTTGTAATGGCTTTCGGTATTTTACCAACTGAGTTCTATTTCGAAAACCGATTCCCTTAACCGAGTTTGTGGCATTATGGCCTTGATCGTTTTGGCGAAATTCTTATGACGGTATTTAGTATTTTGTAAATGGCTTTTGTAAGTTTTTGAAATATTACCGTCATCGGCCTTTTTGACGTTGTAAATGATTTTTAGTCTGGTGAGTTCCGGCGCGGGACCCACGGCGCTATAATATTTCGTGTAATTACATGAAATTTTTGGGCATTCTAGCCCATTGAATTATCTTTGAAAACCTTGAGTATATTAGAAAATAAATTTTGAGACGTATTTTTAAAATGAATTATTTTCTCGTGGTACATCCAAGGTGCCACAATATGTTTCCAAATTCTTCTACCTCGAGGACCAAAATGTTTTGAGATATTTTCAATGTTTTAGAAACACTTTTATTTAGACCCGAGGGTCGAATATTCTGAAAGTTTTCACTAAGAGAAAGTGTCCTCATTTTTATCAAATGCGAAATGGTTCTCCAAAGTCTCGATAACGATGTTTCACGTCTGTATTTTTTTGAAAGGTGATACTCAAGATCCACAGGTGTTTTTCTAAATTATTTTCAAAAGGAGGTTTTCGTTTTTAAAACCTATCCATTCCCGTTTGAGGGCTGGGTATGTATGTCTGATGTTCGCGTTGTCGTTATGATGTTTGCACCCGAGTATGATCGAATTGGCAGTGTGAGCATTGAGTCGTTTTCCACACATTTGTTGTGTTAGCCCCCTGTGAGAGGTGGGATGTTGGTGTTGAATGTTGCCGCCTCGTAGTGATTTCTGCGTTGTCGCGCATGTGCGAGCTGTTAGAGCTTCGTTTGGTATGACCGTGTGCATCGGTGATTGTTCCGTTATGTGTCGGTTGTTTAATGTCTTGTTACCTTGCTCCCGTTTTTGTGAATTTCGTGGACGAGGTCGAAGGTAATACCCATACTATTTTGACTTCTGTATTTTCTCTTTCTCCAGTCTATCGATTCGCTCATGTTCGTTGATACTTTCTGAACTTGTTCTGTATTTTGGTTTCATCGTTCGAACGAGCTGTGATCTTGTTGTGGGTCGATCTGGTTATCGCTGTGACTTTTTCGAGTTCGGTTCGATTCTTGTGAACCTTGTTCGGAAGTAACATCAATTGGTTCTATTAGTTCTTTTATTCGAAGTGGATCGGATTTGGAACTCCTGTGTTTTCGACTCTGTCGACTCATTTGTGCTCGTTAACACTTTCTGAACTTTCCCTATCCCTTGCTTTTGTTGATCGAACGAGGGTGGTATTGTTTCGGAATAACTCGTTTGTCGTCGTGACTTTTCAATCGCTACTCCCTTTCCTGTGGATCTTATGGGAATGCACGTCTTGTTGTTCTCACCAGATCATCCTGGGAGTTGTTGTTTGAATTTTATTATCCTTCGTGTTTCGGACATGATTGTTCGATTTTTGTTGTCTCGATCATTTGTTTGTTCAGTTTTTGTTCTCGTTTCGTGATTGTTGAGCATTAAGGCTCCTTCGTAATTCCCTTAAGTTTGGGAAATTAGTCTCATTTTCGATCTTCCAACCCTTGGGCGGTGGAATTCTGTATTTGTTCAGCGATTGGCTCGCGTTTTGATTGATGTACCATTGGGTTGGTCAATCATATTGATTTTCGTGCGTTGTGTTTTGTGATTGTTCGGATAATCGACTCGATTGTATTATCTGTTCGATGACGCTTATCACTTGTTGATTTTATTATGTCCCTACCGGTAGCGTTGTGTTGGTCGTCGTGGAGCGTGTTTTCACGCCGTTTGTTCCTTTGCGTTGCTTGTAGCGTTTTGCCATTGGGCGTAAGTTACGCATTTATTGTGTATCGCGTTGAGTGTTTCCTGGCAGGATATTACTCCTCCCTACTTATTTTAAGTTTCGGGACAAAACTTCTTTTAAGGAGGGTAGAATGTAATACCCGTAATTTCGATTTCCGGTAATTTCTTTTTTTTCGGAGGTAGTCTATTTTGACGACTCGCTCATGACCGTTTCGTCATTCTGAGAATGATTAATTTTACACTTTTTGACATCCGAGTTCGTTTCGGTGTCGTTTTGTTGAATTCCGTGCTTTTTAGCGACTTTTCCGCACTTGGGTTCGATTCTTGCGAATCTCGTTCGAAACTGCTGTTTCGAGTTTCCCGTAAGTCCGTTTAACTTTTTTAGACGTGTTGTGAACTTCCGTTTGGTTATTCGATCACGTATCGTGATTTTCGGACGTTTTGGGCCATTTTGTAATTTACCCAAAGTTATGGGTATCCGTATCTGTATTTGTTGTCTCGACCCTTTTCTTGGTCGCGTATGATTAATTATTGCATTATGTTTTCATTTCGGGTCGTTGATGTTGTCCGCGAGATTTTCGTCGTGTTCGCTCCGCGCTTTCGAAATCGAGTCGCCGGATCATGACACCGAGCACCGCCGACAGTGCCGCACTGCTGGCCGGGCATCGCCGAGTAGGACCGGCAGGTACCGGCGTAGCGCACGCTACGGCCGGAAGGCTGCGCGCGCTAACCGGCAGGTGTATCGCACGCTATCGGCCGACCCAACGTACGCTATCGGGTCTGGGCAGAGGGGTTCTGAGGTTCTGGACTCGGTTAGGATCGGCAGATAGCGCATGCTACTGTCGGACACTGCGCACGCTACGGCCGGCAGGTAGCGCACGCTATGGCCGAAAGGCTGCGCACGCTACCTGGCCGAGCAGTCTAGTCCAGGAGGTCTCTGGATTGCGGACTGGGCCGATAGCGCACGCTAGTCCGGCCCAGTATAAATGTGACAGAGCAGCCTCATTTTCAGTCGTTTTTCATTTCCTTTCTTTTTGATCCGCGGCTGGAGCTTCGGAGGAGGCGAAGCCATGTTGTTGAACAACAAATCCATGGAGTTTTTGAGTCCATATCATTGATTGATCATCCTATATCATCCTTTGATCCAGCGAATCAAGGTAATCTCTTCTTAGAACCCTAAATTCTTGAATTTGGGGGTTTTTGCATTTTTGTCCGATTCGTTCCGTATTGTTGATTAATTCATGATGGGTATGATTAATCTTGGTAGTATTCTCGTGTTTAACATCATTTAATCTATTGTTCTTCGTCGAATCGAAGTATATTTCTTGATTTCCTTCGAATCGACTTTTTGGGGGATTTGTTCTCGATCTCGTTCTCCATCCATTTTTGATGGATCGATTGTGGTTAAATGATGTTGTTAAACATATTCTATGGATTGTATATCCATATTTCAACTCGGAATTCCGTTTTCGTGTTTTGTCGGAACGAATCGTGTTCTTGGCCGTTTTGGGGGAAACACTTGAACTTTCGTCATTCGTTCTTTGAATTCAACAGCTTTAAGTCGTGCTATGGAATTCATTTTCATTGTTTTTATTGTCCTTCATAGTTTATTATCGCGAGTTGGCGTTCGGTGGAGTCGTCGGGTTCGTAGTCAGTTCGTGCCAACCTACTTCGGTCGATTCTCCGCGTTGTGGTTATTCGAGGCAAGTACCTTGTTCATACGTTTCTCGTTTTGTGAATATGATGATCGGTGGTCGTCTTGGTGTAGTTGTTTGGTTATTTGCAAATGAACTTTCAAAAGATTTGTTTTGGCCTCGTTAAAGGCTCTCTTTCAAAATGCGTGTGTGTTTTGTGAATGGTGTGTTTTGGGAATTGATTACGGTTTGATTATTTTGAACGTTGAAGGCTTTGATGATACCCCTGTTGTTTAAAGTTATGAAATCGTGTATTCCGTATTTAATCTTGTTATTGTGTTTTGAAGAGTTTGATAATGGTGTCGGATAAGTGGCCATCCCTAGTAAGTATTCTTGATGAACTTACATTCTTAGCAGGTTAGTATTGCATGAGTAACGTGTGTGTGTGTATGCTCACTACGGGTTAGATCCGACGGGGTCTCGGTAGGGCTCCACGAAGTTGTGGAACCGCGAGCTTGCTTTTAACCACTACGTGTTAGATCTGACGGGGTCTCGGTAGGGGTCCACGAAGCTGTGGGTCCGCGGTTAATTGTGGTGCATTTTACAATGTGATTTGGATTATTGGCATTTCCGGAAATGAGTGCTTTTGAACGGTTTTCATGATTTCATGCATCGACTAAGTGTGTAAGAGGTAAGTTGTTCGTTTGGCTTACTTAGCTAGGATGGCACTAGAGTATTTTGTTGTATGGGTTAAATCCTTTAATTGTGGAGTTTTCATGTTGGAAGACGAACCTTGTTGTCGTTCTCGTATACTGTGAGTTGATGAGATTTGGGGCTAAAATCCCAACGGTTTGGTAAAGGTCATTTTTCGGAAAGTAAACCTTTGGGGCGGTGACCCCTTTCGTCTTTTGGGTTTTTGAAAAGTGGGATTTGATAATCCTAAATTGTTCTTCTATTAAAACTCTCGATGGCATTCTAAACTGTTTTATAAATTATTTCCATTGATTTGTGATCTTTCGATTTTGGAATATTTTTCTCAAACTCTTGCCTCGGGAAGTACTTTTCGTTTCGTTTGGATCTTTAAAGATTCCTGGTTATTGTTATTCGTGGAATGTGAATTGTATGACTCGTATTTTTGCACTTGTACTTGCACTAGCAAAACAGTGGAGTTTTGCTAACCCCCGGGTATTCGGGGGGGTGGATGTTTGTATTGCATTCAGGTTTTGGAGCATAACACAGGGTCGGCATGAAGGATGATGAAAGATGAACGATACTAATCACACGAGGACCGTTTGATGTTATATTGGTTTAGTTGTATTTTATTTCCGCTACAGTATTTCTTTCCCCATTGTAGGGGAGTGTGTTGTATTCGACCCCTGCGTGGGCAAGTATTGTAATCGAGTTGTATGTTTTTATTGAAAGACCAAATCGGTCTACTGAGTCATTTTAGCCTTAAAGGCATTGTCGAGATGTTTATGTTGTTACTATCCTGGTAGATCCTTGAGGAAAGGTTCTACGGCGTGTAATATCCCTGAGCGGATTGGGGGTGTTACAGGTGTAATACCCGGATTTTCAGTATAAATTTTTCGCGTTATTGTATCTGAGATATACTGTATAGTTTGGTATTTATATAGTATGGATAAAATAAATTGAGAACCGAGACAGTTATACTAGTATGATTATCGTTTTTGGATTGACAGATATATTCAGGATATGTTGTATGAGGTTGAACTGATTCGGATATCAGGTATACCGTATGAGAATATTTTTGGATTCAGTATATGTATTCAGTATGCCGTATGTTCGTATTCTGTATGTCGAGACGGACGAGGAGAATTGGAAAAGGGCTAAGTATAGCCTGATTAGCGCGCGCTAATGTTCAAGTATAGCGCACGCTATCGTTCATGGTTAGCGCACGCTAGAGGCAGAATGTAGCGCACGCTAAATGCAGTCAGATCGGAAGGAATCTGCGTGTGGACCCGGCTGCTTTCGGCGCACGTTCTGGTAAGTCAATGGTTGTTGTCCTGAAGTATTAGCGCACGCTAAAGCATGAGGCTTTGCGCACGCTAATTGTAGATCGGTCAAATGGAATCTGATCCTTGTCAGATCGGCATGTGGGGGCACATGCGGTACGTAGACTATAGCAAGTCAACTTCGGATAGCGCACGCTAAGGTCAATGACTTGCGTACGCTAGGCAGGAGGTTTTACGTACGTTAATGCATGGGCATTGCGTGCGTAAGCTAGTTTACGAAGCAAGGCAGTGGCCTCTGGGCTGCGATAGCACACGCTAACAAAGTCAGTTAGCGCACGCTAGGGCAATAACGCACGCTATTTTATGAGAGTAGCGCACGCTAGTAATGTTTATTATATAAGGGGACACACGAGTTTTGAGATGCATTTAGTCCATTCTTTCTCCTTCAGTCGATAGAGACAGCTTTGGGAGGATCTCGAGGTTCCCAAACACTCTGAGATGATGATCTTTAACAAGATTAAGATGGAGAGCATGGATTCAAAGCTTTGTTCTTGAAATTATTAATGATTCTTGGAATGGAATTCATAGAGAGAGTCTTGAGGTTCCAAATACTGGATTATGATGGAGTTGAGCGTCCTTAACAACATTGGAGTTTGGAAACGATTGGAAACGGATTCAACCTTGGGATTCAATCCATTCCTTCAAAGAGGTAATTACTCTTCACTTTGGGATTTCATTTTGAATTGTATATGATGTTCTTGAGTTGATAATCGTCATGTATATGAGCTGATGAGTATATGATTATGAGATGGATTACTGAGTTATGTTGATGATATTGTTGATATGCGGATATTGATATGATTCGTGTGGTTTGGAATGGTGTTGTTCTTCTTCAAGAGATATGTTGGTTAATATCTCCCTTCATTTTGGGTTTTGATGTTGATGTTATTGTTTACTTCGTATGATGATGAACATGCAAGTGATTATGATTCTTGGTGTATATGATATGATTAAGAAATATGTTGAAATGTTAGTGGAAATAAGATTTGGACACTTGTTTGGAAAGTAATGTGTATAAGGTTCCACTTTGGAAAATCACCACCGATTCTTAAAAACTCCAAAAATTCTGAAACATAACAGTATAATAGAGCATCGAGTTAGCTTTCTAATGGTTCAAACGGTGAGTTAATCGGAGTCCGGATGAGTGAGTTATGCTCAAAATGGCAAAAACTATACTGTCTGTATTCTGGGAATAGGTAGCGCACGCTATTGATGAAGTTAGCGTACGCTAACATGCCTGGGCGTATAAAAACGTAAAGCAGTCGGGAATTTCATTTCCCAACCCATCCTACACGATTCCCTTTCGTCCCAAATCACCCAAACTCGGTTTTTAACCCCTAAACATCAGCTTTTGAGTTGATTTATCAAGTGATAACATCTAGGAAAGCTTGGAACAAGGATTATAACATCATATTCCACCCGAATCGAAGGTAAGAACACCTAAACACTTGGTTTTGGATATTTTTGAAGTTTCTTGATGTCTTGGCCGATTTGATTCGTTTTAACTCAGATTATTGATGGAATCTTGTTGTATTCTTGAGATTATTCGTTGTTCTTGAAGTTTTGTGGATCGAAATCGAGTATTCCTTTGAATAATCTATTGAATTGGACTACGCCTTCAAAGTGTTCGATGAAATGTCTCAATGAGTAGAACGTGGAAAATTCTACACGCTGTATGAATAATGGTTGAATTGATATTGTTGTGATGATTCTTGGTATTTACGAGAATTTTGTTAAGGGAAGATAATGAATTGGTGATCAAATGATTCGATTATGTTGTTATGATTATGGAATCGTAGTATTCTCGATGTTCTTGGTGGGTTGTTGCGATTCATGATGTTATGAGAAGTATATATGTTTAAGAACATGATTATATACACCTTGAATTGTGAATAAGGATTGTTTAGATGTTAGAACACATCGGATTATGTCGTATTGGAGATTTTGAATATGATTTCGAATTAGTTGTGTTCTTAAGAAACTCTTGGATTATATGAATTGTTTAACATGTTTAAGAGGTGTTGGTGTTTTAGATATGAATATGGAATATCCATATCTAGAACTAAGTTATGTGTTTTGGTACAATATTCGTATAGGAATACAAATATGATTCCGGATTTGATAAGGTTATGATTCACTTTTGAGTTTGAGAATTCATAGGTATTTAACAAGTGTTCAATTCGGATAATGGAATTATTTGAAACCTTTGGAATATGGTTATCTATAATGTTGAATTGATCGGATTGTCTGGATTGATGATGATAACCGATAATTGGTTTATATTATGAATTTACAAGGAGGAAACTTGTAGCCGTATTTAAGATTGAATTTGGAATCTGTAATGTTAGACCCTTGTTGGTTTAAATTGATTATTGATATGATCTTCGGATTTTGGAATCGTACTGTGGTTTTGAATTCGTGTTTGATTGGTTCGGGTTGTTTGGATATGTGTTTAATCGGGATATTGTAGAACCGTTGTTGATCGATTATTGTAATAGGTTGATATGTTTTGATCGTGGATTATGACCGTTGAGTTGCGGTTGAGGCTAAAGAGTTCGTAGATTGCTTTTGGTCGGGATTGAGGAGCTCGTAGACAAAGGCAATGGATTTTGGTAACGGATTCGTGGTATCGGTATCGAGGCAAGTTTATACTTGTTCAGTTTGCAATATTTGATGAATGGTTTCGTTTTCATTTCATTTATAATTCCTATAGCAATGTTGTTAGAAAGGTAAGTTGTCGGTTAATGAGTTGTATGTCGTGCTCTGGTTTATATTAAATCATAAGGTATATGATTTAATTGTGTTCAAAGAATACGTGAGTATAGTATATCGGATATCGAGGATAATTATCGCGATGACATAAGTATCGGGATAAAGATTTATTGGTGTTGAATGGATGGTACCTTATTTGATATTATTCGTATAACTGTGTATTCGTTCAGGGATGTTGGTTCGTGGAAAGGATATTGTCTTCGGCTTGAGGTAATTCCAGTATTGTTCGGGCCATTTGAGGATAATTGTTTTGAGGAATTATTGTATATGTTATATGTTGATTCCGATTGATTATTTCGTGAGGGATGATGATCCTGTGGCTGATTGTATTGAGATCGTTGCTCGTGTTAATCGGTCCTTAGGGATTTTGATCCCAGGATGGTTGTTTTGTATATTGTTGGTCGTGTCGATCTTTCATTATTCGTGTGTCATCGCTCACTTGGCGAGTCGTATGATTTGTATTGTATGTTTAATCCTTTGAGAATAGTAGTCATGTTGTATATTGACATATCCGTAATAAAATCTGCTTTCATATTAGTTATTGTGTAGGATTTTTAGCCGTGCACATATATAGTCATTGGTGGTTATTTTTCTGCATTGGTCTGTGCACACGGGTCGTAGTTTCGTGAGGCTATTTAGGTTCATTGTCCCACGTATATTAGGTATTACATATTCGGGGAGGTCATGTGCACGGACACATTTCCGGATTGGGCGTACTGTGATGTCCATCTTTGAGCCGTATTTTTTTTGTCATTTCATAGTCCATAATATTGGATGTGTTCTACGGATTTCGACTGGTTGTTCATACGCCCGAGGGGTATGTTCGATACCAAAGTTATTTCTTTGAGATCCATTATTGTTGATCATTTGGAGTCTACCTTGTTGAGGGTATTCTCGGTTATTGTTGGTCCTTTGTTGATCATTTGGAGTCTACCATGTTGAGGGTATTCTCAGTTATCGTTGATCATTTATTGATCGTATTGGAGTCACCATGTCGATAATATTCTCGGTTGACCTATTGTTTTGATCATTGTGATGATCGTACTAGTATTCGACCGTACGCTGATGTTGCGCACTTGTTATCATTGTTCGTGGAAATTTGACATACGATGTATTGCGTATATTTGGTTTTACCCAAATTGAGATTTGATTGTGCAATCCGACGGATGTGGTTTGGCACAGTCGATTATTTCCACACTTATAAGTTATGATGAGGTTTGGAGGATTGTTGGTATTTTGGAATACAAGACATATAATTGTTGATTTCTTTTCGTCATTCAAAATGCGAATTGTGAATTATGGTAAGGATTGATTTAGTATGGATTGTTATGGATTGGTAAGGTATGACGGTAAGTTTACATTGGTAGTATTCTTACGATTATTACATTGGTATGTAATTATTTATGATGATGTGATCGTTATCATTATCGAGTATTGTGGTGACCCGTCGTGGGCTTTATTTTTAGGTACTTGAGATCGAGCTAGTAGCGGTCGTGAAGGGATGAGCTTCCCGATGTGATACCGGTGGTGGCATGTTTTGGAGTATCGAGTATTTCTTTTCTCGTTATTCATTTCCGCCGCAAATGTGTATTTTAAACCGTGTTTTTATCCGCTGCGTGTGTATATTTCAAAATGGCTTTTCGGCATCTTTATCCGCCGCGTGCGTGTGTATTTTTAAATGGCCCTTTTGGCACTTGGGTTATTTTCACAAATGCTTTTTCCCAATTATTTTTCTACGTTTAAATGGCGGCTTAACGTACACTTTGAATCATCGAGATTTGGCACTTCGCCTTATATTTTGAAATGGTATTTTATGACGGTATTTGAAAACTATGCTTTTGAAAATATTTGAGTATTTAAAATATTACCGTCATCACCTTTGATGTTTTTGAAATGGTTTTGTAAACGGTTTTTAGCTCGGTGGGTTCCTGCGTGGGATCCACGGCGCTGTAATATCCCGATGGTTTTGGGGGTGTTACGAGAAGATGGTATCGGAGCTTGGGTTTTGGGAAACCCGGGCGTGTGTGTTATGTGGCTTTACCTGCACGGAGTAGCGTGATTTTGAAAATGAGTTTATCTCGACTTTTGAGTCGAATCGATTTTGGAGTTTCCAAAATTTTTGAGATTCTTTTCAAATTGGTATTTGTGTTATTGGTGTGTGTTGGTTGTGTTGAGTCTTCGTGTGGAAGTCATGTGGTAGTATCACGGGAGATCATCGGCTTCACGTTCCTGTAAGTACATCGTTTTGGTTATTCGCTTGTGGCGACGCTTGACTGTTTTTGTGGTGAGTTGGAAATTTTGGATTTATCTGTTGTTGGCGACAGGTTGCAAGTTTCGAGGACGAAACTTATTTTAAGGGGGGTAGTATGTAATACCCGGATTTTCAGTATAAATTTTTCGCGTTATTTTATCTGAGATATACTGTATAGTTTGGTATCTATACAGTATGGATAAAATAAATTGAGAACCGAGACAATTATACTAGTATGATTATCGTTTTTGGATTGACAGATATATTCAGGATATGTTGTATGAGGTTGAACTGATTCGGATATCAGGTATACCGTATGAGAATATTTTTGGATTCAGTATATGTATTCAGTATGCCGTATGTTCGTATTCTGTATGTCGAGACGGACGAGGAGAATTGGAAAAGGGCTAAGTATAGCCTGATTAGCGCGCGCTAATGTTCAAGTATAGCGCACGCTATCGTTCATGGTTAGCGCACGCTAGAGGCGGAATGTAGCGCACGCTAAATGCAAATGACGGAAGGAATCTGCGTGTGGACCCGGCCGCTTTGCGCGCACGCTCGTAAGTCAATGGTTGTTGTCTGAAGTATTAGCGCACGCTAAAGCATGAGGCTTAGCGCACGCTAATTGTAGATCGGTCAAATGGAATCTGATCCTTGTCAGATCGGCATGTGGGGGCACATGCGGTACGTAGACTGTAGCAAGTCAACTTCGGATAGCGCACGCTAAGGTCAATGACTTGCGTACGCTAGGCAGGAGGTTTTACGTACGTTAATGCATGGGCATTGCGTGCGTAAGCTAGTTTACGAAGCAAGGCAGTGGCCTCTGGGCTGCGATAGCACACGCTAACAAAGTCAGTTAGCGCACGCTAGGGCAATAACGCACGCTATTTTATGAGAGTAGCGCACGCTAGTAATGTTTATTATATAAGGGGACAGACGGGTTTTGAGATGCATTTAGTCCATTCTTTCTCCTTCAGTCAATAGAGACAACTTTGGGAGGATCTCGAGGTTCCCAAACACTCTGAGATGATGATCTTTAACAAGATTAAGATGGAGAGCATGTATTCAAAGCTTTGTTCTTGAAATTATTAATGATTATTGGAATGGAATTCATAGAGAGAGTCTTGAGGTTCCAAATACTGGATTATGATGGAGTTGAGCGTCCTTAACAACATTGGAGTTTGGAAACGATTGGAAATGGATTCAACCTTGGGATTCAATCCATTCCTTCAAAGAGGTAATTACTCTTCACTTTGGGATTTCATTTTGAATTGTATATGATGTTCTTGAGTTGATAATCGTCATGTATATGAGCTGATGAGTATATGATTATGAGATGGATTACTGAGTTATGTTGATGATATTGTTGATATGCGGATATTGATATGATTCGTGTGGTTTGGAATGGTGTTGTTCTTCTTCAAGAGATATGTTGGTTAATATCTCCCTTCATTTTGGGTTTTGATGTTGATGTTATTGTTTACTTCGTATGATGATGAACATGCAAGTGATTATGATTCTTCGTGTATATGATATGATTAAGAAGACTATATGTTGAAATGTTAGTGGAAATAAGATTTGGACACTTTTTTGGAAAGTAATGTGTATAAGGTTCCACTTTGGAAAATCACCACCGATTCTTAAAAACTCCAAAAATTCTGAAACATAACAGTATAATAGAGCATCGAGTTAGCTTTCTAATGGTTCAAACGGTGAGTTAATCGGAGTCCGGATGAGTCAGTTATGCTCAAAATGGCAAAAACTATACTGTCTGTATTCTGAGAACAGGTAGCACACGCTATTGATGAAGTTAGCGTACGCTAACATGCCTGGGCGTATAAAAACGTAAAGCAGTCGGGAATTTCATTTCCCAACCCATCCTACATGATCCCCTTTCGTCCCAAATCACCCAAACTCGGTTTTTAACCCCTAAACATCAGCTTTTGAGTTGATTTATCAAGTGATAACATCTAGGAAAGCTTGGAACAAGGATTATAACATCATATTCCACCCGAATCGAAGGTAAGAACACCTAAACACTTGGTTTTGGATATTTTTGAAGTTTCTTGATGTCTTGGCCGATTTGATTCGTTTTAACTCAGATTATTGATGGAATCTTGTTGTATTCTTGAGATTATTCGTTGTTCTTGAAGTTTTGTGGATCGAAATCGAGTATTCCTTTGAATAATCTATTGAATCGACTACGCCAACAAAGTGATCGATGAAATGTATCAATGAGTATAACGTTGAAAATTCTACACGATTTCGTATGAATAATGGTTGAATTGATATTGTTGTGATGATTCTTGGTATTTACGAGAATTTTGTTAAGGGAAGATAATGAATTGGTGATCAAATGATTCGATTATGTTGTTATGATTATGGAATCGTAGTATTCTCGATGTTCTTGGTGGGTTGTTGCGATTCATGATGTTATGAGAAGTATATATGTTTAAGAACATGATTATATACACCTTGAATTGTGAATAAGGATTGTTTAGATGTTAGAACACATCGGATTATGTCGTATTGAGATTTTGAATATGATTTCGAATTAGTTGTGTTCTTAAGAAACTCTTGGATGATATGAATTGTTTAACATGTTTAAGAGGTGTTGGTGTTTTAGATATGAATATGGAATATCCATATCTAGAACTAAGTTATGTGTTTTGGTACAATATTCGTATAGGAATACGAATATGATTCCGGATTTGATAAGGTTATGATTCACTTTTGAGTTTGAGAATTCATAGGTATTTAACAAGTGTTCAATTCGGATAATGGAATTATTTGAAACCTTTGGAATATGGTTATCTATAATGTTGAATTGATCGGATTGTCTGGATTGATGATGATAACCGGTAATTGGTTTATATTATGAATTTACAAGGAGGAAACTTGTATCCGTATTTAAGATTGAATTTGGAATCGGTAATGTTAGACCCTTGTTGGTTTAAATTGATTATTGATATGATCTTCGGATTTTGAAATCGTACTGTGGTTTTGAATTCGTGTTTGATTGGTTCGGGTTGTTTGGATATGTGTTTAATCGGGATATTGTAGAACCGTTGTTGATCGGTTATTGTAATAGGTTGACATGTTTTGATCGTGGATTATGACCGTTGAGTTGCGGTTGAGGCTAAAGAGTTCGTAGATTGCTTTTGGTCGGGATTGAGGAGCTCGTAGACAAAGGCAATGGATTTTGGTAACGGATTCGTGGTATCGGTATCGAGGCAAGTTTATACTTGTTCAGTTTGCAATATTTGATGAATGGTTTCGTTTTCATTTCATTTATAATTCGTATAGCAATGTTGTTAGAAAGGTAAGTTGTCGGTTAATGAGTTGTATGTCGTGCTCTGGTTTATATTAAATCATAAGGTATATGATTTAATTGTGTTCAAAGAATACGTGAGTATAGTATATCGGATATCGAAGATAATTATCGCGATGACATAAGTATCGGGATAAAGATTTATTGGTGTTGAATGGATGGTACCTTATTTGAGATTATTCGTATAACTGTGTATTCGTTCAGGGATGTTGGTTCGTGGAAAGGATATTGTCTTCGGCTTGAGGTAATTCCAGTATTGTTCAGTTACGAGGATAATTGTTTTGAGGAATTATTGTATATGTTATATGTTGATTCCGATTGATTATTTCGTGAGGGATGATGATCCCAGGGCTGATTGTATTGAGATCGTTGCTCGTGTTAATCGGTCCTTAGGGATTTTGATCCCAGGATGGTTGTTTTGTATATTGTTGGTCGTGTCGATCTTTCATTATTCGTGTGTCATCGTTCACTTGGCGAGTCGTATGATTTGTATTGGATGTGTTATCCTTTGAGTTTCGTTGTCATGTTGTATCGTGACATATCCGGAATCATATCTGCGTTCCGATTGGTTATTGTGTAGGATTTTTAGCCAGGCACATATATAGTCATTGGTGGATATTATTCTGCATTGGACTGTGCACACGAGACGTAGTTTCGTGAGGCTAATTAGGTACATTGTCCCACGTATATTCTGGATTCCATATACGGGGCGGACATGTGCACGGACATATTTCTGGATCGGGCGTACTGTGATGTCCATCTTTGAGCCGTATTTTTTTTGTCGTTTCATAGTCCATAGTATTGGATGTGTTCGACGGTTTGCGACTGGTTGTTCATACGCCCGAGGGGTATGTTCGACAGTCAAAGTTATTTCTTTGAGATCCATTATTGTTGATCATTTGGAGTCTACCTTGTTGAGGGTATTCTCGGTTATTGTTGGTCCTTTGTTGATCATTTGGAGTCTACCATGTTGAGGGTATTCTCAGTTATCGTTGATCATTTATTGATCGTATTGAAGTCACCATGTCGATAATATTCTCGGTTGACCTATTGTTTTGATCATTGTGATGATCGTATGAGTATTTGGACTGTACGTTGATGTTGCAGTACTTGTTATCATTGTTCTGTGGAAATTTGACATACAGATGTATCGCGTATATTTGGTTTTACCCAAATTGAGATTTGATTGTGCAATCCGACGGACAGGGTTTGGCACAGGTTGGATTATTTCCACACTTATAAGTTATGATGAGGTTTGGAGGATTGTTGGTATTTTGGAATACATTAAAAATAATTGTTGATTTCTTTTCGTCATTCGAAAATGCGAATTGTGAATTATGGTAAGGATTGATTTAGTATGGATTGTTATGGATTGGTAAGGTATGACGGTAAGTTTACATTGGTAGTATTCTTACAGTATTATTACATTGGTATGTAATTATTTATGATGATGTGATCGTTATCATTATCGAGTATTGTGGCTGACCCCGTCGTGGGCTTTATTTTTAGGTACTCGGAGATCGAGCTAGTAGCGGTCGTGAAGGGATGAGCTTCCCGATGTGATACTGGTGGTGGCATGTTTTGGAGTATCGAGTATTTCTTTTCTGGTTATTCATTTCCGCTGCAAATGTGTATTTTAAACCGTGTTTTTATCCGCTGCGTGTGTATATTTCAAAATGGCTTTTCGGCATCTTTATCCGCTGCGTGCGTGTGTATTTTTAAATGGCCCTTTTGGCACTTGGGTTATTTTCGTCAAATGCTTTTTCCCAATTATTTTTCGGTACGTTTAAATGGCGGCTTAACGTACACTTTGAACTGTCGAGATTTGGCACTTCGCCTTATATTTTGAAATGGTATTTTATGACGGTATTTGAAAACTATGCTTTTGAAAATATTTGAGTATTTAAAATATTACCGTCATCAGTCTTTGATGTTTTTGAAATGGTTTTGTAAACGGTTTTTAGCACGGTGGGTTCCGGCGTGGGATCCACGGCTTGTAATATCCCGGATGGTTTTGGGGGTGTTACGTAAGATGGTATCGGAGCTTGGGGTAAGGGAAACCCAGTCGTGAGTGATCTGTGGCTTTACCGTGCGGAGTAGCGTGATTTTTGAAAATGAGTTTATCTGACTTTTGAGTCGAATCGATTTTTGGAGTTTCCAAAATTTTTGAGATTCTTTTCAAATTGCTATTTGTGATATTGGTGTGTGTTGGTTGTGTTGAGACTTCGTGTGGAAGTCATGTGCTAGTATCACGGGAGATCATCGGCTTCACGTACCTGTAAGTACATCGTTTTGGTTATTCGCTTGTGGCGACGCTTGACTGTTTTTGTGGTGAGTTGGAAATTTTGGATTTATCTGTTGTTGGCGACAGGTTGCAAGTTTCGAGGACGAAACTTATTTTAAGGGGGGTAGTATGTAATACCCGGATTTTCAGTATAAATTTTTCGCGTTATTTTATCTGAGATATACTGTATAGTTTGGTATCTATACAGTATGGATAAAATAAATTGAGAACCGAGACAATTATACTAGTATGATTATCGTTTTTGGATTGACAGATATATTCAGGATATGTTGTATGAGGTTGAACTGATTCGGATATCAGGTATACCGTATGAGAATATTTTTGGATTCAGTATATGTATTCAGTATGCCGTATGTTCGTATTCTGTATGTCGAGACGGACGAGGAGAATTGGAAAAGGGCTAAGTATAGCCTGATTAGCGCGCGCTAATGTTCAAGTATAGCGCACGCTATCGTTCATGGTTAGCGCACGCTAGAGGCGGAATGTAGCGCACGCTAAATGCAGTCAGATCGGAAGGAATCTGCGTGTGGACCCGGTTGCTTTCGGCGCACGTTCTGGTAAGTCAATGGTTGTTGTCCTGAAGTATTAGCGCACGCTAAAGCATGAGGCTTAGCGCACGCTAATTGTAGATCGGTCAAATGGAATCTGATCCTTGTCAGATCGGCATGTGGGGGCACATGCGGTACGTAGACTGTAGCAAGTCAACTTCGGATAGCGCACGCTAAGGTCAATGACTTACATACGCTAGGCAGGAGGTTTTACGTACGTTAATGCATGGGCATTGCGTGCGTAAGCTAGTTTACGAAGCAAGGCAGTGGCCTCTGGGCTGCGATAGCACACGCTAACAAAGTCAGTTAGCGCACGCTAGGGCAATAACGCACGCTATTTTATGAGAGTAGCGCACGCTAGTAATGTTTATTATATAAGGGGACAGACGGGTTTTGAGATGCATTTAGTCCATTCTTTCTCCTTCAGTCGATAGAGACAACTTTGGGAGGATCTCGAGGTTCCCAAACACTCTGAGATGATGATCTTTAACAAGATTAAGATGGAGAGCATGTATTCAAAGCTTTGTTCTTGAAATTATTAATGATTCTTGGAATGGAATTTATAGAGAGAGTCTTGAGGTTCCAAATACTGGATTATGATGGAGTTGAGCGTCCTTAACAACATTGGAGTTTGGAAACGATTGGAAACGGATTCAACCTTGGGATTCAATCCATTCCTTCAAAGAGGTAATTACTCTTCACTTTGGGATTTCATTTTGAATTGTATATGATGTTCTTGAGTTGATAATCGTCATGTATATGAGCTGATGAGTATATGATTATGAGATGGATTACTGAGTTATGTTGATGATATTGTTGATATGCGTATATTGATATGATTCGTGTGGTTTGGAATGGTGTTGTTCTTCTTCAAGAGATATGTTGGTTAATATCTCCCTTCATTTTGGGTTTTGATGTTGATGTTATTGTTTACTTCGTATGATGATGAACATGCAAGTGATTATGATTCTTCGTGTATATGATATGATTAAGAAGACTATATGTTGAAATGTTAGTGGAAATAAGATTTGGACACTTTTTTGGAAAGTAATGTGTATAAGGTTCCACTTTGGAAAATCACCACCGATTCTTAAAAACTCTAAAAATTCTGAAACATAACAGTATAATAGAGCATCGAGTTAGCTTTCTAATGGTTCAAACGGTGAGTTAATCGGAGTCCGGATGAGTGAGTTATGCTCAAAATGGCAAAAACTATACTGTCTGTATTCTGGGAACAGGTAGCGCACGCTATTGATGAAGTTAGCGTACGCTAACATGCCTGGGCGTATAAAAACGTAAAGCAGTCGGGAATTTCATTTCCCAACCCATCCTACACGATCCCCTTTCGTCCCAAATCACCCAAACTCGGTTTTTAACCCCTAAACATCAGCTTTTGAGTTGATTTATCAAGTGATAACATCTAGGAAAGCTTGGAACAAGGATTATAACATCATATTCCACCCGAATCGAAGGTAAGAACACCTAAACACTTGGTTTTGGATATTTTTGAAGTTTCTTGATGTCTTGGCCGATTTGATTCGTTTTAACTCAGTTTATTGATGGAATCTTGTTGTATTCTTGAGATTATTCGTTGTTCTTGAAGTTTTGTGGATCGAAATCGAGTATTCCTTTGAATAATCTATTGAATTGGACTACGCCTTCAAAGTGTTCGATGAAATGTCTCAATGAGTAGAACTTGGAAAATTCTACACGTTTTCGTATGAATAATGGTTGAATTGATATTGTTGTGATGATTCTTGGTATTTACGAGAATTTTGTTAAGGGAAGATAATGAATTGGTGATCAAATGATTCGATTATGTTGTTATGATTATGGAATCGTAGTATTCTCGATGTTCTTGGTGGGTTGTTGCGATTCATGATGTTATGAGAAGTATATATGTTTAAGAACATGATTATATACACCTTGAATTGTGAATAAGGATTGTTTAGATGTTAGAACACATCGGATTATGTCGTATTGAGATTTTGAATATGATTTCTGTATTAGTTGTGTTCTTAAGAAACTCTTGGATGATATGAATTGTTTAACATGTTTAAGAGGTGTTGGTGTTTTAGATATGAATATGGAATATCCATATCTAGAACTAAGTTATGTGTTTTGGTACAATATTCGTATAGGAATACGAATATGATTCCGGATTTGATAAGGTTATGATTCACTTTTGAGTTTGAGAATTCATAGGTATTTAACAAGTGTTCAATTCGGATAATGGAATTATTTGAAACCTTTGGAATATGGTTATCTATAATGTTGAATTGATCGGTTTGTGCGGATTGATGATGATAACCGGTAATTGGTTTATATTATGAATTTACAAGGAGGAAACTTGTATCCGTATTTAAGATTGAATTTGGAATCGGTAATGTTAGACCCTTGTTGGTTTAAATTGATTATTGATATGATCTTCGGATTTTGGAATCGTACTGTGGTTTTGAATTCGTGTTTGATTGGTTCGGGTTGTTTGGATATGTGTTTAATCGGGATATTGTAGAACCGTTGTTGATCGGTTATTGTAATAGGTTGACATGTTTTGATCGTGGATTATGACCGTTGAGTTGCGGTTGAGGCTAAAGAGTTCGTAGATTGCTTTTGGTCGGGATTGAGGAGCTCGTAGACAAAAGGCAATGGATTTTGGTAACGGATTCGTGGTATCGGTATCGAGGCAAGTTTATACTTGTTCAGTTTGCAATATTTGATGAATGGTTTCGTTTTCATTTCATTTATAATTCGTATAGCAATGTTGTTAGAAAGGTAAGTTGTCGGTTAATGAGTTGTATGTCGTGCTCTGGTTTATATTAAATCATAAGGTATATGATTTAATTGTGTTCAAAGAATACGTGAGTATAGTATATCGGATATCGAAGATAATTATCGCGATGACATAAGTATCGGGATAAAGATTTATTGGTGTTGAATGGATGGTACCTTATTTGAGATTATTCGTATAACGTGTATTCGTTCGGGGATGTTGGTTCGTGGAAAGGATATTGTCTTCGGCTTGAGGTAATTCCGGTATTGTTCGATTACGAGGATAATTGTTTTGAGGAATTATTGTATATGTTATATGTTGATTCCGATTGATTATTTCGTGAGGGATGATGATCCCGTGGCTGATTGTATTGAGATCGTTGCTCGTGTTAATCGGTCCTTAGGGATTTTGATCCCGGGATGGTTGTTTTGTATATTGTTGGTCGTGTCGTTCTTTCTTTATTCGTGTGTGTTGGTTAACTTGGCGAGTCGTATGTTTTTTTTTGGTTGTGTTTTGGTTTGTGTTTGGTTGTGTTGTTGTATCGTGACATATCCTAATCATATCTGCGTTCGATTGGTTATTGTGTAGGATTTTTAGCCGGGCACATATATAGTCATTGGTGGATATTATTCGCATTGGACTGTGCACACGAGACGTAGTTTCGTGAGGCTAATTAGGTACATTGTCCCACGTATATTCTGGATTCCATATACGGGCGGACATGTGCACGGACACATTTCCGGATCGGGCGTCTTGTGATGTCCATCTTTGAGCCGTATATTTTTGTCGTTTCATAGTCCATAGTATTGGATGTGTTCGACGGTTTGCGATCGTTGTTCATACGCCCGAGGGTATGTTCGATACCAAAGTTATTTCTTTGAGATCCATTATTGTTGATCATTTGGAGTCTACCTTGTTGAGGGTATTCTCGGTTATTGTTGGTCCTTTGTTGATCATTTGGAGTCTACCATGTTGAGGGTATTCTCGATTATCGTTGATCATTTATTGATCGTATTGGAGTCACCATGTCGATAATATTCTCGGTTGACCTATTGTTTTGATCATTGTGATGATCGTATGAGTATTTCGACCGTACGTTGATGTTGCAGTACTTGTTATCATTGTTCGTGGAAATTTGACATACGATGTATCGCGTATATTTGGTATTACCCAAATTGACATTTGATTGTGCAATCCGACGGACGGGGTTTGGCACAGTTGGATTATTTCCACACTTATAAGTTATGATGAGGTTTGGAGGATTGTTGGTATTTTGGAATACAAGATGATAATTGTTGATTTCTTTTCGTCATTCGAAAATGCGAATTGTGAATTATGGTAAGGATTGATTTAGTATGGATTGTTATGGATTGGTAAGGTATGACGGTAAGTTTACATTGGTAGTATTCTTACAGTATTATTACATTGGTATGTAATTATTTATGATGATGTGATCGTTATCATTATCGAGTATTGTGGCTGACCCCGTCGTGGGCTTTATTTTTAGGTACTCGGAGATCGAGCTAGTAGCGGTCGTGAAGGGATGAGCTTCCCGATGTGATACTGGTGGTGGCATGTTTTGGAGTATCGAGTATTTCTTTTCTGGTTATTCATTTCCGCTGCAAATGTGTATTTTAAACCGTGTTTTTATCCGCTGCGTGTGTATATTTCAAAATGGCTTTTCGGCATCTTTATCCGCTGCGTGCGTGTGTATTTTTAAATGGCCCTTTTGGCACTTGGGTTATTTTCGTCAAATGCTTTTTCCCAATTATTTTTCGGTACGTTTAAATGGCGGCTTAACGTACACTTTGAACTGTCGAGATTTGGCACTTCGCCTTATATTTTGAAATGGTATTTTATGACGGTATTTGAAAACTATGCTTTTGAAAATATTTGAGTATTTAAAATATTACCGTCATCAGCCTTTGATGTTTTTGAAATGGTTTTGTAAACGGTTTTTAGCCTGGTGGGTTCCGGCGTGGGATCCACTACTGTAATATCCGGATGGTTTTGGGGTGTTACATAAGATGGTATCGGAGCTTGGGTTTTGGGAAACCCGGGCGTGTGTGTTATGTGGCTTTAGAGTGCAGGAGTAGCGTGATTTTGAAAATGAGTTTATCGACTTTTGAGTCGAATCGATTTTTGGAGTTTCCAAAATTTTTGAGATTCTTTTCAAATTGCTATTTGTGATATTGGTGTGTGTTGGTTGTGTTGAGACTTCGTGGAAGTCATGTGCTAGTATCACGGAGATCATCGGCTTCACGTACTGTAAGTACATCGTTTTGGTTATTCGCTTGTGGCGACGCTGACTGCTTTTTGTGGTGAGTTGGAAATTTTGGATTTATCCGTTGTTGGCGACAGTTGCAAGTTTCGAGGACGAAACTTATTTTAAGGGGTAGTATGTAATACCCGGATTTTCAAGATAAATTTTTCGCGTTATTTTATTCGAGATATACCGTATAGTTTGGTATCTATACGTATGGATAAAATAAATTGAGAACCGAGACAATTATACTAGTATGATTATCGTTTTTGGATTGACAGATATATTCAGGATATGTTGTATGAGGTTGAACTGATTCGGATATCAGGTATACCGTATGAGAATATTTTTGGATTCAGTATATGTATTCAGTATGCCGTATGTTCGTATTCTGTATGTCGAGACGGACGAGGAGAATTGGAAAAGGGCTAAGTATAGCCTGATTAGCGCGCGCTAATGTTCAAGTATAGCGCACGCTATCGTTCATGGTTAGCGCACGCTAGAGGCGGAATGTAGCGCACGCTAAATGCAGTCAGATCGGAAGGAATCTGCGTGTGGACCCGGTTGCTTTCGGCGCACGTTCTGGTAAGTCAATGGTTGTTGTCCTGAAGTATTAGCGCACGCTAAAGCATGAGGCTTAGCGCACGCTAATTGTAGATCGGTCAAATGGAATCTGATCCTTGTCAGATCGGCATGTGGGGGCACATGCGGTACGTAGACTGTAGCAAGTCAACTTCGGATAGCGCACGCTAAGGTCAATGACTTACATACGCTAGGCAGGAGGTTTTACGTACGTTAATGCATGGGCATTGCGTGCGTAAGCTAGTTTACGAAGCAAGGCAGTGGCCTCTGGGCTGCGATAGCACACGCTAACAAAGTCAGTTAGCGCACGCTAGGGCAATAACGCACGCTATTTTATGAGAGTAGCGCACGCTAGTAATGTTTATTATATAAGGGGACAGACGGGTTTTGAGATGCATTTAGTCCATTCTTTCTCCTTCAGTCGATAGAGACAACTTTGGGAGGATCTCGAGGTTCCCAAACACTCTGAGATGATGATCTTTAACAAGATTAAGATGGAGAGCATGTATTCAAAGCTTTGTTCTTGAAATTATTAATGATTCTTGGAATGGAATTTATAGAGAGAGTCTTGAGGTTCCAAATACTGGATTATGATGGAGTTGAGCGTCCTTAACAACATTGGAGTTTGGAAACGATTGGAAACGGATTCAACCTTGGGATTCAATCCATTCCTTCAAAGAGGTAATTACTCTTCACTTTGGGATTTCATTTTGAATTGTATATGATGTTCTTGAGTTGATAATCGTCATGTATATGAGCTGATGAGTATATGATTATGAGATGGATTACTGAGTTATGTTGATGATATTGTTGATATGCGTATATTGATATGATTCGTGTGGTTTGGAATGGTGTTGTTCTTCTTCAAGAGATATGTTGGTTAATATCTCCCTTCATTTTGGGTTTTGATGTTGATGTTATTGTTTACTTCGTATGATGATGAACATGCAAGTGATTATGATTCTTGGTGTATATGATATGATTAAGAAGACTATATGTTGAAATGTTAGTGGAAATAAGATTTGGACACTTTTTTGGAAAGTAATGTGTATAAGGTTCCACTTTGGATCACCACCGATTCTTAAAAACTCCAAAAATTCTGAAACATAACAGTATAATAGAGCATCGAGTTAGCTTTCTAATGGTTCAAACGGTGAGTTAATCGGAGTCCTTATGATTGAGTTATGCTCAAAATGGCAAAAACTATACTGTCTCGTATTCGGGAACAGTAGCGCACGCTATTGATGAAGTTAGCGTACGCTAACATGCCCGGGCGTATAAAAACGTAGCAAAGGGAATTTCATTTCCCAACCCATCCTACACGATCCCCTTTCGTCCCAAATCACCCAAACTCGGTTTTTAACCCCTAAACATCGACTTTTGAGTTGATTTATCAAGTGATAACATCTAGGAAAGCTTGGAACAAGGATTATAACATCATATTCCACCCGAATCGAAGGTAAGAACACCTAAACACTTGGTTTTGGATATTTTTGAAGTTTCTTGATGTCTTGGCGATTTGATTCGTTTTAACTCAGATTATTGATGGAATCTTGTTGTATTCTTGAGATTATTCGTTGTTCTTGAAGTTTTGTGGATCGAAATCGAGTATTCCTTTGAATAATCTATTGAATGGACTACGCCTTCAAAGTGTTCGATGAAATGTCTCAATGAGTAGAACTTGGAAAATTCTACACGTTTTCGTATGAATAATGGTTGAATTGATATTGTTGTGATGATTCTTGGTATTTACGAATTTTGTTAAGGGAAGATAATGAATTGGTGATCAAATGATTCGATTATGTTGTTATGATTATGGAATCGT
Organism: Orobanche coerulescens; assembly: GCA_033398695.1. Taxonomy (NCBI): domain Eukaryota; kingdom Viridiplantae; phylum Streptophyta; class Magnoliopsida; order Lamiales; family Orobanchaceae; genus Orobanche; species Orobanche coerulescens. Next base: position 28,933,120 of record CM065813.1, read on the forward strand.
AGTATTCTCGATGTTCTTGGTGGGTTGTTGCGATTCATGATGTTATGAGAAGTATATATGTTTAAGAACATGATTATATACACCTTGAATTGTGAATAAGGATTGTTTAGATGTTAGAACACATCGGATTATGTCGTATTGGAGATTTTGAATATGATTTCTAATTAGTTGTGTTCTTAAGAAACTCTTGGATGATATGAATTGTTTAACATGTTTAAGAGGTGTTGGTGTTTTAGATATGAATATGGAATATCCATATCTAGAACTAAGTTATGTGTTTTGGTACAATATTCGTATAGGAATACGAATATGATTCCGGATTTGATAAGGTTATGATTCACTTTTGAGTTTGAGAATTCATAGGTATTTAACAAGTGTTCAATTCGGATAATGGAATTATTTGAAACCTTTGGAATATGGTTATCTATAATGTTGAATTGATCGGATTGTCTGGATTGATGATGATAACCGGTAATTGGTTTATATTATGAATTTACAAGGAGGAAACTTGTATCCGTATTTAAGATTGAATTTGGAATCGGTAATGTTAGACCCTTGTTGGTTTAAATTGATTATTGATATGATCTTCGGATTTTGGAATCGTACTGTGGTTTTGAATTCGTGTTTGATTGGTTCGGGTTGTTTGGATATGTGTTTAATCGGGATATTGTAGAACCGTTGTTGATCGGTTATTGTAATAGGTTGATATGTTTTGATCGTGGATTATGACCGTTGAGTTGCGGTTGAGGCTAAAGAGTTCGTAGATTGCTTTTGGTCGGGATTGAGGAGCTCGTAGACAAAGGCAATGGATTTTGGTAACGGATTCGTGGTATCGGTATCGAGGCAAGTTTATACTTGTTCAGTTTGCAATATTTGATGAATGGTTTCGTTTTCATTTCATTTATAATTCGTATAGCAATGTTGTTAGAAAGGTAAGTTGTCGGTTAATGAGTTGTATGTCGTGCTCTGGTTTATATTAAATCATAAGGTATATGATTTAATTGTGTTCAAAGAATACGTGAGTATAGTATATCGGATATCGAAGATAATTATCGCGATGACATAAGTATCGGGATAAAGATTTATTGGTGTTGAATGGATGGTACCTTATTTGAGATTATTCGTATAACCGTATTCGTTCGGGGATGTTGGTTCGTGGAAAGGATATTGTCTTCGGCTTGAGGTAATTCCGGTATTGTTCGGGCCATTACGAGGATAATTGTTTTGAGGAATTATTGTATATGTTATATGTTGATTCCGATTGATTATTTCGTGAGGGATGATGATCCCGTGGCTGATTGTATTGAGATCGTTGCTCGTGTTAATCGGTCCTTAGGGATTTTGATCCCAGGATGGTTGTTTTGTATATTGTTGGTCGTGTCGATCTTTCATTATTCGTGTGTCATCGTTCACTTGGCGAGTCGTATGATTTGTATTGGATGTGTTATCCTTTGAGTTTCGTAGTCATGTTGTATCGTGACATATCCTAATCATATCTGCGTTAGATTGGTTATTGTGTAGGATTTTTAGCCGTGCACATATATAGTCATTGGTGGATATTATTCGCATTGGACTGTGCACACGAGACGTAGTTTCGTGAGGCTAATTAGGTACATTGTCCCACGTATATTCTGGATTCCATATACGGGGCGGACATGTGCACGGACACATTTCCGGATCGGGCGTACTGTGATGTCCATCTTTGAGCCGTATATTTTTGTCGTTTCATAGTCCATAGTATTGGATGTGTTCGACGGTTTGCGATCGTTGTTCATACGCCCGAGGGGTATGTTCGATACCAAAGTTATTTCTTTGAGATCCATTATTGTTGATCATTTGGAGTCTACCTTGTTGAGGGTATTCTCGGTTATTGTTGGTCCTTTGTTGATCATTTGGAGTCTACCATGTTGAGGGTATTCTCAGTTATCGTTGATCATTTATTGATCGTATTGGAGTCACCATGTCGATAATATTCTCGGTTGACCTATTGTTTTGATCATTGTGATGATCGTATGAGTATTCGACCGACGTTGATGTTGCAAGACTTGTTATCATTGTTCTCGTGGAAATTTGACATACGATGTATCGCGTATATTTGGTTTTACCCAAATTGAGATTTGATTGTGCAATCCGACGGACAGGTTTGGCACAGGTTGGATTATTTCCACACTTATAAGTTATGATGAGGTTTGGAGGATTGTTGGTATTTTGGAATACAAGATGATAATTGTTGATTTCTTTTCGTCATTCGAAAATGCGAATTGTGAATTATGGTAAGGATTGATTTAGTATGGATTGTTATGGATTGGTAAGGTATGACGGTAAGTTTACATTGGTAGTATTCTTACGGTATTATTACATTGGTATGTAATTATTTATGATGATGTGATCGTTATCATTATCGAGTATTGTGGTGACCCGTCGTGGGCTTTATTTTTAGGTACTCGGAGATCGAGCTAGTAGCGGTCGTGAAGGGATGAGCTTCCCGATGTGATACTGGTGGTGGCATGTTTTGGAGTATCGAGTATTTCTTTCTAGTTATTCATTTCCGCTGCAAATGTGTATTTTAAACTGTGTTTTTATCCATTGCGTGTGTATATTTCAAAATGGCTTTTCGGCATCTTTATCCGCTGCGTGCGTGTGTATTTTTAAATGGCCCTTTTGGCACTTGGGTTATTTTCACAAATGCTTTTTCCCAATTATTTTTCGGTACGTTTAAATGGCGGCTTAACGTACACTTTGAACTGTCGAGATTTGGCACTTCGCCTTATATTTTGAAATGGTATTTTATGACGGTATTTGAAAACTATGCTTTTGAAAATATTTGAGTATTTAAAATATTACCGTCATCAGCCTTTGATGTTTTTGAAATGGTTTTGTAAACGGTTTTTAGCCTGGTGGGTTCCGGCGTGGGATCCACGGCGCTGTAATATCCCGGATGGTTTTGGGGGTGTTACAGAAGATGGTATCGGAGCTTGGGTTTTGGGAAACCCAGGCGTGTGTGTTATGTGGCTTTACCGGTACGGGAGTAGCGTGATTTTTGAAAATGAGTTTATCTGACTTTTGAGTCGAATCGATTTTTGGAGTTTCCAAAATTTTTGAGATTCTTTTCAAATTGCTATTTGTGATATTGGTGTGTGTTGGTTGTGTTGAGACTTCGTGTGGAAGTCATGTGCTAGTATCACGGGAGATCATCGGCTTCACGTACCTGTAAGTACATCGTTTTGGTTATTCGCTTGTGGCGACGCTTGACTGTTTTTGTGGTGAGTTGGAAATTTTGGATTTATCTGTTGTTGGCGACAGGTTGCAAGTTTCGAGGACGAAACTTATTTTAAGGGGGGTAGTATGTAATACCCGGATTTTCAGTATAAATTTTTCGCGTTATTTTATTCGAGATATACCGTATAGTTTGGTATCTATACGGTATGGATAAAATAAATTGAGAACCGAGACAATTATACTAGTATGATTATCGTTTTGGATTGTGAGATATATTCGTGATATGTTGTATGAGGTTGAACCGATTCGGATATCGTATACCGTATGAGAATATTTTGGATTCGGTATATGTATTCAAGATGCCGTATGTTCGTATTCTGTATGTCGAGACGGACGAGGAGAATTGGAAAAGGGCTAAGTATAGCCTGATTAGCGCGCGCTAATGTTCAAGTATAGCGCACGCTATCGTTCATGGTTAGCGCACGCTAGAGGCGGAATGTAGCGCACGCTAAATGCAGTCAGATCGGAAGGAATCTGCGTGTGGACCCGGTTGCTTTCGGCGCACGTTCTGGTAAGTCAATGGTTGTTGTCCTGAAGTATTAGCGCACGCTAAAGCATGAGGCTTAGCGCACGCTAATTGTAGATCGGTCAAATGGAATCTGATCCTTGTCAGATCGGCATGTGGGGGCACATGCGGTACGTAGACTGTAGCAAGTCAACTTCGGATAGCGCACGCTAAGGTCAATGACTTACATACGCTAGGCAGGAGGTTTTACGTACGTTAATGCATGGGCATTGCGTGCGTAAGCTAGTTTACGAAGCAAGGCAGTGGCCTCTGGTCGCGATAGCACACGCTAACAAAGTCGATTAGCGCACGCTAGGCAATAACGCACGCTATTTTATGAGAGTAGCGCACGCTAGTAATGTTTATTATATAAGGGGACAGACGGGTTTTGAGATGCATTTAGTCCATTCTTTCTCCTTCATCGATAGAGACAACTTTGGGAGGATCTCGAGGTTCCCAAACACTCGAGATGATGATCTTTAACAAGATTAAGATGGAGAGCATGTATTCAAAGCTTTGTTCTTGAAATTATTAATGATTCTTGGAATGGAATTTATAGAGAGAGTCTTGAGGTTCCAAATACTTGGATTATGATGGAGTTGAGCGTCCTTAACAACATTGGAGTTTGGAAACGATTGGAAACGGATTCAACCTTGGGATTCAATCCATTCCTTCAAAGAGGTAATTACTCTTCACTTTGGGATTTCATTTTGAATTGTATATGATGTTCTTGAGTTGATAATCGTCATGTATATGAGCTGATGAGTATATGATTATGAGATGGATTACTGAGTTATGTTGATGATATTGTTGATATGCGTATATTGATATGATTCGTGTGGTTTGGAATGGTGTTGTTCTTCTTCAAGAGATATGTTGGTTAATATCTCCCTTCATTTTGGGTTTTGATGTTGATGTTATTGTTTACTTCGTATGATGATGAACATGCAAGTGATTATGATTCTTGGTGTATATGATATGATTAAGAAGACTATATGTTGAAATGTTAGTGGAAATAAGATTTGGACACTTTTTTGGAAAGTAATGTGTATAAGGTTCCACTTTGGATCACCACCGATTCTTAAAAACTCCAAAAATTCTGAAACATAACAGTATAATAGAGCATCGAGTTAGCTTTCTAATGGTTCAAACGGTGAGTTAATCGGAGTCCGGATGAGTGAGTTATGCTCAAAATGGCAAAAACTATACTGTCTGTATTCGGGAATGTAGCGCACGCTATTGATGAAGTTAGCGTACGCTAACATGCCCAGGCGTATAAAACGTAAAGGCCGGGAATTTCATTTCCCAACCCATCCTACACGATCCCCTTCGTCCCAAATCACCCAAACTCGGTTTTAACCCCTAAACATCAGCTTTTGAGTTGATTTATCAAGTGATAACATCTAGGAAAGCTTGGAACAAGGATTATAACATCATATTCCACCCGAATCGAAGGTAAGAACACCTAAACACTTGGTTTTGGATATTTTTGAAGTTTCTTGATGTCTTGGCCGATTTGTTTCGGTTTAACTCAGATTATGGATGGAATCTTGTTGTATTCTTGAGATTATTCGTTGTTCTTGAAGTTTTGTGGATCGAAATCGAGTATTCCTTTGAATAATCTATTGAATTGGACTACGCCTTCAAAGTGTTCGATGAAATGTCTCAATGAGTAGAACTTGGAAAATTCTACACGTTTTCGTATGAATAATGGTTGAATTGATATTGTTGTGATGATTCTTGGTATTTACGAGAATTTTGTTAAGGGAAGATAATGAATTGGTGATCAAATGATTCGATTATGTTGTTATGATTATGGAATCGTAGTATTCTCGATGTTCTTGGTGGGTTGTTGCGATTCATGATGTTATGAGAAGTATATATGTTTAAGAACATGATTATATACACCTTGAATTGTGAATAAGGATTGTTTAGATGTTAGAACACATCGGATTATGTCGTATTGGAGATTTTGAATATGATTTCGGAATTAGTTGTGTTCTTAAGAAACTCTTGGATGATATGAATTGTTTAACATGTTTAAGAGGTGTTGGTGTTTTAGATATGAATATGGAATATCCATATCTAGAACTAAGTTATGTGTTTTGGTACAATATTCGTATAGGAATACGAATATGATTCCGGATTTGATAAGGTTATGATTCACTTTTGAGTTTGAGAATTCATAGGTATTTAACAAGTGTTCAATTCGGATAATGGAATTATTTGAAACCTTTGGAATATGGTTATCTATAATGTTGAATTGATCGGATTGTCTGGATTGATGATGATAACCGGTAATTGGTTTATATTATGAATTTACAAGGAGGAAACTTGTATCCGTATTTAAGATTGAATTTGGAATCGGTAATGTTAGACCCTTGTTGGTTTAAATTGATTATTGATATGATCTTCGGATTTTGGAATCGTACTGTGGTTTTGAATTCGTGTTTGATTGGTTCGGGTTGTTTGGATATGTGTTTAATCGGGATATTGTAGAACCGTTGTTGATCGGTTATTGTAATAGGTTGATATGTTTTGATCGTGGATTATGACCGTTGAGTTGCGGTTGAGGCTAAAGAGTTCGTAGATTGCTTTTGGTCGGGATTGAGGAGCTCGTAGACAAAGGCAATGGATTTTGGTAACGGATTCGTGGTATCGGTATCGAGGCAAGTTTATACTTGTTCAGTTTGCAATATTTGATGAATGGTTTCATTTTCATTTCATTTATAATTCGTATAGCAATGTTGTTAGAAAGGTAAGTTGTCGGTTAATGAGTTGTATGTCGTGCTCTGGTTTATATTAAATCATAAGGTATATGATTTAATTGTGTTCAAAGAATACGTGAGTATAGTATATCGGATATCGAAGATAATTATCGCGATGACATAAGTATCGGGATAAAGATTTATTGGTGTTGAATGGATGGTACCTTATTTGAGATTATTCGTATAACTGTGTATTCGTTCAGGGATGTTGGTTCGTGGAAAGGATATTGTCTTCGGCTTGAGGTAATTCCAGTATTGTTCAGTTACGAGGATAATTGTTTTGAGGAATTATTGTATATGTTATATGTTGATTCCGATTGATTATTTCGTGAGGGATGATGATCCCAGGGCTGATTGTATTGAGATCGTTGCTCGTGTTAATCGGTCCTTAGGGATTTTGATCCCAGGATGGTTGTTTTGTATATTGTTGGTCGTGTCGATCTTTCATTATTCGTGTGTCATCGTTCACTTGGCGAGTCGTATGATTTGTATTGGATGTGTTATCCTTTGAGTTTCGTTGTCATGTTGTATCGTGACATATCCGGAATCATATCTGCGTTCCGATTGGTTATTGTGTAGGATTTTTAGCCAGGCACATATATAGTCATTGGTGGATATTATTCTGCATTGGACTGTGCACACGAGACGTAGTTTCGTGAGGCTAATTAGGTACATTGTCCCACGTATATTCTGGATTCCATATACGGGGCGGACATGTGCACGGACACATTTCCGGATCGGGCGTACTGTGATGTCCATCTTTGAGCCGTATATTTTTGTCGTTTCATAGTCCATAGTATTGGATGTGTTCGGCTTATGATCGGTTGTTCATACGCCCGAGGGGTATGTTCGATACCAAAGTTATTTCTTTGAGATCCATTATTGTTGATCATTTGGAGTCTACCTTGTTGAGGGTATTCTCGGTTATTGTTGGTCCTTTGTTGATCATTTGGAGTCTACCATGTTGAGGGTATTCTCAGTTATCGTTGATCATTTATTGATCGTATTGGAGTCACCATGTCGATAATATTCTCGGTTGACCTATTGTTTTGATCATTGTGATGATCGTATGAGTATTTGGACTGTACGTTGATGTTGCAGTACTTGTTATCATTGTTCTGTGGAAATTTGACATACAGATGTATCGCGTATATTTGGTTTTACCCAAATTGAGATTTGATTGTGCAATCCGACGGACAGGGTTTGGCACAGGTTGGATTATTTCCACACTTATAAGTTATGATGAGGTTTGGAGGATTGTTGGTATTTTGGAATACAGTACAGATAATTGTTGATTTCTTTTCGTCATTCGAAAATGCGAATTGTGAATTATGGTAAGGATTGATTTAGTATGGATTGTTATGGATTGGTAAGGTATGACGGTAAGTTTACATTGGTAGTATTCTTACAGTATTATTACATTGGTATGTAATTATTTATGATGATGTGATCGTTATCATTATCGAGTATTGTGGCTGGCCCCGTCGTGGGCTTTATTTTTAGGTACTCGGAGATCGAGCTAGTAGCGGTCGTGAAGGGATGAGCTTCCCGATGTGATACTGGTGGTGGCATGTTTTGGAGTATCGAGTATTTCTTTTCTGGTTATTCATTTCCGCTGCAAATGTGTATTTTAAACCGTGTTTTTATCCGCTGCGTGTGTATATTTCAAAATGGCTTTTCGGCATCTTTATCCGCTGCGTGCGTGTGTATTTTTAAATGGCCCTTTTGGCACTTGGGTTATTTTCGTCAAATGCTTTTTCCCAATTATTTTTCGGTACGTTTAAATGGCGGCTTAACGTACACTTTGAACTGTCGAGATTTGGCACTTCGCCTTATATTTTGAAATGGTATTTTATGACGGTATTTGAAAACTATGCTTTTGAAAATATTTGAGTATTTAAAATATTACCGTCATCAGCCTTTGATGTTTTTGAAATGGTTTTGTAAACGGTTTTTAGCCTGGTGGGTTCCGGCGTGGGATCCACGGCGCTGTAATATCCCGGATGGTTTTGGGGGTGTTACAGAAGATGGTATCGGAGCTTGGGTTTTGGGAAACCCAGGCGTGTGTGTTATGTGGCTTTACCGGTACGGGAGTAGCGTGATTTTTGAAAATGAGTTTATCTGACTTTTGAGTCGAATCGATTTTTGGAGTTTCCAAAATTTTTGAGATTCTTTTCAAATTGCTATTTGTGATATTGGTGTGTGTTGGTTGTGTTGAGACTTCGTGTGGAAGTCATGTGCTAGTATCACGGGAGATCATCGGCTTCACGTACCTGTAAGTACATCGTTTTGGTTATTCGCTTGTGGCGACGCTTGACTGTTTTTGTGGTGAGTTGGAAATTTTGGATTTATCTGTTGTTGGCGACAGGTTGCAAGTTTCGAGGACGAAACTTATTTTAAGGGGTAGTATGTAATACCCGGATTTTCAAGATAAATTTTTCGCGTTATTTTATTCGAGATATACCGTATAGTTTGGTATCTATACAGTATGGATAAAATAAATTGAGAACCTAGACGATTATACTAGTATGATTATCGTTTTTGGATTGACAGATATATTCAGGATATGTTGTATGAGGTTGAACTGATTCGGATATCAGGTATACCGTATGAGAATATTTTTGGATTCAGTATATGTATTCAGTATGCCGTATGTTCGTATTCTGTATGTCGAGACGGACGAGGAGAATTGGAAAAGGGCTAAGTATAGCCTGATTAGCGCGCGCTAATGTTCAAGTATAGCGCACGCTATCGTTCATGATTAGCGCACGCTAGAGGCGGAATGTAGCGCACGCTAAATGCAGTCAGATCGGAAGGAATCTGCGTGTGGACCCGGCTGCTTTCGGCGCACGTTCTGGTAAGTCAATGGTTGTTGTCCTGAAGTATTAGCGCACGCTAAAGCATGAGGCTTAGCGCACGCTAATTGTAGATCGGTCAAATGGAATCTGATCCTTGTCAGATCGGCATGTGGGGGCACATGCGGTACGTAGACTGTAGCAAGTCAACTTCGGATAGCGCACGCTAAGGTCAATGACTTGCGTACGCTAGGCAGGAGGTTTTACGTACGTTAATGCATGGGCATTGCGTGCGTAAGCTAGTTTACGAAGCAAGGCAGTGGCCTCTGGGCTGCGATAGCGCACGCTAACAAAGTCAGTTAGCGCACGCTAGGGTAATAACGCATGCTATTTTATGAGAGTAGCGCACGCTAGTAATGTTTATTATATAAGGGGACAGACGGGTTTTGAGATGCATTTAGTCCATTCTTTCTCCTTCAGTCGATAGAGACACCTTTGGGAGGATCTCAAGGTTCCCAAACACTCTGAGATGATGATCTTTAACAAGATTAAGATGGAGAGCATGGATTCAAAGCTTTGTTCTTGAAATTATTAATGATTCTTGGAATGAAATTCATAGAGAGAGTCTTGAGGTTCCAAATACTGGATTATGATGGAGTTGAGCGTCCTTAACAACATTGGAGTTTGGAAACGATTGGAAACGGATTCAACCTTGGGATTCAATCCATTCCTTCAAAGAGGTAATTACTCTTCACTTTGGGATTTCATTTTGAATTGTATATGATGTTCTTGAGTTGATAATCGTCATGTATATGAGCTGATGAGTATATGATTATGAGATGGATTACTGAGTTATGTTGATGATATTGTTGATATGCGGATATTGATATGATTCGTGTGGTTTGGAATGGTGTTGTTCTTCTTCAAGAGATATGTTGGTTAATATCTCCCTTCATTTTGGGTTTTGATGTTGATGTTATTGTTTACTTCGTATGATGATGAACATGCAAGTGATTATGATTCTTGGTGTATATGATATGATTAAGAAGACTATATGTTGAAATGTTAGTGGAAATAAGATTTGGACACTTGTTTGGAAAGTAATGTGTATAAGGTTCCACTTTGGAAAATCACCACCGATTCTTAAAAACTCCAAAAATTCTGAAACATAACAGTATAATAGAGCATCGAGTTAGCTTTCTAATGGTTCAAACGGTGAGTTAATCGGAGTCCGGATGAGTGAGTTATGCTCAAAATGGCAAAAACTATACTGTCTGTATTCTGGGAACAGGTAGCGCACGCTATTGATGAAGTTAGCGTACGCTAACATGCCTGGGCGTATAAAAACGTAAAGCAGTCGGGAATTTCATTTCCCAACCCATCCTACACGATCCTCTTTCATCCCAAATCACCCAAACTCGGTTTTTAACCCCTAAACATCAGCTTTTGAGTTGATTTATCAAGTGATAACATCTAGGAAAGCTTGGAACAAGGATTATAATATCATATTCCACCCGAATCGAAGGTAAGAACACCTAAACACTTGGTTTTGGATATTTTTGAAGTTTCTTGATGTCTTGGCCGATTTGATTCGTTTTAACTCAGATTATTGATGGAATCTTGTTGTATTCTTGAGATTATTCGTTGTTCTTGAAGTTTTGTGGATCGAAATCGAGTATTCCTTTGAATAATCTATTGAATTGGACTACGCCTTCAAAGTGTTCGATGAAATGTCTCAATGAGTAGAACTTGGAAAATTCTACACGTTTTCGTATGAATAATGGTTGAATTGATATTGTTGTGATGATTCTTGGTATTTACGAGAATTTTGTTAAGGGAAGATAATGAATTGGTGATCAAATGATTCGATTATGTTGTTATGATTATGGAATCGTAGTATTCTCGATGTTCTTGGTGGGTTGTTGCGATTCATGATGTTATGAGAAGTATATATGTTTAAGAACATGATTATATACACCTTGAATTGTGAATAAGGATTGTTTAGATGTTAGAACACATCGGATTATGTCGTATTGGAGATTTTGAATATGATTTCTAATTAGTTGTGTTCTTAAGAAACTCTTGGATTATATGAATTGTTTAACATGTTTAAGAGGTGTTGGTGTTTTAGATATGAATATGGAATATCCATATCTAGAACTAAGTTATGTGTTTTGGTACAATATTCGTATAGGAATACGAATATGATTCCGGATTTGATAAGGTTATGATTCACTTTTGAGTTTGAGAATTCATAGGTATTTAACAAGTGTTCAATTCGGATAATGGAATTATTTGAAACCTTTGGAATATGGTTATCTATAATGTTGAATTGATCGGATTGTCTGGATTGATGATGATAACCGGTAATTGGTTTAATTATGAATTTACAAGGAGGAAACTTGTATCCGTATTTAAGATTGAATTTGGAATCGGTAATGTTAGACCCTTGTTGGTTTAAATTGATTATTGATATGATCTTCGGATTTTGGAATCGTACTGTGGTTTTGAATTCGTGTTTGATTGGTTCGGGTTGTTTGGATATGTGTTTAATCGGGATATTGTAGAACCGTTGTTGATCGGTTATTGTAATAGGTTGATATGTTTTGATCGTGGATTATGACCGTTGAGTTGCGGTTGAGGCTAAAGAGTTCGTAGATTGCTTTTGGTCGGGATTGAGGAGCTCGTAGACAAAGGCAATGGATTTTGGTAACGAATTCGTGGTATCAGATCGAGGCAAGTTTATACTTGTTCAGTTTGCAATATTTGATGAATGGTTTCGTTTTCATTTCATTTATAATTCGTATAGCAATGTTGTTAGAAAGGTAAGTTGTCGGTTAATGAGTTGTATGTCGTGCTCTGGTTTATATTAAATCATAAGGTATATGATTTAATTGTGTTCAAAGAATACGTGAGTATAGTATATCGGATATCGAGGATAATTATCGCGATGACATAAGTATCGGGATAAAGATTTATTGGTGTTGAATGGATGGTACCTTATTTGAGATTATTCGTATAACTGTGTATTCGTTCAGGGATGTTGGTTCGTGGAAAGGATATTGTCTTCGGCCTGAGGTAATTCCGAGATTGTTCGGCCACGAGGATAATTGTTTTGAGGAATTATTGTATATGTTATATGTTGATTCCGATTGATTATTTCGTGAGGGATGATGATCCCAGGGCTGATTGTATTGAGATCGTTGCTCGTGTTAATCGGTCCTTAGGGATTTTGATCCCAGGATGGTTGTTTTGTATATTGTTGGTCGTGTCGATCTTTCATTATTCGTGTGTCATCGTTCACTTGGCGAGTCGTATGATTTGTATTGGATGTGTTATCTTTTGAGTTTCGTTGTCATGTTGTATCGTGACATATCCTAATCATATCTGCCCGATTGGTTATTGTGTAGGATTTTAGCCGTGCACATATATAGTCATTGGTGGATATTATTCGCATTGGGTATGCACACGAGACGTAGTTTCGTGAGGCTAATTAGGTACATTGTCCCACGTATATTCGGATTCCATATACGGGCGGACATGTGCACGGACACATTCGGATCGGGCGTCTTGTGATGTCCATCTTTGAGCCGTATATTTTTGTCGTTTCATAGTCCATAGTATTGGATGTGTTCGACGGTTTGCGATCGGGTTGTTCATACGCCCGAGGGGTATGTTCGATACCAAAGTTATTTCTTTGAGATCCATTATTGTTGATCATTTGGAGTCTACCTTGTTGAGGGTATTCTCGGTTATTGTTGGTCCTTTGTTGATCATTTGGAGTCTACCATGTTGAGGGTATTCTCAGTTATCGTTGATCATTTATTGATCGTATTGGAGTCACCATGTCGATAATATTCTCGGTTGACCTATTGTTTTGATCATTGTGATGATCGTATGAGTATTTGGACTGTACGTTGATGTTGCAGTACTTGTTATCATTGTTCTGTGGAAATTTGACATACAGATGTATCGCGTATATTTGGTTTTACCCAAATTGAGATTTGATTGTGCAATCCGACGGACAGGGTTTGGCACAGGTTGGATTATTTCCACACTTATAAGTTATGATGAGGTTTGGAGGATTGTTGGTATTTTGGAATACAGTACAGATAATTGTTGATTTCTTTTCGTCATTCGAAAATGCGAATTGTGAATTATGGTAAGGATTGATTTAGTATGGATTGGTAAGGTATGACGGTAAGTTTACATTGGTAGTATTCTTACAGTATTATTACATTGGTATGTAATTATTTATGATGATGTGATCGTTATCATTATCGAGTATTGTGGCTGACCCCGTCGTGGGCTTTATTTTTAGGTACTCGGAGATCGAGCTAGTAGCGGTCGTGAAGGGATGAGCTTCCCGATGTGATACTGGTGGTGGCATGTTTTGGAGTATCGAGTATTTCTTTTCTGGTTATTCATTTCCGCTGCAAATGTGTATTTTAAACCGTGTTTTTATCCGCTGCGTGTGTATATTTCAAAATGGCTTTTCGGCATCTTTATCCGCTGCGTGCGTGTGTATTTTTAAATGGCCCTTTTGGCGCTTGTGTTATTTTCGTCAAATGCTTTTTCCCAATTATTTTTTGGTACGTTTAAATGGCGGCTTAACGTACACTTTGAACTGTCGAGATTTGGCACTTCGCCTTGTATTTTGAAATGGTATTTTATGACGGTATTTGAAAACTATGCTTTTGAAAATATTTGAGTATTTAAAATATTACCGTCATCAGCCTTTGATGTTTTTGAAATGGTTTTGTAAACGGTTTTTAGCCTGGTGGGTTCCAGCGTGGGATCCACGGCGCTGTAATATCCCGGATGGTTTTGGGGGTGTTACAGAAGATCCGTAGTTAATTGTGGTGCATTTTACAAATGTGTTTCGATATTGGCGTTTCCGGAAACGAGTGTTTTGAACGGTGATTTCATGATTGCATGCATTAACTAAGTGTGTAAGAGGTAAATTGTTCATTTGACCTACTTGGCTAGGATTGCACTAGAATATTGTCGTTTGTGTTTAGTCCTTTAGTTGTGGGTTTTAATGTTGGGAAACGGACCTTGCTACTGTTCTCGTGTACTGTGATTTGATGAGATTTGGGATGAGATCCCAACGGTTTTATCAAGGTCGTTTTACGGAAAGTGATTTTGGGCCAAGACCCATTCATTTTTGAAATGGTTATTTTTCAACTAAGGACTTGAAGTCCAGCAAGGTTTCTACTTTTAAAATCCCCGAGTTGAGGAATTTATTTCCAAACACTTCATTAATTGATTTCTAATTAATAAAACCTCTCGGGAAGGCTTTGGTGGTTAATTGTCGTATCTAGTTCGTGATTTCTAATTGTTTGTTACATTTTGTATGGTTATGTACTTGCACTAGCAAAATAGTGGAATTTTGCTAACCCCCGAGTAATCGGGGGTGGATGTCTGTATTGCATTCAGGTTTTGGGGAGCATAGCACGGGGTCGGCATGAAGGATGATGAAAGATGAACGATACTAATCACATGAGGACCCGTACGTTGTTGGATTGGTTCAGTTATATTTTATTTCCCGCTGCAGTATTCTTTCCCCATTGCGCAGGAGTGTGTTGTATTTTGACCCCTGCGTGGGCATGTATTGAGATTGAGTTGTATGTATTTATTGAAAGACTAAATCGGTCTACTGAGTCTTTTAGCCTTAAAGGCATAGTTGAGATGTTCAATTTTGTTACCAACCTGGTAGATCCTTGAGGAAAGATTCTAGGGCGTGTAACATCCCTGAGCGGATTGGGGGTGTTACAGATAGATGGTGGTTGTGGGTTTTTTCATGTATCAGATAGTTCACCAAGTTACATATGTGTATCATATGGTGGTTGTGGTATTAGCTTTTTTGTGTTCATCAGATGGTGTATTTGATGGCATCACAATCTTCTCAATCGCCGTAAATGAAGAATTAACACGTATCTCAACTATCTAACCGAAAGTCTTATATAATGACATTGTATGATTTTTTTTTAAGTTGTAAATTATAACTGATGAAGGCAAAGGGATATAACTGATGAAAGCAAATGGATGTAACTGTAAAATCATCATTTCGTTTTCATATATACATTCAATTTCAAATACTTATTACACTTATTACTATTATTTATTTAAATTAGATATAATATAGTTTTTAGTCATTAAGACTCCACAATAAATGAATGGATTGTTCATGCCATAAATGTTAGTATTAATAGTTATAAGATTATAATATTAATAATAATCTTTTTATAAAAGCGATAAATATAAGAATTTAGAATTATATAAAAGAATTAAATACATAGGTTTAATATATAAAGATTGAGTTTCATGTCATACATGTTAGTATTAATAATTATAAATTTATATATTAGTATTAATATTTACAAAGGTGATAAATATTAAGAATTTAGAAGTGGAGGAAGCTAAGAATGCATTGAAGTCATGTGGTGATTTCAAGAGTCCGGGGCCTGATGGCTTTAATCCTGAGTTTTTCAGAAAGTGCTGGGAGTTCGTGAAGGTGGATATCATGAGATCTCTAATGGAGTTTCATAACAATGGCAAGCTTACGGAAGGGCTCAATCATTCTTTTATCACTTTAATCCAGAAAAAGGAGAACTCAAGTGACATAAAAGATCTCAGATCAATCGTCCTTGTGGGGGGTCCCTACATGATCTTGTCAAAAATCCTAGCAAAGAGATTGGACGGGGTGTTAAATTCCATTATATCTAAAGAACAATCTGCTTTTGTTAAGGGCCGACAGACCCTGGATTGTATCGTTGCACTTAACGGAGTGTTTGAGAATGCTAAAAATCGCCAAGGAGGGGGACTATGTGTTAGGCTGTCAGCATCTCCACCGTGAATTACCAAATCCCAATCCAACAAAACCATGATAACGCAGACACACCACCACCAAAACAAGCACCCTTTAATCAAGATCAACAACAACAGCAACATCAGCAGCATCTTTGGTGTCCTAATGCACATCCAAAGTGCTGCCGCGCGCTTCTCTTCATCTTCATCAATTAATATTTTCTTTTTGTTCTTTTACCTCACCGCTGTGTGGTTTTTGTATCAACAACAACAACAACAGCAACATCAGCAGCAACTTTGGTGTCCTAATGCACATCCAAAGTGCTGCCGCGCGCTTCTCTTCATCTCCATCAATTAATATTTTCTTTTTGTTCTTTTACCTCACCGCTGTGTGGTTTTTGTGTGGCCGGATAACCGAATACACACCCTTTAATTTCATCAGTTTCAAAAAAAAAATGATATCGATAATTTGTTTGCGTTCGGATTGAACACCAGAGGAATAGGGATGATTTGGTTGGTCTAATGAGTGGATCGATTATTATAATGAAAAAGTAATTGGTCATCTTGTCTTGATCATGCATATTGTTGTTTTCGTTGGTGGAGTGAGAGCTCGAATTATCAATGGTTTAGAGTAGTGGTGGCACTGTTTTTGATTGGGGTATTATCATGAAAAGGAACAAAGACAAGTGGGAAAAGCACGCCCCGTTTGTTTGGAAGGTTCTTTGGGGGTTGAAGTTTTAGAACCAACTTTCATTGTCTCATCCCGTACTTTGGTTTACCCGGTTTGTTGCCTGCTGCTGAAGATGCTTCCGCTTGCTGTTGAATGTCTTCATCATCAACAATTATTTACTTGCTTTAGTTTATTGTTTATTAGCTTTAATCTCCAGTTCGAGCTTTCGTGATTTCGCCGCTCAAACTGCGGGGGAGTGTTAGGCTGTCAATTAGTGGCTTGACATGTGCTGTCAATTAGTGGCTTGATTGGGGGAGTTTACCCAAAAGTCTACTATGTATCGTACTATATATATCTGTAATGGGCAAGGCAGTAAACACACAATCAATTACAATCAATAATATCAATCATATTATTATATTCTTACACTATGTTATAAGATTGACTTTGCAAAGGCGTATGATTCTGTCGAATGGAGCTTCTTGGCGGATATGTGCAAGGCCTTCGGTTTCTGTGATAAATGGATCGCGTGGATAAGGGAGTGTGTAGAAACAGCGCATGCAGATGTGCTTGTGAATGGGAGCCCTTTGGGGGACTTTAAGCTGGGTAGAGGCTTGAGACAAGGGGACCCGATCTCTCATTTTCTTTTTATTATTGCAGTAGAAGGTATCAGATTATTGATGAAGAGAGCAATCTGGCTTGGTTTGTTCGATCCAATGGAGATTGGCCCACAGAAAATGGTTGTGTCACACATTCAGTTTGCTGACAACATAATTTTCCTTGGAAAGGCCTCGCTGAGAAACATAATCTTCCTTAAGAGATTCCTGGTGGTGTTAGAAGCCGTCTCTGGTCTCCGCATCAATGAAGAAAAATGCCAAGTGATATCGGTCAAAGCAGCGGCATGAATTACAGAAGATATTGCAAATATCCTTCAGTGCAAGAATGAGTCGAAGCCGTTTAAGTATCCTGGTGTCAATGTTGGGTGCTGTCACAGGTTTGCAAATGACTGGAAGTATGTGATTGAAAAAAGTTAAAAACAGACTTGCAAAGTGGAGCAAATTGAAAATCTCGTTAGGTGTAATAATTACTTTGGTTAAATCCGTACTCTCGGCTTTGCCAACTTATGCTCTCTCCATCTTCAGGGCGCCAAAAACAGTGATAAAGAAGCTAATTGCTCTACAACAAGAATTTCTTTTGGGGGGTGGGGTGTGTGATAGAAAAATCATGTGGGCTAAGTGGGAGTCTCTCTCTTATCCAAAATCTTTTGGGGGCCTTGGGGTTAGGGATCTCGAAAGCTTTAATAAAGATTTGATGGGAAAGTGGGTGTGGGAAAGCTGTAACACCTCCAGAGTCGACCGAAAATATTACAGCGTCGTGGGCCCCGAGATGGAACACATAACGCTGAAGGAAAATTTCGCAAACATTTACAAACGCCCAAGAGGCTAACGACGGTATTATCTATTAAAAACATTCGAAGATTTATAAAACTCGTTTATCAAACCGTCGTAAAAACTCATTTGAACCCACAAGGCCCGAAATTCCAAGACTCAATAGTTTAAGAACATACGTTAAGCTATCGCTTACACGTACCGACAGAATAGATTTAGAGAACGATCGCCAAGGTAACCTAAGTTACCAGATACCAAAAGACCATTTAAAAATACTCACGCAGCGGGTAAAAAGAAACAATTAAAATACTCTAACAGCGGAATACAAGAACTGATCAGGAAACTCAATACACAAATACATGCCCTAGCCAGTATCCTCCGGGAAGCTCTTCTCTCCACGACCGCTACAAGCTTGGTAATCCAAGAACCTAAAAAGAAAGCCCACGACGGGGTCAGCCATAATATCCAACAATGATAACCATCACATCACGTCAATAATTACATATCAATGGAAATACTAAGTAAGAATACGACCAATGTAATCTTACTGTCGTAACTTTACGAAAATCCACGATTCGTATCCTTAACAACACATTAAGATAGTACCGAAATATCTGTACGGTATCTCAACAATACCCAAGGTTCTCAAAAAATGATCATAACTCGCGATACGGAAATTATACCAACTCTGTCCAATTCAATCAATCGGATAACGTCGACAATTCCAATACGATAATCGATTGTCCCTCAAAGACAAGTACCAAGGAAATACGGAACATACCTCAAGATACGAAATACCATTACCATCACGTCTGTCTAATCCGAGATCAGATCAACACAACATACGGACATGGTCCTAACACAAGACCTACAAATGCATACTCATATGACAATGTCAATATGATCACAACAAAAACGACAATGTATACTTATGGCAAACCCATAATATACATATGCACAACAACAATACATGGCAATCCGATGATCCAGCGTTCACTGCCTAGATCCCCCGATGATCCCGTCAGACCAACCCGAGGTGGAAAACCCGTCCGATGATCCAGCGCACGCTAGCATAGATCCCCCGATGATCCCGTTGGACCAATATGAGGTGGACATATGACAACAATGCACAACTGCACAAAACAACAGTACACAATACACGACAACAACAATGCACAAATGCATGACAACAACGATACACGAATGTATCACGACATGATCGACACAAATGATAAAAATGAATAGAGTACTTGCCCCGAGTCCTTCGAGAACGATCTCCATGTCTAAACCATCACGAACCATTATCCTCAATACTCGACGGTACAAAGTATCACGGATTGCAGATGATTCATATCTTCGTCTTTATCACAATATATCCTTGATATACAAGTATACCAATAACAAAAGTAAATCATATACATTATGATTTAGATTCCCAAAATTCGAATACGATTTATAATCTCAAATCTCCTGTGATAACGATTATAAACATTGCTATACGAATTATACACGAATGAAACGGAAACCATTCATTAAATACTATAAACTGAGCAAGTAATAACTTGCCTCGATACCGATGAAGCCGTTACCAATTCCACTGCCGTCATCTACAAATCCCTTGGCCCTGATCAATGCAATTCACGAACATTCTCGAACACGACCGCAAAGCATGGTTCTAACCACCAATCAATAATCTCAACCTATTACAATAATCGATAGACAACAAGTTCGATAACAATCAACAATCGATAAAACCAAATCACAAACCCAACGGCTTGACAATCTCGATTAAACATTAGTCGGATCAATCCAACTCACATCAGTACGAATTCATAACCACAACACGAAAATACTGCACTTTCTGCCTTCTTAGTGCACGTTAATCACTTAACGTAGCGTGCGCTAAGTTGCTCCCGTTAGCGTGCGCTAGGCAGTAAGCTTAGCGTGCTCTAATGCTGTACAGATGCATGTTTTTTAGATTCCAATCAACATATGGCGATTATCAAGAACACTAAGTGATTCTAAATCATGCTCATAGATATCAAAACAACGAAATCCGATATCCTTTAACATATAAGTAATCATCCAACCCTTAATACAATTCTTATATTCAAATATCATCTTCTTCCTCAAATATCAACATCATGAACACCAAGAACCTTAACAATACTCCCCTAATCTAACATTATGGAGATTAATCATCAACATCCGCAAAGGAGAAGAAAGATTCATCAACTTATCTCAAGAAAATGAACTACATAATTCAAACTACACGAATCATATTAATATCATCATACTCCGGTAATCCATCTCGTAATCATGCTTGTCAACTTGTTTATGTAATAATCATCAACTCAAGAACATCAACATTCAATCCAAAATGAAATCCAAAGATGAAGAGTGATTACCTTTATGAAGGAATGGATTGATTTCCAAGGTTGAATCTATTTCCAAGAATCACCAATGATTTCAAGAACAAAACTTTAATCCATGATTTCCATCTTTAATCTTGTTAAAAAGGATCATCCCTTAGTGTTTAGGAACTCCAAATATCCTCCCAAGGTTCTCTCTATGGGGTGAAAGGAAAGAAATGGACGAAATGCTTCATAACACCTGTCTGTCTCTTTTTATAAAGAATATTACTAGCGTGCGCTAAACCTTATGTTTAGCGTGCGCTATGGCCTTAGCGTGCGCTATCGTAGTCCATAGGCTACTGTCTGGCTTCGTACATGTGTTTACGTACGTAATGCCCATGCATTAGCGTACGTAACTTACACTCTCTAGCGTACGCAAGCCTTTGCATTTAGCGTGCGCTAGTATCAGTTGACTCGTTTGTCTGTATGCTCCGAAGACTGGTCCACACGCCGAAAGTGCTGACGAGGATAAGATTCCTTTTTGTCCAGTATACCATTAGCATGCGCTAACCTTTAGGGTTTAGCGTGCGCTAGTACTACATTACAAACATCCGTTGACTTATCAGAACGTGCACCGAAAGTGGCCTGGTCCACATGCAGATTCCTTCCGATCTGACTGCATTAGCGTGCGTTATCTTATATCTGTAGCGTGCGCTAAACCTGAACTATAGCGTGCGCTACTCATGATTATTAGCGTGCGCTAATAATGTTACACTTAGACATTTTCATCTACTCTTGTCCAACGTCTCAACATACAGAATACGAACATACGGCATACTGAATACATATACTTCTTACATCCAATTGTCGACCAAGTACGACAATTATACCAATACAGATGTCTCGGTCCTTCAATTATTTTACCCATACTGTACAGATTCCACGCTGTACAACATAACTCGGATAAAATAACATTAAACAATAGTAATAGAAATTCCGGATATTACATACTACACCACTTAAAATAAGTTTCGTCCTCGAAACTTGCAATCCGTCATAAAAACAAACAAATTGTTCAACCAAAATATCCCGAAATCATCACGACAACGATGAATCATAATTATTACCGAATAACCAAAATAGCATACTTACATATGCGCCAAGTCGACGATCTCCTGAGATACTAGCAAGTGACTTCACTGTAAAGCTTCAACACGCTTACGATCACAATTCCATGAGTCTCAACAAAAATATAACATCTTCGGAAGAAATAATCTATCCGTTTCAAATCCTGTCTGCCTGATTACACAATCAGGTCCAAATCCTGATACAAATCAATAATACACAATACATCTGTGAAACAACTGCCCAACACAATGGCAACGAATCCCGAAATATCAACACAAAATCTGAACGCTCAGATGATCACCAACAATGATCAACCCATAAATTAATCGAGAATATCATTGACATGATAAACTCTAATATGACCAATCCAAAGGTCGAAACGCAATCGAGAATATCATCACCATGATAAACTCCAACACGGTCAACACAGAACCACAGAAACAGATATACGAAAGAATAGCATTCTCAAAATGACAAACCAATCACGTACAGTAGATCTCAATAAACATACCCGACTGGCAAACATATCGCTCGGCATACGAACAACCAATCACAAACTGACGAACATATCCAATCCTATATGGAGTGGGAACGACCACTCAATATTCAAAGCAACCAGCATGGGGTCACCATCTCCAATGTCCCAGTTTCACAAAACCCGCAGTTCCAAAATTACATCATGTGCATGAATTCTACATCCTGTAGCATATTCTTCTTATCCGATCAATCAACCGATCATCCCTGGATAGCCAACTACCATACTGAAGTTCGAATCTTTATTCATCGTACCGTACTGATGTCTTATCCAGTTCGTGAGTCACAATCGGAACTTCACCATGATATGCATTATGTACTAAATGCGTATTTATATCGATCATAATTTCAAAACCAGTTTGAAATCATATAGTCTCGTCAAAAGACAAATTTCCGAAAGTTCTTTCAAAAATTTCAAAACTCAAAACATAAATTTTCGTAAGTCCATGAAATCAATTTTCGAAAAATTAAATCGGTTCGCTGGTGCCAAGTATTCGATAACAGTTTCCTTCGAATCCACATGATTTCGAAGTTTTAAAATGAAAACTATGCAAATGATTGACCACATCCATACTCATGTATACCAATTCGATTCGTCACCAATATCCACTGATCTTCCATCGGAAAACCACACGATAGAGTTCCAAACTTTCAATATATAAACTCCGACTAAAACTCCTTTTCCACATATGACTCGCAATGTCAACCATTAATCCATCCTGGACTACCTCAAATATGCTATGACAAAACATTGAAACAAATCAACACAGCGAAAGACTTCCCGAGAATATCATTTGAACAAGTAAACCAAGAACCTCAAAAGGCGGAAATAAAAATGATTGGTAAAGTGTTTTACAAATCTCGGGAGTTTTAAGAAAACAGAAAGGGCTTTTGAAACATTAGGGTCTCAGCCCGTATCTCGTTCCGCATTACAAGAAGTTTAAAAAGTAGAAAATCCTTTTTCGGACCCCAAGTCCTGAGTTATAAAACCATTTTAAAATCGATTGTGTCTCAGCCCAAAAATCATTTTTCGTAAAACATCCGTAAAACATTCATTTTGAAAAAGTATCATTTTCAAATGCTCAAAACAGTTCGCATATCTCAAAATGAACTAACATGACTACATGTTCTCCTGAACAATCCACAATATTTCTCCCAAATGCAAAACTCCGTTCCAAAACTTAATCGACATATTGATTTCCAAAATCATAACTTCTCAAGATCATAAATCCTGTCCCAACTTTGTCACCTTATACTGTACCGCATAATATATTTCTGAATCTCAAAATATACACTAGTAGAAAAAACATCAAAGACTTCGGTACGTCTCACTTCGGTAATGTATATTAGCGAAGTAAAATCAAACAACAACTTCGCTTTTCAAGTTACTGAAGTAAACAACACACATAGACTTGAAGAATTGTACCAAACAAAAAGGCACGAGCTAGTTAGAAATTTTAAGTTCAAAAGACTTCGCTAATTTTATAATTACGAAGTAAAAGTGTTTAATTTTATTTTTGACGCAATATTTTTACAACGGTGAAATGTTTACTTAACCTCATTTTTTTCGTACTCCAAAACCCTCTGTCTTCTTCACCCGCTCAATTATTTCCTCCCCAAAATTTTTTCCCACTCCATTTCTTTTTCACAGATCCATCGATAAAAACCTGCTACCGCCGCCGGCCCACCCTCGTCCAACCCTTCAAAACATCCGTGACCCATAAGTGAAAAGAAAAAAGAACGAGCGAAAAAAAAGAGCGAACAAGCGACGGCGGCACTTGCAAGGCGCGCGAAATTGAAGGATAACGGCGACCCGGCAAGGCGAGCGGTGGTCCGACGGAAGTCTCAACGGCGCTTTGGTTTAGGAGGTTAGGGTTTTCTACTTTTCTTTCGGTTTGAGTTGTCTAATAATCATGGTCATTATATAATTGTACTAGTTGGTTCGTATATTTGCTGATACTAACACGAGACAACCCTCCAGCGTCGCGGATCTCGCCCTCCACAGCCGCTCTCCTTCGCCGGCGGTTAGATTCTTACTTCCCTCGATTTTGAGTTCTGAGCGAATTTCGTGTGACCTAGGTTTTATTTTCTATTTTGCAAATGTGGGTGACCTAATTTTTGGTCAAAGTTCTAAGTAAGCTTCCATAATTTTGACCTAATTTGTTCTTCCTTCGGTGTGGTGACCTTAAACAATTGTGCATTTCTTTGTGTTGTGCTAGTTTTTCTTGTTGGGAAAAACAACTCGACATTTACAACATACATTGAGATGGTCAACTATCATTTGGTGTTTGTAACGATTCGCATTATGCTCGAGCAGTTATTTTTCGTCGAAATGATGGACGAGTCAATGAAGCAATTCCAACAAGAGCTCATCCACGTTGAAATTGAAGTGAAAATCTTTTATTGGCACGTCATGAGGTAATTAGAATTAATGTTGGATTGCTAGATTGAATTTGCGATTATTCAGATATCCTTGGTATGTTTTTCTTTTGTGATTGCGGCTAGTTGAAAATGACAGAGTGAGAAAGCAGTAGGGAAGCTTTAACAAAGACTGAGAAAGAGGGCTAGAACGACCGAACCAGTGTCCCTTTACCTTTTGAGTCAATAATGAAGGATGTTGATACAAGGCCACCGGTGAAAGAGGTGCATGCAACTGTGGTGATCATGATTCGAGGGAGACGACATTATTAATGTTTCCGAGGCTGACCTCTTTGGGAGCATACCATTTCATCTTGCTCATACCATTTTAGAGGAAGGTATCATTTTATTTTTCTTTCTAGTTTTTTTAATGACGAGTTATTATGGTAACCCTCGCACAATACTCATCACTTGCAATTGCAATTAGAAGAAGGGTTTCTATTTATGCCTTTTGCACTCAGGATCTATATGTTATTAATGAGGAACCATGGTTTTAGATCGTGTTAGTGTTGAAGCCGTATCTGGCCTTTTTGTCTCGTCTTTCCATATTCGTCACATACTACATCCCATCATTTTGCTAGTTGCATGCTTTAGTAATCAAGTGTAATTGAATGGTGAGCAGCTCATTCTTTAATTTGTATTGCTTGGATAAGCTTGTTGATTAATACTTATAAATGGACATCCTTTTTTAAGCCTTTTCTTTCATTTATCAATATACCTTTTTACACAAAAACTTGCATGACACTTGGGATATTTTTTACAATTCTCATTGCGGTCGAGCATTTTAGATGTTTTTTGTGTGGAAGGAGAGGGGTGTTGGGACTGTCAAGCTACTGAAGCACAAGGAAAGTGGCAAAGTTAGGCTTCTCATGAGGCAGAACAAGACTCTTAAGATCTGTGCCAACCATTTTGGTAAGGAAATCATTTTCCTATTTGCTAGTTGATATGTATTAGTTAGTTGTATTATATGCAACCGTGTGTGCGCGTGCGTGCGTACGAGTCTTGATGCTTTTATTGCTGTGAAACTGTATTTTGTGTGATGTCTTGTTAGAAGATTTATGACATTTGATAATGAGTTTTTTTTTTACTGGCAATTGAGATTTACTTTGTGAATCCAGTGATGGCCAAGATGACGTTGCAAGAGCATCAGGGGAATGATAAGTCTTGCGTGTGGCATGCTGTTGATTTTGCAGATGGATTGCTGAAGGAGGAGACTTTCTGTATTCGGTTTTCCTCCCTAGAGAGTGAGTTAATTATATTTTATAACTCACATTTTGTTTCCATTATGTCGTTTTTACTTTGTAGTCAATTTTACGCAGCTGGTTTACATCATTAGAAAATTGAAATGTTTTTACTTTGTAGTCAATCTTACACAGCTGGTTTATATCATTAGAAATTTGAAATGAATATACATATAATAATGGAGTTCAATTTATTCTGGTTAAGTAACTATAGCACTAATTTCATGTTGGGATGGCAGTTGTTTTTTCTAATATTTTAACAGGGCATGTTCTGAAGGAAATTCAAATCGTGATTTGCTTTGTAAATTTCAAATGCAGACTTTCTTCGCTTTCATGTTATCGCTTTGATGTCATTTCATTTTTTTTTCAAATTTAAAATAAAAGAATTATTGTAGCAGAATCTCATGGTCTCTTGGTTTTTTTCTATGTGTATGTTGAGTTGTTGGTTTTAAATTTTTGTTTATTCAGATGAATCAAACGTCGCGACTTTCGAATCCGTGAAGAAGATTGTGAATGGAGGTGGCGGCTGTCGATTGATCTCATCAAACAAGCAAACTATTAATGAAAGATAAATCTATTCATAAAGCCCCATCAATGCCTGGTCATCGATTCTACAAGTACCCTAAAATTTCAATATTTTCCATCCTGAATGGTTTTTAATTCGATATTACCTTTACTTTTAAAAATATAAACTACGAGCATTTAAGTATGGTTATGTTTGAGGTGATGGATCCTAATTTTATGTTTGATGTTAACTTAATAACATATATTTTTCCATAATTTACAGGAATTGAAATGCTTTCTCTTGGTTCATTCAAAAGTGTGGCATTCTATTGCCGAGGATTTCTTTTCGGTCTTTCCATTTTTTCAAACACAGGATTTTTAATGATAACATGATCTAATATGCAGTTGGACTTTTTCCTATGATATGTTATGGGTGTTTTTTTACACCGTAATGGTCGATTCGCCAAATCTTTTGATGCTCCTATTATTAAGGTAGTGTATGAATTTTTCTTTAAAATGGGTCGTTCATGTACCATATTTTGAGATTGTCAGTCTCACACAATGTTTTTAATCCATATCCACTTATTTTCCCAACAAGAGTTGTTGCACGTCCATATTCTATGCTTGGTTTAGGCGACTTTGTAATTCCGTATGGCATTCTTAGTGGGCAAGATACACCCTATTACTACTTGATGATTGTGTTTTGGCCGTTTATAAGGAAATTTTATCAATTTATAACTTTATCAATTTTTGTAAGTTGTATTTGCATATATTTATGTTGGCCAACAGGAATTTTTGTAGCTTTGGCACTGAGGTTTGATGTATCAAAAGGGAGTAAGAGCAATCATTTTAAAAGTGCTTTTTCCGGTGAATGGGTGGTTTTTTGCTATTGGACACGAGCGTATGAGTAAGCTTTTTGATGAGCAGTAGGTGCCTCACCCAGATGTGTATGTTGTGACTACACCACTCAACTAAAGTAGGTTTTACATGTGCCGATTGAGTATTTCAGGTAACTTGACTGTTACACATGCAACTAACTGTTTATGAGCTTTAAAATTCAAAAATGGCGACTTAAAATGGCAATAAATCTCAATGCAATTCAAAAATCCAAATACTTACAGATCGTGAAGACGACGATTCCCCGTGATACTGGCACATGTCTCGACTCAAGAAAATACTCGACACAGATATTTTCAAAACACACATTTTGCAAACTCAGTTCAACTCGAGAACACAACACGGCTCTATCCGAAGAAACACGTTAACACCATTTGGAAAAGTTTACAACAACCCCAGTATTACATTGGTAAATCACTTAACATACAAGCCCGAGTGAACAACAAAAACTCAGGGCTCTAATATTTGTCAATCGACAACTCGAATGACGCGAGCAAAACACGACCTAACTCGACCCAATTGCCTAGGTTTTCACAACCTAATCTCCGATACCATATTCTGTAACACCTCCAGAGCCGACCGGAAATATTACAGCGCCGTGGGCCCCGAGATGGAACCCACAAGGCTGAAGGAAATTTTCGCAAACATTTACAAACGCCCAAGAGGCTAACGACGGTATTATCTATTAAAAACATTCGAAGATTTATAAAACTCGTTTATCAAACCGTCGTAAAAACTCATTTGAAACCACAAGGCCCGAAATGCCAAGACTCAACAGTTTAAGAACATACGTTAAGATATCGCTTACACGTACCGACAGAATAGATTTAGAAAACGATCGCCAAGGTAACCTAAGTTACCAGCTACCAAAAGACCATTTAAAAATATTCACGCAGCGGGTAAAAACAAACAATTAAAATACTCTAACAGCAGAATACAAGAACTGATCAAG
This sequence comes from Orobanche coerulescens, assembly GCA_033398695.1. Lineage (NCBI taxonomy): Eukaryota > Viridiplantae > Streptophyta > Magnoliopsida > Lamiales > Orobanchaceae > Orobanche > Orobanche coerulescens. The sequence goes on from CM065813.1 coordinate 28,961,363, forward strand.
AAACTCAATATACAAATACATGCCCTAGCCAGTATCCTCCGGGAAGCTCATCTCTCCACGACCGCTACAAGCTTTGGTAATCCAAGAACCTAAAAAGAAAGCCCACGACGGGGTCAGCCATAATATCCAACAATGATAACCATCACATCACGTCAATAATTACATATCAATGGAAATACTAAGTAAGAATACGACCAATGTAATCTTACTGTCGTAACTTTACGAAAATCCACGATTCGTATCCTTAACAACACATTAAGATAATTCCGAAATATCTGTACGGTATCTCAACAATACCCAAGGTTCTCAAAACATGACCATAACTCGCGATACGGAAATTATACCAACTCTGACCAATTCAATCCATCGGATAACGTCGACAATTCCAATACGATAATCGATTGTCCCTCAAAGACAAGTACCAAGGAAATACGGAACATACCTCAAGATACGAAATACCATTACCATCACGTCTGTCTAATCCGAGATCAGATCAACACAACATACGGACATGGTCCTAACACAAGACCTACAAATGCATACTCATATGACAATGTCAATATGATCACAACAAAAACGACAATGTATACTTATGGCAAACCCATAATATACATATGCACAACAACAATACATGGCAATCCGATGATCCAGCGTTCACTGCCTAGATCCCCCGATGATCCCGTCAGACCAACCCGAGGTGGAAAACCCGTCCGATGATCCAGCGCACGCTAGCATAGATCCCCCGATGATCCCGTTGGACCAATATGAGGTGGACATATGACAACAATGCACAACTGCACAAAACAACATTATACAATACACGACAACAACAATGCACAAATGCATGACAACAAGGATACACGAATGTATCACGACATGATCGACACAAATGATAAAAATGAATAGAGTACTTGCCCCGAGTCCTTCGAGAATGATCTCCATGTCTAAACCATCACGAGCCATTATCCTCAATACTCGACGGTCCAAAGTATCACGGATTGCAGATAATTCATATCTTCGTCTTTATCACAATATATCCTCGATATACAAGTATACCAATAACAAAAGTAAATCATATACATTATGATTTAGATTCCCAAAATTCGAATACAATTTATAATCTCAAATCTCCTGTGATTACGATTATAAACATTGCTATACGAATTATACACGAATGAAACGGAAACCATTCATTAAATACTATAAATTGAGCAAGTAATAACTTGCCTCAATACCGATGAATCCGTTACCAATTCCACTGCCGTCATCTACAAATCCCTTGGCCCTGATCAATACAATTCACGAACATTCTCGAACACGACCGCAAAGCATGGTTATAACCAACAATCAATAATCTCAACCTATTACAATAATCGATAGACAACAAGTTCGATAACAATCAACAATCGATAAAACCAAATCACAAACCCAACAGCTTGACAATATCTCGATTAAACACAAGTCGAATCAATCCAACTCACACCAGTACGAATTTATAACCACAACACGAAAATACTGCACTTTCTGCCTTCTTAGCGCACTTTAATCACTTAACGTAGCGTGCGCTAAGTTGCTCCCGTTAGCGTGCGATAGGCAGTAAGCTTAGCGTGTGCTAATGCTGTACAGATGCATGTTTTTCAGATTCCGATCAACATATGGCGATTATCAAGAATACTAAGTGATTCTAAATCATGCTCATAGATATCAAAACAACGAAATCCGATATCCTTTAACATATAAGTAATCATCCAACCCTTAATCCAATTCTTATATTCAAATATCATCTTCTTCCTCAAATATCAACATCATGAACACCAAGAACCTTAACAATACTCCCCTAATCTAACATTACAGAGATTAATCATCAACATCCGCAAAGGAGAAGAAAGATTCATCAACATATCTCAAGAAAACGAACTACATAATTCAAACCACACGAATCATATTAATATCATCATACTCCGGTAATCCATCTCGTAATCATGCTTGTCAACTTGTTTATGTAATAATCATCAACTCAAGAACATCAACATTCAATCCAAAACGAAATCCAAAGATGAAGAGTGATTACCTTTATGAAGGAATGGATTGATTTCCAAGGTTGAATCCATTTCCAAGAATCACCAATGATTTCAAGAACAAAGCTTTAATCCATGATTTCCATCTTTAATCTTGTTAAAAAGGATCATCCCTCAGTGTTTAGGAACTCCAAATGTCCTCCCAAGGTTCTCTCTATTGGGTGAAAGGAAAGAAATGGACGAAATGCTTCATAACACCCGTCTGTCTCTTTTTATAAAGAATATTACTAGCGTGCGCTAAACCTTATGTTTAGCGTGCGCTATGGCCTTAGCGTGCGCTAACTGACTTTGTTAGCGTGCGCTATCGTAGTCCAAATGCTACTGTCTGGCTTCGTACATGTGTTTACGTACGTAACGCTCATGCATTAGCGTACGTAACTTACACTCTCTAGCGTACGCAAGTCCTTGCATTTAGCGTGCGCTAGTATCAGTTGACTAGTTTGTCTGTATGCTCCGAAGACTGGTCCACACGCCGAAAGTGCTGATGAGGATAAGATTACTTTTTGTCCAGTATACCATTAGCGTACGCTAACCTTTAGGGTTTAGCGTGCGCTAGTACTACATTACAAACATCCGTTGACTTATCAGAACGTGCACCGAAAGTGGCCTGGTCCACACGCAGATTCCTTCCGATCTGACTGCATTAGCGTGCGTTATCTTATATCCGTAGCGTGCGCTAAACCTGCACTATAGCGTGCGCTACTCATGATTATTAGCGTGCGCTAATAATGTTACACTTAGCCATTTTCAGCTATTCTTGTCCAACGTCTCAACATACAGAATACGAACATACGGCATACTGAATACATATACTTCTTACATCCAATTGTCGACCAAGTACGAAAATTATACCAATACAGATGTCTCGGTCCTTCAATTATTTTACCCATACTGTACAGATTCCACGCTGTACAACATAACTCGGATAAAATAACATTAAACAATAGTAATAGAAATTCTGGATATTACATGGAGGATGTTGGAGGGGGGAGGCCTTGTTGATCGACATTGTGAAGGGCACCTTGAGGCAGAATAGCAAGTGCTGGGGTGGGCTGGATCTGTTTAGCTCAGGGCAGAAGACTGGGGGATGGTGGGATGAGGTTTTGAAATGCATGAGAGATGAGGGGGGGGACTAGTTCTTGATGTCTGCGGTTAGGAGAGTGGGAAATGGTGAAAACAGCCTTTTGGGATGACTATTGGGTGGGGAATGAAAAATTGCGTGTCACCTTTCCTAGATTGTATAGAATTAGTCTCAACAAGGATGCTCGGTGGCGATGGCTGGTAGGTGGGTAGGTGATGAGTGGGTGTGGGGGCAGGGCTGTACACGGGAGCTCCGGGCTTGGGAACTTGATTCTCTTAACAATCTCATTGCTTTGTTGGAGTGCAGGAAAACAGCCTCGGATGTGTAACACCCCCGATATATTCAGGAATATTACAGTGCCGTAAGTTCTTTACGTAAGAATTTATAAGGCTTAGAATACAACAACAACATAAATAACGAAGGACAACAACCGAAAGTTAATTATTACATTACCAATTCATAAAGTACGGAATCAAATCCTCAACTGAACGTAATTATCAAATACAACAAGACAACAAACGTACTCGAGTACTTATTTAAAACAACACTGAGACACAAGAAATCGTTGCGGACGGAACATCACTCTGCACCTCCGTCATCATGCAGCTCTAGTGGTTGTTTCCCCGCCCTCCTGAATCCTGAACATAAACAAATGTTCACCCCCGAAGGGGATAGCACAACGATGCTAGTACAAGTACAATAATTATACCATGATAGGATATTCAACATCACTGAGACACTTGAGACACAAGAAATCGTTCCGGCCGGAACATCACTCTGTACCTCCGTCATCATACAGCTCTAGTGGTTGTTTCCCCGCCCTCCTGAATCCTGAACATAAACAAATGTTCACTCCCGAAGGGGTTAGCACAACGATGCTAGTACAAGTACGATAATTATACCATGACAGGATATTCAACATCTCACGAAGAATAATGTTAATAGCACAAATGACAATAACCACGAGCCCCTTCCTACGAGAAGACTCACAAATATCATACACAAATGATAATCACACCATGACATCACAACATACACATGGTAATTCCGATGATCCAGCGTTCACTGCATAGATCCCAAGATGATCCCGTCGGACCAACACGAGGTGGAAAAACCTATCCCATGATCCAGCGCACACTAGCATAGATCTCAAGATGATCTCGTCGGACCAACACGAGGTGGACATACAACAACGACACATATGCACGACAATATGTATAACATCAATATATAAAACAATTAAAGTACTTGCCTCAAATTGATGACAAAGATAATACTTCGATGGATAGTAATACACTCGAAGGTCGCCGCACCTTCAATCAATCACGTTGCAAAGCTCGGATCTTAAACCAAAGAAATAATATAGGGTTCATCTTACATCATGAAACTAATGTACGGACATCTAACATCCCAAACTATTGCCGAAAGTTGTCGACATGATGTATCCTGCCTGCTGTCTTCATAACATACGTTACATACCCAACGTAGCATACGTTAAGTCCGTACGTTAGATTACGTAAGCTCCAAAGCCTAACGTACGCTAAGCACGTATTTGATAGTTCTCTTCTCTGATCAGATGACTGACTCACCTGATGATATAACGTACGTAATGCATGATACTTAACATACGTTATACTCACAAATACATTTCTCATGCGAAAATGAATGATCCTATGGTGTTTGATATTTTCGAATTCAAGGATAACATGTCATTATAACGCCATATTCCAACTCGATTATCAATTCTCAAATGTAGTTCGGAAAATCTATGGTTATTATCAATATCATCATTGCATTCAAACTATCATCATGAAGATCGGCTAAACAATCCATGTTTACAAGATATAACAAAACCTTCAATATTCATCCTCCTAAGTCCGTCTAACAAAATGTGATATCCATACCAAGTCTACGATCATTATGAAAACACCATCCAATGTGGATTATCAATGTCATAACACTTCTCCTATTTGTTCATCATACAAGATTCGAACTATAATGCTCTTAACAATGGTAATTTAAGCATGAACATTCCAAATTCCTAAAGCATGATGTTCGGTTAAAAGTCATCTATGGAACTTAATAATATCGGTAGTATGTTCATAACATCCTTAAGAACACGAATTTAAGGTTGGAGATAGCATTAACATACCTTAATATGAAGGAAACACTGAGGCAATAGGTAGAATCCAACTCCGGATGCTTGAGTGCCAATCCAAGGTGCTTCCAATCCTCAATGATCGAGTATAGACGATATATAGGTGTTAAAGGATCAAAGGGAGCTCTCTGGACTTGAAGGAAATGAAAGGGAAGTGAAAAGAAACGAGGTGAAATGCAATTGGGTGCTGTCCCATTTATAATGTCCTAAGCTTTATGTATGTTAGCCTTAGTGCTTGACGTACGTTATACACAAGGCGTACGCTATCTACTATCCTTAGCGCACGTTATCGTCCAATAATAGCTTACTGCCTCGTCCCTGTTCTTTCTTACGTACGCTACATCAACACCATTACGTACGTGTTTGTCCCCAGAATGATGAAGACTGTCCTCACTGTACCAACACGAGTCTTTTATAGCGCGCTTTGTCCTCACTCACGCGCACCTGAGAAACTTCCCAGTGGGTCACCCATCCCATAACTACTCCAGGCCAAGCATGCTTAACTTTGGAGTTTCTATGAGATGGCTACCAGAAAAGAAGATGCATCTTGTTGGTATGAGTAGTCCATATCAATTCATTTAACCACTTTCTAGTGCAGATCTCACAGGTCGAATTGCAAGCCGCGCCTCGCGCATTTTTAAGCTCATGCAGGCAGGATGCTGGACCGAAGCCCAATAATCCCCCTCCCAGTACCTGCCAGCATCTCAGCCCCATAGTTTGGAAACCTTCGCGAACTAGATTTGATCACACAGCCCTCTAGCGGCTGGATTCATTCACACAGTCCTCCAACACTTGACATCAGCATTTGTTCCAGCTCCGTTTACTTCTGCTGCGCTAGTATCTCAGTTCTAGCATACTAGATTTGATAACATAGCCCTCCAGCACCTGACAACCTCCACAGCGCCAACATCTTAGTTCCGGCCAACTAGCAACATTTGCTGCATGCCCGCCTCTCAGTTCCAACACTCTGGCAGCCTCCACTGTAGGATACTCCGAGGGAATCCGCACCCATGACCTTCTCCGATACCAATTGTTGGTCCCCAAGAAAGATGAAGACTATCCTCACTGTACCAACATGAGTCTTTTCTAGCGCGCTTTGTCCTCACTCACGCGCACCTGAGAAACTTCCCAGGGGGTCACCCATCCCACAACTACTCCAGGCCAAGTACGCTTAACTTTGGAGTTTCTATGAGATGGCAACCAGAAAAGAAGATGCATTTTGTTGGTATGAGTAGTCCAAATCAATTCATTTAACCACTTTCTGGTACAGATCTCACAGGTCGAATCGCAAGCTGCGCCTCGCGCATTTTTAAGCCTATGCTGGCAGAATGCTGGACCGAAGCCCAACAGTACGTAATCAAACATACTTAGCGTACGCTACATACATCACTTAGCATATGTTAATACTCGTTGACCCAAAACTGTCCAGGTTCATGCCGCAGGAATCTTATCCGGGCCCTCCACCAACTGGCCCATGTGCTAGTCGCCCTGATCAATAATTGACTGCCTTACATACGCTATGCGTTGCCCATAACCTACGGTATCTGTGCCTCGTAACGTACGTTACTCTTACTAGCTAGCGTACGTCACGGCGTAGTTGCATGTGAAGAAGAAAAAGGCCAGAGCAGAAGTACAGACATGAACCGAGTGAGCTTAGCTGCAAGAAAGGCATTCAAAAAATGCTAAACCAGGAGCTTAGTCTTTCACTAGGGGAGTAAGACTAGGTCTTGAAGAGCCTTACCACTTGCTCGACCGCCTGGGATCACGACGTTCATACAAGCTGATATTATCATGCATGTGGATACAAATACGGAAAAGATCATACTTCGATTATCGATATCACCAATTCAAATAATACAAGGTTCAAATACAGATGAAAATACTCAATAGTTTATCCGGGTATTACATACTCTCCTTCTAAAAAGGAGTTTCGTCCCAAAACTCAAGACGAGAATAATTCTAGGTATCTGGACTTCATACCATCTTCCGCCTCCCAAGTAGCTTATTCAATTTCGTGTCGCGACCATTAAACCTTAACCAAAATGATCGGTTTATTTCTCAATTATTTGACTCGACTTTCGAGTATCTTGATCGGTTTCTCTTCAAACATGCCATCCTTAGTGACTTCGATCTCACCGAAATCAATGACATTACTGGGATCTGATATGTACTTCCATTACTGAGATACGTGGAACACATTTTGAACATGACTCAGCGATGACGGTAATGCTAACCTGTACGCCAACTCTCCAACTCTTTCAAGAATCTCGAACGGTCCGATATACCTCGGACTCAACTTTTCCTTCTTCCCAAAACGAAAAATTCCCCAAGTAGGAGAAACCTTTAAAAGCATGTGATTTCCAATATCAAATTCTAACGGGCGACGGCGTACGTCGGCATAAGATTTCTGCCGACTCTGGCGGTCAACAGTCTTTCACGAATCAAAGCTATCTTCCCTCGCGTCTGTACAATCAACTCCGGTTCCGTCCCTATCAAGTCTGATGAATCGTCCCAACATAGGGGCGATCTGCATCTCTTTCCGTATAATGCTTCAAAAGGTTCCATCTTAATGGAAGCATGCCAAATATTATTGTAAATGAATTCAATCAATGGTAGATGAACTTCCCACTCAGTCGACCAATCTAAGGTACAAGCTCTCAGCATGTCCTCAACTGTTTGAATAGTCCTGTTGGACTGTCCGTCTGTCTGCAGATGATAAGTTGTGCTAAAGTTTAGCTCGGTTCCTAAGGCTTTATGAACTGCTTTCCAAAAATATGACACAAAGCGACCGTCTTAGTCAGAAATAATGGTCTTCGGCATACCATGCAATCGGACTATCTCTGCAATAAACACTCGTGCCAACTTCTCTGGTCCCCAAGTGTCCTTAATGCCCAGAAAATGAGCCGATTTGGTTAAATGATCAACTATCATCCAAATCATGTTCATCCCTGTCCTGGTTCTCTGCATATTAGTGATAAATTCCATCGACACATCTTCCCATTTCCACTTACGAATCTGGAGCGGCTTTAGCATTCCGACATGTCGTTGATGTTCGATCTCAACCTGCTAACAAATAAAACATTTCGAAACATAATCTGCTGCATCTTTCTTCATGTTGCCCCACCAGAAATTCTGCTTCAGATCCTTATACATCTTACTGGTTCCCGGGTGGATAGAATAGGGCGTGCTGTGAGCTTCCTTCATAATTGTCTGCCTCAAAACATCGACATCAGGAACACAAAGTCGGCTCTCGAATCTCAAAACTCCATCATCATAAATTACTAATCCTGGGGACTTTCCTTTACTCACTTCATCACGTAACTGAATCATTAGAGGGTCATTTAATTGCTTAGATTTGATTTCTTCGGTTAATGGTGAAGTTAATTCCATCACACATAGTTGTTCTTGGACTCTTTGCAACCATACTTCAATTCCTTCACGAATCAGTTCTCGTTGAATGCTGGGCTGGGAGGTGAGAGTCTCCAGCATTCGAATAGAAATAGGTTTGCGGCTCAGTGCATCAGCCACCACATTTGCTTTGCCTCGATGGTAAAGAATCTCCAAGTCATAATCCTTAATCAATTCCAGCCATCTCATCTGCCGCATATTTAACTCTTTCTGACTGAAGATGTATTTGAGACTCTTATGATCCGTGAATATCTGACAGTGAGTTCCGTATAAATAATGTCTCCATATTTTCAGGACGAAAACCACAGCTGCCAACTCCAAATCGTGCGTGGATAATTTACTTCATAGGGTTTCAACTGTTGTGACGCGTAGGCGATCACCTTCTCATTCTGCATTAGTACACACCCGAGACCTTAGTTTGAAGCGTCACTGTAAACTATGAATCCTCCAATTCCCTGTGGTAGTGCTAAAATCGGTGTCGTAGTCAATCTCTTTTTCAATTCATCAAAACTGGTCTGGCACATCTCGTTCAGCTCAAACTTTTAGGTCTTCTGCAGTAATCGAGTAAGTGAGCGGGTAATTTTGGAAAACCCTTCCACGAACCGACGATAGTACCCAGCAAGTCCTAGGAAACTTCTAACTTCCTTCACGTTCTTAGGAGGCTTCCAATCCATAATTGCTTTGACTTTCTGGGGGTCTACTCGAACTCCTTCCGCAGATACCACGTGGCCGAGGAACATCACTTCCTTTAGCCAGAATTCATGCTTAGAAAGTTCGGCATATAACTGCTCGTTTCTCAAGAGGTCCAAAACAATCCGTAAGTGTTGTGCATGCTCTTCTGGGCTCTTGGAATAAACCAGAATATCATCAATAAACACAACTACGAATTTGTCCAAATACTGTATGAACACTCGATTCATCAACTGCATGAACATGGAAGTTGCATTAGTGAGACCAAACGGCATTACTACAAACTCATAGTGTCCGTAGCGAGTTCTAAATGCTGACTTCGGAAACAACGGATTCCTTAATCCTCAACTGATGATATCCCGATCTCATATCGATCTTGGAAAATATTGCTGTTCCTTGCAATTGGTGAAATAAATCATCAATCCATGGCAATGGATACTTGTTTTTGATCGTCATCTTGTTCAGCTCTCGATAGTCAATACACAATCGAAGCGATCCATCTTTTTTCCGAACAAAAAGAACTGGTGCACCCCAGGGAGAAACGGTTGGCTGAATATAGCCTTTGTCCAGTAACTCTTCCAGTTGCTTCTTCAATTCGTACATCTCAGTAGGTTCCATACGATACGACGCCTTAGAAATTGGTGTAGCTTGTGGTTCCAGCTCGATGGTGAATTCTACATCTCATCGTGGAGGTAGTCCAGGTAATTCATCAGGAAACACATCCGGGAATTCGTTCACAATAGGAATGGATGAAAGTTCTACTTTTCTGTCTTCCTTCTTCATTGCATAACACCAGTATCCAGTACAACCCTATTTTAGCAGTTTGACAACTTTCATTGCTTTGATCATCTTTCCTGAGCTTCCTGGTCTCCATCCCTCGAACAATATTTCAGAACCATCTTCAGCTATCATCAAGGTATTCCTCTTCTGGTAGTTTACAATAGTTCCATATTGATTAAGCCAATCATCTCCGAGAATCAGGTCGTCTCCTTGCATTTCTATCACAATCAGATTTGAGGGCCATTCTCTACCTCTAATTGATATGGGAAAATCTCTAGTTTCCAAGTTTCCCACAATCCTCTCCACACTCAGTAAACCCACAACATAAGGCTCATAATTATAGAAACCATAAATGTTCAAATGATTAACACAAGACAAAGATATAAACGAATGTGTAGCCCCTATATCGAACAAAATGCTAACTGGTTGTGAAAAAATCTGAACGCTACCTGATGCGAAAGCAGCATCTTGATCGTTTGCTCTCCCCATCTCATACAGGCGTGGAGGAATGAATCCGACACTCGATGCCCCCTTCTAGTCGAACTGTCCTCTGCCCCGTCCTCGACCAAAACTCTGGGGTGGATGGACACTCTGCTACGTCTGCTGAACACTCGACTCTCTTTGAACTGGCTGTGATGCACGAGCTTCGAAATATTTAGCAGCCTCCTCACAGAACACCACACGATGTCCCTCTCGACGACAATAATAACACGTCACTACAGGAAGTGAGCAATCACGTCGATAGTGCCCTGTCCGACCATAGTTAAAGCACTTCCTGGTTGCTTCTGTCGTGGTTGATACGGCTCTGGAGTATTTCCCACCTTTGTATGGATGAGGAGGTCTCTTGAATGAATGAAAGGATGACTGGGCCTTGCTGGGCCCACTGCTCTTATGCTCCGTGAAATTACCAGATACTTTCTGTTTCTTGGACTCAGAAAATTTTTCCATCGCTGCTTCTTTACTCTCATATGCCAACGCTTTGTCTTGATACTGACGGAGAGTGGTGCATTCAAAACCAGACATGTACCTTTGTATCTCCGGTTTCATTCTCATATCGAAGTGGATCATCATTTCTGCATCAGTCCTGACCAGGTGTCGAACAAACGCTAGCTGCTGATTAAACGTCTTAATCACCTGAGATACTGGCACATCTGAAGGCTGTGTAGAGAAAAATTCTTGAACTTTAGCTTCCCTCACTGGACGAGGGTAGTACTGTGCTTCCATCATCAATTTAAATTCTCCCCAGTCGGCATCATGATCTATAGGTCGGATGGCTTTCCACCACTCGGATGCTTCCCATGTCAAAAAGTACTGGGCTATAGGAACTCTCCGGTCGTCTGGGCAGTTAATCCCTGCGAATACTTTCTCCAACTCTCTCAGCTAGTGATCCCACGTCGGCGTCTCCGAGAATCCTTCAAACTTGGGCGGATGCATTTTTGCCACCTCCTGGAGCCATCGGTCTCCTCGATTTCCCAAGTTTGGGATGCCTTGCTGTCTCTCTCCCGGTTGCAATCCTACTGCCACCTGCATTTGGTCCACAACCTGAGCAAACTGAGTCATCTGGTTGACCACCTAACGAAGGATGTCGGGAACAGCAGGTTCTGGTTCGTTGTTAATAGATTCTTGTGGCTCGCCTGAGCTGTGGCTAGCCTGATTTGAAGGCGAAGCTTCTCTCTCAGCATTCCTACATCCGCGTCCGCAACCGCGACCACATCCACATCCTCCTCTCAACATACTGTAAGCATAAATACTCAATATACAGGTAACAATATCGTTCTAATGTTCAAGTATAGAGAGGTATCACATGTAAAGGACGAGATAGAGTTTAGAAACTTACAACCACTGCTCGCATGAAGACGTAGGTAGTACAGTGATGTTATTCACGACCGGTTACCTCAAAAGACATATACGACCCCTATTTTAACCCAACGGCCAAGATATCCATAATCTTAGCTCTGATACCATATTCTGTAACACCCCCGATATATTCAGGAATATTACAGCGCCGTAAATTATTTACGTGAGAATTTACAAGGCTAAGAATAAAATAACAACATAAATAACGAAGGACAACAACCGAAAGTTAATTATTACATTACCAATTCATAAAGTACGAAATCAAATCCTTAACTGAACGTAATTATCAAATACAACAAGACAACAAGCGTACTCGAGTACTTATTTAAAACAACACTGAGACTCGAGAAATCATTCCGACCGGAACATCACTCTGCACCTCCATCGTCACGCAGCTCTAATGGTTGTTTCCGCGTCCTCCCAGATCCTGAACATAAACAAATATTCACCCCCGAAGGGGTTAGCACAACGATGCTAGCACAAGTACGATAATTATACCATGACAGGATATTCAACATCTCACGAAGAATAATGTTAACAGCACAAATGACAATAACCACGAGCCTCTTCCTACGAGAAGACTCACAAATATCATACATAAATTATAATCACACCATGACATCACAACATATACATGATAATTCCGATGATCCAGCGTTCACTGCATAGATCCCAAGATGATCCCGTCGGACCAACATGAGGTGGAAAAACCTGTCCGATGATCCAGTGCATGCTAGCATAGATCCCAAGATGATCCCATCGGACCAACACGAGGTGAACATACAATAACGACACATATGCACGATAATATTTATAACATCAATACATAAAATAATTAAAGTACTTGTAACACCCCCAATCCAGTCAGGGATATTACACGCCGTAGACCCTCTCCTCGAGGATCTACCAGGTTGATAACTAAAATCAAACATCTAAACATCGCCTTTAAGGCTAAAATGACTCAGTAGACCGATTTGGTCTTTCAATAATAACATACAACTCAATTCCAAATACTTACCCACGCAGGGGTCAAAATACAATAAACTCCCGTACAACGGGGAAAAGATACTGCAGCGGAAAAGAAAATACAACTAGACCAATACGACATCAACGGATCCTCGTGTGATTAGTATCGTTCATCTTTCATCATCCTTCGTGCCGACCCTGTGCCATGCTCCAAAACCTGAATGCAAAAATAGACATCCACCCCCCGAATACTCGGGGGTTAGCAAAACTCCACTGTTTTGCTAGTGCAAGTACAAGTGCAAAAATACGAGCCATACAATTCACATTCCACGAATAACAATAACCAGGAATCATCAAAGATCCAAACATAATGAAAAGTACTTCCCGAGGCAAGAGTTTGGGTAAAACATTCCGAAACCGAAAGACCACAATTAAGGGGAAACAATTTGTAAAACAGTTTAAAATGCCATCGAGAGTTTTAATAGAAAACAATTTAGGATTACCGAATCCTTATCTTTCCAAAAATCAACAGGGTCACAGAGGTTTTGTTTTCGCAAATAGAAAACCGACAACAATTCATAGGGTTAAAACCCACGTCACGTGTCCTCGACGGATATAAAATCAAAACAATATAATCGCCCAAGATACGTAAACCTTGGTCACCAAAAATACAACACCAACTCGTGAATCCAGGGCTATACCATTGGATTCCCTTCGTAGCCCCGTCGGACCCTCCCAAGGTGAGTAGAATGCTTTTTCGAAATCATATACACCAATACGTGAAGTTTTACTCGTGAATCCAGGGCTATACCATTGGAATTCCCTCCGTGGCCCCGTCGAACCCTCCCGAGGTGAGCAAATACATTCACCAAACATACACACGCACTCGTGAAGTTTTACTCGTGAATCCAGGGCTATACCATTGGAATTCCCTCCGTAGCCCCGTCGAACCCTCCCGAGGTGAGCAAATACATTCACAAAACAAACAACCACACTCGTGAATCCAGGGCTATACCATTGGACTCCCTCCGTGATCCCATCGGACCCTCCCGAGGTGAGCGAAATACATTCACACAATTAACACGTCACAACAAGGATATTCATACAATCCACCAAAGGCAACAAACACAAAGCACGACATAATCGTCAAATCACAACGCACAAAAAAGTGAGATAATATATGCACACACGTGTTATCAAGTGCAACATCAACACCAAACATATCCATAGGATTCACATAGTCACTTACAACCCACACAATTTACAAACACACGCGTTTTGAAAGTGAGCCTTTAACGAGGCTAGTCGAATCTTTTGAAAAACTCGTTTCAAACAAACACACACACATACCAAGACGATCACCAATCGTCATATCCACAAAACAAGAAATGTATGGACAAGGTACTTGCCTCGAAATCACGAACGCAACGAGACGACGGATAGGACGTGGTCGAATAGCCCCGAACGCCCGAACACCATCAAGAACGCGATAGCACCACGAGTATTACGAGAATAACACCACACGAATCATCAATCACAAACGGAATTCAACATCGGAATCATCGAGCACCTATAATCCTCCATAAGGAATAATAAAACATGATTACGACGAGAATCAAGGCCGAAAACAACGGAAATCCCAACAAAATATCAAAGGGAACTCATTCGAACATTTAATCGAACATTAAATGTTCAAGACCCTTCAAGAACAAAGAAATCACCCCTCGGGTCGAATGAACCAAAGATACGAGTATCTAATCCATAGAACAAGTTCAAAACAACGTTTATACAACAATTAATTGATCAAAAACGGATTGGAATCGAAATCAAAAAGGAAAATCCCCAAATCTACAAAAACAAGGGTTCAAGCCAAAATACCTTGATTTGGATGAAGGATTCAAGTAGAGGTCGAAAATCTACAACAAGACTTGAGGTGGATGATCTCTACAAGTTTGGGAGCACTCAAATCGCCCAAAAATCGCCCACAAATCGCCCTAGATGGAAGGAGGAAGAAGAGAGGAGAAAAATGAAGTTTTCTCCTCGAAAATCTGCTAAAAAACGCAGAAAAAGCCCGTGTGCCGCGGCACAGGATGAGTGTGCCGCGGCCCAGGGCCAAGAAAAATGCCCAGGAATCAGCTTAGTGCCGCGGCACAGCTGAAGTGTGCCGCGGCACACAGTACAGCCCACTCCAACACGAAAAAGGCACATCGTGTAGTCTTAGCTATTTCGACCATAACTCCCTCGTCTGGACTCCGATTGACTCACCGTTTGAACCATTGGAAAGATAACTTGATGCTCTATAATGTTGCAAGGGTTCAGAATTTTTGGAGTTTCCAAGAATTAATGGTGACTTTACAAAGTCGAACTCCCACGTGAAAAAGTCGATTAAGGACACGGAACTCAACAAAACGACACCGAAACGAACTCGGATGACAAAAAGTGAAGAATTAATCATTCTCGGAATTACGAAACGGTCATGAGAGAGTCGTCAAAACGGACTTCCGCCGAAAAAAGAAATTACCGGAAATCGAAATTACGGGTTATTACATTCTACCCTCCTTAAAAGAAGTTTCGTCCCGAAACTTAAAACAAGTAGGGAGAAGAAATATCCCGCCAGGAAAAACTTAACGAGATACACAAGAAGCGCGTAACCCATGCCCAATGGCGAAACGTTACAAGCAACACAAAGGAATATACGGTGTCAAAACACGTTCCACGACAACTAACACAACGCCACCGGTAGAGACATAATAAAACCCACAAGTGACAAGCGTCATCAAATGGATAATAGAATCAAGTAAATTATCCGAACAATCACAAAACACAACGAACGAAAATCAATACGATTGACCAACCCAACGGTACATCAATCAAAATGGGAGCCAATCGCTGAACAAATACGGAATTCCACCGCCCAAGGGTTGGAAGATCGAAAACGAGACTAATTTCCCGAACTTAAGGGAATTAGGAAGGAACCTGAACGCTCAACAATCACGAAACGAGAATAAAAACCGAACAAACAAATGATCGAGACAACAAAAATCGAACAATCATGTCCGAAATACGAAGGATAATAAAATTCAAACAACAACTCCAAGGTTCACATCTCGACTCGAGACAATATATGATCCGGTAACAGCAACAAGATGCGCACTCACATAAGATCCACAGGAAAGGGAATAGCAATTGAAAAGTCATAACGACAAACGAGTTATTCCGAAACAATACCACCCTCGTTCGATCAACAAAAGCAAGGGATAGGGAAAGTTCAGAAAATGTTAACGAACATAAACGAGTCGACAGAGTCGAAAATATAGAAGTTCCAAATCCGATCCACTTCGAATAAGAGAACTAGTAAAACCAGATGATGTCACTTCCGAACAAGGTTCACAAGAATCGAACCGAACTCGAAAAAGTCACAGCGATAACCAGATTGACCCAAAACATGATCACAGCTCGTTCGAACGATGAAACCGAAATACAGAACAAGTTCAGAAAGTGTCAACGAACACGAGCGAGTCGATAGACCTGAGAAAGAGGAAATGTAGAAGTCCAAAAATAATACGGGTATTATATTCGACCCCCTTCTAAAAGAAGTGTCGTTCCCGAAACTCACAACACGAAATCAAGGTGACAACACAACAAGCAACTGACAGAAACATCTTTCGAAGGCCTCTCAAAGACGATTCTGATAACTGTGCGGAAGCGCAAACTCCGAAAGTCTCGGTAGCCAATTCGCAAAACTGAATTCGGTGTCCCTTGAGTCCACACTCGAAATGTGTTACTGACGAGAAGGACAAATTGCACGTGCATGCCCCGGCACATTACGGTTGAAACATCTCGGGTCGGCATACCGAAAATACAAATGCTCGATACAATGGATCAAAACACCGCAAAACAACATACCGGAGATGCCAACTCAGAATAACATATCAACGCATACAAAAATCACAACAACAACGGCATCGTTCGACGATTACAACATCCCGAACGACAGCCAGCACACAATCACAAACATCATGAAACAATCACCCATGTGTATAACGCACAAAAATCCAAGCTTTAACAACTCACACTAGTGCGACAACACGCAAATCACCACGAGGCGATAAACAGTAAACACCAGTTCACACCTCTCACAAAGGGCCAACAAAACATATGCGTGGCGAACGACTCGACGCTCACGCCACCAATTCAATCACAATTCGGGGTTGACACCGTAACGAAAGTTCGAAAATCATACACGCATTTCCGGTCCGCAAACAGGAATGATGGGTTTTAAAAACGAAAACCACCTTTTGAAGACAGTTTGGAAACACCAGTTGATCTTGAGTATCATTTTACAAAAAGTTGAACAAACATCATTTTCGAGACTTTGAAAATCATCTTGCATTTGAATAAAAATGAGGACACCTTCTCGTAGTGAAAAACTTTCAGAATATTCGACACTTGGGTCTAAGCAACTGCATTTCTAAAAGTAATTGAAAATATCTCAAAATATTTTGGTCCTCAATTGGAATGATTTTGAAACATATTACGGTACTAGAAGGCACCTTGAAAGTACTGCGAGAAAATAATTCGTTTTAAAAGTACGTCTCGAATTTTAATTTTCTAAGATACTCAAGGTTTTCAAAAATAATTCAATGGGCTAGAATGCCCAAAAATTTCAGGTAATTACACAGAACATTATAGCGCCGTGGTCCCACGCCGGAACCCACCAGACTAAAAACCATTTACAAAAATGCCAAAAAGGCCGATGACGGTAATGTTTCAAAAACTCACAAAAGCCATTTTACAACATGCTAAATACCGTCATAAGAATTTCGCCAAAACGATCAAGGCCATAATGCCACAAACTCGGTTAAGGGAATCGGTTTTCAAAATAAAACTCAGTCGGTAAAATACCGAAAGCCATTACAGAAGAACTCACGCAGCGGATAAAAGAAATAAAGTCAAACATGCACAAGACAGCAACACTACTCCTCATATGAACGAAAAATGGGAGTCAAATAATCACGTATCACGAAATCAAAATCCATAAGAGGATTCCGTCACTTAACAAATAATCATAAAAAAATAGCTCGTGTCACACGAGGCACAACACAAAGAAGGGAGACTTACAACCACAGGTCGCACGAAGATGATGATCGCCCACGATACTAATCACGACCAACCAACTCAGACGACGCGTCGCGACACGACTCAGTCAGATAAAATCCGACGAGACAAAAACTCAATAGACACCATCGACGGCCCGTGACTAGGTTTCCACAACCTAAGCTCCGATACCATTCTGTAACACCCCCAATCCACTCAGAGATATTACACGCCGTAGACCCTCTCCTCGAGGATCTACCAGGCTGATAACTAAAATCAAACATCTAAACATCGCCTTTAAGGCTAAAATGACTCAGTAGACCGATTTGGTCTTTAAATAATAACATACAACTCAATTCCAAATACTTACCTACGCAGGGTCAAAATACAATAAACTCCGTACAACGGGAAAAGATCTTGCAGCGTAAAAGAAAATACAACTAGACCAATACGACATCAACGGATCCTCGTGTGATTAGTATCGTTCATCTTTCATCATCCTTCGTGCCGACCGTGCCATGCTCCAAAACACGAATGCAAAATAGACATCCACCCCGAATACTCTGGGTTAGCAAACTCCACCGTTTTGCTAGTGCAAGTACAAGTGCAAAAAAACAAGCCATACAAATCACATGCCACGAAAAACAAAAACCAGGAAACATCAAAGAACCAAACAAAAAGAAAAGTACTACCCGAGGCAAGAGATTGGGTAAAACATACCGAAACCCAAAGACCACAATAAAGGGGAAACAATTAGTAAAACAGAATAAAAAGCCAACGAGAGATTTAATAGAAAACAATTTAGGATTACCGAATCCTTATCTTTCCAAAATCAACGAGTCACATTCAAAGGTTTTGTTTTCGCAAATAGAAAACCGACAACAATTCACAGGGTTAAAACCCACGTCACGTGTCCTCGACGGACATAAAATCAAAACAATATAATCGCCCAAGATACGTAAACCTTGGTCACCAAAAATACAACACCAACTCGTGAATCCAGGGCTATACCATTGGATTCCCTTCGTGGCCCCGTCGGACCCTCCCAAGGTGAGTAGAATGCGTTTTCGAAATCATATACACCAATGCGTGAAGTTTTACTCGTGAATCCAGGGATATACCATTGGAATTCCCTCCGTGGCCCCGTCGAACCCTCCCGAGGTGAGCAAATACATTCACCAAACATACACACGCACTCGTGAAGTTTTACTCGTGAATCCAGGGCTATACCATTGGAATTCCCTCCGTGGCCCCGTCGAACCCTCCCGAGGTGAGCAAATACATTCACAAAACAAACAACCACACTCGTGAATCCAGGGCTATACCATTGGACTCCCTCCGTGATCCCGTCGGACCCTCCCGAGGTGAGCGAAATACATTCACACAATTAACATGTCACAACAAGGATATTCATACAATCCACCAAAGGCAACAAACACAAAGCACGACATAATCGTCAAATCACAACGCACAAAAAAGTGAGATAATATATGCACACACGTGTTATCAAGTGCAACATCAACACCAAACATATCCATAGGATTCACATAGTCACTTACAACCCACACAATTTACAAACACACGCGTTTTGAAAGTGAGCCTTTAACGAGGCTAGTCGAATCTTTTGAAAAACTCGTTTCAAACAAACACACACACACATACCAAGACGATCACCAATCGTCATATCCACAAAACAAGAAATGTATGGACAAGGTACTTGCCTCGAAATCACGAACGCAACGAGACGATGGATAGGACGTGGTCGAATAGCCCCGAACGCCCGAACACCATCAAGAACGCGATAGCACCACGAGTATTACGAGAATAACACCACACGAATCATCAATCACAAATGGAATTCAACATCGGAATCATCGAGAACCTATAATCCTCCATAAGGAATAATAAAACATGATTACGACGAGAATCAAGGCCGAAAACAACGGAAATCCCAACAAAATATCAAAGGGAACTCATTCGAACATTTAATCGAACATTAAATGTTCAAGACCCTTCAAGAACAAAGAAATCACCCCTCGGGTCGAACGAACCAAAGATACGAGTATCCAATCCATAGAACAAGTTCAAAACAACGTTTATACAACAATTAATTGATCAAAAACGGATTGGAATCGAAATCAAAAAGGAAAATCCCCAAATCTACAAAAACAAGGGTTCAAGCCAAAATACCTTGATTTGGATGAAGGATTCAAGTAGAGGTCGAAAATCTACAACAAGACTTGCGGTGGATGATCTCTACAAGTTTGGGAGCACTCAAATCGCCCAAAAATCGCCCACAAATCGCCCTAGATGGAAGGAGGAAGAAGAGAGGAGAAAAATGAAGTTTTCTCCTCGAAAATCTGCTAAAAAACGCAGAAAAAGCCCGTGTGCCGCGGCACAGGATGAGTGTGCCGTGGCCCAGGGCCAAGAAAAATGCCCAGGAATCAGCTTAGTGCCGCGGCACAGCTGAAGTGTGCCGCGGCACACAAGTCTGACCCACTCAACACGAAAAAGGCACATCGTGTAGTCTTAGCTATTTCGACCATAACTCCCTCGTCTGGACTCCGATTGACTCACCGTTTGAACCATTGGAAAGCTAACTTGATGCTCTATAATGTTGCAAAGATTCAGAATTTTTGGAGTTTCCAAGAATTAATGGTGACTTTACAAAGTCGAACTCCCACGTGAAAAAGTCGATTAAGGACACAGAACTCAACAAAATGACACCGAAACGAACTCGGATGACAAAAAGTGAAGAATTAATCATTCTTGGAATGACGAAACGGTCATGAGCGAGTCGTCAAACGGACTTCCGCCGAAAAAAGAAATTACCGGAAATCGAAATTACGGGTTATTACAGTACTTGCCTCAAATTGACGACAAGGATAATACTTCGACGGATAGTAATACACTCGAAGGTCGCCCCCCCTTCGATCAATCACATTTCAAAGCTCGGACCTTAAACCAAAAAGATAATATAGGGTTCATCTTACGTCATGAAACTAACGTACGAACATCTAACATCCTAAACTATAGCCGAAAGTTGTCGACATGATGTATCCTGCTGTTGCGATATTTCCTACACGCAAGTGCACGTCATCGTTTACAAGTAATAAAGTGATAAGTAGAGTATCGTTCCCATGAGGATTGAATCTCTAACTACCGACTTTTTCGTATTCCAATTTTATTTGAACAATCGAAGTTGGGTTTTTGCGATTAATAACTAAAAGAATTTCTAAAATACTAAGCAGTAGAAAACAATATCTTGAATAAAAGGAAATCAAATAATGAATAAGTCTAGGGTTCTGAATCCACCTTAGTTTATCCGAATTTACTCTCGATTATCCATAATAATTAATTTTCCCAATTTACTGAAGGCGGAGATTGCTAATATATTCTACCGCCTCTCCCGAGGTCAATAGATTTATCTAACGGCGACTAACGCACTCTATCCCTAGGTGAATTATCTCGTCGATAGGCAAAAAGCATGAAATCTCCTAAAGGCCACGTAGTTCCTATGAGTATATTCCTATCTCACAGAATAAAACGGTCCTCACCAATAGTTCCTCACCAAATCTCCTCTCCCGATTCGAAGTGAATGATTAAATCAATACAACTATTGGCCAGATAATTGCAAGCATTAACATAATTGGTAAAACTCAATAAAAAGGTAATAAATTGGATAATCTCAATCAATTCGTCAAAACAAAGGTTTCATCAAAACCCTAGATTAGGGCTTTAGCCTGACATACTAAAAACTGAAAATACAGAATAAATAAATGAAAGCATAAAATTCAAACGCAGATGAAGTTCGGATTCCTCCGTTCTTCAGCTTCCGCCTTCTGCCCTTGAATTCTTCTGCTTTCCTCCTCTTCTGCCGTCTCCAAGCTTAAGCTCTCCAAGGTATTAGATTCAATGATTCCAAGATCATTAAATTAGGGTCTTCAACCCTATATATAGCTCAGCACATCAGTAAAATGCGTCCGTATCAATCGGTCGAAAACTGGCTTTGAAACGGCCCAAAATCCGCGCCGCCCTACAAAACCCGCTAAGTGTGCCGCGGCTCACTAAACCTGTGCCGCGGCACATCGCAAAAAGCTGAATGCCTGGGCGTTAAATAATTCTTCTGTGCCGCGGCTCACTGGATCATGCCGCGCACAGTACGCCTTACTCGCCCTTCGGCCGGTGTCTTCTGTGCCGCGCTCGATTCCTTGTGCCGCGGCTCGAGTCCAGCTTTTGCGTCTTCGCCCGTTTTGCCTCGTTTTAGCTTCCGACTTCAATTTCATCAATCATACAAAATTAAGGCATTAAAAGCTTATTTAGATGATTTCACTCACCAAAACACTACAAAATAATGATGAATAAGCGTATAAAAATACGCCTAACAAATACCCCCAAACTTAAGCCTTTGCTTGTCCTCAAGCAAAAAAGAATTAAAGTCAATAAAAGAATGTCGTGAATCACCGTGCAACTCATAGTGTTCAACCTAATCAATACTATCCTGTGATTCTCTCTAAATAATACGAGTGTCATAAAAGCGAGCTGCACTCAGAATAATGATTCCGCAAAGTAATCAAATTCAGTCCTAATCACTCGTTCATGAAGAAAACTCAGCTCAAAGATTAACAAAACGTGAGTCAAATCGACCGACAATATGAAAGGCTAACACAACCAAGCTAGTTCGTTTCGTTCCACAGTCTAAAGGCACAATTTTCACGAGTTTCATAACAATTAAACCTCGGACAGTATTCCCTTATATATATATGCTCAAGAATTTGATTCGAGTTGACCACTAGGTTAGGCTCTCGGGATGTTTCATCGGGATAATCCTAGGGTGGAACTTCCATTCTCATGTATTCGGAAACCGTTTGACGTAAAAGACACTCATGGGGCACATGGATGCTTCTAGTTACTAAGTTCCCGTTTACAGCGGAGAAACAACTCGAAAATATAATTTCCGCATGACCGACTCAAGGTTGCCGTTTTACGCGAGAGTAAACAGCGGGTCACGCGAATACCCCCGGTTACTAGGCTCCCTATCATTGGCACATGTGAAATAACTAAATCACTAGTCTAATCGGGGTCGTCGTTTTACGCGAGAGTAAACAACGGGTCACGCGAATACCCCCGGTTACTAGACTTCCCTTCATAGAACACATTATCTCGACTTTTGGGAAAAACTGACCGACTCTAAACTCAATCTAAGTGCCAACACGACTAAAGAAACAGTACGACTCACTATCCAGAAAATGTAGCCAAACGTATTGCTGGGGATTTAAAAACAAGTATGTATCGTCTCTTATCTGCCAAGACCTCTACAATCACGAAAAATTTCGAACCTAATTGAATACTCAACAGAAACAGAAATAACTGACCATAACTCGACTAGAACTCGCCCGCTTCTTTAGAGAGAAAGACAGTGTCGTAACATCAGTATCACACAAATAGAAGCACAAAAATTCACGAATAAAGGAAAACTAAGACAAGCAAGGCTATCTAAAAAAAAATTTTACGCAAAGAAATGAAAAGTGCAACGAAATAATGTACAGCAAGAAAATAAGATACAGCAATGAATGTAGAAGTTGAAAGTAAATCCCCCCCCCAAACTTAGGACGTACATTGACCTCAATGGACAAAAATGAAATGCAAGAAAAGTAAAAGGTCAAGTACTCCCCTCCAGTCTGCTCAGGAGCTGGTGCCGGCATCGTCCGGTGAGGAGGGTGGTGTGGCTGGCCGGGCGGGTGCAATAAATGGCCCGTCGGGATGCATGATGTGGGCCGTCCATGCGGCGAGGTGCTCCTGATGATAAGCATCCCTCGCAGCAAGACGCCTTGCCGCTCTTCGGCTGACCCGGCGGGCCTGCTCTCTCATCTCGGCTCTGGCGGCAGCAACAACACTCTCCCACGCCGCCCGCTGCTCCTCCCTCATGGCAGCCATCCAGCTCTCTCTCTCTCTCTCTCTCCTCATCTCATCTCTCTCTCTCCTCAACTCCTCTCTCAGCTCCTATCTCTGTCTCCTCAAATCCTCCCGCAGCCCATCAAACAGCTCCTCCAACCTCGCTCTATCGGGCTGCGGGCCGGCATCTCCATGCGTCAACAAAAGCGGCTCGGGGGATCCCTCGTGAGCCTCCTCTAGCAAAAATCCTCTCCCCCGAGCGTGTGCCGGCGCTCCGCCCCACTGGTCAAAGTGCGATATGATGCGGTGGTCGATCGGGGCCTGTGGGGCTAGCATCGGCTCATCGTCTGACCAATTCAGCCCCGACTGCCGGCATAAAGCGCAGATGAGGGAGGGGTGTTTCAACCCCGTCTTGGCTCCACCCTGGATACTCTGGAAGATAGATCGGACTCAAACATTTAACCTGGAAGTAAGGGTGGGCTTGCTGTAAAATCAAAACGTATACGTTGCACGAAAATTCAAAACGATTGCTTTTTCAAAGAAGATTTTTCATTTGGGCAATTTATCGGACACCTTGAGGGCACACTTTTACTTGAAGAATAAACATAGTTCTAGCTCCATTCAGCCCCCAAAAACATAAATACAATTCAATCAGTAACAACTTAACACATTCAACTCATTGATATTCCAATTTAATCAAGAAAATTCGATGAAACTACCCTGTTATTCTCTAACAATCATAAAACTATTTGAAGGAAAATAAGCATGTTCCAATCATTCAAAGCATAAACAACTTCCATATATCAACCATAAGCAAATAAGAATTAAAGATTCAAACGTACCTTTTTGAAGATTGCAAGAAAAATCGCAGGAAGAAAAGAAAATTTTTGAAGAACTTCGGTCGGCTGGTCGCGCGCTGGGGAGGGAAAACAAGGGAGAAGGAAAAGCGTACCTGATAGTGCAAGCCGAAAGCGTGTTATATGCTACCTGGCCTTACGGATTCCGCATAGTGTGCCGCGGCACAGATAAAGTGAGCCGCGGCACAAGGTACAGTCCCTTTTACCTGTGTCTCGTTTTGTCGTGTGCCGCGGCTCAAATTCCATATGCCGCGGCTCATTGCTCAAGTGTGCCGCGGCTCATTTAAGCCGTGCCGCGGCACAGGGTACAGTTGGTTTAGCCTCCCCCTGCGATTGATGTGTGCCGCGGCTCACAATAACTGTGCCGCGGCTCATACTCCAGTTTCTTCCCTGGGACTTTCCTGCACAGAATTTTGAAAAGAAGACGTTAAAAACGAGAGGCAGCAGCACATTGAAGCACAAAAGGATGAAAAATAAGAATCACGAATACAAGAAAAATAAAGAAATGCAAAAATCTACAACTACGAACTCGGGTTGCCTCCCGAGAAGCGCTAAGTTTATAGTCTTCAGCCGGACCTATTGGACAACGTTAGTTCGCTTTTCGCAAACTCCATTTGGCTTCCGCCCCGTTCATCGAACCGTTTATATTTTGGTTAAAATTATGACCATTGGTCATCAGTGGTTCGAGTTTCGGTTCGGTCATCAAATGTTGTTTGTGAAAAGGTTTCGACTTGAATAACTTTCCGAAACACCCGGTTTCTCCATGACTAATTTTCCACTTGGCTTTCGGCTCACTCTCCTCCTTCACAAACGAACTCACGATTGCAGCAGATTTTTCCTCATGCTCAAGGAACGCCACTCGTTCTACATCCTTCTTAAGACTTGGGCCATTTAACACAACATCTGAATTTTCCCACCTACGATGTTTTCGGTGCTTTCCTCTTTCAACGGCATCCACCCTCTCAATTTGTGATCCTTTATCAGCACTTCCGGGACATGGGAATGACTTGAATAATTGAAAAGTAACTTGTTCGTCTTGGACCCTCAGAGTTAACTCTCCCTTTTCCACGTCTATAAGGGTTCGGCCCGTCGCTAAAAATGGTCGTCCCAAGATGATCGGAATATTTTCATCTTCCTCCATGTCGAGTACGATGAAATCGGCCGGAAAGATGAACTTATCAACTTTAACTAAAACATCTTCGATCACTCCCCTCGGATACTTTATCGATCGATCCGCCAATTGTAATGAGACTGTGGTTGGCTTGGCTTCCCCAATATTCAGCTTTTTGAAAATCGACAGAGGCATGAGGTTGATACTAGCACCAAGATCGCATAGTGCCTTATTAAATGAAAGATTTCCCATGGTGCACGGTATGTTGAAGCTTCCCGGATCTTTCAATTTAGGTGGGAGCTTCTTTTGAAGGATTGCACTACACTCCTCTGTCAAAGTGACCGTTTCAAACTCCTCAAGCTTTCTCTTCTTCGATAATATCTCTTTCATGAACTTGACATAACTCGGCATCTGCTCCAATGCGTCAGCGAACGGAATATTTATGTGAAGCTTTTTGAACACATCAAGGAATTTAGAAAATTGTTTGTCCGCCCTTCTTTGCTGTAGTCTCTGCGGAAATGGAACGGCGGGGACACATGTCTTCGAGTTATCCGGCTTCAAATCCTTCGACTCCTCTAGCTTTAAATCCTTCTCTTCTTCAATTACCTTCTTCTCCTTACCCCGCTCGGGCTGATTCAGTACCCCTCTCCCGCTTCTCAAGCTAATTGCATTTAGACTCTCTCTAGGATTTGTCTCTGTTGTACTCGGCAATGCTCCCTCCGGACGAGCTGTCAACACATTGGCGATTTGGCCCAGCTGGACCTCCAAATTCCGAATGGAAGCAGAATGATTTTGTAATGTAGCTTCCGTACGGGTCATAAATTGACTCGTATTTGCCGCTAATTTTGCAAGTGCTTCCTCGAGAGACACTTTGGGAGCGGAAGGGGGCTGCTGTTGATTCTGGGCGAACGGGGGCTGGTGTGCGTTCTGTCCGTTTCTCCATGAAAAGTTGGGATGATTGCGCCACCCCGGATTATAAGTATTGGAGTACGGGTTATTCGGTCGATTCCCACTTCCCACAAATTGAGCTTGCTCCATCTGATTTTGCTCGAACGGATTTCCAAATTGACATTCCGCACTGGGGTGTGATCCGTTACACCAATTGCATGTCTCAATGGTAACGGGGGCTGGAGCGTGCGAAAATGTCTGGAGCTGTTGTGTCAAAGTGGCGACTTGAGCTGACAAGGTGGAGATCGGATCATTGCTTGAGACTTCCATTACTCTCTTCGGTGTCAATCTTTCCGATGGCCATTGGTATGCGTTTTCGGCCATATCTTCCAAAAGCACGTGTGCCTCGGCCATAGATTTTCCCATGAAGGTCCCACCAGAGGCCGCATCCACTAAAGTGCGTGTAGAAGCACTCAAACCACCATAAAACGTATGAAGCTGAAGCCAATCAGGAATGCCGTGATGAGGGCATCTTCGTAGCAATTCTTTATATCGCTCCCACGCCTCGTGGAGCGTTTCCATATCGTACTGGGCAAAAGTAGTTATCTCGTTTCTCAACCTCGCCGTCTTAGCTGGTGGGAAAAATTTTGCAAGGAAGGCTTGCACTAACCTCTCCCATGTTGTAATCGACCCCGGCGGTAAGGAATTTAACCAGAATTTTGCTTTATCCCTCAAAGAGAAAGGGAAAAGCCTCAATCGGATGGCATCGTCGGTGACACCATTAGTTTTGAAAGTATCGCATATCTCAAGGAAAGAAGCAATGTGGGCATTCGGGTCGTCCTTCGATCCACGAATGGGCTACTTTGCACCATCTGAATAATGGCGGGCTTGATCTCAAAATTATTAGCTTGAATAGTGGGACGCCGAATTCCCGAAAAATTAGCGTTGACCTGCGGCATGGCATAATCTCGAAGAGCGAGTTCCGGTTGAACTTGCCGCACTTGGTTGTCTCCTCCTTGGACTTCGATATTCTCGGCCATCTTGACCGTCGTTTGCAACATTCTTTTCTCCTTCTTGTTCCTTCTTAGAGTGCGCTCGAGCTCGGTGTCCAAAGGTAATAGGCCTTCGTTACCGAGTCTTCTCATGCACTGCACGAAAGGTCCTGAAAGGAAAAATAAATAAACGAAATTAAATACACAAAAATAAAAAAAATAAAACGTTCAAATTAAGACTGGAAATACTTAAATCGATATTAGAAAAATTTCAATCCCCGGCAACGGCGCCAAAAACTTGTTGCGATATTTTCTACACGCAAGTGCACGTCATCGTTTACAAGTAATAAAGTGATAAGTAGAGTATCGTTCCCACGAGGATTGAATCTCTAACTACCGACTTTTTCGTATTCCAATTTTATTTGAACAATCGAAGTTGGGTTTTTGCGATTAATAACTAAAAGAATTTCTAAAATACTAAGCAGTAGAAAACAATATCTTGAATAAAAGGAAATCAAATAATGAATAAGTCTAGGGTTCTGAATCCACCTTAGTTTATCCGAATTTACTCTCGATTATCCGTAATAATTAATTTTCCCAATTTACTGAAGGCGGAGATTGCTAATATATTCTACCGCCTCTCCCGAGGTCAATAGATTTATCTAACGGCGACTAACGCACTCTATCCCTAGGTGAATTATCTCGTCGATAGGCAAAAAGCATGAAATCTCCTAAAGGCCACGTAGTTCCTATGAGTATATTCCTATCTCACAGAATAAAACGGTCCTCACCAATAGTTCCTCACCAAATCTCCTCTCCCGATTCGAAGTGAATGATTAAATCAATACAACTATTGGCCAGATAATTGCAAGCATTAACATAATTGGGAAAACTCAATAAAAAGGTAATAAATTGGATAATCTCAATCAATTCGTCAAAACAAAGGTTTCATCAAAACCCTAGATTAGGGCTTTAGCCTGACATACTAAAAACTGAAAATACAGAATAAATAAATGAAAGCATAAAATTCAAACGCAGATGAAGTTCGGATTCCTCCGTTCTTCAGCTTCCGCCTTCTGCCCTTGAATTCTTCTGCTTTCCTCCTCTTCTGCCGTCTCCAAGCTTAAGCTCTCCAAGGTATTAGATTCAATGATTCCAAGATCATTAAATTAGGGTCTTCAACCCTATATATAGCTCAGCACATCAGTAAAACGCGTCCATATCAATCGGTCGAAAACTGGCTTTGAAACGGCCCAAAATCCGCGCCCTACAAAACTCCGCTAAGTGTGCCGCGGCTCACTAAACTCGTGCCGCGCACATCGCAAAAGCTGAATGCCCGGGCGTTAAATAATTCTTACGTGCCGCGGCTCACTGATCGTGCGTACGCAGTAGTACTTACTCTGCCCTTCGGCTGGTGTCTTCCTGTGCCGCGGCTCAGATTCCTTGTGCCGCGGCTCAGAGTCCAGTTTTGCCGTCTTCGCCCGTTTTGCCTCGTTTTAGCTTCCGGACTTCAATTTCCTGTCAATCATACAAAATTAAGGCATTAAAAGCTTATTTAGATGATTTCACTCACCAAAACACTACAAAATAATGATGAATAAGCGTATAAAAATACGCCTAACACCTGCATGCTGTCTTCATAACATACGTTACATACCCAACGTAACGTACGTTAAGTCTGTACGTTAGCGTACATAAGCTCCAAAGCCTAACGTACGCTAAGCATGTATTTGACAGTTCTCTTCTCTGATCAGACGACTGACTCATCTGATGATATAACGTACGTAATGCATGATGCTTAACGTAGGTTATACTCACAAATACATTTCTCATACGAAAATGAATGATCCTACGGTGTTTGATGTTTTCGAATTCAAGGATAACATGTCATTATAACGCCATATTCCAACTCGATTATCAATTCTCAAATGTCGTTCGGAAAATCTATGG
This sequence comes from Orobanche coerulescens, assembly GCA_033398695.1. Taxonomy (NCBI): domain Eukaryota; kingdom Viridiplantae; phylum Streptophyta; class Magnoliopsida; order Lamiales; family Orobanchaceae; genus Orobanche; species Orobanche coerulescens. The sequence continues at coordinate 28,991,171 of CM065813.1, forward strand.
TTATTATTAATATCATCATTGCATTCAAACTACCATCATGAAGATTGGCTAAACAATACACCTTTACAAGATATAACAGAACCTTCAATGTTCATCCTCCTAAGTCCGTCTAACAAAAAGTGATATCCATACCAAGTCTACGATCATTACGAAAACACCATCCAATGGGGATTATCAATCTCAGAACACTTATCCTATTTGTTCATCATAACAAGATTCGAACTATAATGCTCTTAACAATGGTAACTTCAGCATGAACATTCCAACTTCCTAAAACATGATGTTCGGCTAAAAGTCATCTATGGAACTTAATAATCTCGGTAGTATGTTCATAACATCCTTAAGAACATGAATTTAAGGTTGTAGATATATGACAAAAAACGCTGAGGCAATAGGTAGAATCAAACACCGGATGCTTGAGTGCCAATCCAAGGTGCTTCCAATCCTCAATGATTGAGTATAGATGATATATAGGTTTTAAAGTATCAAAGGGAGCTCTCTGGACTTGAAGGAAATGAAAGGGAAGTGAAAAGAAACGAGGTGAAATGAAATGGGGTGCTGTCCCATTTATAATGTCCTAAGCTTTACGTACGTTAGCCTTAGTGATTATCGTACGTTATACACTTAGCGTACGCTATCTGCTATCCTTAGCGTACGTTATCGTCCAATACACTACCAAAATTCATACTTTAGCCGACGACCCGTAAAAAAACGGCCGACGACTTTTAAGTGTCGTCGGCTAAACTTTGCACTTTAGCCGACGACCCGTACTACCGTCGGCTAAACAGTTTTAGCCGACGACTTGATCTGGGTCGTCGGCTAAAGTGCAATGTAGTCGTCGGCTAAAGTGTAGCCGACGACTTTTATAATGGTTTAGCCGACGACTTGATCTGGGTCGTTGGCTAAACCCTTTTCGAAAAAAAATGGGGTTTAGCCGACGACCCAGATCAAGTCGTCGGCTAAACCTCCAATTTAAAATTATATATAGTATACGGAACACCAACCCAATCTTGCCCCTCTCCCCGCTAAAGAGCACCTTTCTATTCCCGACTCTGTCAGTTATTCCCGAAAAAAGTTTGTGAGTTGCTACTTTGAGTATTGTGACCTTGCCAAAAATGAGCCATAAATTTATTAGATGTATATTTTTATACATTATATATAATGATAAAAAATAGTAATAATAATAATCAAAACATTAACATAATATTAATAATATTATTAAAAAAAAATCGGAGAGGTTTTGCCGATTTACTTCCACGAAAGTCTTCGCTAAACCCCTTTCAAAAAATTGGGGTTTAGCCGACGAATTTCGTGGAAGTCGTCGGTTAAACCTGTAAAAAAAAATTGGTGTTTACCCGACGACTTCCACAAAAGTCGTCGGCTAAACCCCTTTCAAAAAAAAAAATTGGTTAAACTAAGAAAACGCCTGCCCACCTGACCCGACCGTGTCAAATGACACGGCCCGTGTCGCACCTGCCCAGAAAGTGAAAAACAACTGTATGCCTGACCCGACTGTGTTAGATGACACGGCTCGTGTCGTACTTGGGGTTTAGCCGTCGACTATTGTAAACGTCGTCGGCTAAACTATATTATTTTTTTTAAAGACTTTAGCCGACGACTTGATCTGGGTCGTCGGCTAAACCCCTCAATATTATTATATTATTTTTTTAAACACTTTAGCCGACGACTTGATCTGGGTCGTCGGCTAAACCCCTCAATATTATTATATTATTATTTTTTTAAACACTTTAGCCGACGACTTGATCTGGGTCGTCGGCTAAACCCCTCAATATTTATACATTTTTTCTCCTCCTTTTCTTACTTTTCTCTTCCCCAACCCACCCCGACCCCGTCCCTGCACTCCCACTCCGTCCCGGCCCGTAACCCAACCGCCAACACACCGCCGCCCGCCCGCCCGACCGCCCCCGTCCCGCCGCCCGCCCGACATTCTCCGCCCGTCAGCCCCCGTCCCGCCGTCCTTCCGCAAGGTAACCATTTTCATTTTTTTTAGTTTTGTTTGATGAATTTATTGTATTTGTTTGATGAATTTCTTTAGATTATTTGATGAATTTAGTATTTTCCATATTTTGTGTTTAATTTAGTTTTGATCAATTGTTAGTTGTTAGTTGGATGAAATATGATGAATTTTGTGATGAATTAGGTAAATTGTTTGATGAGTTTGGAATTGGATGAAATATTTGATGAATCTGGGAATTAGATGAAATATGACGAAATATGATGAATTTTGTGATGAATTAGGTAATATATTTGATGAGTTGTGAATTGATAAAATATTTGATGAATATGTTTTCGTTTTTAAAATATTGCGTATTTATGTTGTTCATAGGTGTGGTTTGTCATTCCCGACTCTCTACTACGTACTTGGTGTGACGAGGTGCAGTCTACCAAGTAAGCCATTTTAATTTATTTTGTATCTACATTGTTTGCGTAATTTTTTTTCTTACGAATTGTATATGTTGTGCATTGTGTGTTGTAGGTACAAATCTTGAAAAATGAGATGCACGTGTTCTGGACAGCCTGGGGTGATACCCGAGAGGCTATCCCGGAAGAATTCAAGTTCCGGGAGTACGAGTGGAAGTGGCTATGCGCCCATTTTTGCGACCTGGAGTTCATGGTATGAAATTGTTTTTGATATATATGTCATTTTATAATTGTCTGTAAAATCTTGTAATTGTAGTTGTGTTTTTGTAGGACTCTTGTATATTTATATTTCTGTTAGAATTGTGTAAGTGATTTTATTGACGTTACTAGTATGTTGATGAAATTTATGTTCTTGAATGTGTTGTGCGTTGTGTTGCTTATAATGTTGGGCATATTATTGATGGTATTAGTTGAATGTGTTGTGCGTTGATTGTTGTTGATAATGGGAGCTGGTGTATAAAAATTGCAGGTGCAAAAAAACAGGTTTTGGGATCCCAAAATCTGAATTTTTTTTATATTAGGTTTTAGCCGACGACCTTTACAAAAGTCGTCGGCTAAAGTATAACATTTTTTTAAAAGACTTTAGCCGATGACTTTTGTATTGGTCGTCGGCTAAAGTATATCATTTTGTTTAAAAATACTTTAGCCGACGACTTTTGTAGAGGTCGTCGGCTAAAGTATATATATTTTTTATTTAAAAAAAACTTTAGCCGACGACATTTTTATCGGTCGTCGGCTAAAACCTTGACTATTTAGCCGACGGATTAAAGTCGTCGGCTAAACTTCGAGCTTTAGCCGACGACTACCAAAAAAGTCGTCGGCTAAACCTTGGCCGACGAATATCGACCGACTATTTTTTAGCCGACGACTCACGTGATTAGCCGACGACTTTGGGGTTTAGCTGACGACTTAAAGTCGTCGGCTAAAGTATGAATTGTGGTAGTGATAGTAGCTTACTGCCTCGTTCCTGTTCTCTCTTACGTACGCTACATTAACACCGTTACGTACGTAACATACTTAGCGTACGTTATATACATCACTTAGCGTACGTTAATACCCGTTGACCCAAAACTGTCCAGGTTCATGCCGCGGGAATCTTATTTGGGCCCTCCACCAACTGGCCCATGTGCTAGTTGTCCTGATCAATAATTGACTGCCTTATGTACGCTATGTGTTGCTCATAGCATACGCTATCTGTGGCTCGTAACGCACGTTAAGCTTACGTTACGACGTAGTTGCATGTGAAGAATTACAAGTTGATATTATCATGCATGTGGATACGAATACGGAAAAGATCATACTTTGATTATCGATATCACCAATTCAAATAATACAAGGTTCAAATACAGACAGGTAGGTCCTTCAGCATCTGGGCTGCTCTCCTTGTGCCTCCCAATTTTCTCAGCTTCTCTTGGTCCAGATGACCAAGTCTTTTGTTGGGATGGAAGGGGTCAGTGCTTCCCTTCGCCATGCCTGTTTTTTCCAGCATCCAACTCACCAAGCTCCAAACGCCAGCTTTGTTTTAAATCTCTTCTCATCAACAAGCCATTCGGCTTTGTTGACCTCTCGAACGAGTTGACTGAATATGTAATCTTCCCAGTCAATTTCTTCTTCCTGAATTAGTGCTCCCAAAGACCATAAATTTTGCCGACACGCTGATCATAATCACGCCATCCCCATGATTATTTTGTTGGTTATGTCCAACGCAAAACGATAAACTTTTTTAAGCTCACTCCTCTTGGCAGTTAGTTTCAGCTTTTCGGGCATATTCTTGTCCTTAATCGTCTTCCAGATTTCGGCAGAAGACTGTTTGAGCGCTTCGACGGCTATGTCGCGGTGCTTCATACCGAAAACAGTACGGATCGACTCTCGAGATATGTCGACCTGATTTCCTCCGACTGTGCTCCGAATTCCGTCTTGAATTATACAGGCTTCGCGATAGAACGCAATAACATCCTCCTTGTACAGATGTTGAGGGTAGATGTCTAGGAATGGGTAGATCCCATTGAGCTTCATCGCGCGGATTAGGTTATACACATCGTAATCCTCCAGATTAGCTTCCAATAAACCTTCAAAATCGACGAACAGCGAGAAAATAATCTGGTCCTTGACCGCCTTCAGGTTGACGCCTTCGAAGTAGGATGCCATTTCTGCAAATAAAAGATTTTAGTGTATTTGGTGTTCAAAGAATTTTTGCTCTGAAAAATCTAGGGTTTCTGGTAAGCGTAAAGAGGTAAAGTAAGGGTTTTCTTTCCTTATAAAGAAGATGAAAAGACGTATGGATTAATTTATAATATATTTGAAATGGTGGTACGTCTTTTGATATTCTTTTGAATTTCAAATTTGAATCGGTGGTCCATTTTAAAATTTGACGGTTGATTTTGATTGGCCACCGTGGAGGTCGATTTAATAAGCGATTGACGCGTGTATTAAAAATGCCACTTGTGAAACGAAAATATATTTAAATGCCATTTGTTAACCAAAATTAATATAATAATATTATAAATATGGCAGATAATAATTAAATATTCAGAGGTTGATTTAGAAAACTTAGCTGGTCTGATTTGTTGACTATTGACCGCTCTGCATCAGGTGAGTTGACTTCTCGCCTGATATTCTGATCAGCTAGGTTGCTTTGTCCGTCTTTCGTCTTCTTGCCTGCATCAGCTAGGTTGATTCTTCAGCTGGGGTCTGTCCTTCCTCTGAAATGCTTCAGCTTGCTTCAGTACTAGATTCCCAATCTAGTAATCCAAGATCTCTGCTCAGCTCCAAAAATCTTTCTTCTGGCAAGGGTTTGGTAAAGATGTCAGCTATCTGGTAGTCTCAGGCCGACTCTTTCAACTCTAACCCTTTTGTTAAGCACATGGTCTCTGATGAAGTGGTGCTTAACATCAATGTGCTTCGTCCTTGAGTGCAAAACCGGATTGTTGGTTATTGCAATAGCACTATTGTTGTCACACTAGATAGGAACTTCATTTGCAATGATATTATAATCTCTTAGCTGCTGTCTAATCCATAAAATCTGTGCACAACAGCAACCTGCAGCTAGGTATTCTGACTCTGTAGTGGAGATAGAGTTAGAAACCTGCTTCTTGCTAAACCAGGATATCAGTCTGGTTCCTAGGAATTGACACGTTCCACTAGTGCTCTTCCTGTTGAGTTTGCATCCTACGAAATCCGTATATGAGTATCCTGACAGCTCGAAATTATCATCCTTGGGATACCATAGTCCAACATTGATTGTAGACTTAAGGTATTTTATTATCCTCTTGGCTGCATCTAGGTGTGATTGCTTCGGCTTGGACTGGAATCGTGCACAAACTCCAACAGCATAGGATATGTCTGGCCTGCTTTCAGTGAGGTACAAAAGAGATCCAATGAGTCCTCTGTAGTGAGTTGAGTCCACTGATATGCCTGCCTTATCTGCATCCAGATGAGTACTTGTGCTCATAGGAATTCTTGCTGGCTTGGCTGATTCCATTCCATACCTCTTGATCAGATCTATGGTATACTTAGCTTGGTTGATGAAAATTCCTTTTTCCATCTGCTTAACTTGTAGTCCAAGAAAGAAGTTAAGCTTTCCCATCATACTCATCTCAAATTCTCCTTGCATGAGATTGGAGAATTTCTCGCATAGCTCTGGATTGGTTGATCCGAATATGATGTCATCCACATATATCTGGACTATTAATATGTGGCCTTCGTGCTCCACTCTGAATAGGGTTTTGTCCACTTTCCCTTTGTAGAAACCATTTTTCTCAAGAAACACAGACAATGTTTCATACCATGCTCTAGGTGCTTGCTTAAGTCCATAGAGTGCCTTTAACAGCTTATAGACTTTGTCTCCTTTGACAAAACCTGGGGGTTGCTCTACATAGACTTCTTCTTCTAGGATTCCATTTAGAAAAGCACTCTTTACATCCATCTGATATACTTCAAAGTCCTTGAATGCAGCATATGCGAGGAATAGTCTGATGGCCTCTAATCTTGCAACGGGTGCATAGGTTTCATCAAAATCTATTCCTTCACACTGTGCATAACCTTTTGCTACAAGTCTGGCCTTATTCCTAAAAACAGTTCCGTCTTCATCACTCTTATTTTTGTACACCCATTTGGTGCCAATAACTTTCTTGTGATCAGGTCTGTCTGTTAGTTCCCAAACTTTGTTTCTCTCCATCTGCTCCAATTCCTCTTGCATGGCATTTATCCAAGAGTAATCTTTTAGGGCTTGTTCTGTAGTTTTAGGTTCTATTTGTGACATAAAGCATGAGAACATAGACATTCCTGCTGGTAGTGTTGACTGTCTTGTCTTAACTCCATCAGTCAGCTTTCCGATGATTTGCTGAATTGGGTGATCTTTGAGCCACTTGGGGATGTCGTCCTCTTCTGGGTTTGTTCCCCCTGTTGGATTGCCTTGGTGGATTTCTACATCAGCTGGGTTCTGGTCTGCAACAGGATCAGCTACCGTCTTGTCATCTGCAGGCTGGATCTGATCTGCAGGTGAGTCTTTGTCAGCTACAGCTGGGTCTTCTTCAGCAGCAACTGGATCAGATAGGTTTGGTGATCCTGTCTGATCTGCAGTTGGGTCTTCAGCAGCTACAGTTGGGTCATCAGGCTGGTCTGCAGGTGAGTCCACCATTCCAGTGTCATGTACAATGACTTCTTCAAGGGTCGCTGATTTGAGCTTGTTCTCAATTAGCTCAACTTGCTTCCTGTACTCAACGGTAGATTCATCAAAAACAACATGGGGTGTTTCCTCCACAACTAAGGTTCTTTTATTAAAAACTCTATATGCCTTGCTTCTTTGAGAATATCCCATAAAGAGACCGTCATCAGTTTTAGCATCAAAGGCATTTAGTTGTGTTTTACCGTTGTTGTGGATGAAACACTTACAACCAAAAACATAAAAGTAAGCAACAGTAGGAGTTCTATTATTCCAAACCTCATAGGAGTTTTGCCATGTCTCCCTACTATCATACTCCCGTTTCAGGTGTGACAGTCAGGTTGATGACTTCACCCGAACCTTTGGGCAGTCCGCTTCGCAATCATGGACCTTGCCGCTTCCTTCGTGGTTCTCGTTTCTTCTTTCAAAGAACACCATTCTCGCGTCAAGGCCCCGGCCGCAGAGAGCTCATGCCGGATCCCATTCTCGATCGTAATCGCTATCGCCTTGTTGAGAAACTCTCCTCCTCTATCCGATCTCGATCTTGATGATGGATAGAGATTTCTCATTCGATCCTTCTCAGCCTTCGTAGCTTGGTCAAGGTTTCACTTTTCTTATATAGAAGATAATCCAAGTGTACCTTGAATAATCATCTACTATTACAAGTGCATGCTTTCGGCCGTTCGAGTCCTTGGCTTGATAGACCAAATAAATCCATGTGGAGTAGATCTAAGATCCTTGTTGTGAGAGTTGTAGGTCGGATCGGCTTGAACGATGCTCGGTCCCGCTTCCTTTCGACATGCATCACAAAGCGCTTCCTTCTTGAATGCTTCATTTGGAAGTCCTCGACCACTTCCGAGAACTAATCTTGTTGATGGCTTTGAAGTTCAGTGACATAGTCTCTTGTGCCACACCCATCCGTTCTCGCCATCGTCTTGGATAGAAAACAGGAGTTAGGTGTTCCTGTGTTCCAATCAATCATATATACATCTCTCCTTCTGAAACCTTGTAGCTTTACTTCTCCAGATAAGATGTCTATCACCATACATTTCCAGATGGTGAAGACTACTAGGTTCTTCTCGTCACAGAACTGGCTTATGCTCAGGAGGTTGTACTTGAGACCTTTGACATAATGAACTTTAGATATCACAATATTTCCTCGGTGCAGCTCTCCAAAGCCTTTTGTTTGTCCTCTAGAGATATCTCCAAAGGTTACATCGGGACCTCTTTCCTTGGTGTATTTGGACAGCATCTTCTTGTTCCCGGTCATATGCCTCGAGCATCCAGAATCTACGAACCATTCTTCACCTCCAAAATTTGAGCTTGTGGAGATGTGGTTGTAGTCCTTCCACCTTTTCTGCAATCAGACAAGCAGAGATTTAGGTGCCCAAATCTGTGTGGGTCCTTTGGGGTTAGCTGGTTTCCTGGAGAATTGATTTCTCCTTGGATTGTGAAAGTAGTTATTATTATTATAACCCTCATAAGGTGTGTAGGGTCGAGGTCTGAATCTCCTGTTGGGATTGTATACTGGATATTTCTCAAAATTTTGATAGTGTGGGTCATTTCTAAATCTTGGCTGAGACCATTTATTGAATATTTGAGGTCTCCACACTTGTTCATTTTGTAAATTGGAATAACCTTGTGGTTTCCATCTGCCCCTCCCATTATGAAATCTATTTTTAGAGAGTTGTTGGTAATAGTGGGCATGTTGTCTGGGCTACTGCTTTTATCTGGGCCATTGCCTAGTCGCCTGTCTAGGTGGCTGCCTTGTGTAACCTGACTGCAGCCTAGACATGTGACTTAGCTGTTGCCTGTTTTTAAATATCGGTTTATATGTAGGCTCAACAGTCGATACAATTGTTTCTCCCTTGATAAACTTTCTTTTAGAACTAGAGGGAGTGTGGGGATCATATCCAAGGCCTGATTTGGAATATAGTGGCCTTTTATTGGTACACAATTCTTCCAGGGTTGAAGACGCCTTCAGGGAGGTTATTTCCTGCGCCTGAGTCTTATTTACCTGTGACAGCTTAGTAAACTCAGCTTTGGCATGAGCAAGTGCAGCTGATTTTTCTTTAAGTAAAATGGTTAGTCTGTTTATCTCAGCTGTATTAACATCAGCCTGGTTTTTAAAGTCAGCTGCAGTTATCTCAACCTTATTCAGATCTAGGCTGAGTTTTTCGAAATCATTTTTCAGCTGCCTATTCTCATCTTGCAGCTGAGTCTTCTCTGCTAATACAGTTTGGTGTGCAGATTTGAGTGTTTCAAAATCTTTAAATAACTGATTTACCGATTCGTGCAGATCCATATATTGTGACATGGCTGAGCTATTATTTGAACCGGTGGGTTTAGAAGTTGCCTCTTCATCAGCTAGGTTTGCCATCAGGCAGTCATACTCTTCATCTTCATCAGAAAAGAATCCGCTGCTTGATTCGACATGCTCCTAGTCTTCTCCGATGAGGGCCTTTCTTCTATCTTCTTTTCTGCCCACCTCCATCTTGGTTTCGTCCTTCTTGAGCTCAGGACAGTCCATTTGGATGTGTCCGGTCTTGTGACAGTTGTAGCACTCTACTTTCCAGCTTCCAGCCTTCTGGTTCCTTCTTGGATTCTCCTTATAATTTTTCTTGTATTTGGAGTAGTTCTTTCTAAAGTTGCTGAACCTTTGCATTATAAACGCCATTTCTTCCTCAAAATCTAGAGGATTTGGAGGTTTTACATCAGATAGGCTCTTGGAAGGGGACTCGGCTGCAAATGCTATTCCCTTCTCTGCAGGCTCAGTTGAGGATGAACTTGGAAGCTCGAACTCGTAAGCCTTCAGATCAGAGAACAGCTCTTGAATTTTTATTTTATTCAGGTCCTTGGACTCTCTCATGGCCACGGCCTTCATGCTCCATTCAGGGTTGAGAGATCTGAGAACCTTCAGTGCCATTTCCCTGTTGCCATAGGTTTTGCCGAGGGAGTTGATCTCATTAATAATCTCAGTGAACCTTGTGTCCACTTGATCTATGGATTCGCCGTTCTTCATTTTGAAATTGTCAAACTTTTGAATGGCGATTGAAAATTTATTTTCTTTGATTAGCTCCGTTCCTTCACACATTAAAGATAATGTGTCCCAGATTTCCTTGGCATTCTTGCAGTTCTTGATCTTGACTATGGTGGATTTGTCAAGAGTCTGATATAATACATCTCTGGCCCGGTTATCAAGATTGGCCAGTTTTCTTTCTTCGGGAGTCAGCTCTGTCCTCTTCTTAGGAATCTTCTCTGGCTTCCCTGTTGCGATCTCCTCTGTTGTGTTGTCCTTCTCGAAGATGAATGGACCATCCTCTATTATGCACCACATGTCGTCATGAATCGAAGATAAGTGTGCCTGCATCCTTATCTTCCACAGATCATACTCGTCAACTGAAAACACAGGGAGTCTAGAATGCATGTGTTCCATTATAAAATGAGAGTGAAGATATATATATGATATAGATCTGGTTCTTGAAGTAAATGAACCAACCTGGCTCCGATACCACTTGTAGGTCACAAGTCATCCAGGTACAAGTCTAGGGGGGTGAATAGACTTGTATAAACTCTTAAACTCTTTTTCACGAAGAGTGAGTTTCTTCAGTTGATAGGTAAACAAATGACTTGGAGTCGTTTGTTCTTTAATATATGCGGAAGTCAGCTGATGACGAATAGAAAGCAACTAATGAAACACTTAACAATGAATGCAGCAGTTAAAGTATGATGCAATAAAATAGTAAAGAACGCAGGCGATTATAGTGGTCTCAGAGGTGGGGTAATCCTCTACTAATCCACTTTTCTCCAAACCAGTTGGAGATGAATTCACTATAATTCTCAACCACTGATAAATATTACAGTGATTCAAACAAAACTACAACAGCTTCCAACCAGTGGAAATCCGTGCCGTTGTACCACACTTGACTGCCTTGCACCTCTTGATCCCCGATCCTCGGATGCCTTTACAGTCTCTAACTTCTACCAGTGAAGTACCCCGAACTCAGGATTATAGACAAGAGTTTTTGTCTTCTCCAACTAAGAGCTTCTTTAAGTATGAACTTTTAGAACCGCTCTTTTCACGATGCTATAGATTGCTTTTTGATTGCTTGAATGCTTTGATCGCTTGAAAGTATGTTCGCACCGGTGATCGCTCAGTTTCAAATCTTTGGATATATATAGGTCACGATCTCTGAGCTTCTTCCTTGTAGCCGTTGCAAATCTTTTGAACAAATCCGTCCATTGGAGGGAGACTTATTTGTTTAATCTTTCTGAACGTTGCAAGGCTGGATTCCCATTATTTTATTCTATCTTCCGACCATTGTGAAGACTCTACATGTGATGCGCCGAATATTTTGATTATAAAACCTTTAAAGTCTTCAAGGTGGGTCTGGATAGCTTATTTAATTCATATCTCTTGCGGGAATCACTCCAATTTGTCTCTTCACATTGCATGTGACTTTCCGTAATACTTGACTTTTCAACACATGCTGACGTGGACTTGGAGTACTTGGCTGACTTCGACTAGGCTGATGAGCAGCTAACATCTCTGCAATCTGGACCTCTCTGATGTTCATTGTTTGTGACTTATCTGATCAGGTGACTTGTCTGAGGTACCTTGGCTGCAGTTTGGTCAAACTTCTCTGATAAATTGTTTTGACCAGAACTACTCTGACTTGACTCGACTGATCCTCTCTGATGGACTTAGCTGTACTCAGTACTTAGCCGATTTTAGCCTAACTAAATTTTTGGCCTACAGAAGATACTCATTTGGTTCTTCTTTACATTTTGCCAAGTTTTATACTTAACATATTTGGCCTATGGAAGATACTCATTTGGTTCTTCCTTACATTTTTGCCAAGTAATAAACATTTGATTTTATATTAATGACATCATCAAAATCTAACAAGTATTCCTAACAACATAAACATCTAATCATAGGCTTGATCATCCCACTCTCAATCGCATGCCACATCGAGCTCCTCAACCTGAAAGGGGTTAAATAGTGGGGTGAGATTCCAACTCGCTCAGTGTGGAGGGTACGCAATATGTCTACGTTAATTACTAAATATATTGGCAAGTATAAACAACATGACTGATAAATTCTAAAGCCCGTCGGCTAGCCCGAAGGCTTTATGCACAATTAAGTGCTTCTGACTGATTTGCACATTTAAGTGCTTCTGACTGATTTGCACATTTAAGTGCTTCTGACTGGTTTCACGTGCACATACGAGACAATATATAAAATAATTAAAATAAACAAAAGCGTAATAAATCCCCACACCTGGATAAAATGCAGTTCTTGAACTTGAATGTGATGAGATGCTTGACTCGACAATTCTAGGCCCGTAAATTCTTGTTATTATCTACAAATAATGATAATAGTTTATTATTAATATAATATTATAATTGAAAATAATATACAAGACATAAATTGAATTGAATATTAGTATTATTAGATAAATCTACGTATTTAATGGCTTGGATGGATAACGCTGAATTTTAATTATTGGAAAGCTGATTGAAGTAAAAATTGAAGGAATTAAATATTTAAGGACTGAAATGGTGTAAGGACAGATCGGGCCGTTAATAAATAGGATTAGATTAATGGACTCAAGACTGAAAATTGGAGTTGGTTCAGGAATTAAACGGGCATTGTTATAAATGGTTTGGGCTTGAAGGAAGCATTAGCCCAATAAAAGAGTGATGTATAATCGGACCAACCCATCCCCAAATTCCCATTCCCATTCCCATTAACAGAGAAAAGAAATCAGATTCTTCTCGCTCTCTCTCCCTCTCTCTCGCCGATGAGTATATCGGAGTAGCGGTCCAAAATCGAAGTATTGGTGCTTCTCAGTCGTAGATCGGAGTAGCGGCCAGAATAGTCGCGATTCAAGAACCTGGGTCAGATTTCTAAAAATCTTGCTCAAATTCTCGGCGGACAAACATAACAAGCCGCGGTCCTTGATCATGACGAAGGTCTGCGGCGGCGGCGGAACAATGATAGTGGTTTGGGTTAAAATAGCTTCGGCCAGAAGAACTCAGGTGAGTTTTCTATAAATTTCCGATTCTGATTCCAAGGAAAAAGGTTCTGATGGTGGTATTAACAGTTTGGTTATGGCGATTTCCTCACATGTTGTCTCCGTGTTTGTGAGAATAGCCGAGGCCAGTGATTTTTTTGGGATGAATGATGGTAGGATTATTTTTCTTCCTATCTAAAGTTCGGGGTTCAACCGAAGTAGGAGATTGGGAGACCAAATTTTTCTGTGAAGAAAAAAAGAAAAATGAGCTGAAAAGTGTTTGTAATCGAAGGAACTTACAGAAGAATTTCCCTGTTGATTTGTGTTCGCTGGATGGTTCTGAGATGTTGGAAGTATGTAGGATTTGCTGTAAAATTTTTGTGAACTGAAGTTTGGTTGTAAATGAAGATCTCTCGTGTGTGTGATTTCTGCTCCTAGCGAAAGATCAAACGCCAGGTGTGAAGCAACTTCACGATCCATTGTTATTTATGCAGAAATTAATAACTAAATCCTCCCCATTATGCATAACCGCACCCCATAATGTCCACTCCTCCACTAAGGTGGTTGATGAAGGTACATACAACTTCCTTACATCGTGTGTGAGTGGAAGAGATAGTGTAGGGCTGGATGTTATAATTATAATTGGGCTCTTAATTAATTATAGAATTTGGGCTGAATATTATAATGGGTGGCTTAGGTCGATCCAAAGTGAATGGATTAAAATTAATTAAAATGGACTTGTGAAATCTTATGGGTAACAATTAATATCGCTTAAAATATGACTCGGGCCTAGAAATGACGATATGAAATACGATGAAATAAAACGAGAAATGACTGAACATGAATTATAATGACAAATGAATTTGCATGATCATGAGAATGAAATGAATTAAATGATAAATTATTCGGGCATTAATTTAATAAAATTGAATATGTTTTCTATAATTCACAATAAATGTATATGCGAAATCGGGGCGTTACAACCTACCCCCCTTTAACAAATTTTCATCCTCGAAAATTAAGTTACGTACCTTGAAAAATGAATGTTGGATACTTAGAACGGATCTCCTCTTCACGTTCCCAAGTTGTCTCATTTGGTCCGTGACGACTCTATTGAACTTTCACCAATTTAACCTCTTTATTTCGTAACTGGTGTACCTTACGCTCCAAAATAGCTATAGGTACCTCCTCATAAGTCAGATTCTTGGATACATGCAACTCTTTGAAATTGTATACATGACCAGGATCATGTACGTATTTTCTCAGCATGGAGACGTGAAAGACATTATGCACTCCTGATAATTCCATCAGCAATGCCAAACTATAAGGAAGGTCACCAACACGACCCAAAATCTCAAAAGGTCCGATATAACGAGGTTGTAGCTTTCCCTTCTTACCGAATCGTATCACTCCTTTCATAGGTGCTACCTTCAAGAACACCTTCTATCCAATCTCAAATTGGATATCTTTCCTTCGTTTATCAGCATAAGACTTCTGCCGATCCTGGGCAGTCTTAATTCTGCTTCTGATCTCGGCTATCTTCTCTATAGTCTGCTCGATCAATTCTGGACCCAAAATCTTTCCTTCTCCAACCTCACTCCAATAAAGAGGCGACCGACATTTCCTTCCGTAGAGAGCCTCGTACGGGGCCATTTGTATAGTTGCTTGGTAACTATTGTTATAAGCAAACTCCACTAACGACAAAATATTCTCCCAATTCTCACCAGTATCAAGAACACACGCCCTCAACAAATCTTCAAGTGTCTTGATAGTCCGCTCAGATTGACCATCGGTTTGCGGGTGATATGCAGTACTGAAATTCAATTTAGTGCCCAATGCACTTTGCAGACTCTTCCAAAATTTCGACGTAAATCATGGATCTCTATCCGAGACGATCGACACTGGAACACCATGTAGCCTCAAAATCTCCTGAATATAAATCCGTGCATATTGTTCCATATTATAAGTCATCCTCACAGGTAGAAAGTGAGATGACTTCATCAAGCGATCTACTATCACCCAGATAGCATCGTTCTTCCTCAATGTTCGTGGCAGACCAACCACGAAATCCATTGTGATATGCTCCCATTTCCATTATGGGATTTCCAACGGTTGGGGTAAACCTCCTGGCCGTTGGTGTTCTGCCTTCACCTGCTGACATATTATACACCTCTCCACAAATACACCAATGTTCCGTTTCATTCCTCTCCACCAAAAGAACTTGTTGAGGTCGTGGTACATCTTTGTACCTCCCGGGTGAGCGGAGTATGGTGCATTGTGAGCTTCTTCAAGGATTTGCTTCCTAAGGGATGGATCCTTAGGAACACATAACCTCCCATCACAAGTCAAAACATCGTCTGCGGCAACGGCAAATTTCTCAATACTCCCAGCTTGTGCTCGTCCTTCATCTTGCACAAGAACTTATCCCGTGGTTGAGCCTCCTTAATCTTATCCCTCAAATTTGGTTGCAAGACCAAAGATGATAAGATTGCTCTCGAACTCTTTGAAGACTCAACTACCTCAATCCTCAATTGGGAGAACTCCTTTATCAAACTCTCCTGATCGGTCAAGCAAGCTAACTCATCTCTAGTCTTCCGACTCAAGGCATCAGCTACCACATTAGCCTTACCCGGATGGGAATGAATAGTACAATCATAGTCCTTCACCAATTCTAACCATCGCCTTTGTCTCATGTTAAGGTCCTTCTGTGTGAAAAGGTACTTCAAACTTTTATGGTCAGTGTATATCTCACACTTCCCTCCGTACGCCAAATCTTCAGCGCATGTACTACAGCAGCCAACTCCAGATCATGCGTTGGATAGTTCAACTCATGTGGTTTAAGTTGTCTCGATGCATAGGCTACTACTTTACCATGTTGCATCAGAACACAACTCAACCCCTGCTTTGAGGCATCATTATAAATAACAAAGTCTTCCGTCGGATCAGGAATCGTTAATACTGGTGTCGAGGTTAGTCTCCTTTTCAACTCTTGAAAACTTTCCTCGCACTTGTCGTTCCATTCAAACTTCACACCTTTCCTTGTTAACTGGGTCATAGGAGTGGCGATTTTCGAAAATCCTTCGATAAATCTCCTATAATAGCCAGCTAGGCCCAGAAAGCTACGGACTTCACTCGCATTCTTGGGTATTCCCCAACTACTCACTGCTACAACTTTATCGGGATCTACCTCAATTCCTTTTGAAGTTACCACATGTCCAAGGAATCCAACTCTCTTCAACCAAAACTCACATTTCTTGAACTTGGCATACAACTTCTCCTTGCGAAGTGTCTCTAATGTAATCCTCAAATGCTCTTGGTGTTGTTCCTCGTCCTTAGAATACACCAAGATGTCATCTATGAAGACGATCACGAACTTATCCAAGTAAGGTTGGAATACCCTGTTCATCAAATCTAGAAATACTGTCGGTGCATTACTCAGACTAAAAGGCATTACTACAAATTCAAAATGTCCATAACGGGTTCTGAAAGCCGTCTTGGGAATGTCACAGTCCCTAATCTTCAGTTGGTGGTACCCCGACCACAAATCGATCTTCGAAAAGGTTCCGACTCCCCTCAACTGATCGAATAGATCCTCGATTCTCGGTAGTGGGCACTTGTTCTTCACCGTGAGTCGATTCAGCTCTCTGTAATTTATACACATCCGAAGTGACCCATCCTTCTTTCTTACAAACAGTACTGGTGCACCCCAGGGTGACACGCTAGGACGAACAAATCCGAGCTCTAGTAGCTCTTGAATCTGGACCTTCAATTCTTGAAGTTCCTTCGGAGCCATTCTATATGGCGTTTTGGATGTAGGGGCCGCCCCAGGGACCAAATCAATACTAAACTCCACTTGTCGGTCGGGTGGGACTCCCGGCAAATCTTCTGGAAACACATCCAGAAACTCTTGTACTATAGGTACGTCTATAGGGGACACCTCATTAGTACGAGTGTCGACCAAACTCACCAAGTAACCCTGACATTTTTCATTCCTTAGACCTCTCAGTGCTTTCATGGCTGTGTTTACTCTTGGTACTGTCCTACTCTTAGTACCATAAAAGGTGATCGACTTGCCTTCGGAACACCTCAATGTTACCTTCTTCTCACGGCAGCTTATATCGGCATCATGTCTATCGAGCCAGTCCATACCAAGGATCACATCAAAATCCATCGAGTTAATTAAATACAGGCTAGCGTCAAATTCTCTACCTCCTATCTCAATATTCTCGTCAATCATTCTATTAGTGAGGATCGTATTTCCTGACGGTAAGCTAACCTCAAGAGAATCAACAGTTCTAACGCTTCTCTGACCAATGGCATGATAAAATTTTGCATACATAAAAGTATGTGTGGCACCAGTGTCAAATAAAGCGAAGGCGGGCACATTAGAGATCATAAGCATACCTGACACCGTGTCGGGATTCTCATCTGCGTCCTTTTGGGTCAAAGTATAGATGCGAGCTTTTTCTGCAGAACCTTGACCTTTGGCCCTTTGGAGATGACAGTTCGAAGCTGAATGCCCTGGCTCCTTGCATCTGTAGCAGATACCCTTACCGTACAGGCACTCCCCCCCACGATTCTTACCACACTTCGAGCACTCTGGCTTACTGGTTTGAGGTTTAGGTCCCGACCTTTGATCAACCTTTGCTTGATTATTAGAAACCATGACCTTATTTTGGTTTCCATTCCAACGCCTCTTACCGGTACTAGGCTTCATAGACTGTTGTTGATCCAGATTATGGCTGGCCTCAACCTCTTGGGCTCAAAAAACCGTCTCGGTATAGGGTAGCACCCCATGACCAGCCACGATGTGACGAATACTCGGGCGTAAACCACTTCGGAACTTAAGGGCCCTCTTTCGATCTGTATCCACCATGTGCTCCACAAAGAAGCTGATTTGGTTGAATTTTCTTTCGTATTCTTCAACCGTCATTCCTCCTTGTTCAAGATTCCAAAACTCTCTCTCCATCTTCTCTCGGTAGTGCTGTGGGTAGTACTGTTCCATCACTATTTCCTTGAACCGATCCCATGTTAATGCAGCACGCTCGGCCACCGGCCTCAAACGCCAATAGCTTATCCACCAGCGTCCAGCATCCTCCATCATTTGATATTGGCCACAAAGAATTCTTTGCGCATCGGTGCACCCAATGAGCTCAAAGGTGCGCTCGAGCGACATGAACCATTCATCAACGAAAGCTGGTCCTTCTCGACCGTTGAATGTGGGTGGGGTGAAACGTCGGAACTGTTGCACAACTTGTGCCTGAGTAGGAGCTGGCACGTTATTGTTGTGGTTATCCTGACCTTCGTCACCACCACCGAGGTTGGCATTCTGACCACCGAGATTATCTGCACCTCGGTTAGCTGGGCGTCCACGTCCACGAGTTGCCATTATCCTAAGGCATACCACACACAACGATCCTTCAGTACTTACTCAACGAAAGGGAGAAATAAAATGGAGCGTTACACTGCATCTATAGGTTGAGCACCAGAGATTTCTAGCAATGATAACTTTCGCATGTCACACATATACTTATGAATTTATTAGAAAACAATTTCATGCCCAAATACTTTATCAGAAAATTCTTATGTACAAAGTAGACTGAAGATGCATGTATACTGCATAAATCATGGTTGATCTGGTAAACTGTATTTATCACATAATAAATAATAATAACTTAATGTACCTTGGAGTCGACGTGGAGCGGCAGAGGTGGATGATCACAATTGCTAAAAATATTGACTACTTGCGAAAATGAAATTTTAGTTTAGAAAAAGAAACCATTTTAACGAGTCTACAGAACCGTAAACCCGCTCCGATACCACTTATGTAGCGACCACTTTCTTAAATATGATTCTTCAAATTTTAAGAAGAATAAATAAAAATGTTGCAGCGGAAATACATCTCAAAAGACAAACTTAATAATTTGCAAGTAATCTTGTCGAGTCATTGTTAAAAAAAACATACCTTGACGTAAAAATAAAACAAATTGAACACTTGTTCATAAACATAGTTTGAGAGAAATAATATTAAATACATAAACATCTAATCATAGGCTTGATCATCCCACTCTCAATCGCATGCCACATCGAGCTCCTCAACCTGAAAGGGGTTAAATAGTGGGGTGACCTTCCAACTCGCTCAGTGTGGAGGGTACGCAATATGTCTACGTTAATTACTAAATATATTAGCAAGTATAAACAACATGACTGATAAATTCTGAAGCCCGTCGGCTAGCCCGAAGGCTTTATGCACAATTAAGTGCTTCTGACTGATTTGCACATTTAAGTGCTTCTGACTGATTTGCACATTTAAGTGCTTCTGACTGGTTTCACGTGCATATACGAGACAATATATAAAGCAATTAAAATAAACAAAAGCGTAATAAATCCCCACACCTGGATAAAATGCAGTTCTTGAACTTGAATGTGATGAGATGCTTGACTCGACAATTCTAGGCCCGTAAATTCTTGTTATTATCTACAAATAATGATAATAGTTTATTATTAATATAATATTATAATTGAAAATAATATACAAGACATAACTTGAATTGAATATTAGTATTATTAGAGAAATCTACGTATTTAATGGCTTGGATGGATAACGCTGAATTTTAATTATTGAAAAGCTGATTGAAGTAAAAATTGAAGGAATTAAATATTTAAGAACTGAAATAGTGTAAGGACAGATCGGGCCGTTAATAAATAGGATTGGATTAATGGACTCAAGACTAAAAATTGGAGTTGGTTCAGGAATTAAACGGGCATTGTTATAAATGGTTTGGGCTTGAAGGAAGCATTGGCCCAATAAAAGAGTGATGTATAATCGGACCAACCCATCCCCAAATTCCCATTCCCATTCCCATTAATAGAGAAAAGAAATCAGATTCTTCTCGCTCTCTCTCCCTCTCTCTCGCCGATGAGTATATCGGAGTAGCGGTCCAAAATCGAAGTATTGGTGCTTCTCAGTCGTAGATCAGAGTAGCGGCCAGAATAGTCGCGATTCAAGAACCTCGGTCAGATTTCTAAAAATCTTGCTCAAATTCCCGGCGGACAAACATAACAAGCCGCAGTCCTTGAGCTTGACGAAGGTCAGCGGCGGCGGCGGAACAATGATAGTGGTTTGGGTTAAAATAGCTTCGGCCAGAAGAACTCAGGTGAGTTTTCTATAAATTTCCGATTCTGATTCCAAGGAAAAAGGGTTTCTGATGGTGGTATTAACAGTTTGGTTATGGCGATTTCCTCACATGTTGTCTCCGTGTTTGTGAGAATAGCCGAGGCCAGTGATTTTTTTGGGATGAATGATGGTAGGATTATTTTTCTTCCTATCTAAAGTTCGGGGTTCGACCAAAGCAGGAGATTGGGAGACCAAATTTTTCTGTGAAGAAAAAAAGAAAAATGAGATGAAAAGTGTTTGTAATCGAAGGAACATACAGAAGAATTTCCCTCTTGATTTGTGTTCGCTGGATGGTTCTGAGATGTTGGAAGTATGTAGGATTTGCTGTGAAATTTTTGTGAACTGAAGTTTGGTTGTAAATGAAGATCTCTCGTGTGTGTGATTTCTTCTAAGATTGTTATTTATGCAGAAATTAATAACTAAATCCTCCCCATTATGCATAACCGCACCCCATGATGTCCACTCCTCCACTAAGGTGGTTGATGAAGGTACATACAACTTCCTTACATCGTGTATGAGTGGAAGAGATAGTGTAGGGCTGGATGTTATAATTATAATTGGGCTCTTAATTAACTATAGAATTTGGGCTGAATATTATAATGGGTGGCTTAGGCCGATCCAAAGTGAATGGATTAAAATTAATTAAAATGGACTTGTGAAATCTTATGGGTAACAATTAATATCGCCTAAAATATGACTCGGGCCTAGAAATGACGATATGAAATACAATGAAATAAAACGAGAAATGACACGACATGAATCACATGTCTGAACATGAATTATAATGACAAATGAATTTGCATGATCATGAGAATGAAATGAATTAAATGATAAATTATTCGGGCATTAATTTAATAAAATTGAACATGTTTTCTATAATTCACAATAAATGTATATGCGAAATCTGGGCATTACAGAACCGACAGTTCGGTTCCGGTTCGAACCGGAATCGGAACCATGGCCACCTCTAGTGAAGTCCATAAGTGTAAAAGGATAAAGCGGACTTTAGAATGTAAATAGGATGAAACAGGACACCAAGACAAATTGGATGGCGCAGCAAGTCGTGAATCCAGAATTAGTTCGAGCGAAGTTGGGCCAGCCGGACACCGCTTGTAACGCCCCGATTTCGCATATACATATATTGTGAATTATAGAAAATATGTTCAATTTTATTAAATCAATGCCCAAATAATTTAGTCGTTTAATTCATTTCATTTTCATGACCATGCAAATTCATTTCATTTTATTTTGACGAATGTCAAATTAATTAATTCAATATCTCATTTTATGTCATATTAACTCTCATCACTTTATTTCATTGTGCATCTCGTCAATGCTAGGCACGAGTCAAATTTTAAATAATATTAATTGTTGCCCAAAATATTTTACAAGCTAAATAATTTTATTATTTATTATTATTACTATTACTATTATTAATATTATTATTATTTAATTCAGCCCGATTATATTTATTGTTTATTATTTTAAACTCAATTATTATTATTATTATTGTTGGCCCAAATTCCTTTACTAGTCCAATTTAATGAGCTGGCCCAAACTCTTTTCCTAGCCCAAGAATATCTCAAAACCCTCCTATTTTTTTCCAGCTTTTCTACCCTATACCTAATTTCTAATATAGTATAAATACTGTATTCTACCCTGCAGTCAATATACAGAGTACACAATAATACTTTTACTTCTCTTCCCAACCATCGACTGGTCAGCCCTCCTTTTCGGTGAAGGTGAGTTCAGCTTCATGTTTTATCCATCTATCTTCCTTTCCTACGGTTGATTCTGTAAATCAATCAAACCCAGATTTCCCCTGTTCGACCAATCCCAAACCCAGTCCCGTTTTTCAGATCCAAACCCAAATCTAAACCCAGAACAAACCTAAATCCTCTGTAATATCTGCATTTTCTTTCCCTTGTATTTTCATTTCCGGCGTATTTGTTTTCGATTGTAGTGACCCTCGTGTATCTTTCAGTGTATCTTTCCTGTCATCTATTGATCTGATTCTCGTTATTGTTGTGCGGAACCGCCGTTTCGGGGTTTCCGTACCTCATTTCGTGTTATTGGTTCCCAAATATCAATTCCTATTGCTTTTATTCTCTTCCCGGGTCATTTTTATTCATTTTAGGACTCAAAGGGGGTGTGGGCCGCGGCACAAGGAGTGTGCGCCGCGGCACACACATTTTCCAGTTTTTGGCCGAGCGGCTCAGATTAAGTGTCGCGGCACATGTCGGCCGAGCCATGCACATCGCTGAAGTCGCTGCGCGCCACACCTGGCCCGGCCGCGGTACACTCGTGTTACATTGTCGGCCAAAACCTTCAGACCTTGTGCCGCGCACATGTCGGCCGGCCATGCAGATACCGCTGAGCCATCGGGCGTAGCTGCCTCGTGCCGCGGCACACTTCTCTGGGCCATGCACACAGAGCGGTCCGCCGATCGCTGGCGCGATTGCTCGTGCCGCGCACACTTCGGGCCGAGCGGCACACAGGGCAGTCAACCCCTATAATTGCGTTTTCGAGCGTGAGTAGCTCATTTTCTTTCCTTTTCCTGCACCTGCACGAGAGAGAGAGAGCTGAGGGGAGAACTTCTCATCTTCCTACCACTTGAGGGTTTGAGTTTCATCATTTCCTTTCGGTTGTGAAGCTCGGATTGTCGATCTAACGCGATTTCATCAGATTAAAGTACTTGGATCTTCAAAGGTAATATCTCTTGGAACCCTACCTTTTGGATAATTTGGGGGTTTTGGGGTTTTTGTCCGATTCTTTCCGTTTTGTTGGTGGATTCTTGATGAATACGATTAATATTGTTAGTATCATTAGCTTTCATACGGATTCATGGTATATTTTGTGGTTTTTACGGAATCGAGAGGGTTTGGTTGTGGTCCGCCCTCGTTGTTATTTTTTGTACGAATATAAATGAATCGTAGGCGGGTTTTCGGGTGTATTCCATTTCCGTATTCGTCTAGAGTTGGTTGTAATTATGTTCTTCGAATCGTTAGGTTCGGTTCCATTGGTTCTTAGCGTTCGTCGGTGATTATCCTTTCCATTTGTCGCGTCATCAATTATTCAAGGCAAGTATTTTTGGAAACCTTTATGTTTAACGTGGAATGGTAATTTATTTTGTGTGTGATTTGCTCACCTCGGGTTGGTCCTACGGGATCACGGAGGGAATCCAAAGGGTTGAGTCCTGGATTCATGAGTTTGTATAAGCTAGCCAGTTTGGGAGGGTCCTTAGAGGCCTCGGGCGGGATCAATGATATTACTCTGTTCCCAAGGCGATGCACGTGCGTGTTTTGTTTATAATATGGCCAGCTCAGGAGGGTCCTTAGAGGCCTCGGGCGGGATCTATGATATTACTCTGTTCCCAAGGCAAATGGTTTGACTGTTTGTTTCCGGAAAAGACATGTCTGGTTTTGCTTTTTGAAATGATATTGGTGCATGTACTATGAAATGTGTAATCGATTGGTTTGCCTTGATTACTTGTACTAGTGTAATTGCTAACCCCTTTGGGGACCCGTTTTGGGGAAATTTTTGTTATGGATTTCAGGTTATGATTATCCGGACAAGTGAGCACCGGGACAGTACGAGGATGTTGTCCAGGGTCGTTGACATGTGCATTTGGGTCTTCTTATTTTCTTTCGTTTACTTCGATTTGGTTGTTTCCCATTTTTATAAACTTATAGATTGTGCTCGCGAGTACTTAGGCTTTTCATTTTAAACTCCGTAATGTATTACTTTAAATTGTTACATTGTCGATTGATGCTTAATTCGCCGGTTGCTCCGGGCGTATCTTTATATGTCATATTATTTAAATAAGAATCCTCGCTAACCGAGATGGTTAGTCGAGTAGAGTTTTCTTGTTGTAGCATGGTGGGTCCCATGTAGGGGTCCACGGCGCTGTAATATACTCCGAATATCTTGGGGTGTTACAGAAAATGGTATCGGAGCTCTAGGTTTATGGATACCTAGGCTTTTCGGTTAATTGGGTCTAGTCGTGTTTTGTTTTGCACATTGTCACCCCGCTGCCGGCATCTCAGTACTTCCAGTGTTCGTAAGTTTCCTTACTCGATTCTTTACTTTCTCGTACTGTATTCCGTTTCTTGAACTGTGGTTATTCTCCCTCTTTTGCTTATCGTCGTAGTTGCTTTTTCCTCCCTTACTCATCCTCGATATACTTCTGTTATCTCTTAACACCAGTATGGATGCCGGAGGAAATCGTGGTCGTGGTCGTGGACGCGGCCGAGGACGTGGGGCAGCCGGTGGGGCGGCCACGTCGCATTCTTCGGGAGCCAGCAGTACCGGTGACCGTCACAGTCATGCTTCTTCTCAGGAGCGCGCCGATCTTGGTATTGCGGCTGTTATGCAGCAAATGGTTAACCAGATGGCGGCGATAGCTCAGGTGGTTCAGAATCCGGATCCGGCCCATGCTAATCGGGGCGGAGCGGATCGTTAGCTTCAGGACGTCATCAAGATGCATTCTCCTCAGTTTTCGGGAGCTTCGGACCCGATCGGCTGGGAGGGGTGGATCAAGGAGATATCTAAAGTCTTCGTTGCCACCAACTGTCCCGAGGACCGTAAGGTCCCTATCACCCAGTACTTTCTCACTGGGGATGCTACGGATTGGTGGGAGGCCGTTGGGCCCAAAGACCATGTTGCTTCGTGGGCCGAATTTCAAAACTTGATGGAGACCGAATATTGCCCGTGGCCGGTCAGACAAGCTAGAGTGCATGCCTTCTATGATGCTCAACCTCGGGATATTCCCGTATCCCAAGCTATTGCCGATTTTACCAAGGAGTTGGGATTTGTGAAGACCCAAGTTGTCGAAGAGAGCGACAAAATTTTCCATTTTTTCAGGAGGATGAAACTGTCCATTCGTGACTATATGTCTGGACTCGTCTGCACTACTTTGAAGGATTATCAGAGTAGGGCCCTCGCTTATGATATGTTGGCGACAGCTAGTGATGTGGCTCGTGAGGGTAAGAAGCAAAAGTCGGTCGGAAATTTTTCCGGTCCCAAGGGTGGAGGCCAGCAGAAATCTCAGGCGGCGAATATTTCTACGGGCGGTTCGGCTCGTTTCTCTGGGAGCTTCCGGGGTGCCGCCGGAACCTCCGCTCGTGAACCCACATGCTTTAACTGTGGTGTACAGGGCCATAGGAACCGGCAGTGTCCTCGTTCGCAGTTCACTTGTCATACTTGTGGTCAGTTGGGCCACAAGGCCCTCTTTTGTGAGCAGATCAGACAGCTTCGCGGCGCCCGTTCTTCTCACCCAGCACCTATGGAGCCGAGTGTGAACCAGGGCTCATTTGCTCCGCCGCCTCCACCGAGTGCCGACCGAGGTAGGGGTCGGGGTCAGCCCGCTAGGGGAGGAGCTTCCGAGGTCGGCTCGCCTACCACGTATCTATGAGATGAGGAGGGCCGATGATCCAGCAGCTAATGTGGCGACAGGTACCGTTCATATCCATTCCCATTCTGTCAGCGTGCTTTTTGATTCGGGTGCTACACATTCATTCATTTCTCTAGAGTGTGTACGCCGTTTGAGTCTCGACTGCTTGTCACCTTGCGAGCCTTTCATCGTTAAACTTCCTAGCGGTGATAGAATTGTCGGTGATCGAGAGGTCCGGGACTGTTCTGTGTTTATTTGTGAGAGGGCTTGGCTCTCTAATCTTATTGTCGTGGGTATCGAGGGTGAGGATTTGATTCTCGGGGATGATTGGCTCGAGCGGCATGGCGCAATGATGAACTACCGCACGGGGATCATCACTTTGTTAGCCGAGGATGGTACCGAGCACTCTTTCACGGGGCGAAAGAGGGGAAACCAGAAGTTCGTTATTAATGCCTTGAAGGCGATGAGTCTCCTGCGAAAGGGGTGTACTGGTTATTGGTGCTATGCCTTGAAGGCGGAGGATGATGGAGTCGAGCTTTCATCGATTCCAGTCGTTAGTGAGTTTCCTGATGTATTTCCTGACGAGTTACCGGGATTGCCACCGGATCGTGAGGTTGAGTTTGCTATAGAGTTAGAGCCGGGCGCAGCTCTGATTTCGAAGGCGCCGTATCGTATGGCACCTTCAAAGATGGCCGAGCTGAAGAAGCAGTTGAGTGAGCTTCTTGAGTCGGGTTATATTCGACCGAGCGCTTCGCCTTGGGGCGCGCCGGTCCTGTTTGTACGAAAGAAGGATGGTTCACTACGTTTGTGTATCGACTATCGCGAACTAAACAAGGTGAACATCAAGAACAAGTATCCTTTGCCGAGAATTGATGACTTGTTCGATCAATTGCAGGGATCCGCGGTATTCTCGAAGACTGATTTGAGATCGGGGTACTATCAGCTCCGGGTGAGGGAGTCCGATGTGCCGAAAACAGCTTTTCGGACGAGATATGGACATTACGAGTTTGTAGTTATGCCTTTCGGGTTAACTAATGCGCCGGCAGTGTTCATGCAATTGATGAACAAAGTCTTTATCGAGTATTTGGATAAGTGTGTCGTCGTCTTCATTGATGATATTCTTATTTATTCGAGGAGCGAGGAAGAGCATGCCCATCATTTGCGAGTAGTATTAGACATTTTGAGGACCGAGCAACTCTATGCGAAGTTCTCAAAATGTGAGTTCTGGCTGAAGGAAGTGATGTTTTTAGGTCACGTGATTTCAGCCTAGGGGGTTCGTGTGGATCCGCAGAAGATTGAGGCAGTGTTGGATTGGGCACCGCCCAAGAATGTGAAGGAGATCCGTAATTTCTTGGGTTTGGCTGGCTACTATCGTAGGTTCGTCGAGGGTTTCTCGAAACTAGCTCGGCCACTTACACAGTTGCTCCAGAAATCCGAGAAGTTCGTCTGGAATGACGAGAGGCAGTCGAGTTTTGAGGAGCTGAAGAGGCGTTTGACTTCAGCCCCGATTTTAGCATTGCCGTGTGGCAACGAAGGTTTTGCTGTTTATAGCGATGCTTCGGGACAGGGTCTTGGGTGTGTGTTGATGCAGCACGGCAAGACCATTGCCTATGCGTCGAGACAGTTGAGTCCATATGAGCTTAACTACCCTACTCACGATTTGGAGTTAGCGGCAGTTGTCTTTGCGCTCAAGATTTGGCGTCACTATCTTTTCGGCTCTACATGTCAGATTTTTACCGATCATAAAAGTGTGAAATACATATTTACTCAGCGGGAGTTGAATATGAGGCAGAGAAGGTGGTTAGAGTTGATTAAGGATTATGACCTCGAAATCCTTTATCATCCGGGAAAGGCGAACGTCGTGGCCGACGCCTTGAGTCGGAAACCGGTTGCGTTGCGAACGCTTGAGATCCTTACGTCTCAGTATGAGCTTCGGCGGGCTTTGATCGAATTAGATGTTGAGGTTTTGTTGCCGGGAGCCATCGGGCAACTTTGTGCCTTAGAGATTTCGTCGTCTTTGATCGATGAAATTAAGCTGAAGCAGTTAGAGGACCCGATGATTACTCAAATCCGAGAGAACGTTCTTAAGGGAAAGTCTCCTAGGTTTGTGATTCACGAGGATGGTATTTTGAGATTCCAGAGTCGGCTTTGTGTGCCGAACGACTCAGAGTTGAGGCAGAGTATTTTGTGTGAGGCTCATGCTACACCTTACTCCGTTCATCCTGGTTCGAGTAAGATGTACAAGGAGCTGAGGAGGAACTTCTGGTGGAATGATATGAAGGAGGAGGTCGCACAGTTTGTAGCGAGATGTTTGACTTGTCAGCAGGTCAAAATCGAGCATCAGCGACCGACTGGGTTATTATAGTCACTTCCCGTTCCGGAATGAAAATGGGAAGATATATCGATGGACTTCGTTACGAGTTTGCTGAGGTCGAGGTCGGGCATGAATATGGTATGGGTGATTGTGGATCGTCTGACCAAGTCGGCACATTTTCTGGGCATCAAGGACACTTGGGGCCCGTAGAAGTTGGCTCGTGTATTTATCGCGCAGGTTGTGAGGCTTCACGGTACTCCGAGGTCTATTATTTCAGATCGTGACGGCCGTTTTGTATCGCACTTTTGGCAGGCTGTGCATAAGGCGTTGGGTACTCGTTTGCGTTTGAGTACCTCTTTTCATCCTCAGTCGGATGGACAGTCGGAGCGCACTATCCAGACGTTCGAGGATATGTTGTGTGTGTGCGCTCTCGATTGGAGCAGCGACTGGGGGGAGCATTTGCCATTAGTCGAATTCAAGTACAACAATAGTTGGCATGCGTCGATTCGGATGGCACCGTATGAGGCACTTTATGGGCGGCGATGTCGATCACCGATTTGTTGGAATGAGGCGTCCGATTTGGTCGGGACTGAGCCGGATGTCGTTTTAGAGACGAGGGAAGATAGAATTAATTCGGGAACGGATGTTGACTGCCCAGAGTCGACAGAAGTCCTATGCCGATGTCCATCGTCGACCTTTAGAATTCGAGGTGGGAGACCATGTTTTGCTGAAGGTGTCGCCGACAAGAGGAGTTCTCCATTTCGGGAAGAAGGGGAAGTTGAGTCCGAGATTTATTGGACCCTTCGAGATTCTCGAGCGAGTCGGTGGGTTAGCATACCGTTTGGCGTTACCCCCGGCCCTGAGTCATGTTCATAACGTTTTTCATGTTTCCCAGCTGAGGAAATATGTCCCGGATCCTAGTCACGTCATCGACTATGGGGAGATTGATGTTGCCGAGGATATTACTTTTGAGGAACGTCCCTTGAAGATTTTGGAGCGTCGTGAGAAGCGACTGAGGCATAAGACCATTCCTTTGGTCAAAGTGCAGTGGTCGAGACATGGTGTCGAGGAAGCAACTTGGGAAACCGAGGATAGCATGCGTGCTAGGTACCCCGATTTGTTTGTCTCTTAAGTTTCGGGACGAAACTTATTTTTAGATGGGTAGAATGTAATATCCGCATTTTTCTTTCCCTTGTATTTTCATTTCCGGCGTATTTGTTTTCGATTGTAGTGACCCTCGTGTATATTTCAGTGTATCTTTCCTGTCATCTATTGATCTGATTCTCGTTATTGTTGCGCGGAACCGCCGTTTTGGGGTTTCCGTACCTCATTTCGTGTTATTGGTTCCCAAATATCGATTCCTATTGCTTTTATTCTCTTCCCGGGCCATTTTTCTTCATTTTAGGACCCAAGGGGGGCGTGGGCCGCGACACAATGAGTGTGCGCTGCGGCACACACATTTTCCAGTTTTTGGCCGAGCGGCCTGTACTATGTGCCGCGGCACATGTCGGCCGGGCCGCGGCACACTGCCGAGCCAGTGCCGCGGCACACCCGTCCGGGCCGCGGCACACTCGTGTTACATTGTCGGCCAAAACCTTCTGTACCTTGTGCCGCGGCACATGTCGGCCGGGCCGCGGCACACTGCCGAGCCACTGGCGCGATTTTGCCCCGTGCGCGGCACACTGGCTGGCCGCGGCACACAGAGCGGTCTGCCGATCGCTGGGCGCGATTTTTTGCCTGTGCCGCGGCACACTTCGGCTGAGCCGCGGCACACAGGGCAGTCAACCCCTATAATTGCGTTTTCGAGCGTGAGTAGCTCATTTTCTTTCCTTTTCCTTCACCTGCACGAGAGAGAGAGAGCTGAGGGGAGAACTTCTCATCTTCCTACCACTTGAGGGTTTGAGTTTCATCATTTCCTTTCGGTTGTGAAGCTCGGATTGTCGATCTAACGCGATTTCATCAGATTAAAGTACTTGGATCTTCAAAGGTAATATCTCTTGAAACCCTACCTTTTGGATAATTTGGGGGTTTTGGGGTTTTTGTCCGATTCTTTCCGTTTTGTTGGTGGATTCTTGATGAATACGATTAATATTGTTAGTATCATTAGCTTTCCTACGGATTCATGGTATATTTTGTGGTTTTTACGGAATCGAGAGGGTTTGGTTGTGGTCCGCCCTCGTTGTTATTTTTTGTACGAATATACATGAATCGTAGGCGGGTTTTCGGGTGTATTCCATTTCCGTATTCGTCTAGAGTTGGTTGTAATTATGTTCTTCGAATCGTTAGGTTCGGTTTCGTTGGTTCTTAGCGTTCGTCGGTGATTATCCTTTCCATTCGTCGCGTCATCAATTATTCGAGGCAAGTATTTTTGGAAACCTTTATGCTTAACGTGGAATGGTAATGTATTTTGTTTGTGATTTGCTCACCTCGGGTTGGTCCGACGGGATCACGGAGGGAATCCAAAGGGTTGAGTCCTGGATTCATGAGTTTGTATAGCTAGCGAGTTCGGGAGGGTCCTTAGAGGCCTCGGGCGGGATCAATGATATTACTCTGTTCCCAAGGCGATGCACGTGCGTGTTTTGTTTTATAATATGGCCAGCTCGGGAGGGTCCTTAGAGGCCTCGGGCGGGATCTATGATATTACTCTGTTCCCAAGGCAAATTGTTTGACTGTTTGTTTCCGGAAAAGACATGTCTGGTTTTGCTTTTTGAAATGATATTGGTGCATGTACTATGAAATGTGTAAGCGATTGGTTTGCCTTGATTACTTGTACTAGCGTATTTGCTAACCCCTTTGTGGACCCGTTTTGGGAAAATTCTTGTTATGGATTTCAGGTTATGATTATCCGGACGAGCGAGCACCGGGACAGTACGAGGATGTTGGCCAGGGTCGTTGACATGTGCATTTGGGTCTTCTTATTTTCTTTCGTTTACTTCGATTTGGTTGTTTCCCATTTTTATAAACTTATAGATTGTGCTCGCGAGTACTTAGGCTTTTCATTTTAAACTCCGTAATGTATTACTTTAAATTGTTACATTGTCGGTTTATGCTTAATTCGCCGGTTGCTCCGGGCGTATCTTTATATGTCATATTATTTAAATAAGAATCCTCGCTAACCGAGATGGTTAGTCGAGTAGAGTTTTCTTATTGTAGCCTGGTGGGTCCCATGTAGGGGTCCACGGCGCTGTAATATACTCCGAATATCTTGGGGTGTTACATCCTCCATCACCAATTTTCACAATCCAAATTCAAGATCAAACATCACCAAGAGTCAGAACCCAAATCCTACAAAACCTGAATCCAGTGTCCCTGAATCAAACCGCGGCTGAACTTCATGGCCGGAACCAAAACCGCCGTCCGTGCACCACTGGATGTAAAATTCAAACCTGCGGCCCAAACCCGCAAGCATAACCCAGAATCTGATTCAATAGGCCCGAAATTAAGCCTGAACCCCTTCACCTCATTCATGTTCATCGATCCCAGTTAAAACCCTTACATGAGTCGCGACCGCCGCCGCCTTGTTGTCCATCGTTCGTGGGTTTGGTTGTGTTTTATCGAACACCATGTTCAGTCTCCAATTCGGCCTTTTATTAGACAACCCGCCGTTGAGTCAAACCCAGCCCTACTCCGGCCGTGACCCGCCGTTCCCTTTCCTTTCTTTTGTCTGCGGCGGCCTTATGTATCGTTGTGTGGGTGTGTGTATTTGTGTGTGTGTGTGTATGTGTGAGGGAGAGAGTTTTTGAGAGAGGGAGATGATTTGGCCATGAGGTTTGTAGAGAGAGACATTTTTTGGGATTTCAGTAGAGAGAGCAAGAGTTGACCGATTAGTCCAGTTGTTATTTTCATGACCATGCAAATTCATTTCATTTCATTTTATTTTGACGAATTTCAAATTAATTAATTCAATATCTCATTTTATGTCATATTAACTCTCGCCACTTTATTTCATTGTGCATCTCGTCAATGCTAGGCCCGAGTCAAATTTTAAATAATATTAATTGTTGCCCAAAATATTTTACAAGCTAAATAATTTTATTATTTATTATTATTACTATTACTATTATTAATATTATTATTATTTAATTCAGCCCGATTATATTTATTATTTAATATTTTAAACTCAATTATTATTATTGTTGGCCCAGATTCTTTTACTAATCCAATTTAATGAGCTGGCCCAAACTCTTTTCCTAGCCCAAGAACATCTCAAAACCCACCTATTTTTTTCCAGCTTTTCTACCCTATACCTAATTTCTAATATAGTATAAATACTGTATTCTACCCTGCAGCCAATATACAGAGTACACAATAATACTTTTGCTTCTCTTCCCAACCATCGACTGGTCAGCCCTCCTTTTCGGTAAAGGTGAGTTCAACTTCATGTTTTATCCATCTATCCTCCTTTCTTGCGGTTGATTCTGTAAATCAATCAAATCCAGATTTCCCCTGTTCGACCAACCCCAAATCCAGTCCCGTTTTTCAGATCCAAACCCAAATCTAAACCCAGAACAAACCTAAATCCTCCATCACCAATTTTCACAATCCAAATTCATGATCAAACATCACCAAGAGTCGGAACCCAAATCCTACAAAACCTGAAGGCCGATTTGTTTAAGAAGCTAAGTCAAGATTTTTTTTGTTTAAAAGGACCCCTATCTTTATTTTTTGTTTCAATAGCCTTTTATGTCCAATAAAATATAAAAAAATTATTCAATTACTAAAATGTCCTTGGTTTCAAAAAGACTCTATTACCATTAGAAGGAACAATGGCCTACGTCAAAACCTAATTCTCAGCTCTTCTTCTTCGCCCCACCATTTCTTTTACCAGTTTTTTTTTTTTTTTTTTTGCAATTTCCTTGCTCTTCCATGCATCATTTACTTGAAGAAACACGATTTAATAATTCCATGATATTAGTATTGCGTCAAATGTCCTTGAAGTATTAGAACCACGATTTAGAAATTTCAAATTTGGAGCAAGCATTAATTTGGAGAAGAAGTGAAGGTAATTGTAATGTATGTTTTAGGAAATATCTCAATTGTTGTCTTGTTGGTGTTTTGTTTGTTTTTATATAATGTTATACTGGTAAAACGAGTTCGAAGCCATTTTTTCTTTCTGATTCTTTCATAACGAGTTCACAGTCGTTTTAGGCTTATCTACTATTATTACGCGAAAACGAGTTCAAGATCGTTCTGTCTTCCTCCTGTTATGCATAACGATATAGAAGTCTTTCTGGTTATATTAGTCTCCTTGCTACGAATTTGTTTGTGTCATTTATATTCGTATTTAATAATATATAGTTAATGAGAAACATGGTCTCACGATATCTAAAATGCATTAATGTTTGGAGCATGTCCATATATATTTGTGTTTCTTTAGTAGAATTAATATGATATATTTTGCTAAAAGAGCTATGTTGATACAGATATGGATGACGCGGATTCCGTATGGATATCAATATGTTACCCAGTTGAATTTGCGGAGAATGATGAAGGTGTATGGAGATGGAAATATATGGGTAATACAAAAGGGAGGACAACTCCAATTCTTGTTCCGAGATCAATTTCGTATGTGGAATTATATGAAAAAGTGAAAGGGGAGTTGAAGATTGATTCAAGTTTGTATGAAATAGAGATGTCATGTTTTGACCCAAATATGCCTCATGTTGCAGCAGCACCGACCATCATTGATAGTGATAACAACGTGAAGTGGTTTGTTTCGATATGTAGGCGAGCATATCTATGTGTAACTGTTTTTCAAGGAGCTCCTAAAAATAGAGAACAATTTAACGTTGGTGCACTTGAATTGCGAAATGACAGTGAAGAACAACTTGAAAATATGGCCAGGGGGAAAGATATTACGCAAATTGAAAGTGTTTCTATCGAACACAATGGTGGTGGAATGTTACTTGATTGGAACAATGTTCAATGTATTCCATATAGCCCGCAAAGACCAACTCCGAATGGCGATGACAGTTTGCTTCTACTTGAAAATTCTAGTAACAATCTCGTAAATGACAATATTGATGACAATGAGGTTGATATGGATGGACCTGAATCTCCTAGTCTGAATCCCACAAATGACAATATCGAGTACCACATAAATGGGTATCTAGTCAGGTTGTAATTTCAAGTTGTTCTTTGGTTCAGAGCAGCTCATCAGTAAGAATACCAGAAGACGAAGACATTAAAGCCAAACAATTGTTTTCAACAAAAAAAGCCTTGACAGAAAAACTGCAGTTGCTTGCTTTGAAGTTTCACTTTGAATTCAAAGTGAAGAAATCAAATAAGAGCGTTTATATTATTGTTTGTGTGGAGGAAAACTGTGGATGGCGCTTACGAGAAACAAAAATGAAAAATTCTGAGATATTCGAAGTTCGAATATACCGAGGTCTTCATACTTGTTCCATGAGTATTCATCGTAAAGACCATAAGCATGCTTCCTATATAGTTATCGGAAACCATGTCACTCCTAACTATCAAGATGCCAATCGAGTTTATAGACCGAATGACATTATTAGTGACATTCGTCAAAAGTTCGGCATAAGAATTAGTTACACTAAAGCTTACATGGCGAAAGATTATGCTACGGCATTAATCCGTGGAAATCCCCACCAAAGTTATGCTAAGTTGCCATCTTATTGTCACATGTTGGAATTACAAAATCCAGGAACACTGACATTCATCCACACTACTGAAGATGATTGTTTTTTATATTTCTTTATGGCATTGGGACCAAGCATACGCGGATTTACTACCTCGATGCGACGAGTAATTTCTGTGGATGGAACTTTCTTGACCTCGAATAGGAAAGGTACTTTACTTTTAGCAACTTGTCAGGATGCAAATTATCAAATATATCCGCTCGCGTGGGGGTGGTTGATTCAGAAAATAATAGCTCATGGACGTGGTTCTTTCAGAAACTACGCAGAATAACGGGTGATACGAAGGACCTCGTGATAATTTCTGACCGTGCAGCATGCATAAAAAATGGATTTCAAAGAGTTTTTGAGTTTGCCCATCATGGAAATTGCATATACCATATCCAAAAGAACCTAAAGAGCAGATTTCCAAAATGTGACCTTGCACATTTATTTACAAAAACAGCGGAAGCTTATACAGTTTCTGAGTTCGAAAACTACTTTGCGGCGCTGTCAAGTAAGAAGGAGGGAATTGATACATACTTATTGGAAGAAGAGTTTTGTTATTGGTCACGGGCGCACTTTGATGGCACACGATATAATATCATGACATCAAACAATGCTGAGACACTAAATTGTTTGTTGAAGAGTGCTCGTGAATTTCCTATCTTGGGTTTGATAGACTACATCCGAGAGACACAACAACGATGGTTTTTTGAAAGACATGTTGAAGCAGAAAAATGCACGACTATTCTTACTCCATCATTAGAAAAGAAGATGTACATGAATTATAATGGCTCGAATGATTTTGATGTAAGGCATGTTTCTCCGAACATTTATGATGTTGGTAATAATGTAGAACGACACATTGTGGACTTGGAGATATTGAGATGTACATGTAGGAAGTTTTATTTAGACAAGTTCCCATATGTGCATGCAATTGCTGCTGTAAAGTTGAACGGAGGTGATGGCTACACTATTTGCAGTCCTTTCTACAGTACAGAATGTTGGAAGCGAGCATATTCAGATTTTGTGTTCCCATTACCAAATGAAGTTGAATGGAAAATTCCGGAGCATGTGAGGGCTAAAAATGTCCTCCCGCCATTAAGGAGGAAACAAAGTGGCAGACCACCAAAAAAGAGGAAAAGATCGGCGGGAGAAACAAGAAACCCTCCAAAGTGTAGTAAGTGCAAGAATACGGGTCATAACAGGTCCACTTGTACAAGCATAAGTGCCACATATGAGTAATAATTCCCGAAGTGATAATTTCTTTTTATGTATTAGAATATGGACGAATAGTTTATATTATGTAGTGGGATTTTATAGTTTGATGTTAAATTGTTATTTTGTATAATGCATATCAGTCCAAAATGAGTTCTATATCGTTATTTTGTATTAAAAATGATATTCAGATCGTTCTTGTACCTTGCTACATTCTCTGCTCAAAACGAGTTATATATCGTTCTTTTGCAAAGAAAACGATATTCAGGTTGTTCCCGTACCTGACTATACTTAAACTGCCAATAACGAGTTCTAAGTCGTTTCTTTATATGAATAACGATTTTCAGATCGTTCTAGTACAAAATGAACTAACGACGTCTAGATCATTTTTCTGCATACATAACGAGATACCTCACTGGACATGTACCTTTAAACTGTCCGTAACGAGTTCAAGTCGTTTCTTTGTATGAAGAACGATATTAAGATCGTTTATGTAAAAAATTATTAACAACTTAGTGAAACTGGGCGCGATTTTAATATCGTTACGGCAGTCAAATAACGATATATATATCGTTACATTATATTACAGTAATGCCATTATATTATTTAAGTTCGAAAATTGTGACGTGGTAAAACATCTTCATATCGATATATAAGTCGTTATAACGATTTGTAAGTCGTTTACAATTTAAAAATCATTATAGTGACTAGATAACGAACCTAATAACGTTGGAGTTGAAATTAAAACAATAACGATTTTCAAACCGTTTCTTCAACCAAATAACGACTTCATGTTCGATCTTCTTTCGGTTTAAATAAAACCATAACGATATCCAAATCATGTTTAAGAAAAAATTACGATCTAGAACACGTTTCTTTTTAAATATACACTATCACGTGTTTTAAATCGTTTCTTTGCTCAAGAAACGACTTGCATATCGTTCCTAAAAATAATGATCAAAGCTCATAACGTGTTGTATATCGTTTTAGTAGGAAACTTACGAGTCCAATATCGTTTCAGTATACTTATTAGTTAAAACAAGATATATATCGTGCCTTTGTATGGAGCACGAGTTGTAATTCGTTATGAATCAAAATTGATAATTTCGTTGTTTCTTGCCATCCATCATGAGTCCTACATGTGTATACAAGTAAAAATTATAATACAATGTGATTCGAAAGAATTTCAAAATGATAGATCAAACACATAGACATGATGGATCACCTCTTCATTGTAGAAGTTATATAGTGAAACTTGAACTTGGAAACTTAATTGATTTGATCATCATTTTGAAGTTCTTTTGAATCACGTAGTATTATAATTTTTACTTGTATACACATGTAGGACTCATGATGCATGGCAAGAAACAACGAAATCATAAATTTTGATTCATAATGAATTATAACTCGTGCTCCATACAAAGGCACGATATATATCTTGTTTTAACTAATAAGTATACTGAAACGATATTGGACTCATAAGTTTCCTACTAAAACGATATACAGCACGTTATGAGCTTTGGTCATTATTTTTAGGAACGATATGCAAGTCGTTTCTTGAGCAAAGAAACGATTTAAAACACGTGATAGTGTATATTTAAAAAGAAACGTGTTCTAGATCGTAATTTTTTCTTAAACACGATTTGGATATCGTTATGGTTTTATTTAACCCGAAAGAAGATCATCAAGTCGTTATTTAGTTGAAGAAACGATTTGAAAATCGTTATTGTTTTAATTTCAACTCCAACGTTATTAGGTTCGTTATCTAGTCACTATAACGATTTTTAAATTGTAAACGACTTACAAATCGTTATAACGACTTATATATCGATATCAAGATGTTTTACCACGTCGCAATTTTCGAACTTAAATAATATAATGGCATTACTGTAATATAATGTAACGATATAGATATTGTTATTTGACTGCGGTAACGATATTAAAATCGCGCCCAGTTTCACTAAGTTGTTAATAATTTTTTACATAAATGATCTTAATATCGTTATTCATACAAAGAAACGACTTGAACTCGTTACGGACAGTTTAAAGGTACATGTCCAGTGAGGTATCTCGTTATGTATGCAGAAAAATGATCTAGACGTCGTTAGTTCATTTTGTACTAGAACGATCTGAAAATCGTTATTCATATAAAGAAACGACTTAGAACTCGTTATTGGCAGTTTAAGTATAGTCAGGTACGGGAACGACCTGAATATCATTTTCTTTGCAAAAGAACGATATATAACTCGTTTTGAGTAGCCTGCCATTGTAGCAAGTCTAGAACAGACGGTTTGCCATTTCACTTCTCTTTTTTATCTTATATATGTATAAGAATTTTAGAAAACTTCCCAGTTTCACTTTCACAATTCTAATTAAAAAAGAACAACATTTATTTTTCAAAATTACAACTACTCAGTTTCATAATTCTAATTAACCAAAAACTTACAACATCATTGTCCAAAATACATCTAACAAACTTATAAAATAAGAAATTCAACAACTGTAAATCTGGAAAATGTTTCATATCCACACCAAGTGACAACTTCAAAGACTTCAAACTAAGGTTCAAAGTTCCAAGCCAATAACTCCGCAGCTAATTTCTTCCGCCACATTGGTATGTGCTCCGAACTTATTTTGCCCACATCCACATTTCCTTGAAGAAATTCGATGTACTTCAACGTAAATAGTCCACAATCAGATCTACACATATGATGAATAAGTTGCCAGATATGAAATTTCAGAATTTAAATGTTACACTAATTTCATGTAATCTTACCCATTGTTTTGTTGTGGAATATTATCAACCATTACGAACTTGAATTTCTCCGTGCTATAATTGTCATCGGACGTGACATGAAATTTTATTAACATAGGAATAACCTCATGCAATGGCAAAATATAGCTCTCCAGTACCGCCCAACGCATATGATTCTTTAGACTATCGAACATAAAAATTGTCCTCTCCTCCAAATCAATCTTCAACGCAAACCAATGATTGTTAGTGTTACACGGGAGATATACATACTTACAATCTTTCCATGGTTTGGCTAACTCTGGAGTATCCCCTGCCACATAATTCAGAAGACTCTTACTGCACTTGAAATCTTTCTTCCGTTGCCATGATCCACTTGCTTCCAAAATGTATTGATAGAAGTATGTATCCAATATACAACAATTTTGTTGGAAGACATTTAGATACTTTGAAGATCTCTCTCGTATTTGGTATAGGGCCTCGTTCATAATCTGTATACATAAAGTAGTTTTTTGAACAATGAAAATTCTTCAGAGAAATTACTTTCAGTATTCAATACAAGATGAAAATTAATACTTACGCTCCCAAAGAACTCCAACCATCCACATGCAACAGGTCTAACAAACAATTTGCCTTAACTTCCGAACTGTGCAAAGGTATTATGTCACTGCAGACATAAAATAATAATTACAACGTGCTCAACTCATTAAGTGATAATATTCATGAAAGTTTATTCAAGCATTAATAAAGTGCTCAAAAAATATAAGAGGCTGCAAATTACCTAACAGATACAGTTTCAAGCCATTTATCTAGAGATTCCATCTTCCAAGGATCAACTTCACGGAAAGGATTATATTGATCAATAACTTCTAATTTTCTCCTCTTTAAAGGGTCCGTGAAGGAAGAATAGAAATATCTTGTTTTTCGCTTAATGCGATATCCTCGTCCTTTCGGTGTGTCAGAGTCGGAGCCCACCTCCACTAAGATGTTAGCTGTATGTTTTTGATATAATTACACACATATACTCGACTGCATATCAATTCAATATCAATTCGCTTATATTTTTGCATACCTGTACTCGACTGTATATCCTCCTCCGCCTCCCCCTCCTCATGTTTCGTCGGCGTTCGAAAACCAGAATTCTCTCCTCCACCTGACTCAACTCGAACCTCTAATTTTTTTTCTAACTTTTCATTCAATCTCCCTCCCTCATTTCCTAACTTAACTTCAGCATCCACTTCTTCTTCTAATTTTTCCTCCTTTTTTTCGCTCGTTCTCATCCCCTCAACTCCAACTTCTACTTCTGTTCCCCTCTCAATCCCTTCTCCACATTCTTTCTCCACCTTTTCACCATATGTGGGTGCATATGCTGCACTACTATTGGCACCATCGAATGCACCAGGTGTTGAATGAGGTTGAACCACCCCTTGCAATTCAAGCAATCTGTCAACTTTGCGATCCATGCAATCAAGTCTGGTGGACATGACCTTTAATAATCTTACTACGTCCGCAAGGTTCATTTCCTTACTTTCTGGAGCTGGTAGATAACCACGAGGTGATTGTTGGTGAATAAAACGTGGGGCCATTACATCTTCCCGAAACTCCTCTTTTTCTACATTAGGAGGAATAACAATATCTTCTTCCACAAATGGGATTGACTCTTGCCAGTAGACCTCGTGCAACTCATCCTCATTGGGAACTAATGTAGATTTAACTTCCACCTATATAGATAAAACTATCAAATAGTTAGTTACTAACAACAAAAATTAAATTTTATAAATTATTAACTGATTACAATTTTATGTTTTATGTTCCATACTTAAGTTTTATTTTGTATAGATTTAATTTCTATTTTATACAGATTTAATTTCTGTTTTATGTTCCATACTTAAGTTTTACTTTCTATTGTTTAACTTTTTACTATTAGAATTTAGTGTACAATTTATTTTATTTTAATTTCAGTTTTTTAAATATTTTATAATTTCAGTTTTATTTTCTATTTCATACATTTATTTGTTTAATGATATATATATATATATATATCAGTTCTACTAAACTATATTTAACATGAATTATAAAATCGAAAATAAAAATTAGAGTAAAATATTTGTTACCTCTCTAGATTCCTGAACCAAATCAATATGAGCAGACATCAACCTTTTCTGCATTTCCCAAGCGACAATTCTTGGTATTCCATTCCCATGTTTCGTAGCAAATTTATTTCCTAGAGTTGGAATTGCTTCAAAAGCCCAGACCTGTAGTAAAACAAGTATTAAATCCATATTAAATTGCAGCAAAATAACTTTATAAAAGACAAGTTAGTTGTTAATAACTTTATAAAAGACAATTTAGTTGTTTGATCTTACCATTAGAGCAAGAGGAAATCCATGCAATGTATATCTACATTGTTGTGCATTCAATACATCGGTCAAGTTACGTTTGAGTACTCTTGTGGTGTACTCAAATGACAAATTTGCCCAAGGATACTTGTTGAACCTCTCTACATCATCGATCAAATCAAACCACCATAAATCAAGAAATGTGTTCTCCTCCGCAGCCAAAATCACATACGACAAAATAACTAGAAGTCCTAGCTTGTACTTGTCAGTTGGTCTCTTTTTGCAATGCTCAAACGCATTGTACACATCTAGCCTCGTTATCTTTCCCCGACTATTCTTAAAATAATTTTTGACTAGTGGTGAATCTACTCCATATGTGTTCACGTCTTCAAATTTACCCGCTTTTAAGCCAGTCACGAGTACAAACTCTTGCAAGCCAAATCTTGCCAATTTATTTCCAATAACGAACCAAGCTTCTTTCTCAGTGTTGTTCTTTGCCAATCTCAATATCAAATTATGCACAATTTGTGATACCAATTTAATTCTTCTCAACTTAAGTAACGATCCAAAACAACTACTCTCCAACTTTTCCTTACATTTTTTTATCAAGTTTTTCGTACACATCGTTCATTAATTTAATATTAGATCTATTGGTGATTTTCGCATCACCTATTTCTTTCGTATCAATCACATATCGCTTCTCCATATTGCTGCAAAACAGAAAAAAATTACTTACAATATATAACATAAATCAAGATTTCAAGATTTCAAAAAGCTCAACACTGAAACTTGCACCGAAGAAACAGATTTAACAATCAATACAACGAAAATATAGGGTTGTTTACTGAAGCATCAATCACCACAATAACTCAATCACTTCACCCAATAACATTGCAAATTTTATCCCTGAAGTTTACGCAGTCACAAATGGCAGCAAATCTCTGCGTTTTTACATTAGGTTTAACTCGTAGATTCTACCAATAAAACCTAAACATCAAAGTTAGAAAAGCTTAACGAAAGAATAAATAACTTTGACAACCAAAATGAAAAAAATATAGCACTGTTTACTGAAATTAGGGATTTGCAAAGAGAATGTTACCTTTGTTGACGATTAGAATTCACAGCAGCTCGTTCTATCACTTCGAATTTTTCTCGTTGAACTTTTTCGCCTTCTCCGATTAAGCTTCGAAATTCGGACGATGAGATGTTTTACTCCTTCGGTGAATTACGGAGGGTGAGTTCTCCTTCTCCGGTTGAGCTTCAAACACCAAGCAGAAAAATTAGTTCTTTTGTTGGATTTTCGAAATTGGGGAGGAAAAATGGAAGAAAAATTAGGGTTGGGAAAAAAAGAAGAGAATTGGGCGCTGAGAGGTTTGCCCGACTGTCAAGAAGAAGGATGATATGATAGGTTTTAGGGGAAGGAAGATATAAGGTTAAAAACGTCTTTTACGTTCTTCTTAGTATTTTTAATATTTATATTTATATTAATTTCTGGAAATGTTGGTCAAAGGCTATCTGAACAAGTTTTTTAGAGAGGGGGTCCGTGTAGACAATTTTCCCAAACCTGAATCCAGTGTCCCTGAATCAAACCGCGGCTGAACTTCATGGCCGGAACCAAAACCGCCGTCCGTGCACCACTGGATGTGAAATTCAAACCTGCGGCCCAAACTCGCAAGCACAACCTAGAATCTGATTCAATAGGCCCGAAATTAAGCCCGAACCCCTTCACCTCATTCATGTTCATCGATCCCAGTTAAAACCCTTACATGAGTCGCGACCGCCGCCACCTTGTTGTCCATCGTTCGTGGGTTTGGTTGGGTTTTATCGAACACCATGTTCAGTCTCCAATTCGGCCTTTTATTAGCCAACCCGCCGTCGAGTCAAACCCAACCCTACTCCGGCCG
Source organism: Orobanche coerulescens (assembly GCA_033398695.1). NCBI lineage: Eukaryota > Viridiplantae > Streptophyta > Magnoliopsida > Lamiales > Orobanchaceae > Orobanche > Orobanche coerulescens. Next base: position 29,034,033 of record CM065813.1, read on the forward strand.
TGACCCGCCGTTCCCTTTCCTTTCTTTTGTCCGCGGCGGCCTTATGTATCGTTGTGTGGGTGTGTGTATTTGTGTGTGTGTGTGTATGTGTGAGGGAGAGAGTTTTTGAGAGAGGGAGATGATTTGGCCATGAGGTTTGTAGAGAGAGACGTTTTTTTGTCGTTTCAGTAGAGAGAGAAAGAGTTGACCGATTGGGACTGTGAGGGAAGAAGATAAATTTCCGCCGACTTGTGTGTTAGAGGGGTTTTATATCCAGTTATTTTTTTAAGGTTCTTCAATTTAATCCCCAAGTTCCAGACCTTCTCAAATTGATCCCAAATCAGTTTTCAGTGTATACTAATTTCAGCCTCTAATTTTCAGTTTCTTCATTCTAGCCCCAATTAGAATTATAATTTCTTCAATTTCAGTCCCTTTCGGCCAAGCTTTTAACATGTTACCTTTTCAATTGATATTATTATTCACTCATAATTTAATTCTTTCACTTATTTATGTTATAGATTATTATTTAAATAATAAGTTATTATTTTTATTTGTAGATAATAACAAGAAATTACGGGCCTAGAATTGTCGAGTCAAACATCTTCATCACATTCAAGTTCAAGTTCTGCATTTATCCAGGTGTGGGGATTTATTACGCTTTTATTTATTTTAATTGCTTTATATATTATCTCGTATGTGCACGTGAAATAAGTCAGAAGCACTTAAATGTGCAACCAGTCAGAAGCACTTAAATGTGCAAATCAGTCAGAAGCACTTAATTGTGCATAAAGCCTTCGGGATAGCCGACGGGCTTCAGAATTTATCAGTCATGTTTCTTATACTTGCTAATATATTTAGTAATTAACGTAGACATATTGCGTACTCTCCACACTGAGCGATTTGGAAGCTCACCCCACTATTTACCCCTTTCAGGTTGAGGAGCTTGATGTGGCATGCGCTTGAGTGTGGGATGATCAAGCTTCATGAGTTGTTATTTATTTATTTACTATAATTTTCCTCAAGCTACGCTTTATGAACAATTGGTCGATTTGCTTTAATTTCACGTCGAAGTATGTTTTTATTTAATGGTGACTTGGGATTATTACTTGCGATTATTAAGTTTGTCTTTTTAAAATGTATTTTCGCTGCAAAAATTTTATTTATTCTTCTTAAAATTAGAAGAATTATATTTTAGAAAAGTGGTCGCTACACGGCTCGTGTCGGGCTGAGGGCCGACGGGATAAGGGTACGCGCTGACTGGCTCCTTAGAGGGGTCGCTCGGTTTGGCATGTTCATTCTGTCATGAGTAAAACCTGAAGTTGTTATTGGATGAGAAATGGTTTATATCAAATTTCAAATAAAATATGGACCAGTTCATATTTGACATTATGGAAGGAGTAGCTCAGAAAGAGAAGGAAGAAAAAAAGAAGAAGAGAATGAAGTAGATGAAGAGAAAAAGGATGATGAGGACCATGATCAGGACGCACCTGATCAAGCCTCCAGCTCAGCTCAACCCTCAGAAGCTGAGAAATCAGAGAGGCAAGCAGTTGACACGAGACTCTCAACTGAGAAATCCATTGCTCAAAAGTCAGCTGCACAGGAGAGCTCAGCTGAAAACACCCACCAGACAGAGGCGCTTGCATATCACACTACGCCATATATGGGCTTCAGTCACACCTAAAAAAGTGTGTTCATAACTCAAAAAGTGTTGGTAAAAGAAAAAAAACAGGCTACGGCTACACTTTGACCAAATTTGAGGGTGTTGCAAAAATGGCCGCTACCATAGGGGTATACGCTAACACTTTTATAGTTTCTCGTAACACTGCAGAAAGGTGTAGCTGTAGACCCTTATGCCAACACTTTTTGGTTCTGTTCCTACACCTTAAGAGGTGTTGTTGTAGACCTATGCCAACACCGTTATCTATATGGTGACACCATTAAAAGTATAGCTGTAGACCTATGGCTACACCTGTAACATAAAATTGTGAAACACTTCGATATTGTTGGCAACACCCTTTATCATTATGGCTACACTTGTTTCTTAAACAATTTAATATCTTTAGTTACAATATGTTATTCTTTTACCAACATGTAAAGAGTATATTTTTGGGGTCAATGTCAATGGCTATATTTTTGCATGTCTTTTACCAACACTCTAAATGCTAAAAATCAATATATGGTATTTAAAAATAGAGTTACCCATTAAAAAATAAATTCTAACATCCCAATACATAAAAAGTTATCAAACAACCATCCAAATACATAAACCATCCGAAATAACTACATAAATCCAAAATGAATATAAGGATGTTAAGGATCCTATCGCAATGATTCGAATCACCAAAGGGCCGAGTATATCCACCCGTTACAAAAATGGTGATACTCATCACAGTTTGCATCCATGGTAATCTCAACAACATATTCAAAACCTACAGTAGAAAAAAAATGTCGCTTAGGGTCTGTTTATCAAACGGAATCTGAATTCCAATTTCGAAATCTTGAATTTTGAAAACTAAAATGATAAATATAAATATTTTTAGCATGAGCAAATATTAGTTTATAAGCTTATGGACTAATTATAAAATTAACCCTGAGGTTTTGCCTAACTACACAACAATTGTAGGGCTTCTAGCAACCGAACAAAAATTTGATGTCCGAACAATTGCGGCGTTTGTTCAACTGAGTAATCCTGCACATATTGACATGAATATAAACAACATAAGACAGGATATAAAAGTTAGTATTGGGAGACATATACCTTATGAAATTAGAAATCTAAAAGAAAAGAAGGGCCTCAATAAAACCTGGAGGATGGAGGATAAGGCCAGAAATACCCTCGGACAGGTGGAGCAGACTGAGAGCGACAAAGAATGAAGCTGCTAGCGGGCGTCGAAGCAACTGACAAGTGATGAACTAAGAGCCGCCGACGAAATAATAACCATGGTAAACGCCTGAAATTGCAACGATGAATAAAAGTAACATTAATACGTGAGATAAAACATTGAAGACGAAATCAATCTGGATACCCAGGTGAATTACAACAAGAAGAAAAGAAGATCACAAAAAATATAAAATAATCGCACAAAAGGAGACAAAAAATTACAAACTCACTGGGATTTGGAAGAAGAAAAACTTTGATAAACGCTTCAATTACAAAGGTGGGGAAAAGGAACAACAGGACATAAAATGAATCATTCGTAGAAAATAAAACCCGATAAATGATGAGGCGGAATCGACCACCAACAAAAGGAAAAATAAAGAAGAAATTAGAAACCTCTAGATGAACAAACACCATTTTGACGAAAGGGCAGTTCACCCTCTTAGAGCAGTATGAATATTGCAATAAGTACAACTCTAAATAAATTCATTAACAAGAGACTATATACCAGTAATTCGTTCTTCAAACAAATGAGCAAACATGTGATTGAAGCAAGCAGACATATATCTCCTTTAATACCATAGTACTAGGCACAATGAGGGAGAAACACTAATCCAATACCAGTAATCACCAATCAACAACTTTCCCTAAAAGATGAGAACCCTAAAAGAAACTAATTATATAACAGAGAACTATCAAAATTCCAACATATACAAATCTTATTATGTGCGTTGTGCACAGAGAATGCATAAAGTTGTATTTGCATTAATGAACCAGAACCCCAGAATTATCATGATGTTACAATGAATACCTGAGAAATGAACTACCCTTCATTATCAAGACAAGAAGTCGAGGTTTCCAGAATGCAGCCTGCCTCACATACCAGTATACCGCTAGCCTATTAACAAATAGAAACAAAGTCCGCAAATCATGTGCCAGTTAATGACAATAAAAATGATAATCTAGGAAACTGAGAGTTTTTTTAGGTCATATTTGAAAGAGTAATGGTACAGATTCTGAATTCCCAACACAAAATTGTTGAAAGATGAAAGTGTTACAAATGCAATATTCAAAATAACGAATTTATAGGAAGCGGAGAGAATTATAGATCATACAATGCTATTAGGCTCAAAACCAAGAAAGGTTTCAATATATATAATGTCAGCTGATTCTGTTAACCATAACTTTGTAAGGTGAATTATTACCTTGTCAAAAGAAAGGATGTTATTCATGGAGTTAATGTTGATAATTACACAAACAATGGCACATACAATCACCTACAATCAAAATCCGAAGACAGCAACCATAAATACCCCAAAAATATGCCACTGTGAGCATGTTACATTCACAAGCTAAGAAAGATATCTCAGCCTAACGTTCATTAATTCAATTAGCAGCACAATTAAATTTTGCTAAAGATGTTTGAACCTGCTGTCCCTCGAGCCAAACTCGGTATGGTACTGTTGATTCCAATCCAAGTTCGTTCGCCAGTCTACAAACCAAGGACCTTGTTCCAGTCAATGGAATCACAGAATCCTGATCAGCGTTGTTGAGATAACATAAAGAAATTCCTAATGACATAAAGCATAAAGCTAAGAAGAAGGGTGGAATTAGGCAACTAAATTTCTATTTATTTTTCATATAAAATTATACCAGTACTGATCTGACAAGTGATCCTATGATTAATATCGTAGGTTTCTCTAAGTCAATCATGTCGTAATCCAGTATGCTGCAGCAGAGGGGAAGCACTCTCCTCATATTTGAATTTTTGTTATCTATTTACAATTTTAACACTTCAACAGCTATAGACTTTAAGAAACTTGAGAAGAAGGAAACAAGAAAAAAAGAACTGTAACGTTTGAAAACAATGAGATTTACAGCAAGAATTAATGAAAATCACATGTCGTTACCCTTTAAAATGGACACTACCATGGTTATCAAGTCGTTGACAAGTCGGCCTGTTGGGTTTTCAAAAAAAATTGCTGGACGATTTACTGAGTGTAGATGGTAAATCTTTTTAACTGGAAATCTGACCAGAAAATCCAGCTTTTTACCTAGAAACACACCCGTAAAATTAGATCGAAAATTAAAAATGGTTAAAGTGAATGAACATGTACGCGTTTTCCTATCTCGTTTACATGTTTTATTTGCTCGTCTACTTTAATCATATTTGGATGTTATTATGCAGTGATTGTGATCTATCATGGATATGTGTTGAATCTGAACTTTATATTCTATTAGTTTTTTATAAACACTATGAAGTTGTTGTGTATTTAGTTATATATTATGTATTAAATTTACCTGTGTTGAATCTGAACTTGGTGTCGTGATAACCTGCATACCACCCCTATCAGATTTGGTAATACCCGTAATTTCGATTTCCGGTAATTTATTTTTTTCGGCGGAAGTCCGTTTTGACGAATCGCACATGACCGTTTCGTCATTCTGGGAATGATTAATTCTACACTTTTTGACATCCGAGTTCGTTTCGGTGTCGTTTTGTTGAGTTCCGTGCTTTTTAGCGGTTTTTCCGTACTTGAGTTCGATTCTTGCGAATCTCGTCCGAAACTGTTGTTTCGACTTTCTCGTAAGTTCATTTAATGTTATTATTCATGTTGCAAGCTTCGGCTTGGTGTTTCGATCATGTATCGTGTATTTCGGACGTTTTGGGCCATTTTCGTAATTTCCCAAAGTTTGGGGTAATTACTTTCCGTTGTCGAATTTCGAGCCTTCGGGTGGTCGGAATCGTGTGTTCTATTAGTGCTCCAATTCTTCTTTGCAAGTACTTCGTAACCGTATCTTCGATTCGTATTCAAGTTCGGGTTTCGGGGTCGTTCGGGCCGTCGGAGTTGGCCCCGGCCGAGTCATGGCCGGGCAAATGCCCAGGCAGATCGCCGAGTTACGATTTAGCGCGCTCGGCAGTTACGTACGTAATGCCGGTTACGTACGTAACCCTTGGCCGGTTACGTACGTAAGGATGCCGGCATTTTTGGGCAGCGTCTCAGCCATGGCCGGTTACGTACGTAAGCCCTTGGCCGGTTACGTACGTAACTCGGCCGGCAGACAGCCTATATAAGGCCCTGTAGACGGGTTTTTGGCCATTTTTCTCCTTCTTCTCCTTCTCTTCCGCGGCTGAGGGTGTGATTATCATGGAGCCATGTTGTTTAACAACAAATCCATGAAGTTCTTGAGGTTATATCATTGATCAATCATCCGTTATCATCCTTTGATCCAGCGAATCAAGGTAATCTCTTTTTAGAACCCTAAATTCTTGAATTTGGGGGTTTTTGCGTTTTTGTCCGATTCGTTCCGTATTGTTGATTAATTCATGATGGGTATGATTAATCTTGGTAGTATTCTTGTGTTTAACATCATTTAATCCATTGTTCTTCGTCGAATCGAAGTATATTTCTTGATTTCCCTCGAATCGACTTTTTGGGGGATTTGTTCTCGATCTCGTTTTCATCCGTTTTTGATGGCGATTGTGGTTAAATGATGTTGTTAAACACATTGTATGGATTGTATATCCATATTTCAACTTAGAATTCCGTTTTCGTGTTTTGTCGGGACGAATCGATTTCTTGGCCGTTTTGGGGGAAACACTTGAACTTTCGTCATTTGTTCTTTGAATTCAACGGCTTTGAGTCGTGTTATGGAATTCATTTCATTGTTGTTATTGTCCTTCGTAGTTTATGACCGCGAGTTGGCGATCAGTGGAGTCGGCGGGTTCGTAGTCGGTTCGTGTCAACCTACTTCGGTCGATTCTCTACGTTGTTCTTATTCGAGGCAAGTACCTTGTCCATACTATTCTTGTTTTGTGGATGTGATAATTGGTGATCGTCTTGGTGTGTTTGTTTATTTGTTTGAAATGAGTTTTCAAAAGAACCGGCTAGCCTCGTTAAAGGCCCTCTTTCAAAACCATGTGTGTTTTGTGATTAGTGTGTTTCGTGAATGAGTATGTGAATCTTATGGATATGTTTGGTGTTGATGTTGCGCTTGATAATGTGTGTGTACATATATTATCTCCTTTCGATGCATTATGGTTTGACGTGTTGTTTTGTTAGGTGTTTGATGCCTCTTGTTGAGTTGTTTTGGATATCCTTGGTGTGATATATTATTTGTGCTTGATTGTTTCGCTAGCCAGCTCGGGAGGGTCCTTCGAGGCCTCGGGTGGGATTCATGGTGGTGTCCTGGTCCTAGGCGATGCCTGTGCTTGATTGTTTCGCTAGCCAGCTCGGGAGGGTCCTTCGAGGCCTCGGGTGGGATTCATGGTGGCGTCCTGGTCCTAGGCGATGCCTGTGCTTGATTGTTTCGCTAGCCAGCTCGGGAGGGTCCTTCGAGGCCTCGTGTGGGATTCATGGTGGAGTCCTGGTCCTAGGCGATACCTGTGCTTGATTGTTTCGCTAGCCAGCTCGGGAGGGTCCTTCGAGACCTCGGGTGGGATTCATGGTGGCGTCCTGGTCCTTGGCGATGCCTGTGCGTGTATGTTTTGTGAATGTGTTCGCTCACCTCGGGAGGGTTCGACGGGGCCATGGAGGGATTTCAATGGTTTTGCCCTGGATTCACGAGTGAAACTTCACCACTGCATGTGTATGTTTAGTGAATGTATTTTACTCACCCTGGGACGGTCCGACGGGGCCTCGGGGGAATCTATGACTTCACTCTGGGTTCACGAGTAAAAACTTCACGAGTGCGTGTGTATGTTTTGTGAATGTGTTTGCTCACCTCGGGAGGGTTCGACGGGGCCACGGAGGGAGTCCAATGGTTTCGCCCTGGATTCACGAGTGAAACTTCACAGGTGCGTGTGTATTTTATGTTCGTCGAGGACGTGTGACGTGGATTTTAACCATGTGTATTGTTGTTGATTTCACTTGTGAAAAATAAAACCTTTGGGCTATGACCCCTATTGATTTTGGAAAGATAAGGATTTGATAATCCTAAATTGTTTTCTATTAAAACTCTCGATGGCATTTTAAACCGTTTTATAGATTGTTTTCTCTTGATTTGTGATCTTTTGGTTTTGAAATATTTTACCCAAACTCATGCCTCGGGAAGTACTTTTTGTTACGTTTGAATCTTTGAGGATTTCCTGATTATTGTTATTCGTGGAATGTGAATTGTATGGCTCGTATTTTTGCACTTGTACTTGCACTAGCAAAACAGTGGAGTTTTGCTAACCCCCGAGTATTCGGGGGGTGGATGTCTATTTTTGCAATCAGGTTTTGGGAGCATAGCACAGGGTCAGAACGAAGGATGATGAAAGATGAACGATACTAATCATACGAGGATCCGTTGATGTCGTATTGGTCTAGTTGTATTTTCTTTTTCGATGCAGTATCTTTTCCCCGTTGTATGGGAGTTTGTTGTATTTTGACCCCTGCGTGGGCATGAGCTGTATTTGAGTTGTATGTATTTATTGAAAGACCAAATCGGTCTACTGAGTCATTTTAGCCTTAAAAGCATGGTTGAGTTGTTATATGTTGTTACCAGCCTGGTAGATCCTTGAGGAAAGGTTCTACGGCGTGTAATATCCCTGAGTAGATTGGGGGTGTTACATAAATGGTATCGGAGCTTAGGTTGTGGAAACCTAGGCTGTCGGGTCAGTGGTGTCTGTTGAGTTTTTGTCTCGTCGGATTTTGTCTGACTGAGTCGTGTCGCGACGCGTCGTCTGAGTTTGTTGGTCGTGATTAGTATCGTGGGCGATCATCATCTTCGTGCGACCTGTGGATGTAAGTCTCCCTTCTTTGTGTTGTGCCTCGTGTGACACGAGCTATTTTTATGATTATTTGTTAAGTGACGGAATCCTCTTATGGATTTTGATTTCTTGATACGTGCTTATTTGACTCTCATATTTCGTTCATGTGAGGAGTAGTGTTGCTGGATTGTGCATGTTGAACTGTATTTCTTTTATCCGCTGCGTGAGTTCTTTTGTAATGGCTTTCGGTATTTTACCGACTGAGTTTTATTTCAAAAACCGATTCCCTTAACCGAGTTTTTGGCATTATGGCCTTGATCGTTTTGGCGAAATTCTTATGACGGTATTTAGTATTTTCTAAATGGCTTCTGTGAGTTTTTGAAATATTACCGTCATCGGACTTTTTGGCATTTTTGTAAATGGTTTTTATCCTGGTGGGTTCCGGCGCGGGACCCACAGCGCTATAATGTTCCGTGTATTTACCTGAAATTTTTGGGCATTCTAGCCCATTGAATTATTTTCGAAAACCTTGAGTATCTTAGAAATAAATTTCGAGACGTACGTTTAAAATGAATTGTTTTCTCGTGGTACTTCCAAGGTGCCACAATATGTTTTCAAAATTCTTCTACCTCGAGGACCAAAATATTTTGGGATATTTTCAATGTTTTATAAACACTTTTACTTAGACCCGAAGGTCGAATATTCTGAAAGTTTTTTCGCTAAGAGAAAGTGTCCTCATTTTTATCTAATGTGAAATGGTTCTCCAAAGTCTCGATAACGATGTCTCACGTTTGTACTTTTTTTTTTTGAAAAGTGATACTCAAGATCAACCAGTGTTCTTCTAAATTATTTTCATAATGAGGTTTTCGTTTTTAAAACCTATCCATTCCCGTTTGAGGGCTGGGTATGTATGTATGATGTTGCATTGTCCTTATGATGTTTGCTCCCGAGTATGATCGAATCGGCGGTGTGAGCGTTGAGTCGTTTTCTACACATTTGTTGTGTTAGCCCTCTGTGAGAGGTGGGATGTTGGTATTGAATATTGTCGCCTCGTAGTGATTTCTGCATTGTCGAGCATGTGCGAGCTGTTAGAGCTTGGTTTGATATGACCCGAGATTTCTGATATGTATTTGGAACTTGTGATATTGTAATTGTTGCATTTTGATCTGAGTATTATTCTCCGTATTTCATAATCCGGTGTTGTTGAGCGCATGATTTCATGAATGTGATTTAAATTGTGATTCTGCGCATGTAGCGCACGCTATCGACTAAGTGTAGCGTACGCTAATTTGGATCCGTAGCGCACGCTGTGCATGAACCTTAGCGCACACTATACGTAGTCAGCATGATTAAGACAGGGTGGTAGGTGAGATCGGCTGAGGATTTCGGTCGGACCATGTCGGGATGAACCTGGACGGCTTTCTGGAAAAGCCAAGTCAACGCGGTAGCGCACGCTAATGATTTGAGGATAGCGCACGCTAAACGCTGAGTACAGTGAAGTCAGTATGTTTCGTATGGCCGTTAGTGCACGCTATGGATAGTGACTAGCGCGCGCTAACCATTTTCTATATATAGGACAACTTACTTTTTCATTATTCAGATATTTTCACTTCCCTAATCCGAATTTTTGAGCTTAGAGAGTTACTTCCTCCCTCCTCAACCTCTCGTATCATCCTCCTAGCACGAGTTTGAAGATTGTAGATCATTGGAGATTGTTGTTCAAGCTCTCAGTGTTGGATTTCTTCCTTCGTGTTCTTCACTACTTTGAGGTAGGTGATTCTTCACCAATATTAGTAATATTCTGAAGGACGTTTTGATCATGATTTTGGATTATCTAGTCAGTTAAATTCGTTAGTAGACGAGCATCATGTGTTAGAAGGATATTTTTGACGTTTCGGCACTTATTCATCGTATAATCCATTGAACCTTTTTAGTATATGGACTCCTAAGCATATTCATGTATCTTCAAAACCGATTATGACCAGTATATGGAGATTACCAAGTTCTTATGCCCTTACATAAAGGAATCATACGTTTTGGGACATGTAATGGATTGAACTTAGGATGTTTTTTCTTGAAGATCAAAGATGAATTATGGTGTTGTGATGATTATACGTATCCTCGTGTCTCGTAGTCATTTAATACGTAAAGATCTTTCACAAACCGTATGAGCATGATATGCACGGAGATGGCATGTATTAACACTGAAGATTTCATGAGTTTCATCACCTTTAGCTCAAGTTTCTGCCCAGTAGTAAACTGCCATGCACAGTTAGCGCACGCTAAGATAGGCATGTTAACGTGCGCTATCGGGAATGAATAACGTGCGCTACGTTTGGTACGTAACGTACGTTATGACATCAGGCAGGACAGTCGGCTGATTAGAGAGGGCTGTCTCTACACAGCTAGCGTACGCTAGACTTGATTATTTGCGTACCTTAACGGGCAGGCTTAGCGCACGTTACGTAGAGTACGTAGCGCGCGCTAAGTAGTTCAAGCAGAATTCATTTTTAGAGCTTGCGGCCGTAAACCGGATTGTTAGACATTCGTACGACTTGAGAGGATTCTTTATTATTTCTTAGGTCCGAGCCTTACATAGGGGACGATCGAGGGGCGGTGGCATACGGACGCGTGTCAATTGTTGGAGTATTTCATTCTTGCCATTTTCGAGGCAAGTATCATATGTTGAGTTTGATTTATATTGGAACTTTGATCATGCTTATGATTTTGTTCATGTTGTCGAATATGAGATTTATTTCTATAATTTCTCGTGGTATTCGTTGTTAATTGTTCGTATTGATGAACATATTGAAATGCATATATGTATGCATAATTGATTGGTTTATGGTATAAATGATCCGAGGGGGGTCATGAGGATCTATGCTGAGGGCGCTGGATCGAATGTCCACCATGCGTTGGTCCGACGAGATCATCATGGGGATCTATGCTAAGAGCGCTGGATCGCTGGACGGGTTTTCCACCATGCGTTGGTCCGACGGGATCATCATGGGGATCTATACCAAGGGCGCTGGATCGCTGTATTACCCTGTATTGCATTGATGGAATCGTGAGGATTCACATCGTTGGATTCCGATGACGGAAGTCCGTTTTGCATGTTTTATGATGCACTGATGATTTATGTATTATGATACTTGTACTAGCATTGTTTTGCTAACCCCTTCGGGGATGGACATTGTTATGATGTTCAGGTAGCCGAGGAGCGGGGAAGCAACCACAGTACCGACAGGACGATGAAATGGCTCAGTGATGTGGTTGATGTTTATTGTTATTGTGATTTGTCTTCTTGGTTCACTTTAGTACTCGAGTACGTGTGTTTTTAATAATGTCATTTTTGATATGGTTGTATAAGTTCTGTATTTTGAACTTCAGTTGTAAGGTTGAATTATATTTGCATTTCTTTTATTTAGCCTTGTACATCCTTACTTAAAGGGTTTACGGCGCTGTAATTATTCCGAATATCTCGGGGTGTTACAGAATACGGTATCGGAGCTAAGATTCATGGATATCTTGGCAGTCGGGTTAGTTGGGTCTGTTTACGTTATTTGATTATTGGTCGTTTGTAACATCACTGCTGAGCCAGCATCGTCGTGTGGACCGTGGTTGTAAGTTTCCTAATCTCAAATACTACCGTTTTATTTAATTCATGTTTTGTGAACATTGATGGACTTTCTTTTAGAAAGTTTGCCCTGGATATTGAGTATTTGTGTTTACAGTATGTTGAGAGGAGGTCGTGGACGCGGACGTGGTCGTGGACGCGGACGTGGAAATGCGAGATAGGAAGATTCGATGTCTACCCCAGAGATAACCGTTAGTCGAACGGATTCCCATTCCGGAGGACAACAGGGATCAGCGAATAATAATGCAGATCCTAATGTGCCGGGAGTGCTTCAGCAGGTGATTGCTCAGATAAACCAGTTTGCTCAAGTTGTGGATCGCATGCAGAGCCGATGGTACAAAGAAAGATAACGTGGATAATCGGGGAGATAAATGGCTTACTGAGGGGATCAAATTGCATCCTCCGAAATTTGACGGTTCTGCTGAGACGCTTTCTTGGGATCACTGGCTGAAGGAATTAGAGAAGATTTTTGCTGGGATTAACTGTCCCAACGACAGAAAGGTTCCGATCGCCCAGTATCTTCTGACGGGGGAGGCTTTCGACTGGTGGGAGGCCATTCGACCTGAGGAGCATAATGTTGACTGGACGGAGTTCAAATTAATGATGGAAGCGCAGTATTGTCCTCGCCAAGTTAGAGAGGCCCGAGTCTGGGAGTTTTTCTCACCACAAAATTCAGAAGCATCTGTGACAGACGTGATTAAGACTTTTAATCATCAGTTAACTTATGTGCGCCACTTGGTCAGGACCGAGGCAGAGAGGATTTTTCATTTTGACATGCGAATGAAGCCGGAAATTCAGCAGTATATGTCTGGATTTGAATGTACCACCTTGCGACAGTATCAGGACAAAGCACTGGCCTATGATATGAAAGAGGCGGCAGTAGAAAAGTCAAAGGAAGCAAAGAAACAGAAGGTGTCTGGCAACTTCACGGAGAATAAGAGTAGTGGGCCTCGCAGGGGCCAGTCCTCTTTTCATTCATCCAGGAGCCCTCCGCATCCTTCTCGAGGTGGAAAGAAGTTCCGGGCAGCACCAACCGTTTCAGACGCAGGGAAAAAATGTTATAACTGTGGCAAAGCGGGGCATGTTCGACGTGACTGTTTCGCGCCTGCTGTGACCTGTTTTGAGTGTGGACAGGAAGGGCATCGCGCAACATTTTGTGTAAATGCGACTCGATCTTTTGGTACTCGCACTCCTGTACCGGTTCCGAAGGACACTAGTGTAAACCAGACGCAGCAAAGCGGTTTCCAGCAGCAGAATGTTGGGAAAAGAGAGGCATCCAGCGCTGGGTCCGTTCCTCCGCGTATTTACGAGATGAAGAATTCAGACGATCAGAACACAGCTGTTGCATCAGCTACGATTCAGATCCTTTTGCAACCAGTTAGTGTCTTATTCGATTCAGGAGCTACACATTCTTTTATATCTTTGAACTGTGTTAATCGTTTGAAAATCTCGTGCTTGTATGATTGTGAACCTTATGTTGTGGGATTGCCGAGCGGAGAGAAAATTGTGGGAACCCTAGAAACTAGAGATCTTTCAGTGTCTATAGGAGGGAGAGATTGGCCATCGAATCTTATTGTAGTTGACATCTACGGTGACGATTTAATTCTCGGAGACGATTAGCTCAACCGTTATGGAGCTATTCTGAATTACCGAAAGAGAGTCATTTCTATCATTGCTGATGACGGATCTGAACACTTATTCCGAGGATAGAGACCGGAAAGCTCGGGAAAATTGATCAAAGCAATGAAAGTCGTGAAATTACTGAAGCAGGGATGTCATGGACTTTGGTGCTATGCCATGAGGAAAGAGGAAGGAGTAGAGCTCTCATCTATTTCAGTTGTGAATGAGTTCTCAGATGTATTTCCTGACGAACTACCTGGGTTACCTCCGCAGAGAGAAGTGGAGTTCACTATCGAATTAGAGCCTGGAGCCGCTCCTATTTCCAGAGCACCCTACCGCATGGCGCCAACCGAGATGTATGAACTAAAGAAGCAACTGGAGGAATTATTACAGAAGGGTTATATTCAACCTAGCGTTTCTCCTTGGGGAGCGCCCGTTCTCTTTGTCCGGAAGAAAGACGAATCCCTCCGACTGTGTATTGATTACAGGGAGCTCAACAAAATGACGATCAAGAATAAGTATCCTATACCTCAGATCGACGACTTGTTTGATCAACTGTAAGGGGCAAGGGTATTCTCGAAGATTGACTTGCGATCAGGATACCATCAGTTGAGAATTAAGAAATCGGATATACCGAAATCTACTTTCAGATCCCGGTACGGGCATTATGAATTTGTAGTGATGCCATTTGGACTTACCAATGCTCCTGTGGTATTTATGCAATTGATAAATCGGGTATTCTTAGAATACTTGGATAAATTCGTGGTCGTCTTCATCGATGACATCTTGATTTATTCGAAAGACACAGAGGAGCATGCCGAGCATTTGCGTGTAGTTTTGAGCACCTTGAGGAAGGAACAGCTGTATGCAAAGCTTTCCAAATGCGAGTTCTGGCTTAGGGAAGTAACTTTCCTTGGGCATGTGATATCAGCTGACGGAGTTCAGGTGGACCCGAAGAAAGTCGAAGCAATCTTGGAATGGGAAGCTCCTAATAACGTGAAAGAAGTCCGGAGTTTCTTGGGACTTGCTGGATATTATCGCCATTTTGTAGAGGGATTTTCCAAAATTGCTCGTCCGCTCACTCAGTTGTTACAGAAAACTCAAAAGTTCACGTGGGATGAGAAATGTCAGGCTGGTTTTGACGAACTTAAGAGGAGACTAACGACAGCACCTATATTAGCGTTACCAGATGGAACTGATGGATTCATGGTACACAGCGACGCTTCAAATCAAGGTCTGGGATGTGTGTTGATGCAAAAGGATAAGGTGATTGCCTATGCTTCTCGGCAGTTGAAACCGTACGAGGTTAATTACCCGACTCATGATCTGGAGCTAGCAGCTGTGGTCTGTGCATTGAAAATTTGGAGACATTATTTGTACGGCACTCATTGTCAGATCTTTACAGATCATAAGAGCCTCAAATACATTTTCAGTCAGAAAGAATTAAACATGAGGCAGAGAAGGTGGCTGGAATTGATCAAGGATTACGACTTGGAGATTCTCTATCATCCGGGTAAAGCAAACGTAGTAGCCGATGCATTGAGCCGTAAACCTGTTTCTCTTCGAGTGTTGGAAGCACTTACATCCCAAACCAGCATTCAACGGGAACTGATATGCGAAGGGATTGAAGTATGGGCACCAGGAATCCAAGGGCAACTATATGTGATGGAACTGACTTCATCACTAGTCGAGGAGATCAAATCTAAGCAGTTGAATGATTCTCTGATCCTTCGGTTATGTGACGAAGTAAAGAAAGGAAAGGCCCCAAGATTCATGATATAAGATGATGGAGTTCTGAGATTTCAGAGTCGACTTTGCGTTCCCGATGCTGATGATTTGAGACGGAAAATTCTGAAGGAAGCTCATAGCGCGCCTTATTCTATTCACCCGGGCAGCAGTAGGATGTATAAGGATCTGAAACAAAACTTCTGGTGGGGGAATATGAAGAAGGATGTAGCATAATACATTTCAAAGTGTTTGACTTGTCAGCAGGTTAAGATTGAACATCAGCGACCTGCCGGAATGTTAAAGCCGCTTCCAATACCTGAGTGGAAGTGGGAGGACATCTCGATGGATTTCATCACCAGTATGCCAAGGACCAAGACGAGAATGAACATGATTTGGGTTGTAGTTGATCGACTAACCAAGTCGGCTCATTTCCTAGGAATTAAAGATACTTGGGGACCCGAGAGATTGGCTCGAGTATTTATTGTAGAGATAGTCAAATTACATGGGACACCGAAGACCATTATTTCAGATCGAGATGGTCATTTCGTGTCGCACTTCTGGAAGGCAGTTCACAGGGCTTTGGGGACCGAACTGAACTTTAGCACGGCTTATCATCCTCAGACAGACGGTCAGTCCGAAAGGACTATACAAACAGTAGAAGACATGCTTAGAGCTTGTGCTTTGGATTGGTCAACTGATTGGGAAGTTCATTTACCGTTGATTGAATTCACCTACAAAAATAGTTGGCATGCTTCTATTAAGATGGCACCATTTGAAGCTTTGTACGGGAGAAGATGTCGATCACCCCTGTGCTGGGATGATTCTTCGGACTTGATCGGGACGGAACCGAAATTGATAGTTCAGACTCAAGAGAAGATAGCTTTGATTCGAGAAAGACTGCTGATCGCCTGCAGTCGATGAAGTCTTATGCAGACGTACGTCGTCGCCCTCTAGAGTTCGACATTGGGGACCACGTACTATTGAAGGTGTCTCCTACACGAGGAATTTTCCGTTTTGGGAGGAAAGGCAAGCTAAGTCCAAGATTTATCGGACCATTCGAGATCCTCGAGAGAGTTGGAGATTTAGCATACAAGTTGGCCTTACCGCCATCGCTGAGTCACATTCACAATGTGTTTCACGTATTCCAACTGCGGAGGTATGTACCGGATCCCAGTCATATCATTGAGTTTGATGAGATCGAGATAGCGAATGACGGCACCTTCGAAGAGAGACCAATCAAGATACTTGAGAGTCGGATCAAACAATTGAGGAATAAACCAATACACTTGGTTAAAGTACAATGGTCACGACACGGAGTTGAAGAAGCCACTTGGGAAACGGAGGACAGTATGAAGACTAGATATCCAGATTTGTTTTCATCTTAAGTTTCGGGACGAAACTTCTTTTTAGGGAGGAAGGATGTAATACCCGAGATTTCTGATATGTATTTGGAACTTGTGATATTGTAATTGTTGCATTTTGATCTGAGTATTATTCTCCGTATTTCATAATCCGGTGTTGTTGAGCGCATGATTTCATGAATGTGATTTAAATTGTGATTCTGCACATGTAGCGCACGCTATCGACTAAGTGTAGCATACGCTAATTTGGATCCGTAGCGCACGCTGTGCATGAACCTTAGCGCACGCTATACGTAGTTAGCATGATTAAGACAGGGTGGTAGGTGAGATCGGCTGAGGATTTCGGTCGGATCATGTCGGGATGAACCTGGACGGCTTTCGGGAAAAGCCAAGTCAACGCGGTAGCGCACGCTAATGATTTGAGGATAGCGCACGCTAAACGCTGAGTACAGTGAAGTCAGTAAGTTTCGTATGGCCGTTAGCGCACGCTATGGATAGGGACTAGCGCGCGCTAATAACCATTTCCTATATATAGGACAGCTTACTTTTTCATTATTCAGATATTCATTTCCCTAATCCTAATTTTTGAGCTTAGAGAGTTACTTCCTCCCTCCTCAACCTCTCATATCATCCTCCTAGCACGAGTTTGAAGATTGTAGATCATTGGAGATTGTTGTTCAAGCTCTCGGTGTTGGATTTCTTCCTTCGTGTTCTTCACTACTTTGAGGTAGGTGATTCTTCACCAATATTAGTAATATTCTGAAGGACGTTTTGATCATGATTTTGGATTATCTAGTCAGTTAAATTCGTTAGTAGACGAGCATCATGTGTTAGAAGCATATTTTTGACGTTTCGGCACTTATTCATCGTATAATCCATTGAACCTTTTTAGTATATGGACTCCTAAGCATATTCATGTATCTTCAAAACCGATTATGGCCAGTATATGGAGATTACCAAGTTCTTATGCCCTTACATAAAGGAATCATACGTTTTGGGACATGTAATGGATTGAACTTAGGATGTTTTTTCTTGAAGATCAAAGATGAATTATGGTGTTGTTATGATTATACGTATCCTCGTGTCTCGTAGTCATTTAATACGTAAAGATCTTTCACAAACCGTATGAGCATGATATGCACGGAGATGGCATGTATTAACACTGAAGATTTCATGAGTTTCATCACCTTTAGCTCAAGTTTCTGCCCTGTAGTAAACTGCCATGCACAGTTAGCGCACGCTAAGATAGGCATATTAACGTGCGCTATCGGGAATGAATAATGTGCGCTACGTTTGGTACGTAACGTACGTTATGACATCAGGCAGATGACGGGTGATCGAGAGAGGGTCAGTCAGACATACTAGCGTACGCTAGACTTGATTATTTGCGTACGTTAACGGGCAGGCTTAGCGCACGTTACGTAGAGTACGTAGTGCGCGCTAAGTAGTTCAGGCAGAATTCATTTTTAGAGCTTGCGGCAGTAAACCGGATTGTTAGACATTCGTACGACTTGAGAGGAATTCTTTATTATTTCTTAGGTCCGAGCCTTGCATAGGGGACGATCGAGGGGCGGTGGCATACGGACACGTGTCAATTGTTGGAGTATTTCATTCTTGCCATTTTCGAGGCAAGTATCATATGTTGAGTTTGATTTATATTGGAACTTTGATCATGCTTATGATTTTGTTCATGTTGTCGAATATGAGATTTATTTCTGTAATTTCTCGTGGTATTCATTGTTAATTGTTCGTATTGATGAACATATTGAAATGCATATATGTATGCACAATTGATTGGTTTATGGTATAAATGATCCGAGGGGGGTCATGAGGATCTATGCTGAGGGCGCTGGATCGAATGTCCACCATGCGTTGGTCCGACGGGATCATCATGGGGATCTATGCTGAGGGCGCTGGATCGCTGGATGGGTTTTCCACCATGCGTTGGTCCGACGGGATCATCATGGGGATCTATACCAAGGGCGCTGGATCGCTGGATTACCCTGTATTGCGTTGATGGAATCGTGAGGATTCACATCGTTGGATTCCAATGACGGAAGTCCGTTTTGCATGTTTTTTGATGCACTCATGATTTATGTATTATGATACTTGTACTAGCATTGTTTTGCTAACCCCTTCGGGGGTGGACATTGTTTTGATGTTCAGGTAGCCGAGGAGCGGGGTAGCAACCACAGTACCGACAGGACGATGAAATGGCTCAGTGATGTGGTTGATGTTTATTGTTATTGTGATTTGTATTCTTGGTTCACTTTAGTACTCGAGTATGTGTGTTTTTAATAATGTCATTTTCGATATGGTTGTATAAGTTAACTCTTTGGATCAGTTGAACCAGTTCTGTATTTTGAACTTCAGTTGTAAGGTTGAATTATATTTGCATTTCTTTTATTTAGCCTTGTAAATCCTTACTTAAAGGGTTTACGGCACTGTAATTATTCCGAATATCTCGGGGTGTTACAACCGTGTCCATCGGTGATGGTTCCGTTATGTGTCGGTTGTTTAGAGTCTTGTTACCTTGCTCCCGTTTTTGTGAATTTCGTGGACGAGGTCGGAGGTAATACCCGTACTATTTTGACTTTTGTATTTCCTCTTTCTCCAGTCTATCGATTCGCTCATGTTCGTTGATACTTTATGAACTTGTTCTGTATTTCGGTTTCATCGTCCGAACGAACTGTGATCTTGTTGTGGGTCGATCTGGTTATCGCTGTGACTTTTCCGAATTTGGTTCGATTTTTGTGAACCTTGTTCGGAAGCAACATCTTTTGGTTCTACTAATTCTTTTATTCGAAGTGGATCGGTTTTGGAACTCCTGTGTTTTCGACTCTGTCGACTCGTTTATGCTCGTTAATATTTTCAGAACTTTCCCTATCCCTTGCTTTTGTTGATCGAACGAGGGTGGTATTGTTTCGGGATAACTCGTTTGTCGTTGTGACTTTTCAATCGCTATTCCCTTTCCTATGGATCTTATGTGAATGCACATCTTGTTGTTTTCACCGGATCATATATTGTCTCGAGTCGAGATGCGAACCTTGGAATTGTTGTTTGAATTTTATTGTTCTTCGTGATTCGAACATGAGTGTTCGATTTTGGTTATCTCGATCGTTATAGTTCGATCGTTTGATTGTTCGGTTTTTGTTGATCTCGTTTTGTGATTGTTGAACGTTCAAGACTCATTCCTAATTTCCTTATGTTCGGGAAATTAGTCTCGTTTTCGATCTTCCAACCCTTGGGCGGTGGAATTCCGTATTTGTTCAGCGATTGGCTCGCGTGTGGATTATCTGTTTGATGACGCTTTTCACTTGTTGGTTTTATTATGTCTCTAACGGCGACGTTGTGTTGGTCGTCGTGGAGCGTGTTTTCACGCCGTATATTCCTTTGCGTTGCTTGTAATGTTTCGCCGATGGGCGTAAGTTACGCGCTTCTTGTGTATCTCGTTGAGTTTTTCCTAGCAGGATATTTCTTCTCCCTACTTGTTTTAAGTTTCGGGACGAAACTTCTTTTAAGGAGGGTAGAATGTAATACCCGTAATTTTGATTTCCGGTAATTTCTTTTTTTTTCGGCGGAAGTCTGTTTTGACGACTTGCTCATGACCGTTTCGTCATTCTGGGAATGATTAATTCTACACTTTTTGACATCCGAGTTCGTTTCGGTATCGTTTTGTTGAGTTCCGTGCTTTTTAGCGGTTTTTCCGCACTTGAGTTCGATTCTTGCGAATCTCGTCCGAAACTATTGTTTCGACTTTCTCGTAAGTTCATTTAATGTTATTATTCATGTTGCAAGCTTCGGCTTGGTGTTTCGATCATGTATCGTGTATTTCGGACGTTTTGGGCCATTTTCGTAATTTCCCAAAGTTTGGGGTAATTACTTTCCGTTGTCGAATTTCGAGCCTTCGGGTGGTCGGAATCGTGTGTTCTCTTAGTGCTCGAATTCGTCTTTGCGAGTACTTCGTAACTGTATCTTTGATTCGTATTCAGGTTCGGGTTTCGGGGTCGTTCGGGCCGTCGGAGTTAGCCCCGGCCGAGTCATGGCCGGGGGCGTCAGCCTGTGCCAAGATCGCCGAGTTACGACGTAGCGCTCGGGCAGCACGTACGTAATGCCGGTTACGTACGTAACCCTTGGCCGGTTACGTACGTAACCCTTGGCCGGTTACGTACGTAAGGATGCCGGCATTTTTGGGCAGCGTCTCAGCCATGGCCGGTTACGTACGTAAGCCCTTGGCCGGTTACGTACGTAACTCGGCCGGCAGAAAGCCTATATAAGGCCCTGTAGACGGGTTTTTGGCCATTTTTCTCCTTCTTCTCCTTCTCTTCCGCGGCTGAGGGTGTGCTTATCATGGAGCCATGTTGTTTAACAACAAATCCATGAAGTTCTTGAGGTTCCAAGGGATTAGATGATCATGCTAACGTGATATTGAATTTCATTGGTGAATTATTCAACAAACATCATGTTTTAAGATTGGAATGTCTATGCTTATGATTTTATCGTTGGAACCTCGTAGTTGGAATCCTAGTACTTCAAGTGATAAGAGAACATTCTGAAGTTATTATCCGTATGATTTATGTTATCTTAGTAATCATAAATTGGAGGTGGTATTATTTTCGGTTATAAGGACTTAAGGGAAAGAATCATCTTAGGATACATTCTTTTGTATAAGTTGGAATTGTTAGTTCACCTCTAGATGAAGTCTAAATATGTATAATGATAGTAGAATCTAATACATCAACCGGAGATCACCAACTTCGCATGAGAATTGTAATCAATACGGATTATAGTGTTATGATGATTATACGTATACTTGCACCTCGAAGTTTTTAGTGTCCATGAGATCATTCATAAAGGTTATGATCATAACATGAAGCCGGATAACAAACATTAATTACTGAGGGATTCGCTTACTTCATCACCATTTGTATAATTTGTTGCCCTCCAGTGAACTGCCATGCACTCTTAGTGTGCGCTAAGCTACTAGAATTAACGTGCGCTATCGAGTACGATTAGCGTACGCAATGTTTGGGACTTAGCATGCGTTAAGTTATCAGCTGAGTCAGTCGGCTGATCAGTGAGGCACTGACCACGCCTGGTTAGCGTACGCTAGGCTGTGTGTACTGCGTGCGCTAACGAGTAGCATTAACGTATGCTACATAGGATTCGTAGCGTACGTTAAGCTATCCAGACAGATTGCATATTAAGGACTTTCTACCGAAATTATTGAATTGTTATACGTTCATTCGACATGAAATGAATTATATGCTATTTTTTTGTTAAGGTTCAAGCTTAACACGTAATTGATCGAAGGGGACGACCTTCGAGTATTTTGATATTCGTGGAAGTTTATTCTTGTCAACGAACCGAGGCAAGTACTCTAATTAGAATTGTTTATATCATGACAATTATGATGTGATTGTATCGTGTAATTATTTTGTGATTATATGTCCACCATGCGCTGATCCGACGGGAATCATCATGGGAATCTATAGCTGTGTGCGCTGGATCGTTGGATAGGTAGTTCCACCATGTGTTGGTCCGACGGGATCATCATGGGAATCTATAGTTGTGTGCGCTGGATCGTTGGAATACCATTAGTATGTTGAAACTGTTATGATATGATATGTGTTTTGGATATTTCTCGTTGGAGAAACTTGTTAAGATATAATTATTGATTATATCACTGTTGTATGATTATTGTACTTGTACTAGCATCGTTGTGCTAACCCCTTCGGGGGTGAACATTTGTGTATGTTCAGGATCCAGGAGAGCGGGGAAACAACCACTGGAGATGCATGACGACGAGGGTGCAGAGTGATGTTCCGGCCGGGTTTACTGTCTGTTGTTTGTTGGTTATTTCAATAAGTACTCGAGTACGTCGTCAGTTTATAATGTTTGGATTTTAGTGATGTATTAATAACTCTTCATTGGATATTTGTATTCTCGGTTTTGAACCAGACGGTTGTATTTTATTTCAGCAATTTCATAAATTGGTATCTGTTATTGTCTTTTCCTTTAATCAGCCTTGTAAATTCATATGTAAAGGATTTACGGCGCTGTAATATTCCTGAATATATCGGGGGTGTTATAGAATATGGTATCGGAGCTAAGATTATGGATATCTTGGCCATTGGGTTAAAATATGGGTCATTTACGTCTTTTGAGGTAACCGGCCGTGAATGACATCACTGTACTGCCTACGTCTTCATGCGAACAGTGGTTGTAAGTTCCTAAACTCTATCTCGTTCTTTACATGTTGTATCTTTTTATACTTGAACATTAGAACGATGTTGTTTCCTGTATATTAAGTATTTGTGCTTACAGTATGTTGAGAGGCGGATGTGTACGCGGTCGCGGTCGTGGACACGGACGAAGGAATGCTGAAAGGGAGGCGTCGCCTTCTATTCAGGCTAGTCATAGCTCAGGCGAGCTGCAACGATCCATCAATAACGAACCGGAACCCGCGGTACCAGAAATCCTTCGCCAAGTGGTGAATCAGATGACTCAGTTCGCTCATGTCGTGGACTGAATGCAGATGGCAGTGGGACTTCAGCAGGGAGATGGACAGCAAAGGATCCCAGAGATGGGAAATCGAGGTGACCGATGGTTGCAAGAGGTAGCGAAAATGCAACCGCCGAAATTTGATGGCTTTTCCGAGACTCCCACTTGGGATCATTGGTTGAAGGAATTGGAGAAATTTTTTGCTGGAATTAATTGCCCAGACGACATGAGAGCTCCTATTGCCCAGTACTTTCTGATTCGGGAGGCATCCGAGTGGTGGGAAGCTATCCGACCTACAGATCATGATGCTGATTGGACAGAATTTAGAATGATGATGGAAGCTCAGTACTGCCCTCGTCCTGTGAGGGAAGCCAAAATTCGAGAATTTTTCTCCGCTCAACCATCAGACGAACCCGTATCCCAGACGATTAAGACGTTTAATCAGCAGTTAGCATTTGTTCGACATCTGGTCAGAACAGATGCAGAGATGATGATTCATTTTGAAATGAGGATGAAACCAGAAATCCAGAGGTACATGTCCGGTTTTGAATGTACCACTCTCCGCCAATACCAGGATAAGGCGTTGGCGTACGAAATAAAAGAAGCGGAAATGGAGAAGTTTATGGAGTCGAAGAAACAAAAAATCTCTGGTACGTTTACAGAGCACAAAAACAGTGGGCCCCGCAAGGCCCAGTCTTCTTTTTCTTTCAAGAAACCTCCGCACCCATCTAAGAGCGGAAAGAATTACGGAACAATGTCAGCCACGACGGATACAGCTAGGAAGTGCTTTAACTGTGGTCGCCCAGGCCACCTCTGGCGTGATTGTTTGCGCACTCCAGTTACATGTTTTGACTGCGGACAGAAAGGGAACCGTGCGACGTTTTGCAAGGACGCCACCAAGTACAACGGAACCCGTTCATCGCAACCAGTTCAGAAGGAAGCTAGTATCCAACAGACGCAGCAAAGTGTTCAGATGCCTCAAAATTTTGGCCGCGGACGAGGCAGAGGACAATGGGACCGAAAGGGGACATCGAGTGCCGGATCTGTTCCCCCACGTCTATATGAGATGAGGAGGACAGACGATCGTGATGTCATGCCGCATCGTGCATCGGCCAGATCCTTTCCCAGCCAGTTAGCGTTTTATTCGATACAGGAGCTACGCATTCTTTTATATCTTTATCTTGTGTAAATCGTTTGAATATTTCTGGTTTTCATACTTGTGAACCTTATGTTGTTGGTTTACCGAGTGGAGAGAGGATTGTTGGGAACTTAGAGACTAGAGATTTTCCTGTATCATTTGGGGGTAGGGAGTGGCTCTCAAATCTAATTATGATAGAAATGCAAGGAGACGACCTGATACTCGGAGACGATTGGCTTAATCGATATGGAGCAATTGTAAACTACCGAAGGAGGAATATTTCGCTAATCGCCGACGATGGCTACGAAGTACTGTTTGAAGGATGGAAACCAAGAAGCTCCGGAAAACTAATCAAAGCAATGAAAGCTGTCAAATTGTTGAAACAGGGCTGTACCGGGTACTGGTGCTATGCAATGAAGAAAGAGGACGAAACTGTGGAACTTTCATCCATTCCTGTTGTTAACGAATTTCCATATGTATTTCCTGACGAGTTACCTGGACTACCTCCACGAAGGGATGTAGAATTTACCATTGAGCTGGAACCCGGAGCTACACCAATTTATAAGGCGCCATATCGTATGGCACCTACTGAGATGTATGAACTGAAAAAGCAGCTGGAGGAGTTACTGGACAAAGGCTATATTCACCAAGCGTTTCACCCCGGGAGCGCCAGATTCTTTTGTCCGAAAGAAGGATGGATCGCCCATTTGTGTATTGACTATCGAGAGCTGAACAAGATGACGATTAAGAACAAGTATCCGTTGCCACGGATTGATGATCTGTTTCACCAGTTGCAAGGGGCAACAGTATTTTCTAAAATCGATCTGAGATCAGGGTATCATCAACTGAGGATTAAGGAATTCGATGTTCCGAAATCAGCATTCAGAACTCGCTACGGACACTATGAGTTTGTAGTGATGCCGTTTGGTCTCACTAACGCACCTGCTGTATTCATGCAATTGATGAACCGAGTGTTCATCGAATATTTGGATAAATTTGTGGTCGTGTTCATTGATGACATTCTAGTGTATTCTAAGAGCCCGAAAGAGCATGCTCAGCATTTGCGGATTGTATTGGAACTTTTGAGAAACGAGCAATTGTACGCCAAACTCTCTAAGTGTGAATTTTGGCTAAAGGAAGTAAGGTTCCTCGGTCATGTGGTATCATCTAAAGGAGTCCGAGTTGACCCTCAGAAAATCGAAGCAATTATGGATTGGAAATCTCCAAAGAACGTGAAAGAAGTCCGAAGTTTCTTAGGACTTGCTGGGTATTATCGTCGGTTCGTGGAAGGGTTTTCCAAAATCTCCCGCCCACTTACTCGACTCCTGCAGAAAACTCAAAAGTTTGAGTGGAACGAGTCGTGTCAGACTAGTTTTGACGAATTAAAGAAGAGATTGACGACGGCACCGATTATATCACTTACACAGGGGACTGGAGGATTCATCATTTACAGTGATGCTTCGAACCAAGGACTCGGATGCGTATTAATGCAGAATGACAAGGTGATCGCTTATGCTTCACGACAGCTGAAACCTTATGAAGTGAATTACCCAACACATGATTTGGAGTTAGCAGCGGTAGTTTTTGCTTTGAAGATCTGGAGGCATTATCTGTACGGGACTCACTGTCAGATCTTTACAGATCACAAGAGTCTCAAATACATCTTCAGTCAGAAGGAGTTGAACATGCGGCAAAGAAGATGGTTAGAGCTGATCAAGGACTATGACCTAGAGATTTTGTATCATCCAGGCAAAGCGAACGTAGTGGCCGATGCACTCAGCCGCAAGCCTGTTTCTATTCAGATGCTGGAGACTCTGACCTCCCAACTTAGCCTTCAACGAGAGATGATTCGAGAAGGAATTGAAGTGTGGTTACAAAGAGTCCAAGGACAACTGTGCGTGATGGAAATAACTTCGTCATTAATCGAAGAAATCAAATCTAGACAGGTAGATGATCCTCTGATGATTCG
The DNA here is from genome assembly GCA_033398695.1 of Orobanche coerulescens. NCBI lineage: Eukaryota > Viridiplantae > Streptophyta > Magnoliopsida > Lamiales > Orobanchaceae > Orobanche > Orobanche coerulescens. Next base: position 29,060,542 of record CM065813.1, read on the forward strand.
GTTACGTGACGAAGTGATCAAGGGGAAGGCCCCCGGATTCGTAATCCATGATGATGGAGTTTTGAGATTTCAGAACTGACTCTGCGTTCCCGATGTCAATATTCTGAAACAGACGATTATGAAGGAAGCTCACAGTTCGCCCTATTCTATCCACCCGGGCACCAGTAAAATGTATAAGGACTTGAAGCAGAATTTCTGGTGGGGCAACATGAAGAAAGATGTATCGGACTATGTTTCGAAATGCTTGACTTGACAGCAGGTTAAGATCGAGCATCAACGGCCTGCCGGAATGTTGAAGCCGCTTCCAATCCCTGAATGGAAGTGGGAGGACATATCGATGGACTTTATCACCAGTATGCCGAGAACCAAGACAGGAATAAACATGATTTGGGTGATAGTTGATCGTTTAACCAAATCAGGTCATTTTCTAGGCATTAAGGACACGTGGGGACCAGAGAGGTTGGCACGGGTATTTATATCAGAGATAGTTCGATTGCATGGTATGCCGAAGACCATTATTTCTGATCGAGACGGCCATTTTGTGTCTCACTTTTGGAAAGCAGTTCATAAGGCCTTGGGGACCGAATTGAACTTCAGTACAGCTTATCACTCGCAGACTGACGGACAATCCGAGAGGACCATTCAAACGGTGGAAGATATGCTGAGGGCTTGTGCCTTAGATTGGTCAAACGATTGGGAAATTCATCTACCATTGATTGAATTTACCTACAACAATAGTTGTCATGCTTCCATTAAGATGGCACCATTCGAGGCATTATATGGGAGGAGATGCAGATCACCCCTATGCTGGGACGATTCATCAGACTTGATCGGAACAGAACCAGAGTTGATCGTGCAGACTCGAGAGAAGATAGCCTTGATTCGTGAAAGGCTGTTGACCGCCCAGAGTCGCCAGAAATCTTACGCAGACGTACGTCGTCGCCCAATGGAGTTCAGTACTGGAGACCACGTACTTTTGAAGGTTTCTCCTACTCGGGGAATCTTTCGTTTCGGAAGGAAAGGAAAGCTGAGTCCGAGATATATCGGACCATTTGAGATCCTTGAGAGAGTTGGAGAGTTGGCATACAGATTGGCATTGACGCCGTCATTGTGCCATGTTCATAATGTGTTCCACGTATCCCAGTTACGGAGGTATATACCAGATCCTAGTCATATCATTGATTTCGGCGAGATCGAAGTCGCTCAAGATGGGACGTTTGAAGAAAGACCGGTCAAGATACTCGAGAGTCGAGTTAAGCAGTTGAGAAACAAACCCATCATTTTGGTTAAAGTTCAATGGTCACGCCATGGAGTGGAAGAAGCCACATGGGAAACGGAAGATGGCATGAAGTCCAGATATCCCGAATTATTTTCGTCTTGAGTTTCGGGACGAAACTCCTTTTTAGTAGGAGAGTATGTAATATTCGGATATATTACTGTGTATTTTACCTGTATTCGAACCCTGTATTATTCGGATTTGTGGTTTTGATTATTGGAGTATGATATTTCTTGCATTGGCATCCTTGTACTTAAGTATAACATCATGCAAATTTTCTCATGCAAACTCGTGATAGCGCACGCTAAGAATGTAGCTTAACGCGCGCTATCGGCCATTACTAGCGCACGCTACGTATGTAGGAGTTGCGTGCGCTAGACACTGAACTATTGAGGTAGGTGGCTAGCACATGCGCCAGCCAGGACATGGGTCCGGGTAAGATTCCCTCGGACGAACCTGGACAGTTTTGAAGTCAACTCTTATTAGCGCGCGCTAAGGAATGCTTAGTAGCGTGCGCTAATTAGCTAAAGTGCAGAATATTATAAATGAGACAACCACCCGTTTTGGCTTACATTTACTTCATCCATTCTTCATTCTTGAGAGGCCAGAGAGCTATAATCATCCCTCCAACACACTTAGAACATATCTTAGTGATCCTTGAATATTGGTTATCAATTGTGAGTGATCATTGAAGAGAAGTAACACCTTGGAGTGGCACATAACCAATCGGAGTCGGATTCTACCTTGTGGTTCAGTGATTTCGGCATATTAAGGTATGTTCAACCTATCACCAGCCTTAGATTTAGATTCCAAGGGATTAGATGATCATGCTAACGTGATATTGAATTTCATTGGTGAATTATTCAACAAACATCATGTTTTAAGATTGGAATGTCTATGCTTATGATTTTATCGTTGGAACCTCGTAGTTTGAATCCTAGTACTTCAAGTGATAAGAGAACATTCTGAAGTTATTATCCGTATGATTTATGTTATCTTAGTAATCATAAATTGGAGGTGGTATTATTTTCGGTTATAAGGACTTAAGGGAAAGAATCGTCTTAGGATACATTCTTTTGTATAAGTTGGAATTGTTAGTTCACCTCCAGATGAAGTCTAAATATGTATAATGATAGTAGAATCTAATACATCAACCGGAGATCACCAACTTCGTATGAGAATTGTAATCAAGACGGATTATAGTGTTATGATGATTATACGTATACTTGCACCTCGAAGTTGTTAGTGTCCATGAGATCATTCATAAAGGTTATGATCATAACATGAAGCCGGATAACAAACATTAATTACTGAGGGATTCGCTTACTTCATCACCATTTGTATAATTTGCTGCCCTCCAGTGAACTGCCATGCACTCTTAGCGTGCGCTAAGCTACTAGAATTAACGTGCACTATCGAGTACGATTAGCGTACGCAATATTTGGGACTTAGCGTGCGTTAAGTTATCAGCTGAGTCAGTCGGCTGATCAGTGAGGAACTGACCACGCCTGGTTAGCGTACGCTAGGCTGTGTGTACTGCGTGCGCTAACGAGTAGCATTAACATACGCTACATAGGATTCGTAGCGTGCGTTAAGCTATCCAGACAGATTGCATATTAAGGACTTTCTACCGAAATTATTGAATTGTTAGACGTTCATTCGACATGAAATGAATTCTATACTATTTCTTTTGTTAAGGTTCAAGCTTAACACGTAATTGATCGAAGGGGACGACCTTCGAGTATTTTGATATTCGTGGAAGTTTATTCTTGTCAACGAACCGAGGCAAGTACTCTAATTAGAATTATTTATATTATGACAATTATGATGTGATTGTATCGTGTAATTATGTTGTGATTATATGTCCACCATGCGTTGATCCGACGGGAATCGTCATGGGAATCTATAGCTGTGTGCGCTGGATCGTTGGACAGGTAGTTCCACCATGTGTTGGTCCGACGGGATCATCATGGGACTCTATAGCTGTGTGCGCTGAATCGTTGGAATACCATTAGTATGTTGAAACTGTTATGATATGATATGTGTTGTGGATATTTCTCGTTGGAGAAACTTGTTAAGATATAATTGTTGATTATATCATTGTTGTATGATTATTGTACTTGTACTAGCATCGTTGTGCTAACCCCTTCGGGGGTGAACATTTGTGTATGTTCAGGATCCAGGAGAGCGGGGAAACAACCACTGGAGATGCATGACGACGAGGGTGCAGAGTGATGTTCCGGCCGGGTTTACTGTCTGTTGTTTGTTGGTTATTTCAATAAGTACTCGAGTAAGTCGTCAGTTTATAATGTTTGGATTTTAGTAATGTATTAATAACTCTTCATTGGATATTTGTATTCTCGGTTTTGAACCTGACGGTTGTATTTTATTTCAGCAATTTCATAAATTGGTATCTGTTATTGTCTTTTCCTTTAATCAGCCTTGTAAATTCTTATGTAAAGGATTTACGGCGCTGTAATATTCCTGAATATATCGGGGGTGTTACATATATTATCTCCTTTCGATGCATTATGGTTTGACGTGTTGTTTTGTTAGGTGTTTGATGCCTCTTGTTGAGTTGTTTTGGATATCCTTGGTGTGATATATTATTTGTGCTTGATTGTTTCGCTAGCCAGCTGGGGAGGGTCCTTTGAGGCCTCGGGTGGGATTCATGGTGGCGTCCTGGTCCTAGGCGATGCCTGTGATTGATTGTTTCGCTAGCCAGCTCGGGAGGGTCCTTAGAGGCCTCGGGTGGGATTCATGGTGGCGTCCTGGTCCTAGGCGATGCCTGTGCTTGATTGTTTCGCTAGCCAGCTCGGGAGGGTCCTTCGAGGCCTCGAGTGGGATTCATGGTGGCGTCCTGGTCCTAGGCGATACCTGTGCTTGATTGTTTCGCTAGCCAGCTCGGGAGGGTCCTTCGAGGCCTCGGGTGGGATTCATGGTGGCGTCCTGGTCCTTGGCGATGCATGTGCGTGTATGTTTTGTGAATGTGTTCGCTCACCTCGGGAGGGTTCGACGGGGCCACGGAGGGAGTCTAATGGTTTCGCCCTGGATTCACGAGTGAAACTTCACCACTGCGTGTGTATGTTTAGTGAATGTACTTTACTCACCCTGGGACGGTCCGACGGGGCCTCGGGGGAATCTATGACTTCACTCTGGGTTCACGAGTAAAAACTTCACGAGTGCGTGTGTATGTTTTGTGAATGTGTTTGCTCACCTCGGGAGGGTTCGACGGGGCCACGGAGGGAGTCCAATGGTTTCGCCCTGGATTCACGAGTGAAACTTCACGGGTGCGTGTGTATTTTATATCCGTCGAGGACGCGTGACGTGGATTTTAACCTTGTGTATTGTTGTTGATTTCACTTGTGAAAAATAAAACCTTTGGGCTGTGACCCCTGTTGATTTTGGAAAGATAAGGATTTGATAATTCTAAATTGTTTTCTATTAAAACTATCGATGGCATTTTAAACCGTTTTATAGATTGTTTTCACTTGATTTGTGATCTTTCGGTTTTGAAATGTTTTACCCAAACTCATGCCTCGGGAAGTACTTTTCGTTACGTTTGAATCTTTGAGGATTTCCTGATTATTGTTATTCGTGGAATGTGAATTGTATGGCTCGTATTTTTTCACTTGTACTTGCACTAGCAAAACAGTGGAGTTTTGCTAACCCCCGAGTATTCGGGGGGTGGATGTCTATTTTTGCATTCAGGTTTTGGGAGCATAGCACAGGGTCGGCACGAAGGATGATGAAAGATGAACGATACTAATCACACGAGGATCCATTGATGTCGTATTGGTCTAGTTGTATTTTCTTTTCTGTTGCAGTATCTTTTCCCCGTTGTATGGGAGTTTGTTGTATTTTGACCCCTGCGTGAGCATGAGCTGTATTTGAGTTGTATGTATTTATTGAAAGACCAAATCGGTCTACTGAGTCATTTTAGCCTTAAAGGCATGGTTGAGTTGTTATATGTTGTTACCAGCCTGGTAGATCCTTGAGGAAAGGTTCTACGGCGTGTAATATCCCTGAGCGGATTGGGGGTGTTACAGATTTAACCTAAATAGAAGGTGTACAAATAATCGAATGGTCAGAACAAAATGAGTAGAGTAAAGGACATTTCACATTTCACCCCTTGAAGTTTGTATTCACAAAAAAGATATGCCCCCCTCTTTGTTATGAGACCAGTTTGTAAAAACATAATCAAATGTCACGGGCATTTGTAAAGTTGAAAGAAATCTATGTTCTATTACAATTAGCTAAATCAAGTGGGTAGTTTTGTTTCTTTTTTATTTTCGAGTTAACCCCATATGTATATAAATTATTTTAAGAAAATATTAAATAAAGGGATTAGAATTACTTGCTGCAGACATCCCATCTGCTTACTCCAACGAGCTTAGCACGCATAGCCCTTTCCACATCACGTCGGTTCAAGTAATTTATAGTCTCATCTTCAACGCATACATCTATTCTCTCAGCATTTTGCTGCAAATTGAAGGAAAACAATCATAAATCCAATATAATAATAATTATTATAATAATAATTAGGTAAATTACCAGAGGAGCAATGAGTTTAGAATGCGCGAGCACGGATGGTATACATACATCTAACGTAACATCATATTTGCTGATAAACCTACTACTTTTTCTGCTAACTTGGCTCATGATCCTTGAACAAGCAACTGAAAGAGAATCGCTGTAATATTCCCTCACATATCTTGAATAGTTGCAACCCGAACTGAATCGATCGTATGTCATGTCTGATATTAGCCCATGAGACCACATATATTATGCCCTGGAATTGTAATCTGTGCTGAACTCGAGTAGTGGATTTCCTAGCTACAACAACAAAGACAAGAAGACATCACCAAATTAACCAACCTTTACTCAGGAATATGTGAAATACCCGATTTTCTCCGGCCAGAAGCCGATAACTATCCCAGAACATACAGAATATATTTATAACCAAATCAAAAATATCCCAAATTTTCCAAACACAAAACATATCTTTAAAAAATCAAGCACATCTCAACAAAAGCACAGAGAAAAAACAGAGAGGTAAGAACAGATAACATGCAATCGAAACAGATAAGCAAATAAGAAAAGAGATAAGAAGAACAAGAAATAAGAAAAACAAAGAGATAAGAACAAATAACATGCAATCAAAATAGATAAGCAAATAACATGTAATCGAAACAAGAACGAGAAGAACACCTTATCAAGTAGAGAATGTAACCCTAAGCCGAATCGAAGCCCTAATTGAACCTGAGTCGAACCCAGTTGAACCTGAATCGAACCCCAACCCGTAATCGAATCCCTAATTGAACCCCCTAATCTACAAGCCCTAATTGCTTGGTGAAGAACCCATAGAGAGAGAACCCATGAAGAACCCTGAAGAACTTGGTGCTTATTTGAAATTTGGGAGAGAGTTGAGAGAGAGAGAGAGAGAGTTCAGAGAGAGTGAGTTGCCCTTATTCGTTCATCCATTTTCTATCTTCGCGTTTGAGAGAGAGAGAGTTGAGAGTTGAGAGTGAATTGACCCGTATTTGGATAAAGGCGGCCCGCTTATTTTTTATTGATTTTTAAAGCCCAACGGCAACACATTTTTAAAGACCAACGGCTACACCGACTTCAATGTTATCGTAGATACTAAATAACGTCTACAGTAACAGTGACTCATAGCAATGCTAACACCAAAAAAATGTAGGTCTAGATCACTTTCAAGACATATATGGCTACACTTTTGCTTGTAACACTGAAAAAAGCATTGTTAAAGCCCATATATGGCGTAGTGTCAGCTGCCTCCTAACTTCACTGAGATGGTCAGAGCCATGGTTGAAGAAACAGTTGCAAAACTTATGGCAAAAAAGGTTGAACAATTAATTAATTGGGGATCAGAGGCTTCAAATGTGACTGTCGGAGAGGGGAGGGTCGCGCGCACAGAGAGAAGAAAGGTGAAAAAGTCCATCAAAATCTCGTGTGATGAGATATCTGCAGGATTTTTCTCTTTGTCTTTTTGAATGAAAATCCTGCAAAATCCATGAGATTTTAAAATCTCTAAAAGTCTGAAGTTTTAAAAACCTTAGGATCTTTAAAGAGTTCTCAAAATCTGGATTGAATATCTCAAAATTTTTAAGGACTTTTAAGAATACGGATTGAATGCCTCCAAACTTTTAAAGTGCAAAAAAATCCAATACAATCTTAATCTAATACACCCTTTAAGTAACATAAACGTCAGCTTCTTCCTCATTTCAACATATCTACTACCAAAAGAGGAATAAAAACTTTAAGACCCATTTGGACGTCGCCCGACTAGAAGCCCGAAGCCCATCCAACAGCCATCGCCTAATCGCCACCGTCAAACCTCTGTTAGATTCTTTCACAAGTTAGATTCATTTTTTATTTTGTTTGTAGATGTTTCTTGATGTAATGAATCAAAGAAATGACTGTCTTTAATAGCATGAAATAAATGTATTTTCCTTGTTGAACTAAAAAAAAGTTTGGATTTCACATTGATTTGAAACAAAAGGTTAGATTTTTCGGAATCTGTTTATTAGACAAGTTTTATATAGAAACAACTTTTTGATATGGGATATATTATATTTTGCATCAAAAAGTATCAATTTGATGGCTTTCATAAAAGAATATCAAATTCATAGGATTCAATCTTCTTTGTAAAAAAGAGATGGTCAAAATATTGTGCATCTGATTAAATTATTTTCTGGTCTCATCTTTTGAAGTTACAAAATATATTGATGTGCGACATCACATAGTTGTTATTCCTGCTACATTTATTAATCATTATTCTATCAAATTACTTTCGATCCTCTCAACTCCAGATGCTCCTCTCAACTCCAGATCCTTCCGTCCAAATTCTACTATTCAATGCTAGTAATGTATTTTCAACTTAATCAACTTAATCGGACTGATTTTAGCAACTTTTCAATGCTAGTAATGTATTTTCAATTATTCTTTTTCCATTTCAAAGGAATTTAAGTTGGTTCCTTTCTCAAGCAACTCACATTTAACATTAAGTTGATTAACTAAAATTTATTTCAATTATGTGCACTCAAACATCTAAGACCCACTTAAAATTTAGTATCAATTTAGTTGTAATTTACAATTTGATACTAAATTCTGAAATGTCCAAGAATTTTAGATGGTTTAAGAACGTGTTATGTGATGTGATGTTGTTATTATACTTATTATTTTATGTACGTAGTTTTTTGTCTTATATTTCTGAAACTCCCGAGACGATGATCAACCTGGCCCAACTTCAGGTAGGGCTGTTAGCGGTCCGAGTGAACCCGAAATCCGGTCATGAACCGGACCGAATTACCCGGGATCGAAACTCACCCGAAAACTAACGAGTTCGGATTCGAGTTCTAAACATTGAACCGAAACCGATAAGACCCGGACCGATAAAACCGAAAAGAAACCCGGTAATAAATTAAAAAAAAAGTTTATATGTATTTTATAATTTATATATTTTATAGATATATTATTAATACGTTTTGCGTGTTTTAAACACAAATAGCATGCTGGTCAAGTAGTTAAGACGCTATACTTTTGAACAAAAGGTCTCGAGTTCGAATCATGTAACCCCCATTTATGTGATTTATTTTGCTGCTCTTCCTTCATTTTCCTAGTAAAGATCCATCCCACATAGGGCTGTTAGCGGTCCGAGTGAACCCGAAACCCGATCATGAACCGGGCCGAAATACCCGGGACCGAAACTCACCCGGAAACTAACGAGTTCGGATTCGAGTTCTAAAAATTGAACCGGAACCGTTATCGGTCCGGACCGGATCTACCCGGTAACCTATCGGACCGAATCCGAATCTGGAGAAAACCGGTCTGAACCGGTCCGATAACAGCTCTTCAGGTGCCAAAGTGTTGTCCAAATTTTACCCTTTTTTCCCCTCTCTTCTCTACTCTGATCTGCCTCGTACATTTCCTAACCAAAGTCGATCCATATATCAAGCTGTCGATCTGTCTTCCTTCAGTCTACAGGAATGTCTTGCCCTTTGTTCTACATAGGAACTAAAAATGATATTTGTAATTTCCTTTCCTTTTATTTCTAGCTATAGTTTGAAGAAAAACCAACGGAAGACGTTTTGTAACACATATGATGCATACATATCAGACCCTTCTTGTTTGACCTTTTTCTTCTCCCCTTTTCTTTTTTGGGTCTTTATTTGAATGATGCAGTGTTGTTCATGTCATGATTATGATGGCCACACAGTACTCTCTCACCTCCTCGTTTTTTTCCTTTAACTCGTGATGCGTTGTGATTATTACTACACTACATATATGTTAGCCTAAATATTGGCCTCTGATCCTATTTAAATTACTACTATTAGTTTAACCATCATTCCCAAATGTTGCTGGAACTTCCTTGAACAGCAAGCAGCTTTTATATTCGATGAAACATACATACAGGATTTATAATAAGGTTAGCAATTCACATTAGGATGCTATTATTTTTCTGCAGTATATAAACTCTAAAATTTCGTGGGCATTATTATTCCAAAAAAAAAAAGGTTAAGTCTTTGAAAATAAATTATCATCTCGGGAGTTTCAGAAAAGGAAAATGCCTTTTTGGGTTCTCAAGCCTAAAGTTATAAAACTTTTTTGAAACATTAGGGCCTCAGACCAAATCTTTTTTCATGTCACAATACACGGTAACAATCACAGAGTCATCGACCCAACACCAAAGCATCACAACGTAGGCCCATAAGCTACCCTGGTCCTACACTCGCAAGTGCGCACCCCAGAGACCCCGTCGGATCGTACCTGATTGGATACTCATGACCGAATACTGTTCGCACCCGCAAGTGACGAACTCCACGACACGCACTGTTCGTACTTATAAGTAACGAACTCTAGAGGCCCCATCGGACCCTACAAGGTACCACAACAAACTATTCGTACTCGCAAGTAACAAATTCCAGAGGTCCCGTCGAACCCTACCTCGCACCACACATTATTGGATTTCGACCTGTACTCGCAAGTACCGAATCCCAGAGGCCTCGTCAAGCCTTACCTGGTTAAACCCAGCACCACACCACTGTGTTCCGACCAGTACTCGTAAGTACCGAATTCCAGAGGCCTCGTCAGACTTTACCTGGTTGAACACAGCGCCACAACAATTCACAACACATATCAACCATCACAACATATCACCACGAACGACACACATTTACATAACATATCCAATCATTCAACAACACATCATAATACACGTCCAAGTGTATAATTTAATCAACACAATAATTATGACCGACAGAACTTCATAGCACATGAACATTTCAAAAACCATCGAAATACACATCCAAGCGTATTTCAAACCAACACAACACACAATCGTCACGGTTTCACTATAAGAAACAATCGAACACCAAACATCATAAGAGGATACCAACAACGAGAATTCACATAATACACAATCAGCAAGAATGAACAAACCATCACAATTCTATTTCACAATTACAATCCACATGATATAAATCGTACAGACAAGAATACTTACCTCGATAATCGACATCTGAATACTCAACGAACACGGCTCGATCGGACAGCCTCGAAACCTACAACCTCCGCGAGGGAACACTAACAATACGATTACTAGAAGCATAACAATCAGGCGTGACGGAAAAATGCCCCAAAACCCGACGAACAATTCTATTTCACAATTTCAATCCACATGATATAAATCGTACAGACAAGAATACTTACCTCGATAATCGACATCTGAATACTCTGACGAACACGGCTCGATCGGACAGCCTCGAAACCTACAACCTCCGCGAGGGAACACTAATAATACGATTACTAGAAGCATAACAATCAGGCGTGACGGAAAAATGCCCCAAAACCCGACGAGAAATCCATTGAAGCATTTAATCAAATATTAAATATTCAAGGTTTCCCAAGAATACAAAAATCACGATCCGGATTAAATGAAACCGAAGTATAGATATGCAATACATAGAATATGTTCGACAACACCAGATAACACTAAATGAACCACCAAAATCGGATGAAAACGAATCCACAAGAAAAACCCACAAAATAGACAAATAGGGATTTTTAAAAAATTACCCCAATCCGGACGAAGAATCAACAAAGGATGACGTTAAACATGATCAAGACCTTAATACATGATGATAATTTGCCCAAGGTTTGATAAAATTGCAAACCACTTGTTCGTGTTCGGTTCGTTAAAATTTCACATATTTCGTGTTCGTTCTTTAGCGTTCGATTGTTCGGTTCGTTTTGATCGTTCGTTTGTTCGTTTGTGTTCTAAAATAAAAAAAAACTAAAGTACAAGCAATAATAATTAATAAAATAAAAATGAAAGATAGATTTAGATATTAAGGATTTTGGAATGGTAGGTTTAATTTTGTATATATATTTATTAATTGTTGTAAAATTATTAATAAATATATAAAAAAACATTTGTTCGCGAACTAACGAATATATATTATTTTGTTCGTGTTCGGTTCGTGTATGTAACGAGCATGTTCGTGAACTGTTCGAATTTGACCGAACCGAACACGAACTGAACGTTGACCGAATATTTTCGTGAAATTTTCACGAACGTTCAGTTCGAAATACACCCCTAACGGAGACACACGACCGGCACACATAACCAACTGCTCATGCGCCTGGTCTTGCTCAATTCACCAGTCTCAACATGCAGGGACGCACGAGCATCTACTCGTGCGCCAATCCGTGCGTCTGGTCGTGCGTCCCTCACTGCCCGAGCACTAGCGTGCTGCACGAGCACCTGCTTGTGTGCCTGCTCGTGCGCAGCAAACAAAGGCTAGAATCTAGCCCGATATGGCTCTAAAAGAACCTAGAACACAACCAATTCAAATGAAGGGATACTACGGGCCAACAACACCTTCTAAGAGGCACAACGGCACCCGAATACATGACGTATCACATTCGCATGCATACGATCTGTACGACTTCGCAACGACAAGTCGCACCCGACGAATACCACATTACGGTTCACCATACAATACACAACAGAGAAATAACTCCAAATAATCGACATCGAAAAATCATCCGGCATAAAACGACAAATAATTCCGGGCAATAAAAAGAACTATAAAAAGGAGTAGCACAACAAGCATCATAAACAAAATAACAAAATATTAGAGAATTTATTCCAACATTATTATACAGATATTATATTACCCTTAATAAATATATATATATATATAAAGAGACATTACATATATATTTATTTTTAATTGGTGTCACGTCGAATATGGGTAGTATGTTTCAGATTCGCATCCACACAGGCGTATCTAAAATTCCCCACTTACTTATTTGGGTCACAAAAGAATCTCCCCACCTTTGCCAAACGGACCGGGTATCGAATTTACATCAACTATGAGGAGATTGTCATAGTGGAGCCTAAACAAAAGGTAAAACGAAAATCTTACTAGAATCTCCCCCGAGAAGAATATCCTTCAAAGAGTAATATTACTGGGATATATGATGCACAGATTTTTTAAAATTCATCAGTATGTAGTATTGGATACTGCATAAGTGTGGGTACGGGTGCGATTCGCGTGGAATTCGCACGGGATTCACCATGTGGCGAATCCGTGCAAAAAAAAAAAAAATCGGACTCGCGTATCCTTGCTCAGGATACGCGTATTCGGTGCGTGGGGAGGGGGCGTGGGTGATTTTTTTTTTGTAATTTTTAAAAAGTAAATCAAATAAACTAAAATACAAAAAGTAAATCATTTAATAAGTAATTACTTTTACGGTTTTACCTTTAGCAGCATTCACGAACAGTATCAGAAAGCCCCGCTGCTCAAAGCCATTTTGAATTTTTTTTGTATGACTTGTTTTATGTATTTGAATTGGTTTTATGGTGATATTTGAATTGTTGTTTTTTATATTTAACAAGTGTTATATATAATAAAATATAAAATAAACAGACGTATCCTTGCTGTATCGCACCCTACATTTTCAAAAAATCGTATCCCCGCACCCGTATCTGCCCGCACCCCCCCCCCACCTGTGCAATATAGACTTGAATTTCCATCCGACAAAAGTCCACTTATCAATTATATCAATTAAATCACATAATAATTACCTCATTTTTATATTGCATAACTTTAAAAATTATCACTTTTTCGATGAAATAGAAGAGTATTTTGTAAAATTTAAGATTTACTGACATCAAATTTTCGAAGCAGCATGTTTAGTAATATAATAATATTGCGTTTAAAGGCTATTGTCATAAAGAATACTAAAAAATAGTAATATTTTACATCTTACAATTACTTTAAAAATACTATATGTTAAACACAAATTTATTTAAATTCATAATTACTTTTTTCACATCATATCTGCAACATTCTTTTCATAAGTCGCATCAACCTATGCCTCGAACTAGAGAAAATGAGCCTAATATTATATTGGTATTTAAATGTCATTGGTGTGTTGGCAAATTCATATGAACTGTTAGTTATTTTAAATAGTTTGAAATTATTAAGATATCTTACATATTAGGTTACACAAATATCAGTACTAAAAAGTATAATTACTATTTCAAAATAAAACCTCAATTATATAAATATATAAGCGATTTGATCGCATTAAACAATTAATTAACATAATCAAAACAATATATTAGAGTCACTTCCCAACTTATTGTCAACCGCAACAGTTCCTCCTCAACAACCCACCGCCTCTTCTTTTTTTAATACTATATATATATATATATATAGTGGGGAATCTACACAATTCAATCCTATAATAATAATATTGTTGAAGGGAAAATAATTGAGACAATAAAGTCGGACAAAACTGTATATTATTCTATTGATGATATCCCTTTAAATAGGGAGAAATACATACAAGCAGGTCTAACCATACCCTAACTAGGAAAGCCCGTAAACTAACAGACTTAGGCACACATTGGGTATTATTACTTTAACACTCCCCCTTGTGCCTAGTCTACAAGCGCATGTCATGTTGCCTCGTTAAAACCTCGTCAAGCAAAAACTCAGTGGGAAAATATCTTGATCGTAGGGAAAAAAGTACAGCATCTAGACACATCAAGTTTAGACTTCGTCCTTTGAATCTATCCTCTCATATGATCGTTACATTTGATAATAGCGCTACTAAGGTGATCATTCCATCGATCCCTAAAATCGTACATCTTGTTACCTCGTTAAAAACCTTTCCAAGTGATAAAACCCTGTGGGAAAAGAATCCTCGGACGAAAAAGAGTATAACGTACGATGCGGATGTAAGACTCCCCCTCAAGTCTACATCTCCCCCTGATTTGTACATCAATCAAGTAGTCGTTGCCTCATTAAAAACTTTGCCAAGTAACAAAACCCAATGTGAGAAAATGAACCTTGGTCAAAGAAAAGAGTACAACACATGTGATTAAGTTTCTTTATAAATCATCATTTCCTTGTGATCTTTACATCAATCTCGGAAGTTAGAAAACTCTACAGCTCCCCCTAATGCTTACATTCATATATCGTTGCCTCGTTAAAAACCTTGTCAAGTAACAAAGCCCAGTGGGAAAAATAAACCTTGATCTAAGGAAAAGAGTGTAACATATGTAAGTATGTTCCATTATATCTCACATATTTCCCGTTATGATCATTCCATCCATCAAGGGGATTTACAAGTTACATCATGTTCATAAATGTAAATATGCTCATCAGTGACAGTACTTAACCGCTAGTTCCTCACAATGTAGAATGATAGTTCTTAATCATGTACACCCACGGACTGATTCATGCCAAACAATAATCATGTTGTGATTTGAGGAGGTAGCCAAAAAGGGGTTTGCTTAGTCGATTTTCAAAATATAAGCAATTCATACCAACACATACTTTGTGGTAGTTGCTTCGACATCAACATTTACTTTAGTAATTGCCTTTTCGTAAGCAGCTTCCTTTGCCTGCTTGTAGGGAAAGAATAGTCCCAAGTCAATGGTTTCTTTTAAGTATCAGAAGATATTTTGATACCATTCCATTGATGTTGCGTTGATGCTGAACTAAATCTAGTCAGCGAATGAACTGAGGAGTGATATCAGGTCATGTACATTGAGCCAAGTACAATAATGCGCTATTGCACTCAAGTAGGGAATTTCAGCTCCCAAAGCTCTTCGTCACTTTCCTTTAGACGAAAAGGATCTTTCCTTTGCATCCAAATGTTTGACCTGTCATGGGATTGCTAGTCAGGTGTACCTTGTCCATATTAAAGTGCCTGAGAATCTTCTGGACATAGGTAGACCAGTGGAACGAATTCCACAAACTCGATGTTCTATGTCAATGTCTCGACAGAATCAAGTTTTCCCAAGATCTTTCATCTCAAACTCAGATTTCCAGTATCCGGTGGTTTCTCTTATTTCATCAAGAATGATTATTTTCATGTCATCAACATACATTGCGATGATCGTGAATCCGGAACTTATTTGCGAAGACGCAGGGACACAGTTCATCGTTCTTATATCCCTTACCAATCACGTAGTCACTTAGACGGTTATACCACAACCTTAAGGATTGCTTCAAAACCGTAAAGCTGAGCGTTTCAATCTAAATGCAAACGCACTCCGTGATCTAGAGTCACTTGATTTGGATAATGAAATGCCATCATGCACTTCCATATATATCTCCGTATCTAGATCTCCATAGAGATACGGAGTAACCACATCTATTGGCTGCATTTTCAGTCCCTCGGAAATGACTACGCTAATCGAATAGCGGATACATATACGTGGGAGTACATTTCATCATAATCCATTTCATGACATTGTGAGAAGCATTACTTCGTGAACCTTGTACATTAGGACTCTACTATTCTCACTATGATTTATGACAAAGGTTCGATTATGTCCTTCAGGCTTTACACTTGGTTAGGTTAGCACTACCTACACCAAATACCTGTCTCTTTGTTAGAGAATCTAGTTCTACCAGGAATGTTTTTCTTATAGGCCAATCATCTCTATGTTGATTTCATCCAATTGAGCGAGGTTCGACATCATCATACTTTATGATTCATGACATGTCATCAAAGTGGGTGGTTGATCAGGCCACACCCTCATAATTTCATCGAGATTCTTGATTTTCTGAATCATATCTTCGGGGCGTCTCCCTCGTCATGACTCATGGACATAATAAAATCAAGCATGATCTCATGAAACGAGTTCATTGATAGTTAACATGTGAATTTGTGCCATACTCTACCTCTTTCTTGGGTAAGTATTTAGTCGAACCATGAGGCTTCCACCCCTTCCTTCGCAGGGAGCCACGGCCTCAACCACACCTCCACCAGGTGTAGTTGCATCACCCGGTTGATTGGCGATGTGCCCCTTAGAGGGGACTTCTAACCTTACAAACATATTTGCAGCTGTAATATGAGATCTTGTCACTTGAACGATATCAGTAAATGCATCAGGCATCGAATCTGCTACATCTTGACGATCGAGTATTCTTTATGCTTCACGGTAACATTGTGAAGTTTGGGGATCATAATGAGACAAAGTGGGGACACACCACAAAAATTCCTGTCGTTCCCCGATAAATTACATTTTCTCTCCTCCCCCTAACGACGGGAAGGTTGTCTCATTAAAGTGACAATCCGCAAATCGTGCGGTCAAGAGATCACTGTGAAGGTTCTAAATAGCGGATAAACGTCTGGAGATTCTTATCCAATGTGAATACTTAATTATTTCTAAAGACCAATGCGCTATGGGGCGCAGAAGGCACATATAATGCATAACCAAATATGCGCAATTGGCACTCAAGTCCGTTTGGGTCCAAAATACAAAAATAAGGCTATCCAGTTACCAACTGGTACGCATAAACTAATTGGTTAGCAGAGGGTCTAAGAATGAATGGTTTAAGTAAAACTGCGTGCAATATTGCATAATTCCAGGCAAAAATATGCTAATTGGTGCACATAACCAATGACATAATCACCATACATATTATTTCGGCGGTGGTTTATGTGAGACTGTTTGCATATGCACATGGGACGAGATACTATTCATTAATCTCTATCATGCAAAATAAGCATCAAGTACTTTTTGATGTGAACTCTCCAACATCATCGAGTCCTTTAGATGTGATAAAGGAGGTGAGCTCTTATAAGTTATCTTGGAAGTTCTGCAGCAGTTTGAGTGGACAACATGTGACCAACATGTCGGAGAATCCATCAAAACCATAAATACATAAATGGTCTGTATATTAGGTGGATGGATCCACAAATATCTCCTTATATTCAGCGTAAGAATAGAATGCTTGCTTTTGTTTCTTTAGCATAGGAAGGTCTCGCTCCCACATTGATTAAAGAGTAGGCTTTGCAAAAATGAGTGGTACGCATTTGATATGCATCCGGCTCTTTGGATGACATAACACAATTAACATCAACATTATTCTTTATGTCAAGTTATTGCCGCCTTTTCGCCCGAAAAGAAATGATGTTCGTACAAGTTCTTTAGTATATGGATCATTATACTTCGACCAGGATGACCTAGTCTATCGTGCCAAAGCCTATATGAGTCTATGTCCCAAAGCACATTGTTGGTGACAACATAGGTTTTTAAAAACCTAATAGTAGTGAGGTACAGTCCACTAGATTGACTCATGAGTTATTCTAAAATGCGTTTACGTCCACATTCATTAGAATTAATAAAAGAAACTCTATTCCATTCTCACATTGGGTTTCAATCTGGAAACCATTGCTACGTATATTGTTGAATCTAAGTAAGGTTCGAAGGGGTCTAGGAGAATGCAAAGCATCAGTAACTTGGAAGACTGCCGTTTAGGCATCAAGAATTGGGCATTACCTCGCCGTTTGATGAGTTGGGAGGACCCAATCATCGTAGTTACCGAGATTTGGCAGACGACTGATTCGATGCATAGAAGCTTAATTCTAAGAACATTTAAGTTCTACTCGATTCATTCTTTAGAAGAGAGTGATGCGCTTATTATCATACTCCATCCTTCACTTTGCCATAATTGGCCTCGGGAATTTTATTTGTCCCAACCGGCCTGACATTACTGCTCACTAACACTTCGTTATGCCTCTCAGTCACTTGCAGTAGGTTGATTAGCTTACTGAAGGTAGTGATGCGTTTATTATCATACTCCAACCTATACTGGTTCGTTAGTATAAGAGCGGAAGTAGGGAAGGTGAAAAAAACTTTATGAATCATGTCATCTTCTGTGATGTCCTTTCCATAGCAATTCAGGCGTTGCCTTGAGAGAGCATATCTTTGTTGAAATCGTTGATCCATTTATAATCAAGCAAGCGGATTTCATTCCACTGCACGGTCAACTTTGGGAGCAAAGTATTGTGAATGTTCCCAAATTAGCCCTTATGGGCATCCCACAATTCTTTGAGAGATTTTCAACTGTAGATATTTCCATCTCAAGCTGGGTTCGATGTATCGCCTAAGAAATATTAGTGCACTAGCTTTGATTCTGTCGTACGGTGCTTCGTCTATTTTTTCAAAGATAGCAGCACTATAGTCCTTAGCGACAATAGTGGTCTCTACGTCAGAAACCCATCTATGGTACTCAAACCCTTTTGAGTCCAGCATATCAAATTTGAGGCGAGTTGGATCAACTATCTTAATACAAGAAAAAGGAAAATAATTTTTCACAGTTTACCATGAGTGCTTTTCATGATAAAATTTTCAATAGTGGGAGTGTATTATTTTTCGGAACCAAGATATGGTCAAAATTACTATCGATGCTTTTGAGGATTACCCATGAAATTGCTTTATCGTGGTTTTATTTGATATAGGCAGTAGAAATAAGTCCTCTAAAATCTACTAGTGATGAAGCCTAATTTGCATGCCATATCTATATATGTATGCAAATATATGTATATTTATAAATATAGACATGTAATCCTAAGAATATTTCTATACACATATTATGCAATCAAAGAGGTGTCTTATGCCGCAATAATTATTAATTCAACGTGAATTAATTTTAATCTGAGTTGTTTAAAGCAATTTGCTTTAATTTAATTAAATTTATTAATGCATCATGCTTTTAGTTGGTTTAATTAAGCATAAATAAATTACGGAGTATAACATGCAATTAAAAATATTTAAAAGGCATCTAAAATTGCACATTGCATATAGTAGGGTTCGTATTGTGTACTTTACTTCGTGAATAGGGGTAGAAAAATGGACTGGAAAAAATGAGACTGTCGAACGGGTCTGGTCGGGTCGGGTTCAATAATCGGGTTGGGTCTGGGTCAGCAACCGGATTGAGTCAGGTCCTTCTGGGTCTGGGTAGCGGGCCGAGTTCTAGACTGCAGCGATGGGTTCGGCGATCGGGTCGAAGGCTGGACGAGCGGGCGAGAAAATTTCTGCGGACGGTCGGAGTTGCAGTGGTCGCGACGACTGGAATCCGGCGGGGATGGTGCGAGAGGCAGACGGGCGGCGATCTGTTTCAATCGGGTTTGGGTCAGCGACGATTTCCAGCCGCTATGGTGTCGGTCGGAGATGGAGTTCGCATTCCGGGGGAAGGTGGGGTCGCAGACGGGCGGCGAGCGGTGACGTCTAGTTCGGTCAGTGAAGAAGATGACCGGTCGGGGAAGGGGATGCAAGTGGGCGGCGGTTACAGGGCAGGAAGTTGGCGGCTAGGGTTTCTGGCAGCCGATTTATTTTTTGGAATTTTGCAGAAAAATCGGGAGGGATTTTTTCTTTGCTCAGTTGGGAACTACGTACAGATAACATGTTGAAGGGAAAATAACTGAGACAATAAAGTAGGGCAAACCTGTGTATTATTCCATTGATGACATCCCTTTAAATAGAGAGAAATACATACAAGCAGGCCTAACCATACCCTAACTAGAAAAGCTCGTAAACTAACAGACTTAGGCACACATTGTGTATTATTACTTTAACAAATATTGCATTATCAAACGATTTCTACATTACCACAATCTTACAATTCAACCAAAATATGAATTTGAATCAACAAGTCTAAAAGGGAATGATGGGGAGCAGAAGATGAGGAGGGAAACAACAACATGCGATTTAGTGGAAGAGCCAGTGAAAATAGAGCCGACAAGAGTAATTTGCGCAAATGAAGTGTTTACTTTTTAGATGGTAGAGTATTGATGAGGCTTCACCTCTTGTTATGCGGGAATAAAATTTGTTACGCCATTTAAGTTTTACATTTTTCAGAAATCCAAATAGATAATTTTTTTAAATTATTACTGTGGCATTGTTGAAAAATCATAATAAGACAGGGGCTTTCGAATTTGTTAGAATTTTTTGACAGATGTTTCGAAAAATGTCACATATGCCACGTAGATCCACCTCAGCCCTGAACAAGAAAATTTTCAATTTTAGAGTATATGTGGACAAAAAGGAAGTTATTTTGATAATTTTCTGTGTTTAAGACGGAAATTGTGACTGAAATTGTACAATAAGCAAAAAATCAGAATGTAATTGAAAAGATTAATTTGTTAGGATATCTTTAGAAAAAGTGAAAAAATGTGAAGCGAAAAAAACTTTTATTCTCTTTATTATGCTGATAATAAATTATACTAACAATTATAGTTCTTTTTTTGGCGGCTAGCTTTTCAAGCGACGCATACCCAACAGACTAGAAGTGGCGATCGAATGCGTAGGGAAAAAACTCCAACGAGCTGGCACAAATTGAATACAGATGCAAGCATATTCACAGACTCGGTTTCTGCAGCAGGTGGAGGACTAAATTCGTGATGATCATGGACACCGGATTTGCGTCCAAGAGATTTCATGTTGATTCCATTAATATGACGGAGCTGCTTGCACTTAGAGAAGGACTGAAAATAGCGTGGGAAAGAAGGCTTCCAAGGGTTTTAGTGGAGATTGACTCGGAAGTAATCTTCAAACTGTATAACTCCAAGAATACTACTCAGCATCCTTTTCACAACTTGTTGGAGGACTGCATATACTACCACCACCCAGGGCCGATCCAAGCCGATTTGAGGCCCGGGGTAAAATAAAAAACGAGGCCCTTTACAATATATTTTTTTTTTGGTAAAGGAGGTCCGATCCAAGCCGATTTTGCCTCTTTTTTTATGCCAGCTACAAAAGGAACGTCGAACATATGTAATTTTTATTTTTATTTTCTAAGTCATATTAGGTAATTGGTAATATAACCACATATGAGAGAATCACCGGTTCTAAATCCCTTAAAAACGGTTTCAAATTGGAAAAATCCCCCAAAAAGAAAAGAATGAAGAGAAATATTTTTTCCGGACAGCCCAAAAAGGCCCACCTTTTTCTAAAAAGACGAGGCTTCACTGCGGCTGGGCTTGGCCCTGCCCATGGACCTTAGTTTTTTGCTTTCAAAGTATAATAATAAATATAATATAAAATTATAAATATTTATATTTGGCCATAATATTATATACGACGGTACCATAATCAAAGAAATAGTTGTATCGATATTTTAATTTATCACTACACTATCTAAAAGAATTATAAAGTAATATAATATATTTATATGAAATACTTCAAAGTAATCACAAAGTTCTATAAATACATTAATAATGAAGATACAGATTTAATATAATCTAACAAAATATATAAGGTAAAAATTTAAAATATTATAACTACGTCCAACTTAAAAAATAAAAGAAAAAAAAACTGGACCAAGCAAGCAGCTCGAAGGCCTGGTCTCTAAGGGCCGGACAAAAATTAGACCGAGCCAAAAAGGTCGATTTATTTTGGGCCATAGCAATGGAGCCATGCCTACTAAAAAAATGAGAGCGCTACTCGGCTGATTGCGGCTTATTTTGTCAGGTCTAGACCCTATTAAAAACAACAATTTCATGCTTCAGAAAATTTCAAGATCTAGCTCAACTATTTGTCCATGAGGTTGATAAAACTAGCAATTACAAAATGACATGCAAAGCAACTAATGTGGGCAGGGAGGCCTTAACAAATTTAGTGACTTGGCCCTTGGGGATAAACAAATACTCTCTAAATGAACAATTTTAGTTCTAACTGTTTCGATCTAGCTCTAACTGTTTCGAGAATATATATATATATATATATATATATATATATGAATTGGTTCAATTGAGAACCAATCATTAAAATGAGAAACCGAGTCCACATTTAGTATGAATTCACAGTACAAATATTATGTTGTAATGCATATTTATGTATTCGGATTCACTGCACAAATGTAGTATGAATTCACCGAGCGTTGTGAAAAAAAAATGAATATATATCACAAAATACCGTGTGCCGTGAATATATATATATATATATATATATATATATAACTGTAACACCCCAAATCCCATAAGGGACATTACACGCCGCAGAACCTTCACAAGGTCTACCAGGCTAACACATGACACATAATCCACAAAAGACTCTCATAAGACACATTAATAGTAATAAGTAGGGTCGTAGCCTCGGCCAAACATTTTAGTTCATTACCAGCAATACAGAAAGTGAAATGTATTCAATGCCCATGTAGGGGACTTCAACGACATCATTAATCAATAACGGAATAAATATAGTAAAAGAAATAACACCGACTCAAGCCTCATCATCATGCTGGGTCATCCTTTGTATGCGTGTCCCATACCGGCTCCTCAGCTCGCCCGGTACCTAAAATGCATAAGACGCAAGGGGTTAGCATTCGAATAGTTAGTGCAAGTACAGATTTACATAACATTACATATGAGTACAATTCAACATGAAAGACACATTTGAAAATACTGGAAAAACAATATTCCGGAATATCGCATTTTCATCAAAACATGTCCATCGAAGCAATCATAATATCACATTACGCCAACACAATTCCATATTTGGTAACCCGTGGCCGTACCCCTTAGTATCGACCCCCAGAGGCCCTGGACCGTCCCCGAGTGGGAAACCACTTCTGCGGTCGTACCCCTTAGGAGCGACCCCCAGAGGTCCCGTCGGACCGTCCCCAGGTGGAAGAACAACATAAACATACGCACGCACACATTTGTCACGACTTTTCATCAATGTCGAACTTACATTCTATATAATACTATGTAAAATAAGTACTTGCCTTGAATCACACGACGTGAAAGAAACGGTGAAAGGAAAAGGTTTCGTCCGAATAATCTTCACAATAACGCTCCTATCACATTAACGATATACAATCAACCACAACGTTCTGGAAACGTAAGAATTCATCCTAAGTTCTACCCGTTGGAATAATTCATTGGACACTAGGAGTTCATGATCAATCCTAATCTATTAACAGCGAAAACCTTGAATTCCAATCCGCAAAACTACAAGAAAGCAAGGGATTATGATTACACCATCGTAATCTAACAACCATATAAGCCAAATCGGACTAGAAGGATGAAAAATCAAAACAAAACCCCAAAATCCCCAAAAGCTAGGGTTCTAAGAATATACCTCGATTTGGAGATGAACCACGGATGATTTGGGGTCAGTATGATGCCCCAAAATGCTTCTCAACTGAAGTTTAGATGAAGATTGGCCGAGCCCTAACTCAAAGGAGTGTTTTTGTCGCGGAAGGAAGAAGGAGAGGTGAAAAATGACTGAAATAGTCCGCTGCCAGATTTAAATACTGGCAGTCGTTACAGTCGTAACACCTATACCATTACGGCTGTAATGGTATTCACGACCTTACTATCCAATATGCTCAATCCCATTACAGCCGCTACGAAAGGGACATTACGACCGTAATGTATGAAGCCTTACGGCCGTAATGCATACCACCTTACGGCCGTAACTCAGCCCTGGCAGCAGGTCAGACTGGTTTGAAAACAACGACTCGCCAACAACCGGAATGAAAGTACGAGGGATGAAACCACAGATATATGAGGATCTTTTATAGACGAGATAAACATAAAAACCATCACAAGCCTCCCGTCATCCGAAGGCCGGAATAAACGAATATTAGCATCAACGCCCAAAATAATAAGAATTTCCAAAAACGACCAAACATTCGAAAATCTAATTTCGAGACCTGAACGACAACTCAGAAAGTTGTAACATATCCAGAATTATTAAAGGAACTCGTAGAAGTGACGAAACGTCAGATTAGAACGAGATTTACGAGAATCGAGCCTCGACGCAGAAAAGTTACACAATAAGTAAAATCTCAAAAAGAAAAAAAACTCCAAAACTCGTCTGGATGGTCATTGATACAAAACAAAATAGTTTCTGAATTCCAAAACAATAACAAGCGAGTCGTCCGAAATGAAAATACACTAAAAATAGAAATTATTAAAAATAGAAAGTGCGGATATTACAATAACATTTTAAATGAGAATGATTTTCCGAGTAAAAAGTAAGATAAATACGAACCATAAATCATAATGTGATCTACGATCCAAATTAACATCCGCATAAAATATAACCATTTCATGTATTAAAATGCTAATATATTAAATTTATGCATTATATGTATAAAAATATCAATTTATTAAAACAATATATTTTATGCAAAAAAATTCGTTAGAATAAATTTCATCCATTTAATCAAGCACGAATCAAATTCATTCATATTTTTTAACTTAAACCACATTTTTATTTTTATCAGAATCATTCCATATATATAAGAAATTGCATTTCTACTCATGATCTTTCTACACTAAAAAGAATAAAGAATCTTACGAGAATCTCTTGAGGTAATGATTTTTTTTAGATCTACGATATCCAAGTGAATTTTCCGTCGGACAAAATTCTATAGATCAATAATAGCACTTTAATTCACAAAATAATCACACTCATGGTTTTTCTTGAACAAATAAATTTCGTATTAGAATTATATTCATTCGATAATGCCGCTTGAAACTTTCAATATTTAATTATATTTAATTATTCCTTCAACGTACTCTGCATGGCTAGAGTCTCTTCTTTAGTCATAGACTAAAGAGTCATAAACCTTTGAAAATTCTTGTTCTCAGAAGAACTCTAACCCGGATCACTCACTTGAAGTGGAAGCCCCGTGATCAGTGGACCAAGACCGCTGACTTATCTTTTGAGCATCTTCGACCATTCTTCTTCTGCCTTTGTTTTTTGGAAGTAATATTTAAGGAGGCTCTTTAAGCCAATATCAGTCATATAGTTACTTTAAAACAAGGATGACATTTAAAATATATAGAAAAAATGTCAAATTAGAAATTATCTTTTGTGACATGGATTGTACTCTAAAATTCTGGAATTCGAAACTAATGTGTATGTAAACTTCCCAATTTCTAGCTCATAATTTATGATGTTTTTTTTTATTTATTGACTAATTCTACAACTTTACCCTCTTTAAGGAGGCTTCTTATAGATTTTCATAAACTCATCCAAATATATTCATCAAATTTTTCGACGGATTATAGTGTAACAATAAAAAGAACTATAAAAAAGAGTAGCAAAATAAGCATCATACTATTAAAAATAGTATCTGTTAAACAAAAATTTATTTAAATTCATAATTAAGTATTTTCACATCATATCTGCAACATTCTTTTTTATAAGTCACGTCAATATTAAACTAAGCCTCGCTTGAAAAAAATGAGCGTAATATTATATTGATATTTAAATGCCATGGCCTTTTAGCAAATTCATATGCGCACAGTTAGTTATTTTAAGTAGTTTAAAATTATTAAAATATCTTACAGTATTTTACTTAAATATCTTACAATTCATATGCAAATTATATATATATATAGTGGAGAATCTACACAATTCAATCCTATAATAATAATATTTCATTATCAAACGTTTTGACACTACCACAATCTTATAATTCAACCAAGATATGAATTTGAATCAACAAGTCTAAAAGAGAATGATGAGGTGGAGAAGATGAAGAGGGAAATAACAACTTGCGATTTAGTGGAAGAGTCGGTGAAAATAGAGCCGATAAGAGGAAGTGGCGCAAATGAAGTGTTTACTTTTTAGATGGTAGAGTATTAATTAATGAGGTTTCACTTTTTGTTGTGGTAATAAAATTTGTTACGTCCTTTAATTTTTATATTTTTCAAAAATATCCAAATAAATAATTTTTTAAATTATATCCCAATTTTTTGCTAATTATACAATTTACATTTCAGTCACCAGAAATCGAGGGTTTTCGGGCTTGACGTTGAAGTGGATTCACGTAGCAAATGTGGCATTGTTGAAAAATCATAATAAGACCGAGGCATTTGAATTTGTTAAAAACAATCAGATTTTTCGAAAAATGTCATGTATGCCACGTAGATCCACCTCAGTTCTGAACTCGAAAATTCTCAATTTTATAGTATATGTGGACAAAAATGATGTTATTTTGATAATTTTATGTTTAAGACGAAAATTGTGACTGAAATTGTACAATAAACAAAAATTAGAACGTAATTGAAAAGATTAATTTTTTAGGATGTTTTTAGAAAAAAGTGAAAAAATGTGAAGCGAAGAAAAAATTTATTCTCTTTATTATGTTGATAATAAATTATACTAACAATTATAGTTTTTTTGTGCATTGGGAAAAAACTCCAACGAGCTGGCACAAATTGAATATTTGGATTTGCGGTTTTTCCAAGAGATTTCATGTTAGATTCCATTATAATGCCGGAGCTGCTTGCATTTAGAAAAGGACTGAAAATAATAGCGTGGGAAACAACGCTTCAAAGGGTTTTAGTGGAAGTAATCTTCAAACTGTATAACTCCAAGAATAGTACTCAACATCCCCTTCACAACTTGTTCGAGGACCGCAGATACTACCAGCGCCCAGGGTCGGTCCAAGTTGATTTGAGGACCGGGGCAAAATAAAAAGCGAGGTCATTTACAATAATTTTTTTTGATAAAGAATGCCCGATCAAGCCGATTTTGCCTCTTTTTTTCTGTCAGCTACGCAAGGAACATGGTTCTAAAAAACGATAAGCGCTAGGCGTTCGGATTGCTAACGCCTAGCACCCAGAGGATTACTTGGGGACTAACCGGAGTTAGTCGGATTAGGCGGATTTAGTTTTTTATTATTATTTTAATAATTATTAAAATATAGCCATTTAAACAGATATATAATCAATTATATATTAATTTTAAAATATTGATATTGATATAATTGAGTCCATAATATCCATAATATCTCATTTTAGGAATTTATAGTATTATTAGAACAAAACAAAAAAGTATAATGTTTGGGCATCCGCGTAGTCGCCAACATAACTAGGAAATTTGAAACATTGATATGGTACAAAGTAGTTCATAGTATCCATAATATCTTAGCTTGTCTTCACAGGCCGCCGCCCAGCCAGCCTAAACGACCGATTAATCACCCAAACGCTCAGTACAAGCGTCTAGACCATAATCGGAATGGTAGAAGACCTTCTAGGGATTAATCGAAAGATTAATCGATCTAGGTGGGAATTTTTGGAATACTGGTAAAAAACGTCGAACACTTAGTAATTTTTATTTTCTAAAATATATTAAGTAATTGGTATATATATAAAAAATGGACTGTAGAAATTTAGAGGCATGGGCCATTGTCAGACTATTTTGTTTTCTTAATTTGTAATTTGTTTTCTTTTTTCCTTTTGGATGGAACCAAAAAAAAAAATTATAGTTTTTAATAGCAAAAACATTAAATTAAGACAACTTCCACTTTTTTTTTTAACTGCTCATAAATTAATTCAAACAAATTGAATATGTGTTTGTTCAGATTTGTTTGATATTTTATCGGACTTTAAATTATATGTTTGAGCTCGACTTGTTCGACAATCGCACCAAGCTTAACGAGCCGAATACGAATCGAGCTCGAGTATTTTGATTTTTATATGAATTTATTCGAATCGAGCCGAATTCAAGTTAATCTTAATATTTCATTAAATACTAAATTATGTTCAAACTTGATTCATTATATTAACGAGCCGAGCTCGTACGAACTCTTTACTAATCGAGATCGAATCGAATATCGAATAGCTTGATTTTTCAGCCATACTCATATTTCCATACACATACTCCAATAAGATTCATTACGTATATGTATTATAATTGCAAATTAATTCAAAAAATCAAATAAGATAAAAATAATTACAAATCTAATGCAAATATCACCACATATGAGAGAATCACCGGTTCTAAATCCCTTAAAAACGTTCTACATATTCACTGAAAGAACAAAGAATCCTTGAGAAAAAGTAAAAATGATTTATAAATTAATTTCAAAACTAACTTAAATTATAAAAAATAAACATAAATATTGTAATTAAAAATTATAGAATCTCAAAAGTGGAATGAATTTCATAAAAAAAGTAAAGTTACTAAATTAATAAAAGTATAGAAAAGAGATTAATTTTTGAAACGGAATGAGTTAAAACAAAAAGTAAGATATTAAATAGGAACATGAAAGTAAATATTTTTCAAATAATATTAAATGTAATCAAACTTTGTAGTTGAATTTTTATCATTAATAAAATCTAATTAGTTCAATTATTGTTAGACCTAAGGACAAAATACTTTAATTAACTTTATTAATTTTAAATTGAATTATGTTAATTAAAAGTTAACTCTTTCATCAAAATAGTTTATACTATTTTAATACCATTATTACTAAGAATTGCAAAATGTCAAAGTTAAGGTGGCAAACAACATTATTGGTAAGGGTGACAAACAATTGACAAACATTTTCAAAGAAAATTAAAATTTTGAAACGAAAAATAACAATAAAAAAACAATACACCTGCTTTTTTATTCTTTCGTGCACTATAAATAGAGCACATTGCTCTTCCAGCTTTCATTACAAACCAATTTCTGATATTAATAAGTATTGCGCTAGAAAACATGACTTCTGGTCCAAAATATTGTTTGGCTGGGTTGTTGTTGGCCATATTGGCTCTCATATCCTTGAGTCAATCGGTGGTCTCGGAAAAAGCTATATTAATGTCATACAATCGAGCTCTAAAAGATCTAGTGTCATGCCAGGGTACTAAGACGTTATTAGTTAAAACCAATATTTCCCCGACAGACATAATTTTGGTGTGTGAGTATCTCAAGCATGTTGCATTATCCGTTAGTGTTAATCAAGACAAAACTGCTAACCGTCTTCCAGACATTGACATTTCTGCTGCCGAGCAATCCAATATCCATCTCCATCAGTAAGATTTCTCGGTCTAATATTACTATCAACTATTTTTATTTTTTTGTAATTAATAAGACAAATAAATATTACAAAGAAGAAGGGACATGCAAAATGATTGTTTAATATAAACTTAAGACCGATCATTAATTATATGTAAACTTAATGTTGAATGATGCACATTTTAGATTGAAACGCTACAAGAACTTAGAGAAGACGGCTCCGGCCCCAGGTCCAGGATATAAGAAGGCGGGCTTTCGTCCCACAACTCCAGGAAAAAGTCCAGGCGCTGGACATTAGAAGTAGAATGTCGCGTGATCCCTCCACCTCCTACTAATAATTGGTCTGGCGAGCCAGGTTCCTAATTTTAAATGTAAGGTTTTATTCTTTTTTTCAAAAATATAGTTTTCTAACTCAGTTTAATTAATTATTTTCTTGGGTTTGACGTTACAATTATTTTATTTTGAGACAGAAGCTACTGCAAAATTGGTGGAGCTCCAAGATACGAAGTTATTAGACAGATTTGTTTTGATAGTTTTGGATGTGTTTTTATTATTTTATTTTATTTTCTTTCTTCTTATTCCATTTCTTTTTGAGGGAAATTATCTTGGGTGGTGTTACACATGTACCAGTATACTTTCAGAAAGTGAATTGGAACTCATCTTATAATTGCTTCCTCAGCTATAATCAAGTGCCGTAGCTTTCTTCACCAAATTAATTTAAAGTGATTACGTTAGAACAAAAATGATAAGCAAACACTGAGAAATCAATTGAAATCTTTAACTCCTGAAGTGTATTCGTTGCAGTAATTAAATCAATTTTAGAATCTAGTAATTAAATCGAGAAAATTATCAAATTGGTCCCGTATGTGGGATCAATTGGCCAAAAAGCCCCATCTGTCTTCGGCGGATCAAAAAACCCCACATCTCCCCCTGTTTTCACCAATTTGGTCCTATGTCGCCGGCCGGAGAATTTTCCGGCCATCGGAGCTGATGTGGACGACACGTGACAAAAATAGTGGGGCCGCCTGAGACATACGGGCTTTTTTTGCCAATTGATCCCACATACGGGACCAATTTGATAATTTTCTCATTATATATATATGAAATTATTTTTCAATAAATGTAATAAATAGAATAAATATTAATGGCACATGATATAAAGAACTATAATTTAATTGAGTTTAAATTATTTGTGGCGAAAAAATTCTATCAAATGAAAAGTTGATGAGCGATAAATTTTTTAATTTTCGAGGGTGAAATTATTTATCAAATAAAGATTAGTAGAAGTTTATTACTTGCAAAAAAGATTTATTTCTTTATCCATAAAATAGATTTGCATTTATTTAACATTCAATTTCTTTATTTGACATACTATTGCTTGCAAAAAAGATTTATGGTTTGTTTTTATTTACTTAGTTGATTTTTTTTATAAAATAAAAACAATAGTATTATTCAATCAATTTAGGAGAGAAATTGAATCATTTGAAGTAAATTTAATTGATTTAGAAAATATATTTTACAAATTGATTATATCAGAAAACTAAAAATCTGACATAAATCGAAGAAATAAATCTTTTTTGCAAGCAATACATTTATACCAATCTTTATTTGATAAATAATTCTATCCTGGGAAAATAAAAATTTTATCGCTCATCAACTTTTCATTTGATAGAATTTTTTTGCCACAAATAATTTAAACTCAATTAAATTATAGTTCTTTATATCATGTGCCACTAATAGTTATTATATTTATTACATTTATTGAAAAATAATTTCATATATATATATATAATGAAAAAATTATCAAATTGGTCTCGTACGTGGGACTAATTGGCCAAAAAGTCCCATCTGTCTCAGGCGGCCCCATTATTTTTGCCACGTGTCAGCCACGTGTCGTCCACGTCAGCTCCGATAGCCGAAAAATACTCTGGATGGCGACGGAGGACCAAATTGGCAAAAACAGGGGGAGATGTGGGATTTTTTGGTCCGCCGGAGACAGATGGGGCTTTTTGGCCAATTGTTCCCACATACGAGACCAATTTAATAATTTTCTCTAATTAAATCGAACATAAATCAATATATTAAATTTGACAGAAAAACAAGAATTTGATCAATATTGATGTATCTTGGAGATAAATTTAAAAAATAAAAATCAGTTAAGTAAATATAAACAATTATAGTTATATTTTAAATAATTATTTAATAATTTGCAAATAAAATCCAAAAATTCAATTACAAGTTAACTAAATATATAAATTCAAAGAAAATAAAAATAAATTAAATCTGATTTTTTATAAAATTAGTCAATTAGGTAAAAGATATAAGTAAATTTAAAATAATATAGAATAAGTTGTTACCAGTTCCAATGTCAATTAGGTAAAAGATATAAGTACATTTAAAACAATATCGAATAAGTTGTTACCAGTTCCGATTATAAATTGCTTCTAGCTTACAAAGATCCATATAAACTATTTGTTCTAAAAATCGGAAAACAAAAAAGATCTGGAACTTTTTTGTTTAAATATAAGTTTTATAAAATTAGTTAATATGTACAAAAATATTTAGAAATCATTTAACAAATTTTAATAGGAAAAGTTATTTAATAAATATGTAATGGCCAATTACTCAAGACTTCAGTCTTGTCTAGACCTGCAAACGAGCCGAGTCGAGTCGAGTTTTGGCCTTAACGGGCATGACTTGTTACTGTTCATTCGAGCTTGAGCTTGAATTCAAGCTCGAGCTCGGCTCGAGCAGCATTCCTGAGCAGCTCATGAACATTTTTTATTTTTTATTTTTATTTCTAGTTAAAAATTATAAAATAATTATTTATTTAATTAATGTAATTGTTGTTAATAAATAACTAGATTATTAAAGAAATATTTACACATAAAATTGAAATATATATATAATTTAAAATGCTCAAGGAGCATTTATTTTTAATATATGTAATTAGTAATAATAATTACATATAGTATAATATCTGTATATATAAAATTAAAAGAATATATAATTTAAATGCTTGGGAGCCGCTTGCGAGCTCACGAGCTAAGTATTCATGAGCTTAAGCCGAGCTCGAGCCAAGCTTGGTTAAATGGAGTTTGTGTCGAGCTTTGGCTGAGCATGCTCACAAGCAGCACAATCCTTTTGTAGCGCTAGTCCTCACTAAGCTCATGGAGACTCTCAGGTCGGATAACACCATCTGGAGCTTTCTCGGCACAAGCGCAAAGCCATAAAACTTAAGGGCTAGGATTAAAATAGTATCAAATAGCAATGAGGTACACATTGTAGGAAAGTAATATTAAAAAAAATCGTGTTAATTTTGAAATTTTACTAATGTGATAAGAAAATATTTGTGTTACATAGTAGTTTCTTGATGTTTGGTTATACAATATGCATCTGAATAAACTGGAATTGAAGCTCCATTAGATGTTTCCTTATGGCTTTCTTTGGTAATAACATATCATATTTGTATAACTATTATATTGTTATGGTATCATTTACTCGATATTTATATTTGTTTATATATGCCTCACTTAATCAGGAAAGTGACTGTGGTATAATATTTAAGAGTTTTTAATCTAAATTTTTGTATTTCGAAGAGTTGTTTATTTTTAAGTAAGGCTGTTGAATTGATTGTGCTTCTTAACAGGTGAATTTAAGGTGCAATTATGATCTTCGGCCATATAAAAACTAAAATACAAAAGTATACTTGAAGAATTAGGGAATGTAACCGGTAAATTTGTTAGAGTTATGTGCATAGGGTCAAATTTAAACGAGCACCACCGATACTTGAGAAATCCAAAAATCAACAAATTATATAGAAACGTCTGTCACGGGGTTATCTTTCCATTAGCTCAAACGGTGGGCCATTTATAATACAAATGATTGAGTTATGACAAATATAATGAAGACTATCCAGAGCATACCGGTGTACGGAGCTAAAAATGGCGCAAAATAGATTATCTTGTGTTGTTATTTACCCCGTAACCTGTTATTATAAATGCACATGGTGTCGGTTATAAACATCCTCTTTCAAATACTCTCAAGCTTCATCCTTCTATTATTTTAACACTCTAAACCTTAATTTTGTGCTAATTAATCACACAAAGGAGGTCGATTTGTTGAAATGGTGTCCTTAGTTAATGTTCATTCCTCGAATAATAGTTTATATAAGATTAGTCCAGTTGTTAACTAGTGACTGAAATATTTTAAAAGCTTGTCTCAGTATGCTTGGATTGAATCAATTGGACTTGAGAGTGTAAATAGGATAAAGCGGACTTTAGAGTGTAAATAGGATGAAATGGAACACCAAGACAAATTGGATGGCGCAACAAGTCGTGAATCCAGAATTAGTTCGGGCGAAGCCGGGCCAGTCAGACACGGCTCGTGTCGGGCTGAGGGCCCACGGGCCGACTGGCTCCTTAGCGGGGTCGCTCGGTTTGGCATGTTCATTCTGTCATGAGTAAAACCTGAAGTTGTTATTGGATGAGAACTGGTTCATATCAAATTTCAAACAAAATATGGACCAGTTCATATTTGACATTATGGAAGGAGTAGTTCAGGAGAAGACTTTTGATGATGAAGAAAAAATTAATGGAGGAGAAGGAGAAAAGAAGGATGAAGGAGAAAAAGTAGTTAAAAAGGAGAAGGAAATAGAAGAAGAAAGTAAAGAAGTTGAAAAATAGAATGGGAAGATAGAGAAGGAGAGAAAGAAGAAGTTGAAAAAGAGGAGGAAGAGAAGGAAGAAAAAAAAAAGAAGGGATGAAGAGAAAAAGGATGATGATGACCATGATCAGGATGCACCTGATTAGGCCTCCAGCTCAGCTCAACCCTCAGAAGTTGAGAAATCAGAGAGGCAAGCAGCTGATAAGAGACTCTCAACCGAGAAATCCATTGCTCAAAAGTCAGCTGCACATGAGAGCTCAGCTGAAAACACCCACCAGACAGAGGCGCCTGCATATCAGCTCCCTCCTAACTTCATTGAGATGGTCAGAGCCATAGTTGAAGAAACAGTTACAAAACTTATGGCAAAAAAGGTTGAACAATAATTAATTGGGGATCAGAGACTTCAAATGTGGCTGTCGGAGAGGGGAGAGTCGCGCGCAGAGAGAAGAAAGGTGAAAAAGTCTATCAAAATCTCGTGTGATGAGATAAGATCTCTGAAGGATTTTTCTCTTTATATTTTTGAATGAAAATCGTGCAAAATCCATGAGATTTAAAATCTCTAAAAGTCTGAAGTTTTGAATACCTCAAGATTTTTAAGGAGTTTTCAAAATGTGGATTGAATATCTCAAAATTTTTAAGGACTTTTCAAAATACGGATTGAATACCTCCAAACTTTTAAAGTCCAAAAAAATCCAATACAATCTTAATCCAATACACACTTTAAGTAACATAAACGTCAGCTTCTTCCTCATTTCAACATGTCTACTACCAAAAGAGGAATAAAAAGTTTAAGACCCATTTGGATGCCGCCCGACTAGAAGCCCGACCAGAAGCCCGAAGCCTATCCAACAGTCATCGCCTAATCGCCACCGTCAAACCTCTGTTAGATTTTTTCACAAGTTAGATTCATTTTTTATTTTTTCGTAGATGTTTCTTGATGTAATGAATCAAAGAAATGACTCTTTAATAGCATGAAATAAATGTATCTTCCTTGTTGAACTCAAAAAAAGTTTGGATTTGACACATTGATTTGAAACAAAAGGTTGGATTTTTCGGAATTTGTTTATTAAACAAGTTTTATATAAAAACAACTCTTTGATATGGAATAGGTTATATTTTGCATCCAAAAAATTGGAAGAAGGTGAGCACTATTTAGTTGTCATAGGATCCAGTCTTCTTTGTAAAGAGATGGTCAAAATATTGTGCATCTAATATAATTATTTTCTGGTCTCGACTTTTGAAGTTATGAAACATATTGATGTGCGACATCACATAGTTGTTATTCCTGCTACATTTATTATTAAATATTTTGTCAAAATTATCGCTCTAAGTTTCGATCCTCTAGGTATGTTAGGAAAACAATCCCTGTATCGAAATATCTTGATAAGAGTGTTTTGACAATATGCCAATTCAGCACACAGCAAGCTGCTGTATCGATAGACCGATCAAAGTTGCTGATCCTGTATCGAAGACCTATCATCATGCCATCATACAACAACAAGAGTCTAAAAGCGCCAAGTATGGAAGATGTCCCTTCATACAGCAAACACTCCATACAATGACTTCTCCTTTATAGCCTACAACGCAAATGGTTACAGCATTCAAGCTGTGAAGTATTGAGACCTTCAATACACATCGAAACAGGACTGAAGACCATTTGGAAAGGAATCTTTGGTATTCGCTAAAGTCAAGTCCCGTTTGATAAAGAAGTATTTAAATACTGAAAGGATAAAGTATTTAAATACTGAAGCCGACAGAGATCTTCAAACCACGCAATATCCGGATCTTGGTCTATTCAAGTCAACTATCTAGTTGTCACGGAATCTTGCTCAACGGATCTATTTCCAACGGATCCATTCAGCAGCTATATATATCTCCAGAGTTTGAAGATCTGGTAAACTGAGCAACAACAGCCAACAAGTGCTTACACGAATAATCAGAGCAAACATATTTCTTCAAATATACTGCATATTCAGAGAGAAGAAATATCTAAAGTGCTCAACCTTGAACAACACATTATCAGCTGAAGATCGAGAAAGTCAAGTTGTTGTTCAAACCATCGTTCTATCATTGAACAAACTCATCAGCCCTGTGTGGACTGAGAAAGCATTGCTTTTCCCGAACTGTGTGTGACGGACTTGCATTGAAGAGACAAAGCTTCGGAACTGTGTGTGAAGAAGTTAGTCAAGTGAAAGCCTAAACCAATCAGTGTGAACGGTTGAAAGCTTCAATCATTGTATCAATCTGTGTGAACGATACATTGATAGGTTTGATTATAAATACGTAGTTGTGTACGTAGTATTTATAATAAACTTTTTAACTCCTGTGTGGAGGACCAGTGGACGTAGAAGGGTTTACCTCGAACCACTTTAATTACCGTGTCATTTACCTTCTGCATTTACTGTTTTAATATTTGTGATTATCTTTAAGTATACACTTCATATCTAGTTGCTGTATTTAGAGCAACTTACTTTAACAAGACTTCCGTTACGCACTCAGATTTGAAAATCGAACAGCCTGTTGTTTAAAACACTTTCCAAGCTGTATTCTGTATACTTAGTGGTCAACAAGTGGTGTCAGAGCGGTTGATTCTAAAAAGAATCAGTCGCATTTTTTTATTGAACCAGATCCTTAAATCACTTATTTTTGTAAAACAGTCTTTTTCTTCCTTATATTCTCATATGGATACATCAATGATCAATAAAGTTCTTATGTTTTCTATTAACGAATTTGATGATTGAAGAATTAGGATGGAGGCTTATCTTGCAACAATGCACGAAGAGATGATTTTTGTCATACATGATGTCCCCATAAAGATCATGAAGGTAAATCCGGCCCCAAGAATTGAAGGCCAGGCTCATGCAGAGATGCTCGAGAAAGAGCGCGAATAATGGACTTCTGACGAAAGAAAGCGCGCCAACCTCGACAATGTCGCGAAGAATGCGCTATTTGTCACTCTTAACAAAGGCACGTTCTCTAAGGTAAAGAGCTGCAAATCAGCTAAGGATATCTGGGATAAACTCAAGTTAATTTGTGAGGGAACTGAGCTCTCAAAAGAAAACAAGATTTCAAAATTAACTCAGCAATTTGAATCTTTTGAAATGAAACCAACTGAAACACTTGAGGAACTTGACCTCAGATTCACTGGTATTGTTGGTGAACTTGAAGCATTAGGCAAAATTTATACCCAAAGGGAGAAAAACCTAAAATTTTTCAAATCTTTCCCTGCCCGATGGGACATTAAGACCACAACTATACGTGTGTCGTGAAATCTTAGTGAAATATCTACTTTTGATCTCTTTTTTGACCTCAAAGCATTTGAGTACGATATAGACAGGAGAGAGAAAGCTGAAGAATCTCCCGCCAGGACTACAACCTTAGCCACTGTATCCAACCGAAGACACAGCATGCCGAGTTCATCAAAGCCCACTTATAAGAATGCTGACAGCGACGATGACATCCTGTCGCAAGACGAAATGGCGCTCCTCATGCATAAGTTCAAGAAGTTTATCAAGCAGTTGGGAAAGACTCCATACAGGCCCAAACCTGTTCACAAGGTAAGTACCGAAACTTTCTCTGGTGATGTTAACCTATGTTATAATTGCAGGAAACCAGGACATTACGCAAATAAATGTCCTCATCCCAAAGTTAAAAGGTTGCCGGAAGCCGAGCAACAAGAAAAGAATGAAAGAAGACGTGCTTGAAAAACAAGCTCAAGGCCCTGATTGGTGAATCAGAAGCCTCCCCCGCACCATCTAAATCCGAAGAATGTCTTCAGATAGTCACCGACAGTGATTCATCTGATGATGATTTCGAAGATAAATCCTATATGTACTTTATGGCCAAGGACATTCCGGAAGATGAAGATAACGATGATGAGGTAAGCTCAACCTCAGCTATTCCTTCCAATGCATCTCATACTTTTGCAAACATGATGAATGAGTTTAAGAACATTCAAAAATCCCATGAGACATTCAAAAATGAAAATATGCAGCTAACTTAGAGCTGAAAGAAGAAAACGAGTTGCTGAAAGTAAATTACGAAAATATGTCTCTTGATTGTGAAAACAGCAAAGTCGAGTATGAAAAACTCATGGAGAGCAATCATCAACTTGCTCATGAACTAAGTGAGAGTAAATCTCATAGTGAAAGCAATACAAATGATTTTGTTCTGCTTCAAGCCAAAGTAAAAACTCTCGAAAAATGTGAAGGAGAACTTGAGACCATTCTGAAATCTTTCGAGAGATTATCTAAAGGAATGGAAGAAATTCCAAGCATTGGGCAACATGCTCAGGATAAAAGTGGCTTAGGATACAACTCATTTTCCAATAAAGGAAAAACTAGTACTTTGTTCGTCAGGGGTGTGGAACCCATTCCTATATCGGAAGAAGTTCCTAGTCCTGTGAAGGAACCCGTTACACCGTGAACAGCAAAAGCTGCCATTCCGCCACCACAGTTATATTCCAGATAGCGGAATCACCAGCCATTCAGACCTGTAAGGCGTATCCAACAGCATGCTCCCCGATCATATCAACAGCGCCAACAACCATTCAGAAAGAAGGCTGTATCCAAATATCAAAGGCCCACACGGCAGTACTTTCAGTACAACATGCCTAGATATTGGATACAGGAGCCGCGTTATCCCTCGCGAAAGCAAATATCCTCACAGTATCAACAACAGCTTTGGGAATTTAACTGGAGACCCAGAAGGCAAGCTGTAAGGCCGAAGAAAATGGCTCCACCTCCAAGACGGCATTTGTACTGAACTAATAATAACCCTGAATTTTACATGCATAATAACTATCATGGTTATAGCAACTACGTACATGCCCCACGTATAAATCGCAACTACGGACCTAAACCATCCTACCTAAAGGCACTAACATCCATGGACCCAACAATCAAAGGGGACCTAAATATACCTAATTTGTTTGTATACAGGACATTTTGGAGAAGGACATCTGGTACTTCGACAGCGAATGTTCCCAGCACATGATAGGAGATAAAAGCAAGCTGTCAGATTACGTAGAAGGTCACGGTCCAAAAGTGCGCTTCGGTGATAAATCTAAAGGAAGAACAAGAGGGAAGGGAACCCTACTTGTAGGAAAATTCAAAGTCACCGATGTAGATTATGTTGAAGGCTTACAGTACAATCTACCTAATATTAGTCAGTTCTGTGACAAACAGTTCTCGGTGAAGTTCTATATAGATCACTGTAGAGTCAAGTACATCCTGACCAAAGAGGTTGTGCTCACAGGAAGCAGATCAGGTATTATGTATATTGCTGACTTGATGCCTACGAGCTCCACAATTCCTTATTTTTTTGCCAAAGGGACTGCAGATCTAAGCTGGCTATGGCACAAGAGGATGTCACACGTCAACTTCAAGACTATCAACAAACTCTCCAGACAGGGAATGGTTAGAGGATTTCTAAATGTTTCATTCCAAAAAGACAGCATATGTGAACCCTGTCAGAAAGGCAAGCAAATCAAGACCACCCTGAAAAGCAAATCCTACCTTTCCACCCACACACTTTTGGAAATGCTACATATGGATCTCTATGGTCCTGTAGACCCAGTAAGTTTGGGAGGTAAGAAATACTGTCTTGTTATTGTTGATGATTATTCCAGGTATGCTTGGACAATTTTTCTAAGCAAGAAGAAGGAAACAACATCAAAACTGCCCGAGCACCTGAGAAAGCTTCAAAATGAAAAAGGGTCGAGTATCGTGTCCATTCGTTCCGACAGAGGTACAAAATTTACTAACCGCTTTATAGAGCAATACTGTTCGGAAAATGGGATACAACACGAATATTCAGCTGCCCATACACCTCAACAAAATGGTGTTTCCGATCGAAAGAACAGGACGCTGAAGGAAGCAACAAGAACAATGATTGCCGCAAGCAAGTTGCCACAGCGTTTCTGGGGCGAAGCCACCAATACAAACGTCTTTATACACAAAACCGTCAGATCATCAACAAGCATCACAACAAAACAGCATACGAGGTATGGAACAACAAAACTCCGCTAGTTTCGTACTTTCACATTTTTGGATGCAGGTGTTACGTTTTGAACAACGGTAAGGATCAACTTAGAACCTTCGATGAGAAATCGGATGAAGGGATATTTGTAGGATATTCCTCTATTAGCAAAGCTTACAGGATCTTCAATAAAAGGAAGCTAACAATTGAGGAATCAGTTCATGTAGTGTTCGATGAACCTCACCATGATCCTACAGGAGTAGAAGACCTTTCTCAGAACATCCAACAACTTTCCATTGTTGATCCACCAACTCCTATAGAACCTGTCGTTGACCTAGAAATAAACCCCACAGCTGTAAGAACTAACGTAGATGAATCCGATGTTGTACAAGCTGAAGCCGAAACTACAGCAACTCAAAATACAGTATGGGACCCCGAATTAGAACCCGACAGAAGATGGTTGAGAGATCACCCACAAGAGTTGATCATAGGAAACATTGATGCTGGTGTTTCTACCCGTAGGAGAATACGGAGTACACAAGGAAATGTACTATGTGCACAAGAAGACCCCGAGTCAGAGATATCTCCATTTCTTGAATGGAAATCTCAATCCGAGCTTAGAAGACTTAATATGTGCACTATTACTGTATTCTTAGCCCAATCCGAACCTGTTTCTAACAAAGAAGCTCTCAACAACTCTCATTGGATCACATCTATGGAAGAAGAGTTTAACGGTTTCGAAAGAAACAACGTATGGTATCTTGTACCCAGACCAACTCATCAATCCGTAATTAGAACCAAATGGGTATTTAGAAACAAGAAGGATAGAAATGGACTCATTATTAGGAATAAATCCCGACTAGTCGCCCAAGGCTACAGACTGGAA
The DNA here is from genome assembly GCA_033398695.1 of Orobanche coerulescens. Lineage (NCBI taxonomy): Eukaryota > Viridiplantae > Streptophyta > Magnoliopsida > Lamiales > Orobanchaceae > Orobanche > Orobanche coerulescens. The sequence goes on from CM065813.1 coordinate 29,101,435, forward strand.
GAAGGCATATACTACGATGAGACATTTGCCCCTGTAGCCAGACTAGAATCCATTAGGATATTTTTAGCCTTTGCCACCCATAAGAGCTTCATTGTATATCAGATGTACGTCAAAGTGTATTCCTGAATGGAGACCTTGCCGAAGAAGTATATGTTGAACAACCACCAGGGTTTGTCAATCCAGAAGGCGAAGACCTAGTATACAGGCTAAAGAAAGCGCTGTATGGACTTAAGCAAGCCCCTAGAGCATGGTATGAGACTCTGTCCCAGTATCTAACCGATAATGGATTCGAGAAAGGTGTTGTGGACAAGACATTATTCAAAATACAAGAAGGTGATGACCTTCTAATGGTTCAAATATATGTAGACGATATATTTGGTTCAACTAACCTTGCTTTGTGTCAAAGGTTCTCTCATCTCATGCAAAGTAAATTTGAAATGAGTTTGATGGGAGAACTTAGTTATTTCCTAGGATTGTAGGTAAAGCAGTTGCCTACAGTGATTTTCTTCAACCAAGAAAAATACAGCAAGGAGCTTCTCAACAAGTTTGCAATGAATACTTCCAAATCATCGTCAACCCCCATGAGCACTTCCGTGCAAATTAGTTCTGATGAAGCTGGAAAGCCAGTTTATCAATCACTCTACAGGAAGCTTATTAGCTCACTCCTGTACCTAACAGCTAGCAAGCCCAATATCCAGTTTGCTGTAGGAGTGTGTGCACGATATCAAGTAGCACCTAAAGAATCACACTTTGCAACAGCCAAACGAATCTTGAAATACGTCAAAGGAACAGTCGATGTAGGACTGTGGTATCCTAAAGAAGACGGATTCGATTTAGTTGGCTACAACAGCTCAGATCTCGGAGGTTGCAAGCTAGATAGGAAGAGTACAAGTGGAACTTGTCACTTTCTTGGACCTAGTCTTTTGTCTTGGTTTAGCAAGAAACAATTGGCAAACTCGCTTTCAACAGCTGAATCAGAATACTATGCTGCTGGTAGTTGTTGTATGCAGATTCTTTGGATGCAACAACAGCTGTCAGACTATGGAATTGAAGCCAAATAAATGCTGATTATGTGCGATAGCACGAGTGCAATTGCTATCACACACAACCCTGTATTGCACTCGCACACCAAGCATATTCACATGAAGCATCACTTCATTAGGAATCATGTTGAGAACAAGGATGTTCTGGAAAAAGTTCATATAAATATCCAGTTAGCCGACATCTTTACCAAACCTCTCGACACAGCAAGATTCTGCATGCTTCGACATGAATTAGGATTGCTACAGCCTAACTCCCTGTAAGTTTTTAATGCTTTTACTCAGCAAATTGAGGGGGAATGCTGTAAGACCCAAGAATATAGTATCCACCGTTAGTTATCTGTACAATCAGTCTATCAGAACAGCACTGTAGGAACAAAGAGACATGAATTATCCTACAACTGACGTGTGCAATAATTAAGGGGGAATACAGTATGACCCATAATACATCATTAATCCGAAAGCTGCTGTATGGAATTGAAACCCATATATTCCTTTTAAGGGGAAATGTTGTATTTTCGCGGATACAGCACATACTATGGGAAATCAATTATCATGTTATCTATTTTTTTTAAACGATCTTTGTGTCCACGTGCCCTGTTTTATTTAAAAAGTATTTTGCATTAAATGCTTTACACGACATCTGGACATCGGTATCTTCAAAGCCGCGATGTTTCATATTATTTTATTAATTTTACACCGCTGTTTCTTACAATAAGGGTAATTTGATAAGTCAGAAGTGGGACCTGCTCTTATTTTAAAATTAGATGGATAAGTTGTACCGGTTACACTCAGTCCATCGTGGTCGTTCATTTTAAACATCGGTTTCCATCCCTTAAATCTGACCGTTCATTATCTGTAAACCCTTCTTCGCCGCCCACTATAAAAGGACTCTAAATGCCAGTTGAGACTCTTTACACTTTCTGCATATTGAACGAGTCCTTGAGCATACAGCCTACAAGTCTTTTTGTTTTTACAATATTTACATTTAAGAAATACTGTCTTGTTATTGTTGATGATTATTCCAGGTATGCTTGGACAATTTTTCTAAGCAAGAAGAAGGAAACAACATCAAAACTGCCCGAGCACCTGAGAAAGCTTCAAAATGAAAAAGGGTCGAGTATCGTGTCCATTCGTTCCGACAGAGGTACAAAATTCACTAACCGCTTTATAGAGCAATACTGTTCGGAAAATGGGATACAACACGAATACTCAGCTGCCCATACACCTCAACAAAATGGTGTTGCCGATCGAAAGAACAGGACGCTGAAGGAAGCAACAAGGACAATGATTGCCGCAAGCAAGTTGCCACAGCGTTTCTGGGGCGAAGCCACCAATACAGCGTGTTATACACAAAACCGCTGTATTATCAACAAGCATCACAACAAAACAGCATACGAGGTATGGAACAACAAAACTCCGCTAGTTTCGTACTTTCACATTTTTGGATGCAGGTGTTACGTTTTGAACAACGGTAAGGATCAACTTAGAACCTTCGATGAGAAATCGGATGAAGGGATATTTGTAGGATATTCCTCTATTAGCAAATCTTACAGGATCTTCAATAAAAGGAAGCTAACAATTGAGGAATCAGTTCATGTAGTGTTCGATGAACCTCACCATGATCCTACAGGAGTAGAAGACCTTTCTCAGAACATCCAACAACTTTCCATCGTTGATCTACCAACTCCTATAGAACCTGTCGTTGACCTAGAAATCAACCCCGCAGCTGTAAGAACTAACGTAGATGAAGCCGATGTTGTACAAGCTAAAGCCGAAACTACAACAACTCAAAATACAGTATGGGACCCCGAATTAGAACCCGACAGAAGATGGTTGAGAGATCACCCACAAGAGTTGATCATAGGAAACATTGATGCTGGTGTTTCTACCCGTAGGAGAATACAGAGTACACAAGGAAATGTACTATGTGCACAAGAAGACCCCGAGTCAGAGATATCTCCATTTCCTGAATGGAAATCTCAATCCGAGCTTAGAAGACTTAATATGTGCACTATTACTGTATTCTTAGCCCAATCCGAACCTGTTTCTAACAAAGAAGCTCTCAACAACTCTCATTGGATCACATCTATGGAAGAAGAGTTTAACGGTTTCGAAAGAAACAACGTATGGTATCTTGTACCCAGACCTACTCATCAATCCGTAATTAGAACCAAATGGGTATTTAGAAACAAGAAGGATAGAAATGGACTCATTATCAGGAATAAATCCTGACTAGTCGCCCAAGGCTACAGACTGGAAGAAGGCATAGACTACGATGAGACATTTGCCCCTGTAGCCAGACTAGAAGCCATTAGGATATTTTTAGCCTTTGCCACCCATAAGAGCTTCATTGTATATCAGATGGACGTCAAAAGTGTATTCCTGAATGGAGACCTTGCCGAAGAAGTATATGTTGAACAACCACCAGGGTTTGTCAATCCAGAAGGAGAAGACCTAGTATACAGGCTAAGGAAAGCGCTCTATGGACTTAAGCAAGCCCCTAGAGCATGGTATGAGACTCTGTCCCAGTATCTAACCGATAATGGATTCGAGAAAGGTGTTGTGGACAAGACCTTATTCAAAATACAGGAAGGTGATGACCTTCTAATGGTTCAAATATATGTAGACGATATATTTGGTTCAACTAACCTTGCTTTGTGTCAAAGGTTCTCTCATCTCATGCAAAGTAAATTTGAAATGAGTTTGATGGGAGAACTTAGTTATTTCCTAGGATTGCAGGTAAAGCAGTTGCCTACAGTGATTTTCTTCAACCAAGAAAAATACAGCAAGGAGCTTCTCAAAAAGTTTGCAATGAATACTTCCAAATCATCGTCAACCCCCATGAGCACTTCCGTGCAAATTAGTGCTGATGAAGCTGGAAAGCCAGTTTATCAATCACTCTACAGGAAGCTTATTAGCTCACTCAATACCTAGCAAGCCCAATATCCAGTTTGCTGTAGGAGTGTGTGCACGATATCAAGTAGCACCTAAAGAATCACACTTTGCAACAGCCAAACGAATCTTGAAATACGTCAAAGGAACAGTCGATGTAGGACTGTGGTATCCTAAAGAAGGCGGATTCGATTTAGTTGGCTACAGCAGCTCAGATCTCGGAGGTTGCAAGCTAGATAGGAAGAGTACAAGTGGAACTTGTCACTTTCTTGGACCTAGACTTGTGTCTTGGTTTAGCAAGAAACAATTGGCAAACTCGCTTTCAACAGCTGAATCAGAATACTATGCTGCTGGTAGTTGTTGTATGCAGATCCTTTGGATGCAACAACAGATGTCAGACTATGGAATTGAAGCCAAAGAAATGCTGATTATGTGCGATAGCACGAGTGCAATTGCTATCACACACAACCCTGTATTGCACTCGCACACCAAGCATATTCACATGAAGCATCACTTCATTAGGAATCATGTTGAGAACAAGGATGTTCTGGAAAAAGTTCATACAAATATCCAGTTAGCCGACATCTTTACCAAACCTCTCGACACAGCAAGATTTTGCATGCTTCGACATGAATTAGGATTGCTACAGCCTAACTCCCTGTAAGTTTTTAATGCTTTTACTCAGCAAATTGAGGGGGAATGCTGTAAGACCCAAGAATATAGTATCCACCGTTAGTTATCTGTACAATCAGTCTATCAGAACAGCACTGTAGGAACAAAGAGACATGAATTATCCTACAACTGATGTGTGCAATAATTAAGGGGGAATACAGTACGACCCATAATACATCATTAATCCGAAAGCTGCTGTATGGAATTGAAACCCATATATACCTTTTAAGGGGGAATGTTGTATTTTCGCGGATACAGCACATACTATGGGAAATCAATTATCATGTTATCTATTTTTTTAAAACGATCTTTGTGTCCACGTGCCCTGTTTTATTTAAAAAGTATTTTGCATTAAATGCTTTACACGACATCTGGACATCGGTATCTTCAAAGCCGTGATGTTTCATATTATTTTATTAATTTTACACCGCTGTTTCTTACAATAAGGGTAATTTGATAAGTCAGAAGTGGGACCTGCTCTTATTTTAAAATTAGATGGATAAGTTGTACCGGTTACACTTAGTCCATCGTGGTCGTCCATTTTAAACATCGGTTTCCATCCCTTAAATCTGACCGTTCATTATCTGTAAACCCTTCTTCGCCGCCCACTATAAAAGGACTCTAAATGCCATTTGAGACTCTTTACACTTTCTGCATATTGAACGAGTCCTTGAGCATACAGCCTACAAGTCTTTTGTTTTTACGATACAGCAGCTTGCTATATGCTGGATTGGCATATTGTCAAAAGATTTTAAAAGGAAGACTTGGCAAATTATCAAAAAGGGGGAAATTGTTGGGAGAACAATCCCTATATTGAAAGATCTTGATAAGAGTGTTTTGACAATATGCCAATCCAGCATATAGCAAGCTGCTGTATCGATAGACCGATCGAAGTTGCTGATCCTGTATCGAAGACTTATCATCATGCCATCATACAGCAACAAGAGTCTAAAAGCGCCAATTATAGAAATTGTCCCTTCATACAGCAAACATTCCATACACGGACTTCTCCTATATAGCCTACAGCGCAAATGGTTACAGCATTCAAGCTGTGAAGTATTGAGACCTTCAATACACATCGAAACAGGACTGAAGACCGTTTGGAAAGGAATCTTTGGTATTCGCTAAAGTCAAGTCCCATTTGATAAAGAAGTATCTAAATACTGAAAGGATAAAGTATTTAAATACTGAAGCCGACAGAGATCTTCAAACCACGCAATATCCGGATCTTGGTCTATTCAAGTCAACTATCTAGTTGTCATGGAATCTTGCTCAACGGATCTATTTCCAACGGATCCATTCAGCAGCTATATATATCTCCAGAGTTTGAAGATCAGGTAAAACTGAGCAACAACAACCAACAAGTGCTTATACGAATAATCAGAGCAAACATATTTCTTCAAATATACTGCATATTCTGAGAGAAGAAATATCTAAAGTGCTCAACCTTGAACAACACATTATCAGCTGAAGATCGAGAAAGTCAAGCTGTTGTTCAAACCATCGTTCTATCATTGAACAAACTCATCAGCCCTGTGTGGACTGAGAAAGCATTGCTTTTACCGAACTGTGTGTGACGGACTTGCATTGAAGAGACAAAGCTTCGGAACTGTGTGTGAAGAAGTTAGTCAAGTGAAAGCCTAAACCAATCTGTGTGAACGGTTGAAAGCTTCAATCATTGTATCAATCTGTGTGAACGATACATTGATAGGTTTGATTATAAATACGTAGTTGTGTACGTAGTATTTATAATAAACTTTTTAACTCCTGTGTGGAGGACGAGTGGACGTAGAGGGGTTTACCTCGAACCACTTTAATTACCGTGTCATTTACCTTCTGCATTTACTGTTTTAATATTTGTGATTATCTTTAAGTATACACTTCATATCTAGTTGCTGTATTTACAGCAACATACTTTAACAAGACTTCCGTTACGCACTCAGATTTGAAAATCGTACAGCCTGTTGTTTAAAACACTTTTCAAGCTGTATTTTGTATACTTAGTGGCCAACAAGGTAAGATATATGTTCTAATACAGTGAAGGTTTTCCTTACAAAAAATCATAATTACCAATCTAATTAATAAGTTTTTTATTTCTCAGTAACAGAGCTGTAATTCGGGCCGGACGGCAAAAATCATAATTACCAATCTAATTAATAAGTTTTGTATTTCCCAGTAATAGAGCTGTAATTCGGGCCGGGCGGCTCGCGAGCACACCCGACTCGAACTCGTTTAACTGGGCTCGACTAGACTCGTTTACTTAAACGAGCCGAGTTCGGGCAGAGGTTCCGGCTCGTTTAGTTAAACGAACCGTCTCGACTCGATTAGTGAAGTTAAACGAGCCGAGTTCGGACAGATGTTTGGGCCCGATTAAGTGTAAAATTAAACTAGCCGGCTGTAATACCCCCAGATCGAACCGGGAATATTACACACCGCAGACCCTCTCCGTGAGGATCCACCAGGCTAGACATCAAAACAACATATTACATTACATACCGACGAATCAAAATAACGAACCAATAGACCGATTTGGTCTTTCGACACTGACTTACAAATAAAAATACATAAACTCATCCAGACTCATACCCACGCAAGGGTAAAATAATTACCATCACAAACAATAAGACAGCGGAAAAGACAATACAATGGACTCCGACTAACTGAACCCAAAACTGGCCTTCGTGTGATTAGTATCATTTGTCTTTCATCATCCCTCGTACCGATCCTGTCTTGCTCCCAAAAACCTGCGTGTACCTGGACACAATACAGATATCCACCCCCCGATTACTCGGGGGTTAGTAAAACTCCACTGTTTCGCTAGTGCAAGTATAAATTGCAAATACGAGCCATACACAACACATTTCGAGAATATAACGAAAGACTTCCCGAGATATATTTAGTTAAAAATAGTTCAAGTCTTGAAAGCAGAAACGAAGCAAGTAAGCATTTTGAAAATATTTCCAAATATCGGGAGTTTTGAAAACATCAGAAATCGAAAAGTTCTTAATTCCTCGAAAGCCATTTAGGGTCACAGCCCCAAAGTTCATTTTCCAAAATACAAAGCCGTTTAACAAAACACGGGGTCTACGACCCAACCATTCCGGTCACAAAACACAGGGTCCACGACCCGATCATCCACTTCAATTCACTTACAAGGACACATTACACATAACACATTATTCCTATGCCATTCTAGCCAAGCACCAAGACTCGATATATAATGTCTCTCGACCCTGAGCACAAAGCATTGTGATACTCCGGACAATATCACAATTAACGAAAACATCAACGTCATCCTCAAGATGAAAACCACAACTGGTAACCCGCGGCCGTACCCCTTAGTATCGACCCCCAGACATCCCGTCGGACACTCCGGGTGGGAAACCACTTCCGCGGCCGTACCCCTTAGTATCGACCCCCAGACATCCCGTCGGACACTCCGGGTGGAAGTTCATCCACACACGCACCCAAGTCCACTTCCGCGGCCGTACCCCTTAGTATCGACCCCTAGACATCCCGTTGGACACTCCGGGTGGAAGGAACAACACACACACGTTCCAAAATCACAGTTGCAAACCACAAGCCTCGAAGGTCAATCACAGTATATATAGTCGAGGTACCTTACTAGAATGGCCAGTTCATCCATCATATACTCACGACCAAGTAACGATACGATTCATGCTAGAATTTCAACGATGCAGCTAGTACCAATAACATAGCAACGAGGGAAAAATACCTATCCAACCACGCCGAACGACACAATGAGACAGGATCATCAATAGGCATACGTTCCATACATATCTCAAGGAAAGGTTAAGCTATAAATCCACAACGTAATAATCACACAAAACGATACCCCACACATACTTAGACAAGCATATTTAACAACGAAATCATACGAGTCATCTTTTAAGGAAGTATTGAACAGCATATCAATTCCTTTGAAAGTTAATTATAGGCATTCATAAATCACATATCGTAAATTACCAACTAATATATCAACAAAACACGTAATGTATGGGCAAGATACTTGCCTCGATAATCGATACCGGACACTCCTACAATCACGGCTCAGTCGGGACACCTCGAACACCTACTCGTTAAAACCAGCTCGTTTAGCTAAACGAGCCGTCTCGACTCGACTCGTGAAATTAAACGAGTCAAGTTCGGGCAGAGGTGCAGGCTCGATTAGTTAAACGAGCCGACTCGACTCGACTAGATTAACCTCGGCTCGTTTAGTGCCCAACTCGAAACTTGGCTCGCTCGGCCCGCATTACAGCCCTACCCAGTAAGATGTATTTTTGGTAAATTTCTGTTCTAAGACGACTAAGGTAGCGCCTGGGCTGGGAGGTGGTATATATTTAGAACAGTGCTGTCTACCGATTCACTGTTGTGGAGATACTAAATTCTGAAATGTTCAAGAATTTTAGACAGTTTAAGAATGTGTTATGTGACGTGGTGTTGTTATTATACTTATTATCTTATGTACGTGTTTTTTTTGGCGTATATTTTCCTTTTATTATGGGGTGCACTGCGATATGTGTACTTTGAGAAATAAGGAGAGATGATGCCGAAATTTTCACTACCACAAAATAAAAAGGTATTCTATTAAAATCACATTAAACAAACAAACATTCTTGAATGAGAGGATCCTTACCAAAATCAGGCAGGAGCAGTTGACAGGAATGCACACATTCAACTTATATTCTCGTAATTGTCTTCTTATAATACGAATGTGATTTGTTAGTCCACGTTGTTATCGTGTACTTTATTCAGGATATTTGAAAATGAGTTTTAACTTTAGTTGAATGTATAGATATATGGATGATGGTTACCTGACCCAATAATCTATTGAGGGGCTTGAGTGTTTTATAAAATGGGCTACTTCACATCAGAAATGGATTGACCAGACAAAAGTTTAGTGTCTCTGTGCTCTTGTTAAATGTCAGAGTCTTAGAGTTTTTCGATGTCGATACGATAAAATATCATCTTAGACATAAATATATTTTTAAGGGACTACTGTATTTGGACTTCTCATGGAGAAATCAATCTAATCACAACTGTCAAACGGATATGAACGATAATGTAGAGGAGTCATTGAATCATGAGGACCAAAGGTTCTATGATATGTCGAAAGTTGCAAATCAACCATTATGGCCTATTGTGGTAAACATTTGTAGTTACCATTAGTCGCTCAACTCATGAGTTTAAAGTCGGAGAACCGTATGTCTGATAAATTTTATGATCATCTTGATCTAATTAAAGAGATATGTGCTGAAAAGTAATCTCGTAACAGATAATTCTATAGCATCAAAAAGTTATAGTGGAGTATTGGTTACGTATCGGAATAGTAGATAGTTATCCCAAAGGTTATATGATATACTAGGGGAGAAAACTTGGATATGAGCACTTCTAAGTTTTGTAATCGCATATTGAATATGTCATTGAGGATGGTATTACGCATAGTAGATGACTAATGCTGCATATAAGAAAATGTACTAATTTTCTTTAACTTCGAGGTTGCAGATGGTGTATGCCTCTAAAGCTATTGCAAAAGATTTGAGGTGGCATGCTGAACATGTCATTGATGATGGTATTATGCATCACTCATCCGATACTGGAAAATATATGAGGTGGCAATAATATTTCTTATAGCATGTGATACTTACATCTTACAATATGTTGTTGGAATAATTCGATACTTGCACGTGTATTACAAATAATATTCTGAACTTAACTACAACAAAGAACAGAAAGATAAATATTACAGTTGAAATGAACGAACAATTTTAATAAACGACAGAAGATCGTCCGAAGCTAGAGCTTCTGCCCGCAAGACGAGAATACGCCCCGGTAGTGCTCACGGTGAAGCGGCTCGTCCCCAAAGGTTAAAACGATCTGAACGTCTCGGCAGTAGCAGCACCGCAAACTGATCGAGCACCTGCGAACTGGACTGGAACGAAGACTGAACTGTATATGATATGATAAAATGCACTGATTTTCGTGTGTTTGCAATGAACAGAATGATGACATATATATAGCACTCCTTGATCATGTGAAGGGACTCATAGCCATTACTCCTGCCATGATGGTGCCATGATGGCTGGCGGCTTCAGACGCCCAAAGGGCTGGTCGGATGAAGAGTCTTGCCAACTCAAGAGTCAAGCCAACTCAAGAGTCTTGTCCATACCAAAAGGCTAGTGGACTTACGGATTTGGGCCAAAAAGATAAGCCCAAACACCAGGCCAAAGCACCAATTGCCAAGATCCAAGTCCTGGGCCTGGACTGAGCCCGAGCCCGTGCCCGTGCCCGACCCGACCCGACCCGGACGGACGGTCGGTCAGTCGGCGGCGGCGCCGCGTGTGTGTGTGTGTGTGCGCGAGGACACCCATACACACCAACCCACTTGTTATTAAGCCCATAAAGGCAAAGACTTTAAATACAAGTCAAAACATCCATCCACAATCAATGTGGGATAACTAACATCATGTTAGTTCCTACTCCAACATCCAACTTTAACATATAATATCTCACTCACCGGAAATCGGTTTAGAAATATTAAATATACCACGTTCATCTACTCATGACGTAGATTAACATTCAATAAATATTTTAATTAAATAATAATTATTTAATTAACAATATTTATTCTTAATAAATGGATAATTACTAAACCATTTCCAACAATCCCCCACATGAGTGAGAATGCCAATGCAAAATGAATGCAAATGCATAGTTCAGTCCTCAAGAGACAATATTGCATTTGGCTAGGTGGCTTGTGACCTTGAACCTATCCATTGTCAACATCATCGAGTATACTGGCGGCATAGTGGCCATGAAAACCTTGAACTAGTCCTCCATGGTGTATACTGAGACAATAATATAGACACAATATCATCTCAATTCCTTCCGTTCTAACGTTTTGTGTCCTTTTCGGCCTTGGACACCCCTTTGGATTCATAAGTGTATCAACTGAAGCGGCCCTCACTTCACACTTATATAGGTGATTCTTATTCCCAAGTATCCTACTATACTTGACCTCTCCGAGGTAATCAAGAATCATTAAAAATCATAAGACTTAACCTCACCACATGTAGGTAAACAATCACTCACTGTTCTCAGAGAATAGGTATGTTTGAGTGTTTTAACACACGGATTATTATAACTTCGTTATCCCATTGAACCAAGCTCTTGGGATCCTCCAATCTACAAGGTTGGGTTTCCGCTATAATCATCCTTAAGATGTGGATTTAACACCCATTCCCTCTAACAATTTATACATTTGATCTCGATTAATACTCTTCGTCAGCGGATCCGCCAGATTATCTATTGACCTTACATAGTCAATTAAGATAATCCCACTCAAGATCAAATGTCTCACGGCATTATGTCGTCGACGAATATGTCGAGACTTACCGTTATAAAACATATTTTGTGCCCGTCCAATAGCAGCTTGGCTATCACAGTGTATCAACACAGATGGCACAGGTCTCGTCCAACATGGAATATCCTCGAGGAAATTTTTAAGCCATTCAGCATCTTCACCAGCTTTATCCAAAGCTATGAATTCAGATTCCATGGTAGACCTAGCAATACAAGTTTGTTTCTTGGACTTCCAAGATACAGCACCACCTCCAATAGTGAACACATATCCACTCGTAGAAAATGAGTCTTTCGATTCGGATATCCAATTAGCATCACAATACCCTTCAAGTAAAACAGGCTCTCTTGAATAATGAATCACAAAGTTCTGAGTATATTTTAAATAACTCAGTACTCGTTCTAGAGCCCTCCAATGTTCTTTACTTGGATTAGCTGTGTAGCTACTCAACTTGTGAACCGAACATGCTATATCAGGACGGGTAAAATTTGACAGATACATCAAACTCCCAATAATCTTAGCATATTCATCTTGACCCACAGGTTCACCCTTATGATAATTCAGATGAACATTCGGTTCCCAAGGAGTCTTAGCAATAGGTTTATCAAAAGCGTTGAATTTCCTTAACACTTTCTCAACATAATGAGATTGCCTCAAAGCAATTCCGTTAGGCATTTTCAGAATCTTAATTCCAAGAATAGTATCAGCCAAACCCATGTCTTTCATGCTAAAATTCTTACTTAGCATTCGTTTCGTTTCACCAATCACACGAGAGTTGCTACCCATTATCAAAATGTCATCTACATATAGACAAACAATGACGTAATTGTCACCCATTTTCTTAACATAGACACATTTGTCACTCTCATTGATATTGAAACCATTTGACAACATCACTTCGTCAAATTTCAAATGCCACCGCAGAGGTGCTTGTTTCAAACCATATAAAGACCGTTGTAGTTTGCATACCATGTGCTCTTTCCTGTGCGCAAACCCTTCCGGTTGTTTCATATAGATTTCATCTTCTAGCTCCCCATACAAGAATGCAGTCTTAACATCCATTTGATGAATCTCGAGATTGCGTAAAGCAGCAATAGTGAGTAGCACCCTAATAGAAGTAAGTCTTGTCACGGGCGAGTAGGTATCAAAGAAATCATAACCAGCCTTTTGCCTAAAGCCTTGAACTACAAGTCGGGCCTTATATTTGTCAATAGTACCGTCAGACTTGTACTTCTTCTTTAGGATCCATTTGCATCCTAAAGCCTTACAACCCTGTGGTAGTTCAACTAACACCCAAGTATGATTCAGCATAATAGACTCAATCTCAATGTCTATTGCCTCTTTCCAGAAAGCCGCATCTGGACCGGATAAAGCTTCTTTTATAGATACCGGTTCACCGCCTAACATCAAAACGACGTAGTCGGGTCCGTATATCTTTACTTTCCGTATTCTAGGTTCTACATTGACTGGCGTAGACCTTTCTGTTCGGTCGTTCAGATAACACTGGATTCGAGCTAGAGGCTTCATCTATGGTTTCATAACACATAGGCTCATCTACAAGTTTAGAACTTGTAGCTTCATCATCAACTCCCTTTGCTAGAGTTAGGATCAACCTTATTCTTATAAGGATAGATATTTTCAAAGAATACAGCATTCCTTGATTCAATCGTTGTATTTACATGAATGTCGGGTATCTCGGATTTGTGTACAACAAACCTGTAGGCGCTGCTGTTAAGTGCATAACCAATAAAGATACAATCGATCATCTTAGGACCAATTTTAACTTGTTTAGGTAGAGGCACCTCAACTTTCGCCAAACACCCCCACACTTTGAGATATTTGTATGATGGTTTTTTTCCTTTCCACAACTCATAAGGAGTAACATCCTTACCTTTGCGTGGAATTTTGTTCAATATGTAGTTGGGTCATCAAGACGACTTCCCCACATGTTCTGGGGCAACCCTGAACTAATTAATAATGCATTCATCATATCTTTAAGTGTTCGATTCTTACGTTCGGCAACGCCATTAGATTGTGGAGCATATGGAGCCGTGGTTTGATGAATTATACCACTTTCGTTGCATAATTCCTCAAATGGAGCTACATATTCACCTCCTCTATCACTTAGAACCATCTTAATACGACAGCCTAATTGATTCTCGGCTTCATTCTTGAAGTTCTTAAAGGCTTCAATAGCCTCATCTTTACTTCTCAAAAGATAAAGATAACAATATCTTGTGCAATCATCGATGAAAGTGATAAAGTACTTCTTACCACCTCTAGTTTGCACAAATTTTAAATCACACACGTCTGTGTGAATTAATTCAAGGGGTTTTGTGTCCCGTTTTACCGAATGAAACGGTAGTTTCGTCATTTTTGCCTCAACACAAATCTCACATTTGTTTTGATTTTTGATTTCATTTAATTTTAGTAAATCTAAGTTTACTAATCTTTTTATAGCATTTAGATTCACATGACCTAATCTACAATGCCATAAATTTGAGCACTCAAGCAAATAAGCAGAAGTAGTAGCATTATTATTAGCAATCGCCTTTGGAGGCTTACAAGTAACGCTAAGTTTGAACATGTCCTCGACAATATGACCTTTCGAGAGTCTTGCCAAACTTGCGTATTATCATAAAATCGCTACGAAGGTCTACATCAAATTTAGCTCTAACTAATTTGACACGGACACCAAATTCTTGCGGATTCTTTGGAGCATGCAAAGACATCCTTCGAGTTATCTCCACACGAGGTGAATTGAAACTGTGATTCCAATTCCAAGAATCGGAGAGGTACGATCACTTGCCTCTGTGATGAAGCGGTCTTGAATCTCCTTGTAAGTGAAAAACAAGTCTCGGTTCACCTGAGATGTGAACAGTGCACTGTATCAAGAAACCAAGTAACTGGGTTAGGTTCCGAGACATGATTTACCTCAGTGATCATGGCAGCAATATCATCTTTGTCCCAAGAGTCAAAGTCCTTCTCGACATGGTTGACTTTGCCTTTTTCCCTTGTTCTTCTTCGGCTTTCGGCAGTTTTTCGCCATATGGTCGGGCTTGTCACAGTTGTAGCACGTTCCAGTAAACTTCGTCGGAGGTGCCACATCCTTTCCCTTGCCTTTGGTAGGAAGTGGACGCTTTTTGGAAGGTCCGCCCCTACCTTCAGTCAGATTAGCCTTAGCATCCATAGGAGCTTTGGTTCTCAAGTCTTGATCACGGACTTGAGCTTTAGTTTGGAGCTTAGCAACCAAAATTTCTAGAGTCATTTCCTTTCGCTTATGCTTAAGGTATCCCTTGAACTCCTTCCAACTAGGCGGCAACTTGTCAACCAAGAGCGCCACAGTGTAAGCCTCGGGTAGAGGCATCCCCTCAGAATGAACATCATGTATAAGAGTTTGGAACTCTTGTACTTGGGGCATCATTGGACGAGAATCCACCATTTGGAATTCAGAGAGCCTCGTCACAACAAACTTCTTCGTGCTAGCAGGATTAACACGGTATTTCAACTCAAGAGCATCCCAAATTTCTTTGGCAGTCTCCTTGATGTTGAACACATTGAACAGGCCATCATCAAGCCCGTTCAGCAACATATTCCGACACAGATAGTCGGAATGAACCCAGGTATCATAGTCGGTACGCACTTAAACATTCGCCTCGTTCTCAGCAGGGACAGGAGGCTTTTCTTCACGCAGGAAGCTCGCAAGCCCCATTGTGGTAATGTAGAACAGCATCTTTTGAGACCAACGTTTGAAGTCGGAGCCCGAGAAAATAGGAGGTTTCTCGGCGATAGGCATTAGCCGAGCAGCATTGTGAATGGGAGCCATTGAAGAGCTTGAAGATCCAATAGTTCCAGAACCGGTGGATTGATTAGTGGATGCGCCGGTTCTTGCATTGAACGACATTTTTCTCCAGCAAAAGTTTTCGGATGGCACGAACAAGTATGGTCGAATATTCTCGTCTTGCGATTGTTGGAATAATTTGATACTTGCACGTGTATTACAAATAATATTCTGAACTTAACTACAACAAAGAACAGAAAGATAAATATTACAGTTGAAATGAACGAACAATTTTAATAAACGACAGAAGATCGTCCGAAGCTAGAGCTTCTGCCCGCAAGACGAGAATACGCCCCGGTAGTGCTCACGGTGAAGCGGCTCGTCCCCAAAGGTTAAAACGATCTGAACATCTCGACAGTAGCAGCACCACAAACTGATCGAGCACCTGCGAACTGGACTGGAACGAAGACTGAACTGTTTATGATATGATAAAATGCACTGATTTTTGTGTGTTTGCAATGAACAGAATGATGACATATATATAGCACTCCTTGATCATGTGAAGGGACTCATAGCCATTACTCCTGCCATGATGGTGCCATGATGGCTGGCGGTTTCAGACGCCCAAAGGGCTGGTCGGATGAAGAGTCTTGCCAACTCAAGAGTCAAGGATTTGGGCCAAAAAGATAAGCCCAAACACCAGCCCAAAACACCAATTGCCTGGGTCGAGACTGAGCCTGACCCGACCCGACCCGGACGGACGGTCGGTCGGCGGCGGCGGCGCGTGTGTGTGTGTGTGCGCGAGGACACCCATACACACCAACCCACTTGTTATTAAGCCCATAAAGGCAAAGACTTTAAATACAAGTCAAAACATCCATCCACAATCAATGTGGGATAACTAACATCGTATTGGGCCTTACTCCAACATCCAACTTTAACATATAATATCTCACTCACCAGAAATCGGTTTAGAAATATTAAATATACCACGTTCATCTACTCATGACGTAGATTAACATTCAATAAATATTTTAATTAAATAATAATTATTTAATTAACAATATTTATTCTTAATAAATGGTTAATTACTAAACCATTTCCAACATATGCCTCCTTGAATATGTATACAAGAACAGTACATGTTATTGACTATTGTGATTCCAGGACCTCAAAATCCTAAGGATAGGCTAGCTATGTACCTACATCCTCTTACATCCAAGTTGAATCAGTTATGGAAAATGGGTACTCCTTCATATGATATATCTAGAAAACAGAATTTTCAAATACGAGCTGCACTTATGTGGACAATATTTTCCATCATATTCAATGTTGTCAAGCTAGAGCATAGCCGGTCGATTAGCTTGTCCATACCGCCTGGAATTATTAGATGCAGTTACTCTTAGGTATCTAGCAGTAAAAAGTCATCGTTTGACAATCATCGGAACTTTGTACCAGCAGATCATCCATATTGGAAAAACAAAGTGAAATTCTTAAAGAATAAAATAATTACTATGCCCCCAATGGTAGTTTGTTCAGGAAATGAAATTACTGATGATATAGATATTTTAGGACTTTTGAATTAGTCACTGAATTGGATGCAGTATATGTGTATGGAGAGGTATACAAATATCGTGAATGTGGTTGGAACAAAGGAAACATCGTTGGGGGATTTGTCTTATTGGAAAACCAATTTGATCAGGTTTACTTTAGATGTTATAAACATCGATAATGTATTTAACATAGTGATGAATGTTCCATCAAACTAAAATATGCATCAAGCACTAGGGATGAATTGAATTCCTCTTGCCGACCTAAACTACAATAAGATAAAAGTACTCAAAAGTATATTAAGGCTTGTTAACACTCGATACATCACCAAAATATTTTCTGTGTGATAGGATGAAGAACCCGAAATTCCCTGATAGATACGCATCAAACTTGGGCCATTGTATTGATATGCAAAGATTGAAGTTGTATGGTATGAAGAGTCATGATTGTCACATGCTTATCCATAGACTAATACCGATTGTTTTCTCAATAAAGTGAGAATGCTCTTATTGAATTGAGTTTGTTCTTTAAAGATATCATTTCAACAGTCTTGACTATCAATGATATAGTTTGATTGGAGAGCGAAATCAAACTAGTTCTTTATAAACTTGAATGTATATTTCTATCAAGTACTTTAATTCTATTGAACATCTACCAGCATAATTGACTTATAAAGCAAAAATCACTGGTCCAATGCAATATCGATGGATGTATCCATTCGGTAGGTATCTTCATAAATTGAAAAATAATGTTTAGAACAAAGTGAGACTCGAATGATCCATAACAAATACATATTTGGTCGAGTTTGTATTAAAGGCACAAGCTATAATGAGTGTAAGAGCGATTCTCATGGGCATACGGTAGAAGTTTTGTGTCTCGAATATCTAAAGTTGCCCTTATTTGTTTAATCATGAGTGGTTTGATCCAACATCAGCATACACAAAGGCCGATTCTCAATATAAGCTTGTAGATGTCTATTGGAGTATTCTATTCCACACAAATATATTAAAAATTTTTGGATGATGAGTTGATGATCAAGAAAAACAACAATTAATTAACAACAGTCAAACACGCAAGAGCTGGACAGAAAATCAAAGAAGAACTCATTATTAGCACACACTACAGACAAAACTTAGCGCACGCTATATTGCTGAAGATGGTGCACACTACAAGTATTAAAACGCACGCTATGAGGTCAGTACAGGTTATGGAATCAGGATAGAAAGGGCACACAACTTAATGCATGCTAAATACCAGAGCTAGCGCATGCAAGAATTGAAATCCTACCGTTGATCATTGTAGCGACCACTTTTCTAAAATAATAATTCTTCTAATTTTAAGAAGAATAAATAAGAAAATTTGTAGCGGAAATATATTTTCAAAAGACAAATTTAATAATCGCAAGTAATATTTTCCAGTCACCATTAAATAAAAACATACTTCGACGTGAAATTAAAACAAATCGAACACTTGTTCGTAAAACATAGTTTGAGAGAAATAACATTAAGTAAATAAACATCTAATCATGAAGCTTGATCATCACACTCTCAATCGCATGCCACATCGAGCTCCTCAACTTGAAAGGGGTAAATAGTGGGGTGAGCTTCCAACTCGCTCAGTGTGGAGAGTACGCAATATGTCTATGTTAATTACTAAATATATTAGCAAGTATAAACATGACTGATAAATTCTGAAGCCCGTCGGCTAGCCCGAAGGCTTTATGCATAATTAAGTGCTTCTGACTGATTTGCACATTTAAGTGCTTCTGACTGATTGCACATTTAAGTGTTTCTGACTGATTTCACATGCACATACAAGACAATATATAAAGCAATTAAAATAAACAAAAGCGTAATAAATCCCCACACCTAGAAAAAATGCAGTTCTTGAACTTGAACGTGATGAAATGCTTGACTCGATAATTCTAGGCCCGTAAACTCTCGTTATTATCTACAATTAATAATAATAATCACTATTATTATGATATATAAATATATAATAACTGGGAATAAAATACGAGGCATAGATTAAAATTGAATTATTACTATTAATGAATACAATCAATATTTTAATGGCTCGGATAAATAAGGCTGATTTTAATTATTGAAAAGCTGGTTGAAGTAAAATTGAAGGGAATAAATATTTAAGGACTGAAATCGAAGGAGTTATAAAGCTAACTGGGGTTAATTCGTAAGAATTAACTATCTAAGGATTGAAATTGAAGAAATTATAAATTTGATTGGGGATAACCGAAAATAATTATAAATCAGACTGGGGCTAGATTGAGTATTATGAAACCTAGGGGTTTAATTGTATTACCCTAAAAAAAACTGGGTATAAAACCCTTCTAACACACCAGTCGGCCGAAATTATCTTCTTCCCTTACAGTCCCAATCGGTCAACTCTTTCTCTCTCTATTGAAACCACCAAAAATCGCTCTCTCTCTCTCCCTCGTTTCACACACAAACACACGGTCAGAACCACAACAGCTGCACACCTATACCGACACACCAAATCACTTACACCAATTCGCGGTGGAATTCTGGTCGGGTTCCGAATAGCACCTGGTGGAGTCCAAAATCGTACAGAAAACGGAGCAAAACGATGACGGTGGGTGGCTTCAAAATGAGGTCTGATTCTATTTTGGAGAAATTCAGTGAAGGTGGTTTCCTAGAATTTAAAGTCTCGGCGGTGAGGATTTGGGCGACCTGGCTGGAATCGCAGCAGCGACTAAACCACCTAGAACATCTACTGCTACGTCGGGTGGAGAAAAATGGGTTCCGACAGGGGAAATCTTCTTTTTCTTTTCCGTCTCTTTTCTGGTAAGGGTTCATTGATTTGGCTGAGGTTCGGGTAACCGGGTTTCGTCCTTGAAACCAAAACCGAGATTGAAAATTTAGTTTATTCGAACTGTTGGGTTGATGTATGTTCTTCTGAATTGGGTTATTTCCAGGACTCGGGTTTGGCTGGAATCTGGACTGGGGTTTGAAGGTAACTGTAAAACATGGTGGTGGATGATAGTTGTGAAAATCTGGTGTTTGTTCGTGGGTTTATCAATCGGGTTTGGTCTGAGGAGGTGGTTTAAAATTTTACCATTGGTATGGATTTGAAAATTGAAAACTCCTTCTATGTGAAAAGATATTTCAAACTTTTATGGTCCGTGTATATCTCACACTTCCCTCCGTAGAGATAGTGACGCCAAATCTTCAGCGCATGTACTACAGCAGCTAACTCCAGATCATGCGTTGGATAGTTCAACTCATGTGGTTTAAGCTGTCTCGATGCATAGGCTACTACTTTACCATGTTGCATCAAAACACAACCCAAACCCTGCTTTGAGGTATCACTATAAATAACAAAGTCTTCCATCGGATCAGGAATCGTTAATACTGGTGCCGAGGTTAGTCTCCTTTTTGTTGCTCGGATTCCAGCAACTTTTGCACTTTAGGGTGCGGACACTTATTTGCATAGTGCCCGGGTTTCGTACAATTGTAGCACAAGTTAGAATCAACAGACAGAGAAGATTTGGAACTTACCTTGTGACATGGCTTGGGCCTGAAGGGAGTCTTTCCAGACTGTTTGATGAACTTTTTGAATTTATGCCCACAAGACTGCTAACAGTGACGATGATATCCTATCACAACTTTTATGAAATGGCCTTTGTTATCATCATCACCAGACTGTTTGGAACTTACCTTGTGATAGGATATCATCGTCACTGTTAGCAGTCTTGTGGGCGGACTTGGATGTGCTAGTGTAACACCCCGAGATATTCGGAATATGTTACAGCGCCGTAGACCCCTACATGGGACCTACCAGGCTACAATCGAAAAACTCCACTCGACTAACCATCTTGGTTAGCGAGGATACACAATTAAATAATATGACATATAAAGATACGCCCGGAGCAACCGGCAAAATAAGCATCAACCAACAACGTGACAATTTAAGGCAATACAATACGGAGTTTGAAACAAAAAGGCCTAAGTCATGAGTACAATCTATAAGTTTAAAGCGTAGAACAACCATATCGAAATGGACAAAGGAAATAAGTAGACCCAAATGCACATGTCAACGACCCTGGCCAACATCCTCGTACTGTCCTGGTGCTCGCTCGTCCGGATAAGCATAACTTGAAATCCATAACAAGAATTTCCCCAAAACGGGTCCCCAAAGGGGTTAGCAATTACGCTAGTACAAGTAATCAAGGCAAACCAATCGCTTACACATTTCATAGTACATGCATCAATATCATTTCAAAAAAACCAAAACTAGACATGTCTTTTTCCGGAAAATATACAGTCCACAATTAGCCTTGAGAACAGGGCGGCAGCATACATTCTCACTCGAGGCCTCATAGTGACCCTAATGAGTTGGCTACAATTACAGAAAATCAAAACCACGCACACGCTATGCCGTGAGAACAGGGCGGCAGCATACATTCTCACTCGAGGCCTTGCAAGGACCCTAACGAGTTGGCTAGCGGTACGAAACTCGTGAAATCCAGGGCGGCAGCATAGATTTCCCTCCTTGACCTCGTCGGGCCAACACAAGGTGAGCAAATTACAAACAATATATATTACCATTTCACGTTAAGCATAAAGGTTTCCAAAAATACTTGCCTCGATTAATAGACGGTGACGCGAACGGAACGGAAGAATCAAGCACGACCGTGAGGAACCGACGAATGAACCTAACGATTCGAATAACACAATCACAACCAACTCTAGACGATTATGGAAATGGAATACACCCGGAAACCCGCCTACGATTCATGTATATTCGTACCAAAATAACAACGAGGGCGGACCACAACCAAACCCTCTCGATTCCGTAAAAATCCACAAAATATCCATGAATCCGTAGGAAAACGAAAGATACTAACAATATTAATCGTATACATCATGAATCCACCAACAAAACGGAACTAATCGGAAGAAAATCCCAAAAACCCCCAAATTAATCGAAGATAGGGTTTTAGAATATTACCTTGGAAGATTCGAGTACTAAGATCCGTAGAACACGCGTTAGATTGATTGCCCGGGCTTCACTACCAAAGAAAAATGATGAAAATCGGCCCCCCAAGTTAAGAAATCGGCGGTTCTCCCCTCTCTCTCACTTTCTCTCGAAGCGGTGAAAATGGGGAGGAGACGACCGATCTCGTCTAATAAGGATGAGGCTGCGCAAATACCGCCGTGTGCGCGGCACGGCGAAGTGTGCCGGCACAGCCGAAAATTTACTCCTGTGTTTTAGCATTGTGCCGCGGCACGCTGCGTGTCTTGGCACACCTGCTGATTGGGTTTTGGTCGCGGAAGACACGAGTGTGCCGCGGCACCGGACAGTGTGCCGCGGCCTTTGGCACCGTGCCGCTGCCGGATGGGTGTGCCGTGGCACACGCATGATCGCTCGACCACATTTGGAGAAATTTGTGTCGCGGCGCACGCATCTTGTCTTGCCGGCCCACACCCCATTTTGGGTCCCAAAATGATAAAAATGATCCTAAAGAGAATAAAAGCGATAGGAATCAATATTTGGGAACCAACAACACGAAATGGATCCACGGCAACCCAAACGGCGGTTCCGCAACAATAACGAGAATACAGATTCAATGGTTTGAAAGGACACGCTGAAAAGTACACGAGGGTCACTACGATCGAGAAATACACCAAAAACGAAAATACAAGGGAAAGAAAAATACGGATATTACATTCTACCCCTCTAAAAATAAGTTTCGTCCCGAAACTTAAGAAACAAACAACTCAGGGTACCTAGCATGCATGCTATCCTCGGTTTCCCAAGTTGCCTCCTCGACACCGTGTCTCGACCACTGCACCTTGACCAAAGGGATGGTTTTATGCCTCAGTCGTTTCTCACGATGCTCCAAAATCTTCAAAGGACGCTCCTCAAAAGTAATATCTTCAGCAATATCAATCTCGCCATAATCGATGACGTGACTAGGATCCGGAACATATTTCCTCAACTGGGAAACATGGAAAACGCTATGAACATGACTCAAAGCCGGAGGTAACGCCAAACGGTACGCTAACCCACCGATCCGCTCGAGAATCTCGAAGGGTCCAATAAATCTCGGACTCAATTTCCCCTTCTTCCCGAAACGGAAAACCCCTCTCGTCGGCGACACCTTCAGCAGAACGTGGTCTCCCACCTCGAATTCTAAAGGTCGACGACGGACATCGGCATATGACTTCTGTCGACTCTGGGCCGTCAAGATCCGTTCCCGAATTAATTCTATCTTCCGCCTCGTCTCTAAAACGACATCCGGCTCGGTCCCGACCAAATCGGACGCCTCATTCCAACAAATCGGCGATCGACATCGTCGCCCATAAAGTGCCTCATACGGTGCCATCCGAATCGACGCGTGCCAACTGTTGTTGTACGTGAATTCGATCAATGGCAAATGCTCTTCCCAGTTGCTACTCCAATCGAGGGCACAAGCACGCAACATGTCCTCGAATGTCTGGATAGTGCGTTCCGACTATCCATCTGACTGGGGATGAAAAGAGGTACTCAAACGCAACCGGGTACCCAACGCCTTATGCACCGCCTGCCAGAAGTGCGATACAAAACGGCCGTCACGATCCGAGACAATAGACTTCGGAGTACCGTGAAGTCTCACAATCTGCGCGATAAACACACGAGCTAACTTCTCCGGGCCCCAAGTGTCCTTGATGCCCAGAAAGTGTGCCGACTTGGTCAGACGATCGACAATCACCCAAACCATATTCATGCCCGACCTCGATCTCGGCAGACTCGTAATGAAATCCATCGATATATCTTCCCATTTCCATTCGAACGGAAGTGATCGCAATAACTCTTGACCGGTCCGATGCTCGATTTTGACCTGCTGGCAAGTCAAACATCTCGCCACAAACTGTGCGACCTCCTCCTTCATATCATTCCACCAGAAGTTCCTCCTCAGGTCCTTGTACATCTTACTCGAACCAGGATGAACGGAATAGGGTGTGGAATGGGCCTCACGCAAAATACTCTGTCGCAACTCTGGATCGTTCGGCACACAAAGCCGACTCTGGAATCTCAAAACACCATCCTCGTGAATCACAAACCCAGGAGACTTTCCTTTAAGGACGTTCTCTCGGATTTGAGTAGTCATCGGATCCTCTAATTGTTTCAGCTTAATTTCATCGATCAAAGACGACGAAATCTCTAAAGCACAAAGTTGCCCGACAGCTCCAGGCAACAAAACCTCAACACCAAACTCAATCAAAGCCCGCCGAAGCTCAGACCGAGACGTGAGGACCTCAAGCGTTCGCGCAATCGGTTTCGACTCGGGCGTCGGCTACGACGTTCGCCTTGCCGGATGATAAAGGATTTCGAGGTCATAATCCTTAATCAGCTCTAACCACCTCCTCTGCCTCATATTCAACTCCCATTGAGTAAATATATATTTCAGACTTTTATGATCGGTAAAATCTGACATGCATAGCCGAAAAGATAGTGACGCCAAATCTTGATCGCAAAAACGAATGCCGCTAACTCCAAAACATGAGTAGGGTAGTCAAGCTCATACGGGCTCAACTGTCTCGACGCATAGGCAATGGTCTTGCCGTGCTGCATCAATACGCACCCAAGACCACGGCCCGAAGCATCGCTATAAACGGCGAATCCTCGTTGCCACACGGCAACGCCATATCCGGGGCGGAAGTCAAACGCTTCTTCAGCTCCTCGAAACTCGTCTGCCTCTCATCGGTCCTGACGAACTTCTCGGATTTCTGGAGCAATTGTGTAAGTGGCCGAGCTAGTTTTGAGAAACCCTCGGCGAACCTACGGTAGTAACCGGCCCAAACCCAAGAAACTACGGACCTCCTTCACATTTGTGGCGATGCCCAATCCAACACCGCCTCAATCTTACGCGGATCCACTCGAACTCCCTACTGAAATCACGTGACCCTTAAACATCACTTCCTTCACCAGAACTCACATTTCGAGAACTTCGCATAGAGTTGCTCGGCCCTCAAAATGTCTAACACTATCCGTAAATGATGGGCATGCTCTTCCTCATTCTTCGAATAGATAAGAATATAAATCGATGAAGACGACACACTTATCCAAATACTCGATAAAGACTTTGTTCATCAATTGCATGAACACCGCCGGCGCATTAGTTAACCCGAAAGGCATAACTACAAACTCGTAATGTCCGTATCTCGTCCGAAAAAGTTTTAGCACGTCGGACTCTCTCACCCGAGTGATAGTACCCGATTTCAAATCAATCTTCGAGAATACCGCAGCTCCGCAACCGATCGAACAAGTCATCAATCCTCGGCAAAGGATACTTGTTCTTGATGGTCACTTTGTTTAATTCGCGATAATCGATACACAAACGTAGTGAACCATCCTTCTTTCGCACAAACAGGATCGTGCACCCCAAGGCGAGGCGCTCGGTCGAACATACCCTGACTCAAGAAGCTCACTCAACTGCTTCTTCAACTCTGACATCTCTGAAGGTGCCAAGCGATACGGCGCCTTTGAAATCGGAGCCGCGCCCGGCTCTAATTCTATAACAAACTCAACCTCACGATCCGGTGGCAATCCCGGTAACTCGTCAGGAAATACATCAGGAAACTCACTAACGACTGGAATCGACGAAAACTCGACTCCACCATTCTCCGCCTTCAAGGTGTAGCACCAATAACCAGTACACCCCTTTCGCAGGAGTTTCACCGCCTTCAAGGCGTTAATAACAAACTTCTGGTTTTTCTTTCGCCCCGCGAAAGAATGTTCAGTACCGTCCTCGGCTAACATAGTAATAATCCTCCTGCGGTAGTTCATGATTGCACCATGCCGCTCGAGCCAATCATTCCCGAGAATTAAATCCTCGCCCTCGATACTCACAACAATAAGATTAGAGAGCCATGCCCTCTCACAAATGATCACAGAACAGTCTCGGACTTCTCGATCACCGACGATTCTATCACCGCTAGGAAGTTTAACGATGAAAGGCTCGCAAGGTAACAAGCAGTCGAGACTCAAACGGCGTACACATTCTAGAGAAATGAATGAATGCGTAGCACCCGAATCAAAAAGCACACTGACGGGATGGAAATGAATATGAACGGTACCTGTCGCCACAGTAGCTGCTGGATCATCGGCTCTCCTCATCTCATAGATACGCGGCTGAGCAGAGCCGACACTGGAAACTCCACCCCTAGCGGGCTGACCCCGACCCTTACCTCGGCCGGCACTCGGTGGAGGCGGCGGAGCAAATGAGCCCTGGTTCACACTCGGCTCCAACGGGGCTGGTTGAGAAGAACAGGCGCCGCGAAGCCGTTTGATCTGCTCACAAAAAGGGGCCTTGTGGCCTAGCCTGTCCACAAGTATGACAGTAAGCTTCGACGAGAACATTGCCGGCTCCTATGGCCTGCACACCACGCTTAAAACATGTGGGTTCACGAGCGGAGGTTCCAAGGCACCCAAGCTCCCGAGAAACGAGCCGAATCGCCGTTGAAATATTTGCGGCTTGAGATTTCTGTGGCCTCCACTCTTGGGACCGAGAAAAATTTCCGACCGACTTCGCTTCTTGCTCTCACGAGCGAATCGCTAGCCGTCACCGACATATCATAAGCGAGAGCTCGACTCGATAATCCTTCAAGGTAGCATGACGAGCCTGCATATAGTCCCGAATGGGCGGCTTCATCCTCCTGGAAAAATGAAAAATTTTGTCGCTCTCGGCGACAACTTGGGTCTTCACATAACCCAACTCCTTATTAAAGTCGGCAATGGCACGAGATACGGGGATATCCCGTGGTTGAGCATCATAGAAAGCATGCACTCGAGCCTCGGCCAGGCCACGGACAATATTCGGTCTCCATCAATTCTTGGAATTCGGCCCACGAAGCAACGTGATCTTTGGGACCAACGGCCTCCCACCAATCTGTAGCATCTCCCGTGAGAAAATATTGAGCAATAGGGACCTTACGGTCCTCGGGGCAGTTGGTAGCAGAGAATACTTTGGATATCTCCTTGATCCACCCTTCCCAGCCGATCGGGTCCGAAGCTCCAACCGAGGAGGATGCATCTTGATGACATCCTGAAGCCGGCGATCCGCTCCGCCCGATTAGCATGGGCACGGTTGGGGTTCGACCACACTCGAGCTATAGCCGCCATTTGGTTAACCATTTCTTTGCCGCATAACCGCAATACCAAGATCGGCGCGCTCCTGGGAAGAAGCATGACTGTGGCGGTCACCGGTACTGCCGGCTCCCGAAGAATGCGACGTGGCCGCCCCACCGGCTGCCCCACGTCCCCGGCCGCGTCCACGACCACGACCACGACCACGGTTTCCTCCGGCATCCATACTGATGTTGAGAGATAACAGAAGTATATCGATGATGAGTAAGGGAGGAAAGGCAACTACAATTCAAAAGTGGAAATACAATGCAAGAAACAAAAGAGCCGAATAAGAAAACTTACGAGCACTGGAAGTACTGGGATGCTGGCAGCGGTGTGACAATGTGCAAAACAAAACACGACTAGACCCAAATAACCAACAAGCCTAGGTATCCATAAACCTAGAGCTCTGATACCATTTTCTGTAACACCCCGAGATATTCGGAATATGTTACAGCGCCGTAGATCCCTACATGGGACCTACCAGGCTACAATCGAAAAACTCCACTCGACTAACCATCTTGGTTAGCGAGGATACACAATTAAATAATATGACATATAAAGATACGCCCGGAGCAACCGGCAAAATAAGCATCAACCAACAACGTGACAATTTAAGCGTACAATACGGAGTTTGAAACAAAAAGGCCTAAGTACTCGCGAGTACAATCTATAAGTTTAAAACTGTGGGAACAACCATATCGAAATGGACAAAGGAAATAAGTAGACCCAAATGCACATGTCAACGACCCTGGCCAACATCCTCGTACTGTCCTGGTGCTCGCTCGTCCGGATAAGCATAACCTGAAATCCATAACAAGAATTTCCCCAAAACGGGTCCCCAAAGGGGTTAACAATTACGCTAGTACAAGTAATCAAGGCAAACCAATCGCTTACACATTTCATAGTACATGCATCAATATCATTTCAAAAAAACCAAAACTAGACATGTCTTTTTCCGGAAAATATACAGTCCACAATTAGCCTTGAGAACAGGGCGGCAGCATACATTCTCACTCGAGGCCTCATAGGGACCCTAACGAGTTGGCTACAATTACAGAAAATCAAAACCACGCACACGCTATGCCGTGAGAACAGGGCGGCAGCATACATTCTCACTCGAGGCCTTGCAAGGACCCTAACGAGTTGGCTAGCGGTACGAAACTCGTGAAATCCAGGGCGGCAGCATAGATTTCCCTCCTTGACCCCGTCGGGCCAACACAAGGTGAGCAAATTACAAACAATATATATTACCATTTCACGTTAAGCATAAAGGTTTCCAAAAATACTTGCCTCGATTAATAGACGGTGACGCGAACGGAACGGAAGAATCAAGCACGACCGTGAGGAACCGACGAATGAACCTAACGATTCGAATAACACAATCACAACCAACTCTAGACGATTATGGAAATGGAATACACCCGGAAACCCGCCTACGATTCATGTATATTCGTACCAAAATAACAACGAGGGCGGACCACAACCAAACCCTATCGATTCCGTAAAAATCCACAAAATATCCATGAATCCGTAGGAAAACGAAAGATACTAACAATATTAATCGTATACATCATGAATCCACCAACAAAACGGAACTAATCGGAAGAAAATCCCAAAAACCCCCAAATTAATCGAAGATAGGGTTTTAGAATATTACCTTGGAAGATTCGAGTACTAAGATCCGTAGAACACGCGTTAGATTGATTGCCCGGGCTTCACTACCAAAGAAAAATGATGAAAATCGGCCCCCCAAGTTAAGAAATCTGAGCAGTTCTCCCCCTCTCTCTCACTTTCTCTCGCGAAGCAGGTGAAAATGGGGGAGGAGACGACCGATCTCGTCTAATAAGGATGAGACTGCGCAAATACCGCTTCGTGTGCCGCGGCACAGCCGAAGTGTGCCGCGGCACAGGCCGAAAATTTACTCCCAGGTTTTAGCATTGTGCCGCGGCACAGCCTGCGTGTGCGCACACGGTCTGATTAGGTTTTGGTCGCGGAAGACACACTGTGTGCGCGGCACTGCTGCCGCGGCACCGGATGGGTGTGCCGCGGCACACAGTACAGATCGCTCGACCACATTTGGAGAAATTTGTGTGCCGCGGCGCACGCATCTTGTGCCGCGGCCCACACCCATTTTGGGTCTCAAAATGATAAAAATGATCCGGAAAGAGAATAAAACGATAGGAATCAATATTTGGGAACCAACAACACGAAATGGATCCACGGCAACCCCGAAACGGCGGTTCCGCACAACAATAATGAGAATACAGTTCAACAGTTTGACAGAAAGGACACGCTGAAAAGTACACGAGGGTCACTATGATCGAGAAATACACCAAAAACGAAAATACAAGGGAAAGAAAAATACGGATATTACAGCTAGGTCTGGAGCTGTGTCTCCTGTTAGATACAACAGCTAGTGCTGTAGTCTTGGTAGGTGACTCTTCGGCCTTTTCTCTCCTGTCAATATCATACTGAAATGCTTTGAGGTGAGAGAAGAGGTCGAAAGTAGAAATATCATTAAGATTACATGATACATGCATAGCTGTAGTCTTAATGTCCCATCGGGCAGGGAGTGATCTAAAGATTTTCAAATTTTTCTCCTTTTAGGTATACACTTTACCCAATGCTTCAAGTTCACTGACAATGCCAGTGAATCTGTGGTCAAGATCCTCAAGAGTTTTGGAAGATTTCATTTCAACAAATTGCTGAATAAGTTTTGAAATTTTATTTTCTTTTGAGAGCTTAGTTTCCTCGCAAATCACCTTGAGTTTCTCCCAGATTTCCTAGGCTGTCTTATAGCTCTTTACCTTCGAGAATGTGCGTTTGTTGAGAGTGACAAATAGAGCATTCTTAGCAACATTGTAGAGGTTCGCACGCTTGCAATCGTCTATTGTCCATTGCTCACACTCCTCTCGAGCATTTCAGCATGAGGTTGTCCTTCTATCATTGCGGCGGGATTAATCTTCATTATCTTTATGGGGCCTTCTTGGATGACAAATATCATCTTCTCGTGCATGGCAGCAAGATGGGCTTCCATCCTGATTCTCCAGTCATCAAATTCGTTAATCGAAAACATAGGAACCTTGTTTATCATTGAGGTATCCATTTCAGAAAATAGGAAATATAAGACTGTTTTCGAAAATAAGTGATTTTTGGATCTGATTGGGTTACAAATATGATTGATTCTTTTTAGAATCAACCGCTCTGACACCACATGTTGGCCACTAAGTATACGAGTAACAACTTGGAAAGATACTTTCCTCGCACCTCTCACTCCATTTAAACCTCACGCCCTTCCTTATTAACTGGGTCATAGGAGTGGCGATTTTAGAAAATCTTTCGATAAATCTTCTATAATAGCCAGCTAGGCCCAGAAAGCTGCGAACTTCGCTCGCATTCTTGGGTACTCTCCAACTACTCACTGCTACAACCTTATCAGGATCTACCTCAATTCCTTTTGAAGTCGCCACATGTCCAAGGAATCCAACTCTATTTAACCAAAACTCACATTTCTTGAACTTGGCATACAATTTCTCCTTGCGAAGTGTCTCCAACGTAATCCTCAAATGCTCCTAGTGTTGTTCCTTGTCCTTAGAATACACCAAGATGTCATCTATAAAGACGATCTCGAACTTATCCAAGTAAGGTTGGAACACCCTGTTCATCAAATCTATAAAGACTTCCGGTGCATTACTCGGACCAAATGACATCACTACAAATTCAAAATGCCCATAACGGGTCCTGAAAGCCGTGTTGGGAATGTCACACTCCCTAATCTTCAGTTGGTGGTACCCCGACCGCAAATCGATCTTCGAAAAGGTTCCGGATCCCCTCAACTGATCGAATAGATCCCCGATTCTCGGTAGTGGGTACTTGTTCTTCACCGTGAGTCGATTCAACTCACTGTAATCTATAAACATCCGAAGTGACCAATCCTTCTTTCTTACAAACAGCACTGGTGCACCCCATAGTGACACATTAGGACGAACAAATCCAAGCTCCAGCAGCTCTTGAATTTGGACCTTTAATTCTTGAAGTTCCCTCGGAGCCATTCTATATGGCGCTTTGGATGTTGGGGCCGCCCCAGGGACCAAATCAATACTAAACTCCACTTGCCGGTTGGGTGGGACTCCCGCTAAATCTTCTAGAAACACATCCAAAAACTCCCGTACTATAGGTACGTCTGTAGGGGACATGTCATTAGCACGAGTGTTGACCAAACTCACCAAGTAACCCTGACATTGCTCCTTCCTTAGACTTCTTAGTGCTTTCATGGCAGTGATTACTCTGGGTACTGTCCTACTCTTAGTACCATAAAAGGTGATCGACTCGCCTTCAGAACACCTCAATGTCACATTCTTCTCACAGCACCTTATATCGGCATCATGTCTATCGAGCCAGTCCATACCAAGGATCACGTCAAAATCCATCGATCTAATCAAATACAGGCTAGCATCAAATTCTCTACCTCCTATCTCAATATTCTCATCAATCATTGTATTAGAGGATCATATTTCCTGACGGTAAGCTAACCTCAAGAGACTCAACAGTTCTAATGTTTCTATGACCAATGGCATGATAAAACTTTGCAGACATAAAAGTATGTGTGGCACCAGTGTCAAATAAAGTGAAAGCAGGCACGCTAGAGATCATAAGCATACCTGACACCATGCCGGGATTCTCATCTGCGTCCTTTTGGGGCAAAGAATAAATGCGAGCTTTTCCTCCAGAACCTTGACCTTTAGCCCTTTGGAGATGACAGTTCGAAGATGAATGCCCTGACTCCTTGCATTTGTAGCAGACACCTTTTCCATACAAACTGTAATATCCGTATTTTTCTTTCCCTTGTATTTTCGTTTTTGGTGTATTTCTCGATCGTAGTGACCCTCGTGTACTTTTCAGCGTGTCCTTCCTGTCAAACTGTTGAACTGTATTCTCGTTATTGTTGTGCGGAACCGCCGTTTCGGGGTTGCCGTGGATCCATTTCGTGTTGTTGGTTCCCAAATATTGATTCCTATCGTTTTATTCTCTTTCCGGATCATTTTTATCATTTTGAAAACCAAAAGGGGGTGTGGGCCGCGGCACAAGGTGTGTGCGCCGCGGCACACAAATTCCTTCAGTTGTGGGACGAACAAACTGTACTGTGTGTCCGGTGCCGCGGCACACTCGTGTGTCTTCTGCGACCAAAACCCAATCAGATCGGTGCCGCTGCACACGCAGCCGTGGCCGCGCACAATGCCGAAACACAGGAGTATTTTTTGGCTCGTGCCGCGCACATTTCGCCGTGCGCGGCACACAAAGCGGTCAACTGTGCAAACTCGTCCTTATTAGACGAAATCGGGCGTCTTCT
Organism: Orobanche coerulescens; assembly: GCA_033398695.1. NCBI lineage: Eukaryota > Viridiplantae > Streptophyta > Magnoliopsida > Lamiales > Orobanchaceae > Orobanche > Orobanche coerulescens. The sequence continues at coordinate 29,134,257 of CM065813.1, forward strand.
TCTTCATTTCACTGCGCGAGAGAGAGAGAGACCTAGGAGGGGAGAACTTCTCAAGCATTCTTCATCCGGGGGTCGATTTTCATCATTTCCTTTCGGTTGTGAGGCTCGGGCAATCAATCTAACGCGTGTTCTACGGATCTTAGTACTTGAATCTTCAAAGGTAACATCTCTAAAACCCTATTTTCGATTAAATTGGGGGTTTTGGGTTTTTCTTCCAATTCGTTCCGTTTTGTTGGTGGATTCATGATGAATACGATTAATATTGTTAGTATCTTTAGTTTTCCTACGGATTCATGGATATTTTGTGGATTTTTACGGAATCGAGAGGGTTTGGTTGTGGTCCGCCCTCGTTGTTATTTTTGGTACGAATATACATGAATCGTAGGCGGGTTTCCGGGTGTATTCCATTTTCATAATCGTTTAGAAATGGTTGTGATTGTGCTATTCGAATCATTAGGTTCATTTTCGCTTGCTCTCGCGGTTGTGCTTGATTCTTCCGTTCCGTTCGTGTCATCGTCTATTTAATCGAGGCAAGTATCCTTATGAACTTACAATCTTGACATAGTAGTATTGTATGAGAAATGGTGTGTGTGTATGCTCACTACGGGTTAGATCCGACGGGGTCTCGATAGGGGTCCACGGAGGTGTGGATCGACGAGCTTTGCTTTTAACCACTACGGGTTAGATCCGACGGGGTCTCGGTAGGGGTCCACGGAGGTGTGGATCGACGGTTAATTGTGGTGAATTTTACAAATGTGATTTGATATTGGCATTTCCGGAAATGAGTGTTTCGAACGGTTTTCTTTATTGCATGCATTTACTATATGTGTAAGATGTAAGTTGTTCATCTGGTTACTTGTACTAGCGTAATTGCTAACCCCTCTGGGGACCCGTTTTGGGGAAATTCGTTTTATGAATTTCAGGTCAGGTTCATCGAGACGAAGCGGCTGGATCGATACGGATGATGGCCGTGCGTGATGATTGTGCACGAGTGCGTTTTAGTGTCTTTTACTTTTTCATCTTTTGTGGTTTTTGAACTAATAGTTGTACTCGAGTACTTAAGGGTTCTTGTTCGTTCGGATTGTATTGTTGCTTATTATGTTGTGTTGGATGATGATGTTATATTGACCGGTTGAACCGGGTGGGTTATTCTGTTTTGCGTCTTTATGACATGGTATTGTTCTGTCGTTTATGTGAGTCGATGAGTATGATGCTGTTCAGCCTGGTGGGTCCCATATAGGGATTCACGGCACTGTAATATACCTCGAATATCTTGAGGGTGTTACAGAAAATGGTATCGGAGCACTAGGTTTATGGATACCTAGGCTTGTCGGTTTATTGGGTCTTGTGGTGTTTTGTTTTGCACATCATCGTCACGCTGCCATGATTCCAGATTTACCAAAGGTCCGTAAGTTTTCCTTCCTCTGTTCATTAATTCCTTGTATCGTACCTTGATTCTCGACTTGTGATTGTTCTTTTATCAGACCGATCCTCGTATGGCTTTTGCTACTTATTTAACTCCAGATGGATGCCGGAAGAGGTCGTGGTCGCGGTCGTGGTCGTAGACGCCACGGGGGCGTGGGGCGGTGGGGCGGCCACGTCACGATCTTCGAGCCGGCAGATCGGCGACCGTCATAGCCATGCTTCTTCTCGAGCGTGCGATCTTGGTATTGCGGCCGTTATGCAACAAATGGTGAACCAAATGGCGGCAATAGCTCAAAGTGTTCGTAACCGGATCGTGCCCATGCTAATCGGGCGGAGCAGGCCGTTGGCTCCAAGATGTCATCAAGATGCATCCTCCTCGCTGGGAGCTTCGACCGATTGGGCAGGAAGGGTGGATCAAGGAGATATCTAAGGTCTTCGTTGCCACTAACTGTCCCGAGGACCGTAAAGTCCCTATTGCTCAATACTTTCTCACAGGGGACACTACGGACTGGTGGGAGGCCGTTGGGCCCAAAGACCATGCTGCTTCGTGGGCTGAGTTTCAAGAGTTGATGGAGACTGAATATTGCCCGTGGCCAGTCAGACAGGCTCGGGTACATGCTTTTTATGATGCTCAACCGCGGGATATCCCCGTAGCTCAAGCTATTGCTGATTTTAACAAGGAGTTGGGTTATGTGAAGACCCAAGTTGTTGAGGAGAGTGACAAAATTTTCCATTTCTCCAGACGGATGAAGTTGCCGATTCGGGACTATATGTCGGGGCTCGTATGCACTACATTGAAAGATTACCAGAGCAGGGCCCTTGCTTATGATATGTCTGTGACGGCGAGTGAGGCGGCCCGCGAGAGTAAGAAGCAGAAGTCCGCTGGGAACTTTTCGGGCCACAAGAGTGGGGGTCAGCAGAGATCCCAATCTGCTAACTTCCCCGCCGGCGGTGGTCCAGCTCGTTCCGCTGGGGGTCCTCGTGGAACTACCAGTGCTCCTTTTCGTGATGTGAAGTGTTTCAATTGTGGTCGTACATGCCACATCAGTCGTACTTGTTTGAGCTCTTTGCTGACATGTAATCAGTGTGGCCAGCCGGGCCACAAGGCTGCTTTCTGTGTTGAGAGGGAGAAAATTCTTGGTGCCCGGGCTTCCATTCCAGCGCCTAGGGAACCAAGTGTGAATCAGGGATCGTTTGCTCCTCAATCCCCGCCGAGTGCTAGTCGGGGGAGAGGTCGGGGTCAGCCCTCTAAGGGGGGAGCTTCCAGTGTCGGCTCAGCCCACCCGCGTGTCTATGAGATGCGGAAAGCCGATGATCCAGCGGCTACCGTGGCGACAGGTACCGTTTATATTCTTTCTCATCCTGTCAGTGTGCTTTTCGATTCCGGTGCTACGCATTCGTTCATATCTTCAGATTGTGTACGCCGTTTGAGTCTCGACTGTTTGATGCCTTGTGAACCCTTCATCGTTAAGCTTCCTAGCGGTGATAGGATCGTTGGTGATCAGGAGGTTCGAGACTGTTCTGTACTTATTTGTGAGAGGACTTGGCCCTCTAATCTTATTGTTGTGGATATTGAGGGTGAGGATTTGATTCTCGGGGATGATTGGCTCGAGCGGCATGGTGCAATCATGAACTACCGCACGAGAATCATCACCATGTTAGCTGTTGATGGCACCGAGCACTCTTTCGCCGGGCGAAAGAGGGGGAACCAGAAATTCGTTATTAACGCCTTGAAGGCGATGAGACTCCTGCGAAAGGGGTGTACCGGCTATTGGTGCTACGCCTTGAAGGCGGAGAGTGGTGGAGTCGAGCTTTCGTCGATTCCAATCGTTAATGAGTTTCCTGATGTTTTTCCTAACGAGTTACCGGGATTGCCACCAGATCGTGAAGTTGAGTTTGCTATAGAGTTAGAGCCGGGCGCAGCTCCTATTTCGATGGCGCCCTATCGCATGGCACCTTCAGAGATGGCAGAGTTGAAGAAGCAGTTGAGTGAGCTTCTTGAGTCGGGGTATGTTCGACCGAGCGCCTCGCCTTGGGGCGCACTGGTCCTGTTTGTGCGGAAGAAGGATGGTTCACTACGTTTGTGTATCGACTATCGCGAATTAAACAAGGTGACCATCAAGAACAAGTATCCTTTGCCGAGAATTGATGACTTGTTCGATCAGTTGCAGGGAGCTGCGGTATTCTCGAAAATTGATTTGAAATCGGGGTACTATCAGCTCCGGGTGAGAGAGTCCGATGTGCCGAAAACAGCCTTTCGGACGAGGTACGGACACTATGAGTTCGTAGTCATGCCTTTCGGGTTAACTAATGCGCCGGCGGTGTTCATGCAGTTGATGAACAAAGTTTTTATCGAGTATTTGGATACGTGCGTCGTCGTCTTTATTGACGATATTCTTATTTATTCGAGGAATGAGGAAGAGCATGCCCATCATTTGCGGGTAATATTAGACATTTTGAGGACCGAGCAACTCTATGCAAAGTTCTCGAAATGTGAGTTCTGGCTGACGGAAGTGATGTTTTTGGGTCACGTGATTTCAGCCGAGGGGGTTCGTGTAGATCCGCAGAAGATCGAGGCGGTATTGGATTGGGCACCGCCCAAAAACGTGAGAGAGCTCCGTAGTTTCTTGGGTTTGGCTGGCTACTACCGTAGGTTCGTCGAGGGTTTCGAATCGGCTCGCCACTTACGCGGTTGCTCCGTAAATCCGAGAAGTTCGTCTGAATGACGAGAGGCCGAGTTTTGAGGAATCAAGAAGCGTTTGACTTCACCCGGTTTTGGCGTTGCCATGTGGCAACGAGGGTTTTGCCGTTTATAGCGATGCTTGGTCGTGGTCTTGGGTGCGTATTGATGCGGACGGCAAGACCATTGTCTATGCGTCGAGACTTGAGGCCGTATGAGTTGAACTACCCTACTCATGATTTGGAGTTAGCGGCAATGCTTTTGCGCTCAAGATTTGGCGTCACTATCTTTTCGGCTCGCATGTCGATTTTTACCGATCATAAAAGTCTCAAATACATATTTACTCGGGAGTTGAATATGAGGCAGAGGAGGTGGTTAGAGTTGATTAAGGATTATGACCTCGAAATCCTTTATCATCCGGCAAGGCGAACGTCGTGGCCGACGCCTTGAGTCGGAAACCGGTTGCGTATTTAATGCTTGAGATCCTTACGTCTCAGTCTGAGCTTCGGCGGGCTTTGATCGAGTTAGATGTTGAAGTTTTGTTGCCTGGAGCCGTCGGGCAACTTCGTGTTTTAGAGATTTCGTCGTCTTTGATCGATGAAATTAAGCTGAAGCAGTTAGAGGATCCGATGATTACTCAAATCCGAGAGAACGTTCTTAAAGAAAAGTCTCCTGGATTTGTGATTCACGAGGATGGTGTTTTGAGATTCCAGAGTCGGCTTTGCGTGCCGAACGACTCAGAGTTGAGACAGAGTATTTTACGGGAGGCCCATGCTACACCTTATTCCGTTCATCCTGGTTCAAGTAAGATGTACAAGGACCTGAGAAGAAATTTCTGGTGGAATGATATGAAGGATGAGGTCGCACAGTTTGTAGCGAGATGCTTGACTTGTCAACAGGTCAAAATCGAGCATCGCCACCTCAAGTTATTGCGATCACTTCCCATTCCGGAATGGAAATGGGAAGATATATCGATGGATTTCGTTACGAGTTTGCCAAGATCGAGGTCGGGCATGAATATGGTATGAGTGATTGTTGATCGCCTGACCAAGTCGGCACATTTTCTGGGCATCAAGGACACTTGGGGCCCGGAGAAGTTAGCTCGTGTGTTTATCGCGCAGATTGTGAGACTTCACGGTACTCCGAAGTCTATTGTTTCGGATCGTGACGGCCGCTTTGTATCGCACTTCCGCAAAGCGGTGCATAAGGCGTTGGGTACCCGTTTACATTTGAGTACCTCTTTTCATCCCCAAATGATGGACAATCGAACGCACTATCCGACGCTCGAGGACTTGTTGCGTGCGTGCTCTCGATCGAGTAGTGATCGGGAGGAACATTTGCCGCCGATCGAATTCACGTACAACAACGGTTGGCACGCGTCGATTCGGATGGCACCGTATGAGGCACTTTATGGGCGGCGATGTCGATCACCGATTTGTTGGAATGAGGCGTCCGATTTGGTCGGGACCGAGCCGGATGTCGCTTTAGAGACGAGGCGGAAGATAGAATTAATTCGGGAACGGATGTTGATCGCCCAGTAGTCGACGTAAGTCGATGCCGACGTCCGTCGTCGACCTTTGGAATTCGAGGTGGGAGACCACGTTTTGCTAAAGGTGTCGCCGACGAAGGAGTTTTTCGTTTCGGGAAGAAAGGGAAGTTGAGTCCGAGATTTATCGGCCCTTTGAGATCCTCGAGCGAGTAGGTGGGTTGGCATACCGTTTGGCGTTACCTCCGGCCTTGAGTCATGTTCATAGCGTTTTCCATGTTTCCCGATTGAGGAAATATGTCCTGATCCTAGTCACATCATCGATTATGGTGAGATTGATGTCGCGAGGATGTTACTTTTGAAGAGCGCCTTTGAAGATTTTGGAGCATCGTGAGAAACGATTGAGGCATAAGACCATACCTTTGGTCAAGGTGCAAGGTGGTCGAGACACGGTGTCGAGGAGGCAACTTGGGAAACCGAGGATAGCATGCGTGCTAGGTACCCCGAGTTGTTTGTTTCTTAAGTTTCGGACGAAACTTATTTTTAGAGGGGTAGAATGTAATATCCGTATTTTCTTTCCCTTGTATTTTCGTTTTTGGTGTATTTCTCGATCGTAGTGACCCTCGTGTACTTTTCAAATGTGTCCTTCCGTCAAACCGTTGAACCGTATTCTCGTTATTGTTGCGGAACCGCCGCTTGCCGTGGATCCATTTCGTGTTGTTGGTTCCCAAATATTGATTCCTATCGCTTTATTCTCTTCCGATCATTTTTATCATTTTGGAACCCAAAAGGGGGTGTGGGCGCGGCACAAGGTGTGTGCACCGCGCACACAAATTCCTTCGATTGTGGGTCGAACAAATCAGACTGTGCCGCGGCACACCCATCCGTGCCGCGGCACAAGTGCAGCCAAGGCCGCGGCACACCTGTCCGGTGCCGCGCACACTCGTGTGTCTTCGCGACCAAAACCTAATCAGACTGGTGCCGCGGCACACGCAGCCGCCGCGCACAATGCCGAAACTCAGGAGTATTTTTGGCTCATGCCGCGGCACACTTCGGCCGCGGCACACAAAGCGGTCAATCAGGCAAACTCGTCCTTATTAGACGAAATCGGGCGTCTTCTTCTTCATTTCATCGCGCGAGAGAGAGAGAGACCTAGGAGGGAGAACTTCTCAAGCATTCTTCATCCGGGGTCGATTTTCATCATTTCCTTTCGGTTGTGAGGCTCGGCAATCAATCTAACGCGTGTTCTACGGATCTTAGTACTTGAATCTTCAAAGGTAACATCTCTAGAACCCTATTTTCGATTAAATTGGGGGTTTTGGGTTTTTCTTCCGATTCGCTCCGCTTTTGTTGGTGGATTCATGATGAATACGATTAATATTGTTAGTATCTTTAGTTTTCCTACGGATTCATGGATATTTTGTGGATTTTTACGGAATCGAGAGGGTTTGGTTGTGGTCCGCCCTCGTTGTTATTTTTGGTACGAATATACATGAATCGTAGGCGGGTTTCCGGGTGTATTCCATTTTCATAATCGTTTAGAAATGGTTGTGATTGTGCTATTCGAATCATTAGGTTCATTTTCGTCGGTTCCTCGCGGTTGTGCTTGATTCTTCCGTTCCGTTCGTGTCATCGTCTATTTAATCGAGGCAAGTATCCTTATGAACTTACAATCTTGACATAGTAGTATTGTATGAGAAATGGTGTGTGTGTATGCTCACTACGGGTTAGATCCGACGGGGTCTCGGTAGGGGTCCACGGAGGTGTGGATCGACGAGCTTTGCTTTTAACCACTACGGGTTAGATCCGACGGGGTCTCGGTAGGGGTCCACGGAGGTGTGGATCGACGGTTAATTGTGGTGAATTTTACAAATGTGATTTGATATTGGCATTTAGGAAATGAGTGTTTGAACGGTTTTCTTTATTGCATGCATTTACTATATGTGTAAGATGTAAGTTGTTCATCTGGTTACTTGTACTAGCGTAATTGCTAACCCTCCGGGACCCGCTTTGGGGAAATTCGTTTTATGAATTTCAGTCAGTTCATCGAGACGAGCGGTACTGGATCGATACGGATGATGGCCGTGCGCGATGATTGTGCACGAGTGACGTTTTAGTGTCTTTTACTTTTTCATCTTTTGTGGTTTTTGAACTAATAGTTGTACTCGAGTACTTAAGGGTTCTTGTTCGTTCGGATTGTATTGTTGCTTATTATGTTGTGTTGGATGATGATGTTATATTGACCGGTTGAACCGGGTGGGTTATTCTGTTTTGCGTCTTTATGACATGGTATTGTTCTGTCGTTTATGTGAGTCGATGAGTATGATGCTGTTCAGCCTGGTGGGTCCCATATAGGGATTCACGGCGCTGTAATATACCTCGAATATCTTGAGGGTGTTACACAAACACTCTCTGCCATGATTTTTACCACACTTCGAGCACTCCGTCTTACTGGTTTGAGGCTTAGGTCCCGACCTTTGATCAACCTTTGCTTGCTTATTAGAAACCACGGCCTTATTTTGGTTCCTATTCCAATGCCTCTTACCGATATTAGGCTTAGTAGACTGTTGTTGATCCAGATTATGGTTAGCCTCAACCTCTTGAGCTCGAAACACTATCTCGGTATACGGTAGCACCACATGACCAGCCACGATGTGACGAATACATGGGCGTAAAACACTCTGAAACTTAAGGACCCTCTTTTGGTCAGTATCCACCATGTGCTCCACAAAGAAACTGATTTGGTTGAATTTCCTCTCATATTCTTCAACTGTCATTCCTCCTTGTTCGAGACTCCAAAACTCTCTCTCCATATTCTCTCGGTAATGCTGTGGGCAGTACTGTTCCATCACTATTTTCTTGAATCGATCCCAAGTCAATGCAGCACGCTCGACCGCCGGCCTCAAACGCCAATAGCTTATCCACCAGCGTCCAGCATCCTCCACCATTTGGTATTGGCCGCAAAGAATTATTTGCGCATCAGTGCACCCAATGAGCTCAAAGGTGCGCTCGAGCGACATGAACCATTCGTCAACAAAAGCGGGTCCTTCTTGACCGTTGAATGTTGGTGGGGGTGAAACGCCGGAACTGTTGCACGACTTGTGCTTGAGTAGGAGCTGGCACGTTATTATTGTGGTTATCCTGAACTCCGTTACCACCACCACCAGCACCAAGGTTGGCATTCTGACCATCGAGATTATCTGCACCTTGGTTAGCTGGGCGTCCACGTCCACGAGTTGCCATTATCCTAAGGCATACCACACGCAACGATCCTTCAGTACTTACCCAACGAGAGGGAGAAATAAAATGGGGAGTTACATTGCATCTATAGGTTGAGAACCAGAGATTTCTAGCAATGATGATTTACGCATGTCACACATATACTTATGAATTTATAAGAAAATAATTTCATGCACAAATACTTTATCATAAAATTCTTATATACAAAATAGACTGAAAATGCATCTGTAATACATGAATCATGGTTGATCTGGCAAACTGCATTTATCACATAATGAATAATCATAACTTAATGTACCTTGAAGTCGACGTGGAGCGGTAGAGGTGGATGATCATAATTGCTAAAAAATATTGACTACTTGTGAAATAAAATTTCAGTTTAGAAAAAGAAACCATTTTAACGATTCTACAGAACCGTAAACCCGTTCTGATACCACTTATGTAGCGACCACTTTTCTAAAATAATAATTCTTCTAATTTTAAGAAGAATAAATAAGAAAATTTGCAGCAAAAATACATTTTCAAAAGACAAATTTAATAATCGCAAGTAATATTTTCAAGTCACCATTAAATAAAAACATACTTCGACGTGAAATTAAAACAAATCGAACACTTGTTCGAAAAACATAGTTTGAGAGAAATAACATTAAGTAAATAAACATCTAATCATGAAGCTTGATCATCCCACTCTCAATCGTATGCCATATCGAGCTCCTCAACCTGAAAGGGGTAAATAGTGGGGTGAGCTTCCAACTCGCTCGGTGTGGAGAGTACGCAATATGTCTACGTTAATTACTAAATATATTAGCAAGTATAAACAACATGACTGATAAATTCTGAAGCCCGTCGGCTAGCCCGAAGGCTTTATGCACAATTAAGTGCTTCTGACTGATTTGCACATTTAAGTGCTTCTGACTGATTGCACATTTAAGTGCTTCTGACTGATTTCACGTGCGCATACAAGACAATATATAAAGCAATTAAAATAAACAAAAGCGTAATAAACCCCCACACCTGGATAAAATACAGTTCTTGAACTTGAATGTGATGAGATGCTTGACTCGACAATTCTAGGCCCGTAAACTCTCGTTATTATCTACAATTAATAATAATAATTACCACTATTATTATGATATATAAATATATAATAACTGGGAATAAAATACGAAGCATAGATTAAAATTGAATTATTATTATTAATGAATACAATCAATATTTTAATAGCTCGGATTAATAAGACTGATTTTAATTATTGAAAAGCTGATTGAAGTAAAATTGAAGGGAATAAATATTTAAGGACTGAAATCGAAGGAGTTATAAAGCTAACTGGGGTTAATTCATAAGAATTAACTATCTGTGGACTGAAATTGAAGAAATTATAAATCTGATTGGGGCTAACTGAAAATAATTAGAAATCACACTGGGGCTAGATTGAGTATTCTAAAACTTGAGGGTTTAATTGTATTACCCTAAAAAAACTGGGTATAAAGCCCTTCTAACACACCAGTCGGCCGAAATTATCTTCTTCTCCCAACCGGTCAACTCTTTCTCTCTCTACTGAAACCACCAAAAATCGCTCTCTCTCTCTCCCTCGCTTCACACACAAACACACGGTCAGAACCACAACAGCTGCACACCTATACTGACACACCAAATCACTTGCACCAATTCGCGGTGGATAGCACCTGGTGGCGGGCAAAATCGTACAGAAAATGGAGCGAACGGTGACGGTGGGTGGCTTCAAAATGAGGTCTGATTCTGTTTTGGAGAAATTCAGTGAAGGTGGTTTCCCAGAATTTAAAGATGGCAGAGGAAAGTCTTGGCGGTGAGAATTTGGGCGACCTGGCTGGAATCGCAGCGGCGACTAAACCACCTAGAAGAGCTACTGCTGCGTCGGGTGGAGAAAAATGGGTTCCGACAGGCGAAATCTTCTTTTTCTTTTCCGTCTCTTTTCTGGTAAGGGTTCATTGATTTGGCTGAGGTTCGAGTAACCGGGTTTGGTCCTTGAAACCAAAACCGAGATTGAAAATTTAGTTTATTTGAACGGTTGGGTTGATGTATGTTCTTCTGAATTGGGTTATTTCCAGGGCTCGGGTTTGGCTGGAATCTGGACTGGGGTTTGAAGGTAACTGTAAAATTTGGTGGTGGATGATAGTTGTGAAAATCTGGTGTTCGTTGGTGGGTTTATGAATCGGGTTTCGTTTGAGGAGGTGGTTTAAAATTTTATCATTGGTATGGATTTGAAAATTGAAAATTTGGATATACAAGGAGGAACAGAAACTTGAAATTAGATACAAGAATGAAGCTCGATGGCTTACCTGTTGAATTGAGGTGCTGGAACTTGAAAGAGACTCGAACGTATTTAAATCGGGCTTGGCAGCTTCTTGATTCTCCTTGCGGCTTTTTTTTCCCTGCTTGCAGAACGCGAACAGCTGGAGACAGAGGAAAAATATATGTTTGTGTATTCTGTATTTTGGATGCATAATACATTATTTATACCCTAAATTATTAGGTTTAGAGTATAGTTTGTAGGTTTAGGAGAAGGGTTAGGAAGAAGGGCACGGGCCACAAGAATAAAAATTAAAGTGATCCAAAATAATTAGGCTAAATATTATTATTTATCTTATAAAATATTTTGGGTAACAATTAATATTGTTTAAAATTTGACTCGGGCCTAGAAATGACGATATAAAACGATGAATTTAAAATGAGAAATGAAATGAAATGAATCACATGACTTGTCATGAATTATAATGATATAAATTGATTTGCATGATCATGAAATAAAACTGAATTAAATGATAAAATTATTCGGGCAATAATTTAATAAAATTGAATATTTTTCCTATAATTCACAATAAATAAATATGCGAAATCGAGGCGTTACAATCATTTTACTGTTGGATAAATTTTCAACACCTAGATCGTGTATATTTCTGAATCTGGACTTTCAAGGGTTGACTACTATTAGCACACGCTACAGTGCTTATTAACGCACTCTAGATTCAAATTATGACCGTTGGACAATATTGTTAACGCAATGCTTCAAACTGCCAAAGATCGTTAGCGCACGGTAAAAAGAGGACATTAGCGCATGCTCGATATATCAAGCAGTAACGGCTATTCAGGCTCCAAAGCCTATAAATACCACTTCATTTGGTATTTAAGAAACAACAACTTCAAGCAAAATTCATATACATTCGAGATACACACACACACACACATATATATATACATATATATATATATATATATATATACACACGTATCATTGTTGTTGTAATTGAGCTTATTTTACAAGAGTTTGAGTATTTGATTCACTCATTCATACACGAAAAGAAAGAAAGGATTGTAGATTGATTCAATGTTATTAGGATCGTTGATCTAGCATTGTTAAAATTATAATCTAAATCCAACGAGGTTTTTCTAGTACCTATAGAAGTTAGAAACAGTTTATCTTGGACAAATCGAAGACAATACGGTTTATCTTGAACCGTTAGAAGACAAGATTGTAACGGTTTATCTAGTACCGATCGAATACAATGCAAAAAAAAAAGATAAGGAATGAGAGAGAGCGTAGACAAGTTGTCGAACCTCTATAAATCTTTGTTTCATTTATTTCCCGCACTTATTTATCGTTTCCACGCAAAAAGAGTGCATTACTCTTCACCGCACTATTCAACCCCTTCTGGTGGCGGTACCAACCCAACAATTGGTATCAGAGAGGCCTCTAATTAATCGGCTTAACATCCAAGGAGAAAATATCCTAAGGCGTATACTCTTACTCCGGTAGAAAGTCTTGCCTTAAACAGACCATGATTTTTCAACGGATCGAATTTCATGACATGGAAGAAAAAGATATCAATCTTTATCCAAGCACATGACATCCAAATTTGGAAGATAATATGCTTTGGTCCAAAAATCCATAAAAGCCCGATGGTTTACTCAAGAGTTTCGAAGAATATAATGATGAAGATTGAAAAAGTGATCATTACAATTATAAAGCAACAAAATATTGTGTTCTTAATCCTAAAGAACACAATCATATTTCCTCGTGTGAAAGTGCCAAAAAAATCGGGAAAATGCTCGAGGTAAGTCACGAAGGAACAACTCAAGTTAACGAGACGAAGATAAATATGCTTCTCCACGACTACGAGTTATTCATGATGAAAGATGACGAGTCCATCTCAAATATGCTCGACTGATTTTCGGTAATCACAAATGGACTAGCTTGCTTTAGTAAACCATTATCGAGTAGTGAAAAAGTAAAGAGAATATTATAATTATGGAATCAAAAGATCTAAACACGTTAGATTTTAGCACTCTTTTCGGGTTGCTAAAACTACGAGATCGTATTGAAATCACGAAATGATAAACCAAAGTCCAAAGAGAAAACTTAGCTCTGAAAGCTAAAAAAATATCAAGTAATGAAAAAGAAATCTCGTTAGATGATGATGATGATGATGAATAGACATTCTATGCCAAAAATAACAATATAAATAAAAATCTATTAAACTGGAGAAGAAAAGACATCAAATCGCAAGCACAAAATGAGTCAAAAGGATTCGCAAATAATTATCGAAATTGCGGAAAACCCGATCACTTTGTGAAAAACTGTCGCAGTTCAACTTCTAGAAAGGAGGTTTAGATAGCCACCTGGAGTGACGATGACGAAGAAGAAGAAAACGTTCCAATAATCTCGCACTCATTGCCAGGAGTTCATATGATGGCAACAACAGTGCAAGTCAGGTAAGTACATCATCTCACGATGAAATTTGTAATGCTTTCGAGCTATTACATACGGGTTTTCAAAATTCGCTAAAAGGTAAGAAATCCTTTAAAATGAAAAATAAAGTATTGGAAGATTGAATTTCCAAATACGAGAAAAGGAAAAATTAATTAAAAATGATCATTCTCTTTGTCTAGAAAGAGAAAATAAATTGAAAGATGATTTTCTTAAAGTTCAAATGAACTTATAGATTTAACAAATAAATTTTCTTGTGGAAATGAAAATTTTGGAAAAACTTCTTTCCATTCAAAACTTTCTTTAACTAAACAAGGAATTGAATTCAAACAAAGTGATACAAATGAATACAATAAAGACAAGGTTTTAAATTTGAAAATATCCCATTGTGATAAATGTTTGAAAATCGGGCACCATTTCTCAAATTGTAAAACTCCAAGACGATCGGTAAAAATTAAGAAATATGGATTCCAAAAGGAACCATAGTTCTAAATATCGTCTATTTGCCAAATCAAAAGCGACCCAAAATTGGTTAGATCCCCAAAATTTTAATTTAATTGTCTATTATTTGCTTGTTTTTTATACTTTCAACAAATTTGGATTAAACTCAGGGGGGTTATTATTTTCAGAGAGAGAATTATTTTGCACAGATTTAGGGGTAGTATACCTATTTTTTTCTAATATGTTTCATTGGTGTTATTCATTTATATTTTTTTATACTTTTTGCTAATGACAGAAAGGGGGAGAAGAGAAAGGAGAAGGGAGAAGAGATGTATATTTATACATCGAAATATGGAATAATGGGAGAGAATACCTCTTACGGGATAACTAACAATAACGGACAAAGTCGAAAACTTTGATCTATATTTTTCACGTGTATTTTGATAGGTATTGACCGCGCTGTCGTGACGCGCCAAAATTAGTTATTTATATTTTTCCTTGGCTCACTTCTACTAACTAGTAGTATCGGCAAGTAAGGGTCGATCCCACGGAGAACGGTAAATCAATTAGACTAATTAAGGATTAGATATTTTGTGCAATTAAAATAAAATAAAAACGAGAGGGGGATTTCAGTTTCTAATCTTAACTAAAATAAATTGCGGAAAATAAATTAAAATAAAATAAAATAAGCAAAGGGAATAAAATACGGAAATATCAATTAAAGAATAATCTAGTCCTTAGCTCCGTTATCCACCGTTTCGAATTAATTCAAGTTTCAATGCAGCGCTTATCCCTTCTCTAATCTCATGAACTCCTATTCCGAAGCCAACAACAAGCTCTGTTGACCTCAATTATTTCTTAAGTTTATTCAATTAAAACAAGCTCTTTAATCGAACCTATCTATACGGTGGATTCAAAACAAGCTCTTCGAATCTCGCTCGCTAGATGCATTAAAAACTAAAATAATGGAATAGGCAAGATATTAAGTTCATAAGCTCGACTTAAGGGATCTCGATTTTGTGTTACCCAATTGGGAAAAATCAATTGTTTGCTACTTGTGAAATTAAAATTGCAACAATTACGGATTACAACTCAATTTCTAGCATAAGACATAAAACTCCTAATCTAGTTGGCCAAACCAAATCAAGAAATTAAATGGCATAATCGTGAATTCAATAACACAAAAATAATTCAAGAGAATTCGAGTTGAGAATACGCTGCGGGATTAAAACATGAATAATTCGAATACGGTTTCAAACTTCACTAAGAACTAGAATAGAAAATTAGCCGGACATGTTGGCTTTAGAAAACAGCAAATTAAAGATAGACATGAGAAGAAAGAAATTCAAACGGTATAGTCTTCTTCTTCCACGTCGGAATTGGCTCGGTTGCTCCGTGAAAAATCGGTTGATCGTCCCTCGTGATTTCTTCTGCTCCAGTAGTGTAATCTTCCTCTTGATAGTGAATTTACCGCTCCGTAAGTTGATTTTTATTCCACCCTCCTCCCTTTTATAATTATTCCTCATCTCATAGTTTCCTTCTTTAATTAGGACTCTTTCCTTCTTGAGTTTTAATTTCCTTGGAGTCTTTCTTCCCAAATCTATTCCAATTCCTTTTCCCAGCATATGGACCGATTTATTGCCTTGTGGAACTGATTGGGCGATTTTTGAGTCGTTTCTTGGGCCCCAAGTAAGATTATTTTCGTAACAGGACTGGCACTGGGCCAGCGAACTGACACTGGGCCACCCAGTGCTGCGCGGGATTTCCTTTATTTAAGCCCAAATCACCTTGGCTTGATCCGCTTGATGATCCAATTCATTCCTTAAGCTTAAAAACTCAATCAAACACCTAAATTAAACAACAAATTGCCAAGTGAAGTAAATTGCATCCAAAATGTAAATATATGGAAAATAATCAAGTGTGCCAACATAAAATCCATTAAAACCTTATAATTAACAATGATTTTAGCACACTATTTTCGTTCTATCAAATCTCCCCAAACTTAAATCAATGCTTGTCCTCAAGCATAATTCGAGTGAAAGAATTTCAAGAAGCATGTATTGAAAAATCCAAGATGATAGCCATATTTAAGGGAGAATAAATAATCATGAACAAGTAAGAGGAAAATTAAAGTACCTCAACCAATCTCAACATCTTCATTGGCATCAAGTGAGAGAAAATTCAATGGCCTCACAAGGGGTCACACTCGCTCAAGTAGATATAGGGATTATTAAGCAATCACTCACGTCAAAACATGGTGTTTCCTTACCATATACTCGCACAAAAATCAAATCTCCACTACTTAGATGAACTCATGCATATAATCAAAAGGACTTTTATGGTTTTAACGGGGCTTTAGGTATGGGTAGGATAAAAAGGATAAATAAAGGATTCGTTGGTCGAGACTAATCATGAAATTAAGTGCATAGCAAATCCTACAAGCAATGAATCACCGTCCTTCCTTTCGCACCCTTTTGGGTACATACATGTAATCGCATAGCCACGAAAGATCAATTGAGGTCAGTGGCTTTAACAACATTCGAGGGGGGTATTTTTTACGGCCGCCGCCCTTTTTTTTTTTTTTTTTTTTTTTAGTTTCGGCCTTTATTATTTTTTTTTTATCTCAATTTCAGCACTTTTTTTTTCTCTTCTCCACCCACTTTTTGATAATTTCTCGTTCTTCCCTCGACTTGTTATACACCTAATTCACAACCAAATCTTGACCAAGGGCTCAAACGGATGAATTTTCACCAAAAATTAGATAATGGCTAATAAAATGTGTTGGATCAAAGAATAAGGCTTAGGTTCAAATGGGCTTCTAATGGTGATTATGTCGAGGTGGGAAAATATAAGCCAAGTGGGTTATTCCTAATTTGCCTTTATCACTTTACTGCATGAGAACACTAACATAGTCTTGACATGTATAATTGATTAAGTTCTAGCATGAACACAACACGTTTGACCCCACAAGAAGAAGTAGTGAGCATGTATATGTATAATTATTTATATATGTATATATATATATATATATATATATATATATATATATTGCTCTACGGCTCAAAACTCACGAATAAAAAGGGCTTGTGCCATGAATCCCTCACACTTTTATCCAAATCTAAAATCAAGACTAGTGAACTACCCTAATTAAAATCAAACTAGTCAATCATATTCATTTCCTATGTCAGGCCATACTTAAATCCCCAATACACGAACTTGATTCAATCACACAAATTTAGCTAAGGACGCAAAATTAAATTCATCACAATTGTCAAATTCAATTAATCATTCCGACTCCAATTTCCCCAAACTTAAAATTCAGCACACGACTCTAAAGAAAGGAAGGAAGAGAAAAAAGAAAAATAAAAGATAGTAAAAAGTCTAGAGTAGGAATCACCGGGCTAATGGGAGAGAAGGGCTTCCAGCTGCTCGGTTTGGTCCTCCATACCATTTTTCTTGTGCACCTCCGTTGCATTAGCTTCAACATCTCGACGACGATCTCGAACGGGCGGCGCTTGGGGCTGATGTCGACTGAAAAGAGAGATGGAGAAGTTAGGGGTTGCAGAGTAAAAAGAAGATACTGAGAAAGAGAGAAACGGAGAGAGAGAAAAAGAAAAAGAGAGAAGGAAGGGAATAAAAATAAAAATAAGGGAAGTAATAGAATAGAAAAAAATAAAAGGGATAGCATAAAAAAATAATAAAATACGAAATGCAAGAAATAGATTACCACTTACCTAAAATATAATTAGCAGAAAAAATAAATAATAAAAAGAAAATTGGACTAAAAAAATAAAAGAAGTAAAAAAATTGGGTTGCCTCCCAACAAGCGCCTTTTTTTTTTACGTCGTTGGCTCGACGAAAGACTTCCCTTTTTAGTGAACACACCAAGGAGGTTTTGGTGTGGGTCTCAATAAATGTACGACTGATGACTCGTCTTCTTGAACCACACCAAGCTTTCTCGGAGTGTTTATTGAAAACTTTCCTCCCTTGCGATGCTCATCGAAGGCCAACTCTGGTTCACTTTCTCCATATAATTTTTCATATATTGGCTGTAATTCTCTTTGAAGCTCTGGATCTTCCCGTTTTTGTGGCAATTTCTTTTGGAATACAGCGGACACATTTTCTCCCATTACCACCTTCCCATTCCCCTTCAATCTCCGCTTGTTGGTGCATAAGTCTTTAAGGAACTTTGCGTATTTTGGAATTTGTTGAACTGCGTCGAGTAAGGGAATGTTGATCTCAACCTTTCGGAATACGTCGAGGATTTGCTTATCTTTATTCACGATCGCTGCCTCTTTGACCCTAGATGGAAAAGGTAACTCGTTAGTCTCAAAAGGAGCAGTTTTAGACGAATTTACCTTGCTGTCCGGCAGTTCTGCACTGGGTGCTGATTCTGCACTGGGTGTTCCAGTGTTGATCTGTTCAGTGGATTTTTGCTCCTCGTTTTCAGCTTCCTTCACCTTTTCAGGATCCTTAAGCTGCTTCCCACTCCTTAGAGTTACAGCACTCACGTTCCTTAGGTTCAGCTCAGGTTGGGATGGCAATTTCCCACAATTTTGGTTTTCCAAGCGGCTCACCGTGGTGGCTAGTTGACTCACTTGATTTTCAAGAATTTTGATACTCGATTTAGTGTCGTGCTGGAACTGAGTCATGCCCTGTTGGATCTGGTTCATGCCTTGTTGGAACTGATTCATAGTGTTTGCCATGAGGGTCTTCATCATATCCTCCAAAGATTGTGTCGAATTTTCGGTGGGCTGCTTGTAGAATTGTCCCCTATTTTGCGGAGGCGCCTCTTGCTGATTTTTCCATCGAAAGTTAGGGTGATCCCTCCATCCTGGGTTGTATGTGTTTGAGTACGGATCATTCTTCCTCCCATAAGAATTTTCGGTTCCAATTGCATTGACGTGCGCCTCGATTTCATTAAGCAAAATCCGACAATTGTCCGTTGTATGCTCCGTGGTTTTGCAAATGCGACAGGGTGCGACTGGAGTGCCATTACCTACAGCAAGTTTTCTAACAAAAGTAGTTAGCTCATTCAATTTTTCCTCAAGGGACGAGTCATGCATCTCTTTCACCATCCTGATCGGTGCATCGCGACATCTAAATTGTTGTGAATTAGCCGCCATGTTGGATATGAGAGCCCTTGCGGCCGTGGGAGTTTTGTCCACTAGAGCTCCTCCACTTGCTGCATCTATCATGTTTCGCTCCATTGGATTAAGTCCTTCGTAAAAATACTGAATCAGGAGTTGCTCGCTAATTTGATGTTGCGGGCATCGAGATACCAACTGTTTGAATCTTTCCCAATATTCATGCAACGTTTCTCCGGTCATTTGCCTTGCACCACATATTTCTTTCCTTAGGTTGGCCGCTCGAGAGGCTGGAAAATATCTTTGTAGAAATAAGATCTCCATCTCGTTCCACGTTGTGATAGTGGCCGACGGTAAATAAAATAACCAATCCTTAGCCGAATCTTTTAATGAGAATGGGAAGGCTCTAAGCTTGATTTGTTCTTCGGTGACACCGTTCGGCTTCATGCTTGAACAAACGACATGGAATTCCTTGAGATGTTTGTGCGGATCCTCTCCTGATAGACCATGAAATGCAGGTAACAAGTGAATCAATCCCGACTTCAATTCAAAGGTGTTGTTGTTGTCAATAACCGGGATCGTGATGCACAGTGGTTGTTGAGGTAGTTCCGGGTTGGCTAATTGCTTCAGCGTCTTTTCAGCGTTATTTTCCATGACTCCAACTTCGTCCTCCGATTCGCTGGGTGATGTATCGAGGGAAAATGGTAAAGTCCTAAGTGCTTCTTTGGCTTCTTTTGCTTCCCGCCTGAAAACACGATCTCGCTTGGTGATTTCCGGAAAATATTGTAAATTCTTATCTCCACGTGACCTTGTATTCATGCAAAACTTAAAACAAACGGATTAGTGCACAACTGACAATTATAATAAATTTCCAGAACTGCCACTGGGTCGCCCAGTGTCGAAATTGCAGAAAGTTTTTAACCCAAAATAAGTAAAATTAATTTAACACCGTTCCCCGGCAACGGCGCCAAAATTTTGACCGCGCTGTCGTGACGCGCCAAAATTAGTTATTTATATTTTTCCTTGGCTCACTTCTACTAACTAGTAGTATCGGCAAGTAAGGGTCGATCCCACGGAGAACGGTAAATCAATTAGACTAATTAAGGATTAGATATTTTGTGCAATTAAAATAAAATAAAAACGAGAGGGGGATTTCAGTTTCTAATCTTAACTAAAATAAATTGCGGAAAATAAATTAAAATAAAATAAAATAAGCAAAGGGAATAAAATACGGAAATATCAATTAAAGAATAATCTAGTCCTTAGCTCCGTTATCCACCGTTTCGAATTAATTCAAGTTTCAATGCAGCGCTTATCCCTTCTCTAATCTCATGAACTCCTATTCGAAGCCAACAACAAGCTCATTGACCTCAATTATTTCTTAAGTTTATTCAATTAAAACAAGCTCTTTAATCGAACCTATCTATACGGTGGATTCAAAACAAGCTCTTGAATCTCGCTCGCTAGATGCATTAAAAACTAAAATAATGGAATAGGCAAGATATTAAGTTCATAAGCTCGACTTAAGGGATCTCGATTTTGTGTTACCCAATTGGGAAAAATCAATTGTTTGCTACTTGTGAAATTAAAATTGCAACAATTACGGATTACAACTCAATTTCTAGCATAAGACATAAAACTCCTAATCTAGTTGGCCAAACCAAATCAAGAAATTAAATGGCATAATCGTGAATTCAATAACACAAAAATAATTCAAGAGAATTCGAGTTGAGAATACGCTGCGGGATTAAAACATGAATAATTCGAATACGGTTTCAAACTTCACTAAGAACTAGAATAGAAAATTAGCCGGACATGTTGGCTTTAGAAAACAGCAAATTAAAGATAGACATGAGAAGAAAGAAATTCAAACGGTATAGTCTTCTTCTTCCACGTCGGAATTGGCTCGGTTGCTCCGGCGAAAAATCGGTTCGGTCGTCCCTCGTGATTTCTTCTGCTCCAGCCGTGTAATCTTCCTCTTCAGCCGTGAATTTACTGCTCCAGAAGTTGATTTTTATTCCAGCCCTCCTCCCTTTTATAATTATTCCTCATCTCATAGTTTCCTTCTTTAATTAGGACTCTTTCCTTCTTGAGTTTTAATTTCCTTGGAGTCTTTCTTCCCAAATCTATTCCAATTCCTTTTCCCAGCATATGGACCGATTTATTGCCTTGTGGAACTGATTGGGCGATTTTTGAGTCGTTTCTTGGGCCCCAAGTAAGGTTATTTTCGTAACAGGACTGGCACTGGGCCAGCGAACTGACACTGGGCCACCCAGTGCTGCGCGGGATTTCCTTTATTTAAGCCCAAATCACCTTGGCTTGATCCGCTTGATGATCCAATTCATTCCTTAAGCTTAAAAACTCAATCAAACACCTAAATTAAACAACAAATTGCCAAGTGAAGTAAATTGCATCCAAAATGTAAATATATGGAAAATAATCAAGTGTGCCAACATAAAATCCATTAAAACCTTATAATTAACAATGATTTTAGCACACTATTTTCGTTCTATCAGGTATAAATCCCATCAAGAATTGTTGTTTTGTCATCATCAAAAAAGGAGAGATTGTTGGAATATTTTATTTCACACAAATATATTAAAAGTATTTTGATGGTGAGTTGATGATCAAGAAAAATAACAATTAATCAACAACAATCGAAGACGAAGAGCTGGGCAGAAAATCAAAGCAGAATTAATTATTAGCGCATGCTGTGGACAAAGCCTAGTGCATGCCACATTGATGAAGATAGCGCATGCTACAAGTACTAAAATGTACGCTATGAGATTAGTACAGGTTATGGAATCAGGACAGAAAGGTATGCAAATGAAAGCAGATAACGCACGCTACATGGTTAAGCTAACGCACAACTTAACACACGCTAAATCCCAGAGCTAGCGATTGAAATCCTACCATTGATCACATATCAACTGAACACCTTTTCAACAAAGAGATCATGTATCTTTCCGAATATGTAAGGATTGGCTACTATTAGCGCATGCTATGGTGCTTATTAACGCACACTAGATTCGAATTATGACCGTTCGAAAAGATTGTCAACGCAACATTTCAAAACTGCCAAGGCTCGTTAGCGCATGCTAAAGAGGACATTAACACATGCTCGATATATCAAGAAGTAACGGCTATTCAGGCTCCAAAGCCTATAAATACCACTTCATTTAGTATTCAAGAAGCAACAACTTCAAGCTAAATTTATATACATCTGAGATACTTATATATATCATTGTTGTTGTAATTGAGATTATTTGATAAGAGTTTGAATGTTTGATCCACTCATTCATACACGAGAGAAAATAAAATAATGTAGATTTGATCAGTGTTATTAGGATCGTGGATCCAATATTGTTAAAATCATAATGTAAATCCAATGAGTTTTTTCTAGTACCGATAGAAAGCTAGAAACAGTTTACTTGAACCGATCGAAGACAAGATTGTAACGGTCTATCTTGGACCTATAGAAGACAAAATTGTAACGGCTTAGCTCAGACCGATCGAAGACAAGGCGGAAATATTTATCTTGGACCTATAGAAAAGATTGCGAAGGAGAGAGCGGGTAAGTTGCCGTACCTCTATAAATCCTTTTCTCATTTATGTCCGCACTTATCTATCACTTCCGTGCAAAAAGAGTTCGTTACTCTTCACTACACTATTCAACCTCCTTCTAGTGGCGGTACTAGTCCCAACAATGTTAATCACAAGCATAGATTTAATCGGTTCGAGCCTTTTGTGTTAGATGTTCAGGCCATAAAGGTGTATTATTGCTCGTATCCAGGTTCGAAAAGAGAAAATAGATTAGTGGGCTGCATGCAAGATTAAAGCTCGATCTAACATTAAGTTCATTAAGTTTGCCTCCCTAGTTTCTGTAATATCTTGAATTTTAAAATAATATTTTATCGTTGACCTTATTGGAAAATTGATAATAATTTTTTTTCAGTAATAGAATGATATTGAGTAAACGAGAGTAATATATCAGGTGGTATTTTCTAATATCGTCGAATAATTATTGGTAATAATGTGGCGGTGGCCAACGATAAATTATTCAACAAAAATTAAAGAACTTATTCGGACTAACTATAGGACTTGTGAATTTACTTGGATGTATTGGAGATATGTTTGTGGTTTTGGATCATTTAAAATAAGAAACAAGCACCGAAAGTGTAAATAGAAATAAAATGGGATATTTTCTGGGAAGTGTCCTAGACAAGTATTAATTTTGAATAATCACCACAAATTTTTGAGAAGTTCAAAGATTCTGAAAATTAGCAGTATTATAGATAATTGAGTTAGATTTCCAACGGTTCAAATGGCGAGCAAATCGAAATCCGGAGGAAGAAGTTATGATCGAATTAGTAGAAACTGCCAGCTGCCGGGCACCATGCATCACTGCGTGCCTCAGCGTCCGACAGGCTTCCGGGAATGCCGCATGAGCGAGGCACTGGTCATCACTCATGATGCCTAGTCAGGATGCTGTTTTAACTGACTAGCGGAATTTTAACCCAAAAACAACGGCCTTACCTTTAATATTGTCTCATTCCATTTGTCAATATCTGTCGAAAATGAACACCTCTTAAAGGACATCTTTCTATATCCTAGTTTTCAGATTTCTAAGACCTCCAAAATGCTCAAGCACCCAGAGAATATGAGCAGCCTAGTCCAGGAGACGTCCAATACGTGTTTGACGAAATTCCCCAGAGAGTCTGTTAATTCCAAGATGGGTTGCCATCTTTGAACTCGATTATCTCACAATCGGTAAGTTGTTTATACAAATACTTATCGACAATTTTGTAAACAAGATACATATAAGTATAAATGTTGATTGTAGGTAAGTATTAAGTCATACTTGGATAATACGAGCCGTTTTCTGGCGAGTCAGACCAGCTTTGACAGGATACTGACTGGAACCTGTTCGATAAATTTCTCCAATGAGTCTGAGAATTTCAGACTAGGTTTCCTTATTTGAACTCTATTATCTCACGACCTGTAATGCTCTGTTCTTTTGGACTGAATGAATCTGAACTGAATTGAATGGATCTGAACTGAACTGAACTGAACTGAATGGACCTGACCTGAACTGAACTGAATTGGATTGAAATATATATTAAGAGTAAATAATAATAAAATAATAATAATAATAATAATGATATAAATATTAAAAATAATAAATATAATAAAATAATAAGAAAAATGATAAAATAATAATAAATAATAAAAAATAATAAATATAATGTAATAATAATATAATTAATTACAATTCTAATAATAAAAATAATAATAATACTAATAAATATGCCCCAAATATCCCAAATGTCACAAAAGTATCAAATGTCACAAATAATAATAATAATAACAAGGATAATAATGATGAAAATAATAATAATAATAATAATAATAGTAATCAACAATCAACAACAACAATAAATACTATTATTAATAATAGTAAATATTATTAGTAATAACAATAGTAATCAACAACATCAATAATAATAATAATAATCAAGATTAATAATAATAATAATAATAATAATAATAATAATTAATAATAATAATAATGTACGTAATGCAATTGAATGGATTTGAACCAATCGAATCGAATCCGAATGGACTGAATCAATTGAATCAAAATCAAAAATAAGTCCAAAATAATAGGGCCTAAGTTATTTTGAGAATCCGTCTTGACTAATTTGTAGATAAAATACATGTTAGTACAATAGCTGCTTGTATCGTTAGTATTGAGTCAGAATATCTGAACAAAATAAACCATTTTATACCGAGTCAGCCATGATCGTATCAGTCATTTCCAGCAACCTGTCTTTTAAAAGTTGATCGAGTTGTCTAACTTGAACGCGTATATCTTTGAACCTGCAAGTCTAATTTTGATAAAGTTTCATGAAATTAGTCTCTAAGATGTTATCATAAATAAGTTTTTATTTTGATTTTTATCAACTTTTAAGACTCCTGTATTCATCAATATATTACCGAGTCAGCTCTATATTTTTTGTATGTATCGAACGGGTTGAATACCTTGTATTGTGTTTTTAGGGTGGAAAATTTAATAACGATGATTATTAATATTTTTCTATATGAGGATCGTGAGTTTTCAAAATTGATGATTTTGAAAAATTTTCCGTATTAAAATAATATGAGGTTTTTATTCGATCAAATTGAACGGTTATACCACAAGTACGACTGAAAAATATTGAATATTATTTTTAAAATTATATACTGGAGTTTTAGTAATGAAAATTTTAAAGTCCGGATCGTCATTTTTGAGAAATGGGAAAATAAAATTATAAAATTGGGATAGCTGTTGATCGCGGAAATCGAATGCATCATATATTGCCTTTAGTGAGTTGTTGATATCGGGATATAAATACTTTGTCAAAGTGTAGAAATCGAACCTCGGGAACTCTAACAGATTTGCTTTACCGATCCAGCTATTTGAGGCAAGTTATTACTTGTTCAGTGATAGTGTTTCGATAAGTAATTTCATTTGCATTTCATAAGTATTTCGTGTTGTATTGCATATTGATGAATGAATAAGTGAAGTTCTATGAGGATTGTAGTATATAGTTGGTGCTGATGAGACTTTGGATATACTTGGTCGATGGTATATATTTGGAAGGAATCCGGATTGTGGTACGTTTCAATAGTAATTGTACATGGAGATCATATATGAGGAAGTATCGGTATTTGAGTATTGTACAGTATTGATGTGATATTGAGATAATAGTTGATATATTGGTGAGAATCGAATTGTCGTTCGATTACCAAGAAGTGGTAAGATTACAGTTTTGGGAATATCATTTTCATGATGCACAACATATAAATATTTATATTAATGTATTTGTGGTTATTTATTGGGCATTATGGCTGACCCGGTTGTGGGACTTATTTTTAG
Organism: Orobanche coerulescens; assembly: GCA_033398695.1. Lineage (NCBI taxonomy): Eukaryota > Viridiplantae > Streptophyta > Magnoliopsida > Lamiales > Orobanchaceae > Orobanche > Orobanche coerulescens. The sequence goes on from CM065813.1 coordinate 29,160,279, forward strand.
GTACTCGGAGATCGAGCTTGTAGTGGTCGTGAAAAAGATGAGCTTCCCGGGTGATACTGGCATTGTTTTGGGAACCGTGTATTTGACTGATTTTTTTTATTCTGATGCAAATGTACATTTTGAACTGTGTTTATATCCGCTGCGTGTGTATTTTAAAATGGCCTTTTGGTATTTTGCAAACTTGGGTTTATTTCGTAAAACCGATTCTCTAAACTATTTTGATCGGTACGTGTAAGCGGTGACTTAACGTACATTTTGAAGCTGTCGAGTTTTGGCATTTTTGGCCTTGAATACTAAATGGTATTTTATGACGGTATTTGAGAACTATATTTTGGAAACATTTAATTATTCGTAAAATATTACCATCTTTGCCTCTTTGACGTGTTTGAAATGATTGTGAACATGATTTTTTAGCCTTGTGGGTTCCTGCGCGGGGTCCACGATACTGTAATATCTGTGGATGGTTTTGGGGGTGTTTAGAAGATGGTATCAGAGCCGAGGTTTTGTGAAACCGGGCATGTGTGTTATGTGGCTCTACCAGCGTGGTAGTAACGTGATGTTTGTGAAAATATATTTCTGACTATTTTGAAATCGTGATGTTTTGAAACTATTATATTTTTGAGTACAGTCGTAGTGATGCATAGATTTGAGGATTGTTTGGTGTTTCCGAGATTGATGAGGCAGAGAGTGCCGCTGGTGCCGTAGTCATGAGCAATGGGCGGCTCCAATCGGGAAGTGTACGCCAGTTCGAGGCACGTGTCAATGAGCGGCTTTCGATGTGTAGTGGAACACCGGTGATACGGGCGTGTGTTAAGGAGCGGCTCATGCGCTCTAGGTTAGGAAGACACGACGTAACAAATTCCACATAAAACTAGACAATGCTCTAAACTGAAACTTGATCTTGGCGGAGATCAAAAGATTTTTAATTTGTGATTAATTGAGAAATTACCAATATTTCGGTATTGGTATTTTTTTATGTGTGTTGAGACTTTGAAAGTGGATTCATATGCTAGTATCATGGGAAGTCATCGACTTCACGGACATGTAAGTGTATTGTTCTGGTTATTCGATTGTGACAATGATTGCTTACTTTGGGTAATTTTGAATTTTCTGGTTTGAGCTCTTGTTTGTGACAGGATAGCAAGTTTCGAGGACGAAACTTATTTTTGTAATATCCATATTTTTTTCTTTTCCTGGTACCTTTTCGATGTCGTGTTTTTACTGTTTCGGTGGCTCGTGTGTAACCGTATGTATATTTCGGGAATACTTAATTTTGGATTTATTGTATTCAATTCCGCTATTGTTGGCTTTTCCATCGCTGTTTGGTCCGATTCTTGTGATTACTGTTGGAACCGCCATTTTGTGGTTTTCGTATATCTATCGTATGATATTGTGTGTGTTGTGACCTTCCGTACATTATTCCGAGCGTGTTTTGTGTGTTCCGGGTGTTTGAATTGTTTTTCTCTTGGCAGCCTAACGCACGCTACGATTGTTGATTAGCGCACGCTAGTCTTTCTTAGTAGCGCACGCTACGCTTGTCTGGTAGCGCGCACTAGTGATTCGGGCACAACAATGTCAGTAGCCTGCTTCTGCCTTCTGTCCTCTGGAGAGTTGTTCTAGCGCACGCTAATAGTTTGTTCTAGTGCACCCTACTTTTCGGGCTTAGCACACGCAGAGTGGCCGATAGCGCGCGCTAACCCAGCAGCCCAGTACTAGGCAGTTTACTCCTGGACTCGGCTGATGTCCAGATAGCGCATGCTATGGCCTGATAGCGCGTGCTACCGAGGGGCGGTTAGCGCACGCTATTTCCCAATAGCGCACGCTAACGGTCCAGAACTATAGGTTCTGGACTGGAGTGTTAGCATTATAGACCAAGGAATTAATCGATAGCGCACGCTAACTTGTACTTGTTAGCACATGCTAATGACCTATAGTTACAAAAACCAGAGGGTTGACCGGGGTAGCTCATTTCTCCCCATTTTCATTTCTTCTCCGAGAGTTAGGCGAGTGGAGCTTTGAGAGCCTGGATTCGAGCGATCATCATCTATTCAAGATCTTGAGTCTCTAGCACCGATTTATCATCATCTAATCATCCTCCACCTCTTGAATAAATGTAACTCTCTTAAAACCCTTCTTTTTGGGGAAAATTGGGGGTTTTCACATTTTGGTCCGATTCGTTCCGTTTTATTGGTTAATCCATGATGAGTATGATTAATCTTGTTGATATTCTTAGTTTTCCTACGGATTCATGGTATATTTCGTAGTTTTTGTGTAGTCGAGAGGGTTTGGTTGTGGTCCGCCATCGTTGTTGTTCCTATTCGAATATACATGAATCGTATCCGGGTTTTTGGGTGTATTCCATTTCCATATTCGTTTAGAAATGGTTGTAATTATATTCTTCGAATTGTTAGGTTCGGTTTCTCCGGTTCCTAGCGTGCGTGTTTGATCATTCCCTTCCGTTTGTGTCATTGTCTATTGATCGAGGCAAGTTCCCTTATGAACTTACAATCTTGATATGTTAGTTTTGCATGAGAAATTGTGTATGTGCGTATGCTCACTACGGGTTAGACCCGACGGGGTCTCGGTAAGGGTCCACGGAGGTGTGGATCAACGAGCTTTGCTTTTAACCACTACGGGTTAGATACGACGGGGTCTCGGTAGGGGTCCACAGAGGTGTGGATCGACGGTTAATTGTGGTGCATTTTACAAATGTGTTTTGGATTATGGCGTTTCCAGAAATGTGTGTTTCAACTGATGTTTTCTGAATTGCATGCTTGACTATATGTGTAAGGTGTAAGTTGTTCATTTGGTTACTTGTACTAGCGTAATTGCTAACATCAGTATGGATGCTGGAAGAGGCCGTGGTCGTGGTCGTGGACACGGCTAGGGATGTGGGGCAGCCGGTGGGGCGGCCACGTCGCATTCTTCGGGAGCCGGCAGTACCGGCGACCGTCATAGCCATGCTACTTCTCAAGATGGCACTGATCTTGGTGTTGCATCGGTAATGCAACAAATGGTGAATCAGATGGCGGCAATAGCTCAGGCTGTTCAGAATCCGAATCCAGCCCATGCTGCTAGGGGCGGAGCAGACCATTGGCTTCAGGATGTCATCAAGATACATCCTCCTCAGTTTTCGGGAGCTTCAGACCCGATTGGCTGGGAGGGGTGGATCAAGGAGATATCCAAGGTTTTCGTCGCCACCAACTGTCCTGAGGACCGCAAGGTCCCTATTGCCCAGTATTTTCTCACTAGGGATGCTACCGATTAGTGGGAGGCCGTTGAGCCTAGAGACCGCGCTGCTATATGGGATGAGTTTAAGGACCTGATGGGGACCGAGTACTGTCCGTGGCCGGTCAAACAGGCCCGAGTCCACTCCTTCTTAGATGCTCAGCCTCGGGATATCCCTGTTTCCCAGGCCATTGCCGATTACAACCGGGAGTTGGGCTTCGTGAAGGCCCAGGTTAGAGAGGAGAGCGACAAGATTTTTCATTTTTCCAGGCGGATGAAACCGTCGATTCGTGATTACATGTCCGGACTCATTTGCACTACCTTGAAGGATTACCAGAGTAGGGCCCTTGCTTACGATATGTCTGTGATGGCTAGTGAGGCGGCTCGCGAGAGCAAGAAGCAGAAGTCCGCCGGAAATTTTTCAGGCAAAAAAGGTGGAGGTCAGCAGAAGTCCTAGTCTGCTAATTTTTCCGCTGGTGGTGGTCCCGCCCGTTCTATTGGAGGTTTCTTGGAGCTACCAATACTCCTTCTCGTGATACGAAGTGTTTCAATTGTGGTCGACTGGGCCACATTAGTCGTACATGTCTGAGTCCTTTGCTGACATGTAATTGGTGTGGCCAGCCGGGCCACAAAGCTACTTTCTGTGCTGAGAGAGAGAAAATCCTTGGTACCCAGGCTTCCATTCCAATGCCTAGGGAACCAAGTGTGAATCAAGGTTCGTTTGCTCCACAGTCTCCACCGAGTGCTAGCCGAGGGAGAGGCCGGGGTTAGCCCAGCAGAGGGGGAGCTTCCAGTGTCGGCTCTACCATTTCCACAGGTACCGTTCATATCCATTTGCATCCTGTCAATGTGCTTTTCGATTCTAGTGCTACGCATTTGTTCGTGTCTTTGGAATGTGTGCGCCGTTTGGGTCTTGATTGCTTGTCGCCATGCGAGCCTTTCATCGTTAAACTTCTTAGCGGTGATAGGATCGTTGGTGACCGTGAGATTCGAGATTGTGCTGTGACTATTTTTGAGAGGGCTTGGCTCTCTAATCTTATTGTTGTGGGAATTGAGGGTGAGGATTTAATTCTTGGGGATGACTGGCTCAAACAGCATGGCGCGATCATGAACTACCGTACGAAGATCATCACTATGTTAGCCGAGGACGGCACCGAGCACTCTTTTGCAGGGCGAAAGAGGGGAAACCAGAAACTTGTTATTAACGCTTTGAATGTGACGAGACTCCTACGGAAGGGGTGTACTGGTTATTGGTGCTACGCCTTGAAGGCGGAGAGTGGTGGGGTCGAACTTTAGTCGATTCCAGTTGTTACTGAATTTCCTAATGTGTTTCCTGACGAGTTACCGGGGTTGCCACCGGACCGTGAGGTTGAGTTTGCTATCGAGTTAGAGCCGGGTGCGGATCCAATTTCGAAGGCGCCGAATCGCATGGCACTTCAGAGATGGCTGAGTTGAAGAAGCAGTTGAGTGAGATTCTTGAGTCGGGGGGGTACTACCAACTTCGTGTGAAGGAGTCCGACGTGCCGAAAATAGCTTTTCGAACGAGATACAGAAATTATGAGTTTGTAGTTATGCCTTTCGGGTTGACTAACGCACCGGGGATGTTAATGCAGTTGATGAACAAGGTCTTCATCGAGTATTTAGATAAGTGTGTCTTCGTCTTCATTGACGACATCCTTATCTATTCGAGGAGCGAAGAGGAGCATGCACATCATCTATGGATAGTGTTAGACATTTTGAGGACCGAGCAACTCTATGCAAAGTTCTCGAAATGTGAGTTCTGGCTAAAGGAAGTGATGTTTCTGGGTCACCTGATTTCAGTCGAGGGAGTCCGTGTGGATCCACATAAGATCGAGGCAGTGCTAGATTGGGCACCGCCTAAGAATGTGAAGGAGGTCCGTAGCTTTTTAGGTTTGGCCGGCTACTATCGTAGGTTCATCGAGGGTTTATCGAAACTAGCTCGTTCAATTACACAATTGCTTTAGAAATCCGAGACGTTCGTCTGGAATGACGAGAGGCAGGCAAGTTTTGAGGAGCTGAAGAGACGTTTAACTTCAGCCCCAGTTTTAGCATTACCGTGTGGTAATGAGGGTTTTGCTGTGTATAGTGATGCTTCGAGTCAGGGTCTTGAGTGCGTATTAATGCAGCACGGCAAGACCATTACGTATGCGGCGAGACAGTTAATGCCGTACGAGCTCAACTACCCTACTCATGATTTGGAGTTAGCGGCGGTTGTCTTTGCGCTCAAGATTTGGCGCCACTATCTGTTTGGCTCTGCATGTTAGATTTTTACCGAACATAAAAATATGAAGTATATATTTACCCAGCGAGAGCTGAATATGAGGCAGAGGAGGTGGTTGGAGTTGATTAAGGATTATGACCTCGAAATATTTTATCATCCGGGCAAGGCGAACGTTGTGGCCGACGCCTTGAGTCGGCAACCGGTTGCATTGAGGACACTTGATATCCTTACATCTCAGTATGAGCTTTAGCAGGTTTTGATCGATTTGGATGTTGAGATTTTATTGCCGGGAGTGGTCATTCAACTTTGTGCTTTAGAGATTTCGTCGTCGCTGGTCGATGAAATTAAATTGAAGCAGTTAGAGGATCCGATGATTTCGCAAATTCGGGAGAATGTTCTTAAGGTAAAGTCTCCTGGGTTTTAGATCCATGAGGATGGTGTGTTGAGATTCCAGAGTCGGCTTTGTGTACCTAATGACTTGGAATTGAGACAGAGTATTTTACGGGAGGCCCATGCTACGCATTACTCCGTTCATCCTGGTTCGAGTAAGATGTACAAGGACCTGAGGAGGAATTTTTGGTGGAATAATATGAAGGAGGAGGTCGCACGGTTCGTAGCGAGATGTTTGACTTGTCAGCAGGTCAAAATCGAGCATCAACGATCGGCTGGATTATTGCAGTCACTTCCCATTCCGGAATGGAAATGGGAAGACATTTCGATGGATTTTATTACGAGTTTGCCGAGATTGAGATCGGGCATGAATATGGTTTGGGTGATCGTGGATCGTCTGACCAAATCTGCACATTTTCTGGGCGTCGAGAATACTTGGGGTCCGGAAAAGTTGGCTCGGGTGTTTATTTCACAGATTGTGAGACTTCACGGTATTCCGAAGTCTATTGTGTCGGATCGGGATGGCCGTTTCGTATCGCACTTTTGGCAGGCGGTACATAAAGTATTGGGTACTCGGTTGCGTCTGAGCACTTCTTTTCATCCTCAGTCGGATGGACAGTCGGAGCGCACTATCCAGATGTTTGAGGGTATGCTGCGCGCTTGTGCTCTCGATTGGAGTAGTGACTGGGAGGAACATTTACTGCTGATCGAGTTCACGTACAACAATAGTTGGCACGCGTCGATTCGCATGGCATCATATGAGGCGCTTTATGGGCGGCGATGTTGGTCGCCGATTTTTGGAACGAGACATCCGATTTGGTCGGGACCAAACTGGATATCATTATAGAGACGAGACGGAAGGTGGAATTGATCCGGGAGAGGATGTTGACTGTTCAGAGTCGACATAACTCATATGCCGATGTCCGTCGTCGACCTTTGGAATTCGAGGTGGGAGACCACGTTTTGCTAAAGGTATCGCCGACGAAGGAAATTTTCCGCTTCGGGAAGAAGGGAAAGTTGAACCCAAGATTTATTGGACCCTTTGAGATTCTCGAGAGAGTCGGTGAGTTGGCATACGGTTGGCGTTACCTCCGGCCTTGAGTCACGTTCATAGTGTTCTCCATGTTTCCCAATTGAGGAAATATGTCCCGGATCCTAGCCACATCATCGATTATGGTGAGATTAATATCGTTGGGGATATTACTTTCGAGGAGCGTCCCGTGAAGATCTTAGAGCATCATGAGAAGTGGCTGAGGCATAAGACCATTCCCTTGGTCAATGTGCAGTGGTCAAGACATGGTGTCGAGGAGGCAACTTGGGAAACCGAGGATAGCATGCGTGCTAGGTACCCCGAGTTGTTTGTTTCTTAAGTTTTTTAGAGGGGTAGAATGTAATATCCGTATTTTTTTCTTTTCCTGGTACCTTTTTGATGTCGTGTTTTTCCTCTTTTGGTGGCTCGTGTGTAACCGTACGTATATTTCGGGAATACTTAATTTTGGATTTATTGTATTCAATTCCGCTATTGTTGGCTTTTTCGTCGCTGTTCGGTACGATTCTTGTGATTACTGTTGGAACCGCCATTTTGGGGTTGTCGTATATCTATCATATGTTATTGTGTGTGTTGTGACCTTTCGTACGTTGTTCCGAGCAAGTTTTGTGTGTTCCGGGTGTTTGAATCATTTTTCTTTTGGCAGCCTAACGCACGCTACGATTGTTGATTAGCGTGCGTGTTGTGACCTTTCGTACGGTGTTACAATTTTAAGGGTGGTAGTATGTAATATCTTGAATTTTAGAATAATATTTTATCGTTGACCTTGTTGGAAAATTGATAATGATTTTTTTCAGTAATAGAAGTGATATTGAGTAGACGAGAGTAAGATATCAGGTGGTATTTTCTAATATCGTCGAATAATTATTGGTAATAAAGTGGCGGTGGCCAATGATAAATTATTCAATGAAAATTAAAAAAATTATTCGGACTAACTATGAGACTTGTGAATTTACTTGGATGTATTGGAGATGCATTTGTGATTGTGGATCATTTAAAATAAGAAGCGAGCACCGAAAGTGTAAATAGAAATAAAATTGGACATTTTCTGTGAAGTGTCCTTGACAAGTATCAACTTTGAATAATCACCACGAATTTTGGAGAATTTCAAAATTTTTAAAAATTAGCATATTATAGATAATTGAGTTAGCTTTCCAACAGTTCAAACGGCGAGCAAATCGAAGTTCGGAAGAAGAAGTTATGATCGAATTAGTTGAAGACTGTCAGCTGCAGGGCACTGTGCGTCACTGCGTGCGTCAGCGTCCGACAGGCTTCCGGGAATCCCGCGCGAGCGAGGCACTAGTCATCACTCATGATGCCTAGTCAAGACGCTGTTTTGGCTGACTAGCGGAATTCTAACCCAAAAACAACGGCCTTACCTTTAATATTCTTTCATTCCATTTGTCAATATTTGTAGAAAATGAACACGTCTTAGAGGACGTCTTTCTATATCCTAGTTTTCAGATTTCTAAGATCTCCAAAGCGGTCAAACACCCAGCAAATCTGAGAAGCCTAGTCCAGGAGACGTCCGGTATGTGTTTGATGAAATTCCCCAGAGACTCTGTTAATTCCAAGATGAGTTGCCATCTTTGACCTCGATTTTCTCACAATCGGTAAATTATTTATACAAATACATCTCGATAATTTTGTAAACACGATACATATAAGCATAAATGTTGTTTTTAGTTAAGTATTATGTCAGAATGCTTGGATAATACGAGTTGTGTTCTGGCGAGTCAGACCAACTTTTACAGGATACTGATTGGAACCTGTTCGATAAATTTCTCCAGCGAGTCTGAGAATTCCAGACTAGATTTCCTTATTTGAACTCTATTATCTCACGACCTGTAAGTTATTTTGAGAATCCGCCTCAACTAGTTTGTAGATAAAATACATGTTAGTATAACAGCTGCTTGTATCGTTGGTATTGTGTCAGAATACGTGAACAAAATAAACCATTTTATACCGAGTCAGCCCTGTTCGTATCAGTCTTTTCCAGCAACCTGTCTTTTAAAAGTTGATTGAGTTGTCTAACTTGAACGCGTATATCTTTGAACCTGCAGGTCTAATTTTGATAAAGTTTCATGAAATTTATCTCTGAGATACATGTTATCATAAATAAGTTTTTATTTTGATTTTTATCAACTTTTAAGACTCCTGTATTCATCAATATATTATCGAGTGAGCTCTATATTTTTCATATGTATCGAACAGGTTGAATACCTTGTATTTGTATTTTTAGGGTGGAGAATTTAATAACTATGACTATAAATATTTTTCTATATGAGGATCATGAGTTTTAAAATAATATTTTATAGTTGACCTTGTTGAAAAATTGATAATGAATTTTTCGGTAATAGAAGTGATATTGAGTAGACGAGAGTAAGATATCAGGTGGTATTTTCTAATATCGTCGAATAATTATTGGTAATAATGTGGCGGTGGCCAACAATAAATTATTCAACGAAAATTAAAGAAATCATTCGGACTAACTATGGGACTTGTGAATTTACTTGGATGTATTGGAGATGTGTTTGTGGTTTTGGATCATTTAAAATAAGAAACGAGCACCGAAAGTATAAATAGAAATAAAATTGGACATTTTCTTGGAAGTGCCCTAAACAAGTATCAACTTCAATTAATCACCACGAATTTTTAAGAAGTTCAAAAATTCTGAAAATAAGTAGTATTATAGATAATTGAGTTAGATTTCCAACGGTTCAAACGGCGAGCAAACCGGAGTCCAGAGGAAGAAGTTATGATCGAATTAGTGGAAATTGCCAGCTGCCGGGCACCGTGCGTCAGCGTCCGACAGGCTTCCGGGAATCCCGAGCGAGCGAGGCACTAGTCGTCACTCATAATGCCTAGTCAGGATGCTGTTTTAACTCACTAGCGGAATTTTAACCCTAAAACAACGGGCTTACCTTTAATATTGTCTCGTTCCATTTGTCAGTATATGTAGAAAATGAACACCTCTTAAAGGACGTCTTTCTATATCCTAGTTTTCAGATTTCTAAGACCTCCAAAACGCTCAAGCACCCAGAGAATCTGAGTAGCCTAGTCCAGGACGTCCGGTACGTGTTTGACAAAATTTCCCAGAAAGTCTGTTAATTCCAGGATGGGTTGCCATCTTTGAACTCAATTATCTCACAATCGGTAAGTTATTTATACAAATACATCTTGATAATTTTGTAAACAAGATACATATAAGCATAAATGATGTTTTTAGTTAAGTATTAAGTCAGAATACTTGGATAATACGAGCCGTGTTCTGACGAGTACCAGCTTTTACAGGATACTGACTGGAACCTGTTCGATAAATTTCTCCAGCGAGTCTGAGAATTCCAGACTAGGTTTACTTATTTTAACTATATTATCTCACGACCTGTAAGTTATTTTGAGAATCCGTCCCGACTAGTTTGTAGATAAAATACATGTTAGTATAACAGCTGCTTGTATCGTTGGTATTGTGTCACGTGAACAAAATAAACCATTTTATACCAAGTCAGCCCTGTTCGTATCAGTCATTTCCAGCAACCTGTCTTTTAAAAGTTGATTGAGTTGTCTAACTTGAACGCATATATCTTTGAACCTGAAAGTCTAATTTTGATAAAGTTTCATGAAATTTATCTCTGAGATACATGTTATCATAAATTAGTTTTTATTTTGATTTTTATCAACTGGTAAGACTCCTGTATTCATCAATATATTACCGAGTCAGCTCTATATTTTTCGTATGTATCGAAATACCTTGTACTTGTGTTTTTATGGTGGAAAATTTAATAACGATGATTATTAATATTTTTCTATATGAGGATCATGAGTTTTCAAAATTGATGATTTGAAATATTTTCCGTATTAAAATAATACGAAGTTTTCATTCGATCAAATTGATATAAATAACGGTTATACCATAAATACGACCAAAAAATATTGAATATTATTTTTAAAATAATATACTAGAGTTTTAGTAATGAAATTGTTAAAGTCTGGATCATTATTTTCGAGAAATGGGAAAATAAAATTATAAAATTGGGATAGCTGTTGATCGTGGAAATCGAATGCGTAATATATTGCCTTTAGTGAGTTATTGATATCGGGATATAAATACTTTGTCAAAGTGTGGAAATCGAACCTCAGGAACTCTAACGGATTTGCTTTACTGACCCGGCTATTTGAGGTAAGTTATTACTTGTTCAGTGGTAGTGTTTCGATAAGTAATTTCATTTGCATTTCATAAGTATTTCGTGTTGTATTGCATATTGATGAATGAATAAGTGAAGTTCTATGACGATTGTAGTATATAGTTGGTGTTGATGAGACTTTGGATATACTTGGTCGGTGGTGTACATTTGGAAGGGATTCGGATCGAGGTACGTTTCAGTAGTAATTGTACATGGAGATCATGTATGAGGAAGTATCAATATTTGAGTATTGTACAGTATTGATGTGATATTGAGATAATACTTGATATATTGGTGAGAATCGAATTGCCGTTAGATTACCAAGAAGTCGTAAGATTATAGCTTTGGGATTATCATTTTCATGATGCATAACATATAAATATTTATGTTTATGTATTTGTGGTTATTTGTTGGGCATTATGGCTGACCCCGCTGTGGGCCTTATTTAGTACTCGGAGATCGATCTTATAGCGGTCGTGAAAAAGATAAGCTTCCCGGGTGATACTGGCCGTGACATTGTTTTTGGGAACCGAGTATTTGACTGATTTTTTTATTCTGCTGCAGATGTATATTTTGAACTGTGTTTATATCCGCCGCGTGTGTATTTTAAATTGGCCTTTTGGTATTTTGCAAACTTGGGTTTATTTCGTAAAATCGATTCTATTAACTATTTTTATCGGTACGTGTAAGCGGTGACTTAACGTACATTTTGAAGCTGTCGAGTTTTGGAATTTTTGGCCATGAATACTAAATGGTATTTTATGACGGTAGTTGAGAACTATATTTGGAAAACATATAATTATTTGTAAAATATTACCGTCTTTGCCTCTTTGGCACGTTTGAAACGATTGTGAAAATGATTTTTTAGCCTTGTGGGTTCCGGCGCGGGGTCCACGACGCTGTAATATCTCCGTATGGTTTTGGAAGTGTTACAGAAGATGGTATCGGAGCCTAGATTTTGTGAAAACTGGGCATGTGTGTTATGTGGCTCTACTGGCGTGGTAGTAGCGTGATGTTTGTGAAAATAGATTTCTGACTATTTTGAAATCGTGATATTTTGGGGAAATTACAGCCAACTACCCTATTAGATGGTCTCTTTACACTTTAGTCCCTATTGTTTCATAAATTACAGCGAAGGACAAAAATCTGAATTTGTGTTGACTTCCATTAAAAAGACGAAAATGCCCCTCTATTTACTTGAACAAAACATTTCTTTTAAAATACATTTCATATGAAACAAATAACTTACAAGTTATTAAAGTGTTTGACTAATACATTTCTTTTAAAAAATATTCTTTTTTCAGAAAATAATTTTTTTTCGAAATATAATTTTTTCCAGAAAATATATTTTTTTAATTTTTCGCAAAAATATCTTATTTTATTTTTTTTCCAGAAAATAATTTTATTTTTTCCAAAAAATAATATTTTTTCAAGAAAATAATTTTATTTGAGGATTTGAGGATTTGAGGATTGTTTGGTGTGTCCGAGACTGATGAGACAGAGAGTGTCGCTGGTGCCGTAGTCATGAGCAATGGGCGGCTCCAATCGGGAAGTGTACGCCGGTGCGAGGCACGTGTCAATGAGCGACTTTTGATGTGGAGTGGAATGCCGGTGATACGGGCATGTGTCAAGGAGCGGCTCATGCGCTATAGGTTAGGAAGACACGACCCACATAAAACTGAAACTTGATCTTGGCGAAGATCAAAAGATTTTCAATTTGTGATTAACTGAGAAAATTACCAATTTTTCGGTATTGATATTTTTTATGTGTGTTGAGACTTTGAAAGTGGAGTCATATGCTGGTATCACGGAAAATCATCGACTTCACAGACCTGTAAGTATATTGTTCTGGTTATTCGATAGTGACAATGGTTGCTTACTTTTGGTAATTTTGGATTTTCTGGTTTGAGCTCTTGGTTTGTGACAGGATGGCACGTTGCGAGGACGAAACTTATTTTAAGGGGGTAGTATGTAATATATTGAATTTTAAAATAATATTTTATCGTTGACCTTGTTAAAAAATTGATAATGAATTTTTTCGGTAATAGAAGTGATATTGAGTAGACGAGAGTAAGATATCAGGTGGTATTTTCTAATATCGTCGAATAATTATTGGTAATAATGTGGCGGTGGCCAACAATAAATTATTCAACGAAAATTAAAGAAATCATTCGGACTAACTATGGGACTTGTAAATTTACTTGGATGTATTGGAGATGTGTTTGTGGTTTTGGATCATTTAAAATAAGAAACGAGCACCGAAAGTGTAAATAGAAATAAAATTGGACATTTTCTGGGAAGTGTCCTAAACAAGTATCAACTTTGATTAATCACCACAAATTGTTAAGAAGTTCAAAAATTCTGAAATTTAGTAGTATTATAGATAATTGAGTTAGATTTTCAACGGTTCAAACGGCGAGCAAATCGGAGTCCGGAGGAAGAAGTTACGATTGAATTAGTAGAAATTGCCAGCTGCCGGGCACCGTGCGTCACTGCGTGCGTCAGCGTCCGACAGGCTTCCGGGAATCCCGCGCGAGCGAGGCACTAGTCGTCACTCATGATGCCTAGTCAGGACGCTATTTTGACTGACTAGCAAAATTTTAACCCTAAAACAACGGCCTTACCGTTAATATTGTCTCGTTCCATTTGTCAGTATCTGTAGAAAATGAACACCTCTTAAAGGACGTCTTTCTATATCCTAGTTTTCAGATTTCTAAGACCTCCAAAATGCTCAAGCACCCAGAGAATCTGAGCAGCCTAGTCCAGGAGACGTCCGGTACGTGTTTGACAAAATTTCCCAGAGAGTCTGTTAATTCCAGGATGGGTTGCCATCTTTGAACTCGATTATCTCACAATCGGTAAGTTATTTATACAAATACATGTCGATAATTTTGTAAACAAGATACATATAAGCATAAATGTTGTTTTTAGTTAAGTATTAAGTCAGAATACTTGGATAATACGAGCCGTGTTCTGACGAGTCAGACCAGCTTTTACAGGATACTGACTGGAACTTGTTCGATAAATTTCTCCAGCGAGTCTGAGAATTCCAGACTAGGCTTACTTATTTTAACTATATTATCTCACGACCTGTAAGTTATTTTGAGAATCCGTCTCGACTAGTTTGTAGATAAAATACATGTTAGTATAACAGCTGCTTGTATCGTTGGTATTGTGTCAGAATACGTGAACAAAGTAAACCATTTTATACCGAGTCAGCCATGTTCGTATCAGTCATTTACAGCAACCTGTCTTTTAAAAGTTGATTGAGTTGTCTAACTTGAACGCGTATATCTTTGAACCTGCAAGTCTAATTTTGATAAAGTCTCATGAAATTTATCTCTGAGATACATGTTATCATAAATCAGATTTCATTTTGATTTTTATCAACTGGTAAGACTCCTGTATTCATCAATATATTACCGAGTCAGCTCTATATTTTTCATATGTATCGAACGGGTTGAATACCTTGTATTTGTGTTTTTAGGGTGGAAAATTTAATAACGATGATTATTAATATTTTTCTATATGAGGATCATGAGTTTTCAAAATTGATGATTTGAAATATTTTCCGTATTAAAATAATACGAGGTTTTCATTCGATCAAATTGATATAAATAACGGTTATACCATAAATATGACCAAAAAATATTGAATATTATTTTTAAAATAATATAGTGGAGTTTTAGTAATGAAATTGTTAAGTTCTGGATCGTCATTTTCGAGAAATGGAAAAATAAAATTATAAAATTGGGATAGCTGTTGATCGCGGAAATCGAATGCGTAATATATTGCCTTTAGTGAGTTATTGATATCGGGATATAAATACTTTGTCAAAGTGTGGAAATCGAACCTCAGGAACTCTAACGGATTTGCTTTACCGACCCGGCTATTTGAGGTAAGTTATTACTTGTTCAGTGGTAGTGTTTCGATAAGTAATTTCATTTGCATTTCATAAGTATTTCGTGTTGTATTGCATATTGAAGAATGAATAAGTGAAGTTCTATGAGGATTGTAGTATATAGATGGTGTTGACTGTTGATGATACTTTGGATATACTTGGTTGATGGTATACATTTGGAAGGGATCTAGATCGAGGTACGTTTCAGTAGTAATTGTACATGGAGATCATGTATGAGGAAGTATCGGTATTTGAGTATTGTACAGTATTGATGTGATATTGAGATAATAGTTGATATATTGGTGAGGATCAAATTGCCGTTGGATTAGCAAGAAGTGGTGAGATTATAGTTTTGGGATTATCATTTTCATGATGCATAACATATAAATATTTATATTTATGTATTTGTAATTATTTGTTGGGTATTATGGTTGACCCCGTTGTGGGCCTTATTTTTAGGTACTCGGAGATCGAGCTTATAGCGGTCGTGAAAAATATGAGCTTCCCGGGTGATACTGGTTGTGACATTGTTTTTGGGAACTGAGTATTTGACTGATTTTTTCATTCCGCTGCAAATGTATATTTTGAACTGTATTTATATCCTCTACGTGTGTATTTTAAATGAACTTTTGGTATTTTGCAAACTTGGGTTTATTTCGTAAAACCGATTCTCTAAACTATTTTTATCGGTGCGTGTAAGCGGTGACTTAACATACATTTTGAAGCTGCCGAGTTTTGGTATTTTTTGCACTATAATATCTCCGGATGGTTTTTGAGGTGTTACAGTTTCAAGAGAATATTATAGAGACAAATCATTATGTTTAGACGTGTAATACCCGCGATTTTTGTTCCAGTTATTTTGGACTTTTTCGGATATTTCTCGGTTGTCAAGCATCGGTATTATTTTCTCGATGACTGATTTTGGATTTATGGTCGTATGTGGTGATTTGTTATATGTTGTTTTCATTTCGGATCGATAATGTTGTCCGCGAGCATTTTGTCATGTTTGTTCCGTGCGTTTTCGGAAAATCGAGTCGTCTTTTTTTGGTATGTCCAGGAAATTTGTTCATGTAATGGACACTAATTGACTTAACACTCTGCTAATGTGATACTCTTTCTTGAATTATATTACACCCCATAATACATTCAATAAGTCTTTTAGTAATATTATGCTAATATGATACTAATGTCGAAGATCATCAAAAATAAATTTAGAGATAGAGAAATTATTTTCTAATAAGAGAATATCTTATGCGGTGCATCGCACCGGAGAACATCTAATTTTATATATAAAAAAATAGATTACATGACGCTTTCAGAAGAAAACAATTTTACGAAAATGTTACACATCAATCTTGTTAGTTTTTACTATAACAGCAACGTCTGACAGTTGCAATAAAATTATAAATTTATAAACTGCCTATCACAAATGATTGAAATTTAATATGTTGTTATGTTGTGTGTTTGCATGTATCTTATACTTCCTCCGTTACTTTATTATTGCAACGTGTTAACTATTATACTGTTCACATACTCTCTTTTGACCATCTTTTGTGATTTATACATATGAAAAAATATAGTCATGTGAAATATTGTTAGATTCATCTCGAAACATACTTTCAAAATATCAACTTCTTATAATTTTTAAAAATAAAAAATCAAAGATATTAATAATTAAAGTTGTGCATTGGCAAGCGTAAACATTTAATATACACCTTCACATTTGAAGAAACTCAAACCATTGCAATTTATAACATATCGTAACAGCTTCTAAACATTTAATATACTCCTTCACATTTGAAGAATTACAAAAATCATGCTATTAATAAAATTTAAGAACAATCGGGTGTTTCTAGACTATCAAATGTTGGGCTACGGCCCAGCATCCTGCCTGCATGGGTTTAAGACGTGCGGCGGCGCCTGCGATTCGACCCGTGAGATCTCTACTAGGAAGTGATTATATAAATTGATTTGAACATCATACTTAACTGCTGCATTCATATTTACTGTTCCATTAGATAGTAATCTGTAGTGAACATTAGTTACCTGCTATCGTCATCACCTGTGTCTTCCACATTACTTGTCTGCAGACGACTTTAGGTCGTCTGTACTTATCACAGCTGAGAAACTCACCTGACTTTCAGGAAAGAGTTTTAATAAGTCTATTAACCCCCCTAGACTTATTCCTGACGACTTGTGACCTACAAGTGGTATCGGAGAGGTTGGTTCAAGTTTTACAGAACCAGATCCATATATTAGAGCATATATATATTAATCTCTCATTTAGAATGGAACACATGCATCACATGCACTCTAGATTACCTATATTTTCTGTTGATGAATATGACCTTTGGAAAATAAGGATGCAGGCACACTTATCATCCATCCATACATGTGGTGCATCATTGAAGATGGTCCTTTCATCTTTGAGAAGGACAACTCACCTGAAGAAATCGCAGCTGGGAAGCCTGAGAAGATTCCCAAGAAGAGGACAGAGATGACCCCTGAAGAAAGGAAGCTGGCCAATCTTGACAACCGGGCCAGAGATGTGCTATACCAAACCCTTGACAAAGCAACCATGGTCAAGATCAAAAACTGCAAGAATGCAAAGGAAATCAGGTATCAGAGCTGATCAATGGTTCGAATTCCCTTGGGAGTATGCTGCAGCAAAAGTTGTCAGGAGCGTGGAACTAAGAGGCTTGGCATACAATGGAGATGTCCATATAGCCGAAACTGAGCTGCTGACACATTGGAGGTAAAGGGGGATGGAACCAAAGGTGTCTGTATAGCCAGAACTGAGATGCTGGTGCAGTGGAGGAAAATGGGGATGGAACTAAAGGTGTCTGTTGTAATACCAACGATTTTCGTTCCGGTTATTTTGGATTTTTTCGGATATTTCTCGGTTGTCGAGTGCCGGTATTATTTTCTCGACAACTGATTTTGGCGTTTATGACCGTAGGTGATGATTTGTTATCCGTTGTTTTCATTTCGGATCGATGATGTTGTCCCCGAGTGTTTTGTCGTGTTCGTTCCGTGTGATTTTGGAAAATCGAGTCGTCGAATCATGGTGGTCGCGCACTGGCCGGACGAGTGGAGGCACTGGCTGGATGGTTGCGGGCACTGGCCGGACGAGTGGAGGCACTGGCCGGACGAGTGGAGGCACTGGCCGGACGAGTGGAGGCACTGGCCGGACGGTTGCGGGCACTGGCAGGATGGGTGCGGCAGGAACCGACGTAGCGCACGCTACGGCCGGAAGGTAGCGCACGCTACGAACGGAGGCAGCGCACGCTACGGCCGGTAAACTGCGCGCGCTAGTCGGCCGAGACAGTAGGGGCATAGAGGTTCTGGACTCGGGAGGATCGGCAGGTAGCGCACGCTACTGTCTGCGCACGCTACGGCCGGCATGTAGCGCACGCTACGACCGGAAGGCTGCGCACGCTACCTGGCCGAGCGGTCTAGTCCAGGAAGTCTCTGGATTGCGTCCTGGGCCGACAGCGCACGTGTCCAGTGCATGATGGCGGGCCCCGGCCGAACATTCTCGACCATGACCGCCCGTTAGCGCACGCTAGCTCGGCAGCCTAGCGCACGCTAGGCTGCACCAGTATAAATATGGCCGAGCAGTCCAGTTTCAGTCATTTTTCCCATTTCTCTCTTTCTCTTCCGCGGCTGGATCATTGGGGAACTTGAAGGCATATTGTTATACAATTAATCCACGAAGTTTGGGAGCTCATATCATCGATTAATCACTCCATAACATCCTTCAATCCAGCGAATCAAGGTTAGTTTTCCTAAAATCCTAGTTTTGGGAAAATTGGGGGTTTTGCTTGATTTCGCCCGTTTGATCCGTGATAACTTATATTTGTGATGGATTGATGATTATTAAGTCATATCATACCAATTTCCTTGTTGATCCATGATTCGATTGCTAAAGATTCTTCGTTTTGTTGAGTTCCTAATCGGTGCCTTGAAGGTGTCCGGTGAAAATCCTTAGAGGGGGTTTTTTGGGCGTTCTACGATTATTCTTCCTCGTACGATCGTTGATTATTGATGGTATGATGTTAGGGTCAGGTTCCTTGCGAAGAACTCGATTCGGAACTCTTCCGTTCGTCGTTTCCCGATCGGTTGTGTTACCGTCGTTTCCACCGGAGAGTTGTGGGCGTTCGAGGTTTCCCGGTTGAGCCATGTTCGTCGGAGTGTCCGGTATCGACTATCGAGGCAAGTATCTTGCCCATACATTACGTGTTTTGTGGATATAATGGTTGGTAATCGATGATATATGCTAAATGAATGTTTACAACTATTTTTCAAAAGAATCGATATATTTACAATCACGGTTTTCTTTTAAAGATGATTCTCGTGTTTGGGAATTAATGTGCTTGATTGACTATGTGGTTAGCGTCGAGTATAGGATCGCCTTACTTTGGTGGATGCCATTATGTGTGAATATGTTGTCGGTAAATTTAAAGATCAACCCTTTCGTTAAGATTGTGCTTGGAGTCATACGGATGTGTGTGAATATGTGAGTTGTGTGATATTGGTTGTGTCGTTCGGTGTTGTTGAGATAAGTGTACTTCCTTGTGGATAGTACTAATTCTGGGTCGTGAGTATATGTTAGATAATATGGCTATTTTATCAAAATACCTCGACTATATATATTGCGATTGACTCTTGAGGATTGTGGTTTTGGAAATGTGAATTGATGAGAGTTGTAAGGTTGTTCTCGGGTACTCTCACTCGGGGATTGACTCGACGGGGTCACACGGGGACCTGGTGGCTTAGCGGCTGGACCGGGTCGCGAGGGTTACTTCGAGTGGGCATTCTCACCTGTGGATTGCTCGACGGGGCACACAGGGACTTGGTGGCTTGAGGGCCGGACCGGGTCGCGAGAATTGCCAGAGTGTTTGTACTGATGATTAATTGTGATATGTCCGGAGTATCACAATACTTGGTGCTTAGGGTCGAGAGACATTATATATCGTGTCTTTGTGTTTGGCTAAAATGGCATAAAAATAATATGTTATGTGTAATGTGTTTTTGGAAGTGAATTGAAGTGGATGATTGGGTCGTGGACCCTGTGTTTGGTGATCGGAATGATCGGGTCGTGGATGTAATACCTGAGATTCTAATGTGTATTTGAACCTCGTAATACTGTATTTATTTCATCTTGATTTGAGTATCTTCTTCCGTATTTCATGATCATGTGTTGTTGAGCGTGTGATTTCATGCATGTTGTTCATTCTGGCATTTTTGTGCACTTGTAGCGCACGCTAATATCTTAGCATTAGCGCGTGCTAATTGAGTTAACTAGCGCACGCTACGTATGAGTTGTAGCGCGCGCTACACGTAGTCAGCATGATTGAGACAGGTTGGTAGGTAAGATCAGGCCACAGATTTCGTTGGGATTATGTCGGGATGAACCTGGATGGATTTCTGGGAAAGTCGAGTCAACGGTGTTTAGCGCTGGGATTATGTCGGGATGAACCTGGATGGCTTTCTGGGAAAGTCGAGTCAATGGTGTTTAGCGCACGCAAGTGTTCCGAGGCTAGCGCTCGCTAAGTCTAGTACAGTGAGGTCAGTGAACTTTCGTTCAGTCGTTAGCGCACGCTACAAGTAGTGGTTAACGTACGCTAATCGTTGATTTTAGCGCACGTAAGACTGTTTATCGTATGCTATACCGAGACACGTCAGAGTCAGTAGACTGATAACCCGTTAGCGCACGCTAATTTGGAGGAGTAGCGCGCGCTAATAACCATTTTCTATATATAGGACAACACCCTCCTTCATTTTCAGACTTCCACTTCAACCCATAACATAATTCCGCGACTTTGAGAGTTACCCTCTCCATCTTCAACCTTCATATCAGCTTCTTAACACATCATTGAAGACGAAGGGGCTTTGAGGATCGGTGTTCTAGCTTTTGGGCATAGAGTTCATCAAGTATTCCAACTTATCCTTCCGTTTAAGGTATGTTACGATTCACCAGGCTAGAATTTATGTTCTTAGCTATGCTTTGAGCTTGCTTTGGAAAGCATTGGACTAGTGAAAGATCTTTTGAGTCCAGCACTATATTTTGGAGATTAGAACCCGATTATACCTTGTTTTTCCCTCATTGTTTAGAATGTTGATCGAGCCTTGATGGATAAAAACCATAGGATGTAGTATCCTTACCTCGTTGGAATCATGAGCATGATGTTAGTTAGATTTTATGAATTCCTTTGATGTTCCACCGATGAAATTCATGTTTGCTAGGGGTATTTGATTTGACAATATTCTTCATGTTCTTGAGGATGATGAATCGGCCATGTCATTGAACTCAACCCGGATCACCGTAGTATCGTTTTTTTTGCGTAATACTTGGGCATGCTTGTCATCTTGAGTAACATTTGTGGTAGAATCACAATAGCCGAATATATGAGAATTTGGATTTTGAATCCCATATTTAAACCCGAAAACATTAATATCTTGTAAACCCTTGAACTCATAAACATCGACACTTCACCTCCGAAATGATCGTTCAACTCTCATGAAGTGTATTATCATTTCCGGTTCAGCTATCATTTAGTATACTAACCATGAACCGGCCTTACGTCACTATTTTACAATTCTAATAAAGTTATTCGATGATCGTACGTTAGTATCGAGTAGTATGTTAAGTTCCTTGTATCTATTTTTGAACAAGGTCCGAGCCTTGCATAGGGGTCGATCGAGGGGCGGTGGCATACAGACGCGTGACATTCGTTGGAGTATTTTATTCTTGCCATTTTCGAGGCAAGTATCATATATTGAGTTTGGTTTATATTGGAACATTGATCATGCATACGGTTTTGTTTATGTCGTCGAGTATGAGGTTATTTTCTTTGATTTTTTGTGGTATTTGTTACCAATCGTTCGTGTTGATGAACATATTGAACTGCATATGTGTATGCATGATTGCATGGTTTATATTGTAAATGATCCGAGGGGGGTCATGAGGATCTATGCTGAGGGTGCTGGATCGAATGTCCACCATGCGTTGGTCCGACGGGATCATCATGGGGATCTATGCTGAGGGCGCTGGATCGTTGGGCGGGTTTTCCACCATACGTTGGTCCGACGGGATCATCATGGGTATCTATACCGAGGGCGCTGGATCGTTGGATTACCCTGTATTGTGTTGATGGAATCTTGAGGATTCGCATCGTTGGATTCCGATGACGGAAGTCCATTTTGTATGTTTTATGATGCATTGATGATTTATGTATTATGATACTTGTACTAGCATTGTTTGGCCAACCCCTTCGGGGGTGGACATTTGTTTTGATGTTCAGGTAGCCGAGGAGCGGGGAAACAGCCACAGTACCGACATGACGATGAAGTGGCTCAGTGATGTGGATTATGTTATTTTGCTTTTATGGTTATTTTCCAGTACTCGAGTACGCTTATGTTATTGATGTTTTGGAGATGTTTTGTAATATTGGACTTATTGGAATTGTCAGTCGGGTTTGAATTTCTTTTCATTAATAACGCTTTAATATTATCTCCACATTTTCTTAAATTAGCCTTGTAAATTCTTACAAAGGATTTACAGCGCTGTAATTATTCCGAATATATCGGGGTGTTACAGAATATGGTATCAGAGCTAAGATTCATAGATATCTTGGCAGTCGGGTTAGTTGGGTCTGTTTACGTCATTTGATTTATGGGTCGTTTGTAACATCACTGCTGAGCCAGCATCGTCGTGTGGACCGTGGTTGTAAGTCTCCTAATCTCCAATACTATCATTTTAATTGATTCCTGTTTTGTAAATTTTGACGGACTTTCTTTTAGAAATTCTACCCCGGATATTGAGTATTTGTGTTTACAGTATGTTGAGGGGAGGTCGTGGACGCGGACGTGGTAATGCGAGGCAGGAGGATTCAGTGTCTACCCCAGAATTATCGGCTAGTCGAACCGATTCCCATTCT
Source organism: Orobanche coerulescens (assembly GCA_033398695.1). Taxonomy (NCBI): domain Eukaryota; kingdom Viridiplantae; phylum Streptophyta; class Magnoliopsida; order Lamiales; family Orobanchaceae; genus Orobanche; species Orobanche coerulescens. The sequence goes on from CM065813.1 coordinate 29,183,215, forward strand.
GGAGGACAGCAGGGATCAGCAAATAATAACGCAAATCTTAATATGCCGGGAGTGCTTCAACAGGTGGTTGTCAGATAAACCAGTTTGATCAGGTAGTTGACCGCATGCAGATGGTGATGGGACAGCAAAACAACGAGGATAATCGAGGAGACAAATGGCTTACTGAGGTGGTCAAATTGCACTCCCTAAAATTTGACGGTTCTGCTGAGACACTTACTTGGGATCACTGGCTGAAGGAGTTAGAGAAGATCTTTGCAGGGATTAACTGTCCCGATGATAGAAAGGTTTCGATCGCCCAGTATCTTTTGACTAGGGAGGCTTTTGACTGGTGGGAGGTCATTCGACCTGAGGATCATAATGCTAACTGGATGGAATTTAAATTAATGATGGAAGCGCAATATTTCCCTCGCCCAGTTAGAGAGGCCCGAGACCGGGAGTTTTTCTCACCACAAAATTTAGAGGTATCTGTGACAGAAGTGATTAAGACTTTTAATCACCAGCTGACTTATGTACGCCACTTGGTCAGGACCGAGGAAGAAAGGATTATCCATTTTGACATGCGGATGAAGCCGGAGATTCAGCAATATATGTCCGGATTTGAATGTACCACCTTGCGACAGTATCAGGACAAAGCACTGGCCTACGATATGAAAGAGGCGGCAGTAGAGAAATCAATAGAAGCAAAGAAGCAGAAAGTGTCTGGCAACTTCACGGAGAACAAGAGGAGTGGGCCCCGCAAGGGCCAGTCCTCATTTCATTCATCCAGGAGGCCTCCGCATCCTTCTGGAGGTGGAAAGAAGTTCCGGGCAGCACCGACCGTTTCAGACGCAGGGAGGAAATGTTATAACTGTGGCAAATCGGGGCATGTTCGACGTGATTGTTTCGCACCTACTGTGACCTATTTCGAGTGTGGACAGGAAGGACATCGCGCGACGTTTTGTGGGAATGCGACTCGATCTTTTGGTACTTGCACTCCTGCACCGGTTCCGAATAATACAAGTGTAAACCAGACGCAGCAGAGTGGTTTCCAGCAGCAGAATGTTGGGAAAAGAGAGGCATCCAGCGCTGGGTCCATTCCTCCATGTATTTACGAGATGCAGAAGTCAGACGATCAGAATATGGTTGTTGCATCAGGTACGATTCAGATACTTTTGCAATCAGTTAGTGTCTTATTCGATTCAGGAGCTACGCATTCTTTCATATCTTTGAACTGTGTTAATCGTTTAAAAGTCTCGTGCTTGTATGATTGTGAACCTTATGTTGTGGGATTACCGAGCGGAGAGAAACTTGTGGGAACCCTGGAAACTAGAGATTTCCCAGTGACTATAGGAGGGAGAGATTGGCCATCAAATCTTATTGTAGTCGACATCTATGGTGACGATTTAATTCTCGGAGATGATTGGCTCAACCGTTATGGAGCTATTTTGAATTACTGAAAGAGAGTCATTTCTATCATTGCTGATGACGGATCTGAACATTTATTTAAAGGATGGAGACCGGGAAGCTCAATAAAATTGATCAAAGTTATAAAAGCAGTTAAATTTCTAAAGCAGGGTTGTCACGGATTTTGGTGCTATGCCATGAAGAAAGAAGAAGGAGTAGAGCTCTCATCTATTCCAGTTGTGAACGAATTCTCAGATGTGTTCCCTGATGAACTACCTGGTTTACCTCCGCAGAGAGAAGTAGAGTTCAATATTGAATTGGAGCCTGGAGCTGCACCTATTTCTAGAGCACCATAACGTATGGCGCCAACCGAAATGTATGAACTAAAGAAGCAGCTTTAGGAATTATTGCAGAAGGGTTACATTCAACCTAGCGTTTCTCCTTGGGGAGCACCCGTTCTCTTTGTCCGGAAGAAAGATGGATCCCTCCGACTATGTATTGATTACAGAGAGTTAAACAAGGTGACGATCAAGAACAAGTATCCTATACCTCGAATTGACGACTTGTTTGATCAACTGCAAGGGGCAAGAGTATTCTCGAAGATTGAATTGCGATCAGGATACCATCAGTTGAGAATTAAGGAATCAGATACACCAAAATCTGCTTTCAGATCCCGGTACGGACATTATGAATTTGTGGTAATGCCATTCGGACTTACTAATGCTCCTGCGGTATTTATGCAATTGATGAACCGGGTATTCTTAGAATACCTAGATAAATTTGTGGTCGTTTTCATTGATGACATCTTGATCTATTCGAAAGACCCCGATGAGCATGCTGAGCATTTGCGTGTTGTTTTGAACACCTTGAGGAATGAACAGCTTTATGCGAAACTTTCCAAATGCGAGTTCTGGCTAAGGGAAGTAACTTTTCTTGGGCATGTGATATCATCTGACGGAGTTCAGGTGGACCCGAAGAAAGTCGAAGCAATCTTGTAATGGGAGTCTCCTAGCAACGTGAAAGAAGTTCGAAGCTTCTTAAGACTTGCCAGATATTATCGCAGTTTTGTGGAAGGATTTTCCAAAATCGCTCGTCCACTTACTCAACTATTGCAGAAGATTCAAAAATTCGTGTGGAATGAGAAATGCCAGGCAAGTTTTAATGAGCTTAAGAGAAGACTGACGACAGCGCCTATACTAGCATTACCAGATGGAACTGATGGATTCATGGTATACAGCGATGCTTCAAATCAGGGCCTGCGATGTGTATTGATGCAAAAGGATAGGGTGATTGCCTATGCCTCTCGACAGTTGAAACCATACGAAGTTAATTACCCGACTCCTGATCTGGAGTTAGCAGCTGTGGTTTTTGCTTTAAAAATTTGGCGACATTATTTATACGGCACTCATTGTCAGATCTTTACAGATAATAAGAGCCTCAAGTATATTTTTAGTCAGAAGGAATTAAACATGAGGCAGAGAAGGTGTCTAGAATTAATCAAGGATTACGACTTGGAAATCCTCTATCATCCGGGTAAAGCAAACGTGGTAGCTGATGCACTAAGCCGTAAACCTGTTTCCCTTCGAATATTGGAAGCAATTACGTCCCAATCCAGCATTCAACGAGAAATGATCCGTGAAGGGATTGAAGTATGGTCACAAGGAGTCCAAGGGCAACTATACGTGATGGAACTAACTTCGTCATTAGTCGAGGAAATCAAAGCTAAGCAGTCGAATGATTTGCTAATTCTGCGGTTATGTGACGAAGTAAAGAAAGGGAAGGCCCCAGGATTCGTGATTCAAGACGATGGAATTCTGAGATTTCAGAATCGACTTTGCATTCCCGATGATGATGTCTTGAGACAGACCATTCTGAAGGAAGCTCATAGCGCACCCTATTCTATTCACCCGGGCACCAGTAAGGCTCTGTTCTTTTGGACTGAATGAATCTGAACTGAACCGAACTGAACTAAACTGAATGGAACTGAACTGAACTGAACTGTAAAGGGTAAATAATAATAAGAATAATGGTAAATAATAATAATAATAATAATAATTGTAATTAAGAACAACAACGATAATAGTAATATTATTAGTAATAATTACAATAATAATAATAATTAAGATTAATAATAATAATAAGAAGAAGAAGAAGAACTGAAATCGAATCGAATCGAATCGAATCGAATCAATGGACTGAATCGAATCGAATCGAATCAAAACTGAAAAATAAGTCCAAAACAACAGGGACTAAGATGTATAAGGATCTAAAACAAAATTTTTGGTGGGGAAATATGAGGAAGGACGTAGCAGAATACGTTTCGAAGTGTTTGACTTGTCAGCAGGTTAAGATTGAACATCAGCGACCTGCCGGAATGTTGAAGCCACTTCCGATCCCTGAGTGGAAGTGGGAAGATATATCAATGGACTTCATCACCAGTATGCCAAGGACCAAGACGGGAATGAACATGATTTGGGTTATAGTTGATCGACTAACCAAGTCGGCTCATTTCCTGGGTATTAAAGACACGTGGGGCCCGAGAAATTGGCACGAGTGTTTATTTGAGAGATAGTACGATTGCATGGTACACCGAAGACCATTATTTCGGATCGAGATGGTCGTTTCATGTCTCACTTCTGGAAGGCAGTTCACAAGGCATTGGGAACCGAGATGAACTTTAGCATGGCTTATCATCCTCAGACGGACGGTCAGTCCGAAAGGACTATTCAGACAGTAGAGGACATGCTTAGAGCTTGTGCCCTAGACTGGTCAACCAATTGGGAGGTTCATTTGCCCTTGATTGAATTCACCTACAACAATAGTTGGCATGCTTCCATTAAGATGGCACCGTTTGAAGCGTTGTACGGAAGAAGATGTAGATCGCCCCTGTGTTGGGATGATTCTTATGACTTGATTGGTATGGAACCATAGTTGATAGTTCAGACTCAAGAGAAGGTAGCCCTAATTCGGGAACGACTGTTGACTGCCCAGAGTCGACAGAAGTCTTATGTAGACGTGCGTCTTCACCCGTTGGAGTTTGAGATTGGGGATCATGTATTATTGAAGGTTTCTCCTACCCATGGAATTTTCCATTTTGGGGGGAAAGGAAAACTTAGTCCGAGATATATCGGGCCATTTGAGATCCTTGAAAGAGTTGGGGAATTAGCATATAGGTTGTCTTTACCACCATCACTGAGTCACGTTCATAATGTATTCCACGTATCCCAGTTACCGAAATATATGCCAGATCCTAGTCATATCATTGATTTTGGCGAAATCGAGATAGCTAATGACGGCAGCTTCGAAGAGAGACCAATCAGAATACTTGAGAGTAGGATCAAGCAATTGAGGAATAAACCAATACCCTTGGTTAAAGTACAGTGGTCACGACACGGAGCTGAAGAGGCCACTTGGGAAACGGAGGACAGTATGAAGACTAGATATCCGGAGTTATTTTCATCTTAAGTTTCGGGACGAAACTTCTTTTTAGGGAGAGAGGATGTAATACCCGAGATTCTAATGTGTATTTGAACCTCGTAATACTGTATTTATTTCATCTTGATTTGAGTATTTTCCTCCGTATTTCATGATCCTGTGTTGTTGAGCGTGTGATTTCATGCATGTTGTTCATTCTCGCATTTTTGTGCACTTGTAGCGCACGCTAATATCTTAGCATTAGCGCGCGCTAATTGAGTTAACTAGTTCACGCTACGTATGAGTTGTAGCGCGCGCTACACGTAGTCAGTATGATTGAGACAGGTTGGTAGGTGAGATCAGGCCGCGGATTTCGTTGGGATTATGTCGGGATGAACCTGGATGGCTTTCTGGGAAAGTCGAGTCAACGATGTTTAGCGCACGCAAATGTTCCGAGGCTAGCGCACGCTAAGTCTAGTACAGTGAGGTCAGTGAACTTTCGTTCAGTCGTTAGCGCACACTACAAGTAGTGGTTAACGTACGCTAATTATTGATTTTAGCGCACGTAAGACTATTTATCGTACGCTATACCGAGACATGTCAGAGTCGGTAGACTGATAACCCGTTAGCGCACGCTAATTTGAAGGAGTAGCGCGCGCTAATAACCAGTTTCTATATATAGGACAGCACCCTCCTTCATTTTCAGACTTCCACTTCAAGCTATAACATAATTCCACGACTTTGAGAGTTACCCTCTCCATCTTCAACCTTCATATCAGCTTCTTAACACATCATTAAAGACGAAGGGGCTTTGAGGATCGATGTTCTAGCTTTTGGGCATAGAGTTCATCAAGTATTCCAACTTATCCTTCTGTTTAAGGTATGTTACGATTCACCAAGCTAGAATTTATGTTTTTAGCTATGCTTTGAGCTTGCTTCGGAAATCATTGGACTAGTGAAAGATCTTTTGAGTCCAGCACTATATTTTGGAGATTAGAACCCGATTATACCTTGTTTTTCCCTCATTGTTAAGAATGTTGATCGAGCCTTGATGGATAAAAACCATAGGATGTAGTATCCTTACCTCGTTGGAATCATGAGCATGATGTTAGTTAGATTTTATGAATTCCTTTGATGTTTCACCGATGAAATTCATGTTTGCTAGGGGTATTTGATTTGACAATATTCTTCATGTTCTTGAGGATGATGAATCGGCCATGTCATTGAACTCAACCCGGATCACCGTAGTATCGTTTTCCTTGCGTAATACTTGGGCATGCTTGTCATCTTGAGTAACATTTGTGGTAGAATCATAATAGCCCAATATATGAGAATTTGGAATTTCAACCCCATATTTAAACCCGAAAACATTAATATCTTGTAAACCCTTGAACTCATAAACATCGGCATTTCACCTCCGAAATGATCGTTCAACTCTCATGAAGTGTATTATCATTTCCAGTTCAGCTCTCATCTAACCATGAACCGGCCTTACGTCACTATTTTACGATTCTAATAAAGTTATTCGATGATCGTACGTCAGTATCGAGTAGTGTGTTAAGTTCCTTGTATCTATTTTTGAACAAGGTCCGAGCCTTGCATATGGGTCGATCGAGGGGCGGTGGCATACGGACGCGTGACATTCGTTGGCATATTTTATTCTTGCCATTTTCGAGGCAAGTATCATATATTGAGTTTGGTTTATATTGGAACTTTGATCATGCATACGGTTTTGTTTATGTCGTCGAGTATGAGGTTATTTTCTTTGATTTGTTGTGGTATTTGTTACCAATCGTTCGTGTTGATGAACATATTGAACTGCATATGTGTATGCATGATTGCATGGTTTATATTGTAAATGATCCGAGGGAGGTCATGAGGATCTATGCTGAGGGCGCTGGATCGAATGTCCACCATGCGTTGGTCCGACGGGATCATCATGGGGATCTATGGAAGGCGAATGATACTAATCACACGAAGGCCAGTTTTGGATGCAGTCAGTCGGAGTCCGTGTATGGTCTTTTCCACTGTCGTACTTTTTGTTTGTGAGTGTATTTTACCCTTGCATGGGTATGAGTCGAGATACAAATATGTATTTTTTACTTGTATGTTAGTAACGAAAGACCAAATTGGTATATGGATTTGGTATTTTATCATGTTGGTATGTAATTTATTGTGTGGTTTCGATGTCTAGCCTGGTGGATCCTCACAGAGAGGATCTGCAGCGTGTAATATTCCCGGTTTGATTCTGGGGGTGTTACATTTATGGTATCAGAGCTTTAGGTTGCGGAAACCTAGGCTGTCGGGTCCAGTAGGGTGTTGTCGTGTCTTGTCCTGTCAGATTGTGTCTGTCTAAGTCGTGTCGCGACGCAATGTCTGTGATGTCGGCCGTGATTAGTATCGAGGTGCAGCTATCATCATCGTGCGACCTGTGTATGTGAGTCTCCCTACTATATTGTGCCTTGTGATATATGAGCTTGTATGATTTTGTGTTATGATGTGGAGTTTAAAGGTGAGTTGTGATTATGTGGCCTATGTTGTTTAATCCTAGTATGATGCTAGTATAAAAGTGGTGCCAACGTATATGTATATATACACACATCCTGATATAAGTCGTTTTTACAAGAGTAATGGCCTTGGTGTGGTTACGCAAAGAAAAATTCACCAATGTGATATTTTAAAACTTTGCATGTTTTTGGGGAGACACGTATATTTTGTTTTAAAACATCCTCCAAAGGGAGGAACAAGTTTGATTTTCGTATGATGACCTCAAGGTTGAATTTTTTTTGAGAATTCAAACTACCGATATTTTATTTTCATCTTGTATTATAAGTTTTCAAAACACGATTTTTGAACTCAAATGAGGTCTACAAAATAAAATCAAGATGTGGCTCTCGCTTTCAACTTATCGGTTTTATGGTTGTTAGTTGAGAAACACGTGATGATGTTCTTGTTGTTTGGGTAGTGTTGCCAGTTTTAGATTAAAACAGTGATGTGAATGCTAAGTCGTTCGGTATAAGTTAAGATAGTTCTCTTTAATAAGAGGTGAGATTTCGGTTTTTGAATAACAATTGTCTTTTGATGGTTGCTCATGAAGTGTTAAATAGATGGCTTTGAGATTCGAACGTGTTGTTGTTTATTTGTGACCATCGATTCTAGTAATGTCGTGTATATGTTCGTGATCATGTTGCTGAGTTGGACCAGCTAGCGCACGCTGAGTGCGAGGCTAGCGCGCGCTAATGCAGCATGGATAGCGCACGCTAAATAATTGTTGTAGCGCGCGTTAGTTAGCTGGGACAAAGGCTAGAGAACTGCATTTCTTTTAACTATTAGGCCTAACCTTGGCAGTCGATCACCCGTAACTGTATTCTATGTACGTTGTCTAGTGATGACAACCATTTTGTGTGAACGTGTGTTGTGACCTTTCATTCGCGCTAAGTGATAATTGATTTTGTTCGGTGAGTTGATAAATTATGTCTGCTGTGTGTGTGTGTGTGTTCGAAAATGTTTTCCTGAAACTTTCATAAGTTTGTGCAAGTTGCGGAAAATCAAATTTTGAAACTAATTTGACGTTGTGATTAAATTGGCGGCTTCATATGAACTTTGAAAATTGTTTGAAATTTACGAGCCGGCCTAGGATTCTCTAATAAAACCTCGACGGTATTGAAAGAGTTATTTTAAAGTACATTGAACATTTTGTGAAATGTTATCGTCGTTGATTTTTGTGTAGTGTTGGGAGAATTTTCGGAAATGACTTTTAACGTACTATTGTATTTTCGAATAATTCGAGTATATGATTTTCAAAAATCTTTCACATCATAAAAATATTTTATTTCAAAAACCAATATGATTTTTATTTTCAAAAATATATAGTGAAAGATGAAAAATCTCACTCGATGTAAAGTTCAAACTCGGATTTGGAAATGTTAGAGTATGTAAGAATGGTTTGATGATCTTGCATGGTTAACTTGTTGGTTGTTAACGGTGGTGATGATAGGTAGAGGCATGATGATTTTGATAACGCCGATTACAAGGAATTATTATTTTGGCAAATGATTTCAAATGAGACGGTTAAAGTATGTTGTTTACAAGTTTTGATGAAACAACCCGAGGTACCAAAAGTAATTTTAAAGTTTATTTTGAATAGCATACAAATCCAAGAATTTTCAAATGATATCATTTAAAAGGATACCTCGTGGATTTTCTTATCGAGTTATTATTAGTTACCTTATGTGATATGTCGCGCTGAGTTGGTACTTTAGTATAATATTTTGCGAAATCGTGCCATCGTATTGAGTGAGAATCTACTTAGTATGCTGAGGGACAGAGGACGCGGTCGTGACCGCGGTACAGTTGGTCATGGTAATCGGATGCGGAACCAAGAGAATATTGATGGGAAGGCTGCTATTCTAGTACTTCGTACTTGTTGTTTAGGTTTCGGGGACGAAACCTCTTTTAAAGGTGAAATGATGTAATACCCATATTTTTTTCACTTCCGTTCGACCGTGTCGAATCGATTTTGTTCGTTGATGCTTCTGACCTTGTGTTGTTCTCACCCTTGTCATTCGAGCGAGTTCGCATATTGTTCCAAATTGATGTGTATATCGTTGTGATCTTTCCAAGTTCGGATCGATTTCTTGTGAACCTTGTTCGAAACTAACACCTCATGGTTCCTACAAGTTTTGATGTCTTGATTTGAGGTATGAACTTCAGAGGTTATCTTTGTTGTTCGATCATTGCTATTCGTTCGTCGTTGTCCAATCATTGTTGTTTGATGTCGTAATCGTGATTATTGAACATCTGGGCCACTTCGTAATTTCTATAAGTGTTGGGAAATTGTCTTCGTATTTGATCTTCCAAATCTTTGAGTTACTAGAATTTCATACCTTTCAGCGTTGGAATCGCGATTTGATTTTTGTACTGCTCGATTTCATCAACCGTAGTGATTCATACTCATTGCTTTTCGTAAGCATTCTTGCATGTTGAATCGGACCGTAGTAGCTTTATACTACATGGAGCTCTGGTGTGTTGTCGAGGGTTGCCTTGCTTTTGTTTTAAGTTTCGGGACGAAACTTATTTTTAGGGGGGTAGAATGTAATACCCACGATTTTCGTTCCGGTTATTTTGGATTTTTTTCGGATATTTCCCGGTTATCAAGTGCCGGTATTATTTTCTCGACAACTGATTTTGGCGTTTATGACCGTAAATGATGATTTGTTATCCGTTGTTTTCATTTCGGATCTATGATGTTGTCCCCGATGTTTTGTCATGTTCGTTCCGTGCGATTTCGGAAAATCGAGTCGTCGAATCATGGTGGTCGGGCACTGGCCGGACGGTTGTGGGCACTGGCAGGACGAGTGCAGCAGGAACCGGCGTAGCGCACGCTACGGCCGGGAGGCAGCGCACGCTATGGCCGGTTAGCTGCACATGCTAGTCGGCCGAGACAGTAGGGGCAGAGAGGTTCTGGACTCGGTAGGATCGGCAGGTAGCACACGCTACTTTCGGACATTGCACACGCTATGGCCGGCAGGTAGCGCACGCTACTGCCGGAAGGCTGCGCATGCTACCTGGCCGAGCGGTCTAGTCCAAGAAGTCTCTGGATTGCGGCCTGAACCGACAGCGCACGTGTCCAGCGCATGATGGCGGGGCTCGGCCGAACATTCTCGACCATGACCACCCGTTAGCGCACGCTAGCTCGGCAGCCTAGCGCATGCTAGGCTGCACTAGTATAAATATGGCCGAGCAGTCCAGTTTCAGTCATTTTTCCCATTTCTCTCTTTCTCTTCTGCGGCTGGATCCTTGGTGAACTTGAAGGCATGTTGTTATACAATTAATCCTCGAAGTTTGGGAGCTCATATCATCGATTAATCACTCCATAACATCCTTCAATCCAGCGAATCAAGGTTAGTTTTCCTAAAATCCTAGTTTTGGGAAAATTGGGGGTTTTGCTTGATTTCGCCCGTTTGATCCGTGATAACTTATATTTTTGATGGATTGATGATTATTAAGTCATATTATACCAATTTCCTTGTTGATCCATGGTTTGATTGCTAAAGATTCTTCGTTTTGTTGAGTTCCTAATCGGTGCCTTGAAGGTGTCCACTGAAAATCCTTAGAGGGGGTTTTTTGGGCATTCTACGATTATTCTTCCTCATACGATCATTGATTATTGATGGTATGATGTTAGGGTCAGGTTCCTTGTGAAGAACTCGATTCGGAACTCTTCCGTTCGTCGTTTCCCGATCGGTTGTGTTACCGTCGTTTCCACCGGAGAGTTGTGGGCGTTCGAGATTTCCCGGTTGAGCCATGTTCGTTGGAGTGTCCGGTATCGACTATCGAGGCAAGTATCTTGCCCATACATTACGTGTTTTGTGGATATAATGGTTGGTAATTGATGATTTATGCTAAATGAATGTTTACAACTATTTTTCAAAAGAATCGATATATGTACAATCACGGTTTTCTTTTAAATATGATTCTCGTGTTCGGAAATTAATGTGCTTGATTGACTATGTGGTTAGCGTCGAGTATAGGATCACCTTACTTCGGGGGATGCCATTATGTGTGAATATGTTGTCGGTAAATTTAAAGATCAACCCTTTCGTTAAGATTGTGCTTGGAGTCATACGGATGTGTGTGAATATGTGAGTTGTGTGATATTGGTTTTGTCGTTCGGTGTTGTTGAGATAAGTGTACTTCCTTGTGGATAGTACTAATTCTGGGTCGTGAGTATATGTTAGATAATATGGCCATTTTAGCAAAATACCTCGACTATATATATTGCGATTGACTCTTGAGGATTGTGGTTTTGGAAATGTGAATTGATGAGAGTTGTAAGTTTGTTCTCGGGTACTCTCACTCGGGGATTGACTCGACGGGGTCACACGGGGGCCTGGTGGCTTAGCGGCTGGACCGGGTCGCGAGGGTTACTTCGACTGGGCATTCTCACCTGGGGATTGCTCGACAGGGCACATAGGGACTTGGTGGCTTGAGGGCCGGACCGGGTCGCGAGAATTGCCAGTGTGTTTATACTGATGATTAATTGTGATATGTCCGGAGTATCACAATGCTTGGTGCTCGGGGTCGAGAGACATTATATATCGAGTCTTGGTGTTTGGCTAAAATGGCATAAAAATAATATGTTATGTGTAATCTGTTTTTGGAAGTGAATTGAAGTGGATGATCGGGTCGTGGACCCTGTGTTTGGTGATCGGAATGATCGGGTCGTGGACCCCATGTTTGGTCAACGGATTTGCATTTTGGAAAATGAACTTTGGGTCTCTGGCCCTAAGTGGCTTTCGATGAATTAAGAACTTTTCAATCATAAACGTTTTCAAAACTCCTGAGATTTGGAAGTGTTTCCAAAGTGCTGTCTTGTTTCGTTTCTACTTTCAAAACTTGAACTATTTTTAATTAACAAAATATCTCGGGAAGTCTTTTGTTGTATTCTCGGAATGTGTTATGTATGTCTCGTATTTGCACTTTATACTTGTACTAGCAAAACAGTGGAGCTTTGCTACCCCCGAGTATTCGGGGGGTGGATGTCTGTTTTTGCATCCAGGTACATGCAGGTTTGGGAGCGAAACATAGGATCGGCGCGAAGGATGATGGAAGGCGAATGATACTAATCACACGAAGGCCAGTTTTGGATGCAGTCATTCGGAGTCAGTGTATGGTCTTTTCCGCTGTCGTACTTTTTGTTTGTGAGTGTATTTTACCCTTGCATGGGTATAAGTCGAGATAGAAATGTGTATTTTTGACTTGTATGTTAGTGACGAAAGACCACGTTGGTCTACGAATTTGGTATTTTATCATGTCGGTATATAATTTATTGTGTGGTTTCGATGTCTAGCCTGGTGGATCCTCACGGAGAGGGTCTGCGGCGTGTAATATTCCCGGTTTGATTCTGGGGGTGTTACTGCCTCCTGGCCGTAGCATGCGCTACGCCGGTTTCTAACGCACCCGTCCTGCCAGTGCCCGCAACCATCCGGACAGTGCCTCCACTCGTCCGGCCAGTGCCCGCAACCGTCCGGCCAGTGCCCGCAACCGTCCGGCCAGTGCTTCCACTCGTCCGGCCAGTGCCCGCAATCGTCCGGCCAGTGCCCGACCACCATGATTCGACGACTCGATTTTCCGAAATCGCACGGAACGAACACGACAAAACACTCGGGGACAACATCATCGATCCGAAATGAAAACAACGGATAACAAATCATCACCTACGGTCATAAACGCCAAAATTAGTTGTCGAGAGAATAATACCGGCACTCGACAACTGGGAAATATCCGAAAAAAATCCAAAATAACCGGAACGAAAATTGTGGGTATTACATTCTACCCCCTAAAAATAAGTTTCATCCCGAAACTTAAAACAAAAGCAAGGCGACCCTCGACAACACACCAGAGCTCCATGTAGTATAAAGCTACTACGGTCCGATTCAACACGCAAGAATGCTTACGAAAAGCAACGAGTATGAATCATTGCGGTTGATGAAACCGAGCAGTACAAAAATCAAATCGCGATTCCAACGCTGAAAGGTATGAAATTCCAGTAACTCAAAGATTTGGAAGATCAAATACGAAGACAATTTCCCAACACTTATAGAAATTACGAAGTGGCCCAGATGTTCAATAATCACGATTACGAGATCAAACAATAATGATTGGACAACGGTGAACGAATAGCAATGATCGAACAACAACGATAACCTTTGAAGTTCATACCTCAAATCAAGACATCAAAACTTGTAGGAACCACGAGGTGTTAGTTTCGAACACGGTTCACAAGAAATCAATCTGAACTTGGAAATATCACAACGATGTACACATCAATTTGGAACAATATGCGAACTCGCTCGAATGACAAGGGTGAGAACAACACAAGGTCAGAAGCATCAACGAACACAATCGAGTCGATATGGTTGAATGAAACGGAAGCGAAAAAAATATAGGTATTACATCTGTATAGCCGGAACTGAGATGCTGGCGCAGTGGAGGTAAACGGGGATGGAACTAAAGGTGTTTGTATAACCAGAACTGAGATGCTAGTGCAGTAGAAGTAAACGGGGATTGAACCAAAATTGGCGTGAGCGGAGATTTCCAAGTACTGGACCAAATGCTGGCAGGTGGTGGGGGGATTGTTGGGCTACGGCCCAGCATCCTGCCTGTATGGGCTTAAGACGTGTGGCGCCTCCTGCGATTCGACCCGTGAGATCTCTACTAGGAAGTGGTTATATGAATTGATTTGGACTACTCATACCAACAAGATGCATTTATATGTTGAGTGTAATACTCTTGTGGAACATTGATGTCAAACATCATTTCATCATAGACCATGTGCAAAATAAGAGAGTTAGAGTGGAAAGAGTTAGCACGGAGTTCCAAATTGCTGACATATTCACAAAACCTTTACCAGAAGAAAGAATTCTGGAGCTAAGCAGGGAACTTGGATGACTAGATTGGGAATTTAGTACAGACGAGAAAGCTACCTGATGATCAGATCAGGCGGTAAGAAAGCTACCTGATACAGAGACCAGGCGAGGAAGCTACCTGATGCAGAGACCAGACGAGGAAGCTACCTGATGCAGAGCAGACAAGAAGTCAAACGGTCAACCAGATAAGTTTCTAAATTCTTAGACCGGCTTAATTATTATATTATTTTTTACACGTGGACAAACACACAATCCCACTACCTCCACGACGTCAATCAACTTCAACCGTCGTTCCTTAAACCATCAAAAATCGTACCGCCATTTGATTATTTTATTATTAAAAATTCAAAGCATCTTTTCAACTGGGTATTTAAGGCGGCGCAAATAATTTCACAAACTTTACCATCTTCAAGCTTTTAGAACCCTAATTTTCAAAAAGCAGAAAAACCCTTTGAATATACACTACACTCAAGCGAAAACTTTTTTTTGCAGAAATGGAATCTTACTTCGAAGGTGTCAATCTCAAGTTGGTGAAAGAACAAATCATCTTCAGCATTGTTGTCGACTTTGAACGGTTGCTGGGAACAACGAATCGGGGGAAATGGTGTATGTGTAATACCCGTAATTTTGATTTCCGGTAATTTCTTTTTTTCGGTGAAAGTCCATTTTGACGACACTCTCATGACCGTTTTGTCATTCCGAGAATGATTAATTCTGCACTTTTTGTCATCCGAGTTCGTTTCGGTGTCGTTTTGTTGAGTTCCGTGCTTTTTGGCGACTTTTCCGCACTTGAGTTCGATTCTTGCGAATCTCATTCGAAACTGCTGTTTCGAGTTTCCCGTAAGTCCGTTTAACTTTGTTAGACGTGTTTTGAACTTCGGTTTGGTTATTCGATCACGTATCGTGATTTTCGGGCGTTTTGGGCCATTTCGTAATTTACCCAAAGTTGTGGGTATCCTCATTCGTATTTGTTGTTTTGACCCTTTTCATAGTCGCGTGCGATTAATTGTTGCATGGTATTTCTTTTCGGATCAATGTTGTTGTCCGAGAGCATTTCGTCATGTTCGTTTCGTGCGTTTTTGGGAATCCGAGTCGTCGAGGTTTGGCGGATAGGCACTGGCCGGCGACGTGCGGCAAGGACCTGCCAGGCGCGCACAAGCGTGGCGCACGAGCTGCGCGCATGATCCGGTGCTCGTGCAGCCCTGACTGCACACGCACGAGCGAGTGCTCGTGCCCAGTGCTCGTGCGTCGCGGCAGTTTGCTGGCAGTGGACGCGCACGACCCGGTGCACGACCGGCCGCTCGTGCGTGCCTGCTCGTGCGTCCCTGGGCAGTATTAATAATGGTCGGGCAGGTCATTTATTCACCCGTTTTTCATTTCGTTTCTTTTCCTTCCGCGGCTGGAAGCTTGGAGAGGTCTAAGACATGATGTTGTTCTTCCAATCCACGAAGTTCTTGAGTTTCTAACATCAATCAATCATCCCATAACCTCCTCCGATCTACCGAATCAAGGTTAGATTTTCTACAAATCTAGTTTTGGGGAAATTGGGGATTTTGTTGGATTTCGTCCGTTTAATCCAATTTAACTTAGGATTGTGATGGATTGATGATTATTTAGATGTATTATATCATTTCCCTTGTTATTCAATGGTTGGATCGTATCGATTCGTTGTTTTGGTCGAGTTCTTGATCGACTCCTTGAAGGTGTCCGGTAGAATGTCATAGAGGGGTTTTCGGATGTTCTACGGTTATTCCTCCTCGTATGATCATTGATTTATTAATTATATGTTGTTAGGGTCGAGTTTCTTGCGAAGAAACAAAGTTGAACCCTTCCGTTCGTTGTCGTCTTCCTTTTTGAAAGCATCGGGCGTTTCGAAGCTTTCCGGTTGAGCCGTGTTCGTTGGGATACTTGCGTGCCGATTTTGAGGAAAGTACCTTGTCCATATAATTCTTGTTTTATGGATACGATAATTAGTGATCCTCTAAATGTGGTTGTTTGGTCGTTTGAATTGAACTTTCAAAAGATTCGGTTTAGCCTTGTTAACGGCTTGCTTTCAAAACGCATGTGTTTTGTGAATGGTGTGGTTTGTGAATGACTACGTGAATTCTATGGATATGTTTGGTATTGATGTTGCACTTGGTGTTGCGTGTGGACGTATATTATTTCATTTCGGTGTGTTGTGGTTTGACGTGGTGTTTTGCTAAGTGTTTGATGCCTCTGGGTGAATTGTTTGAATATATGTGTTGTATTGTGCTGTGTGTGAATATATGGATGTGGGCGGGGCCTACGGTGGCACATGGCATGCGATCATGTGGACAGGATGCAACAAGCGATTGGTCCAACCGTGAGAGCCTAATAAAAACTACGGTGGCACATGGCATGCGATCATATGGCCAGGATACAACACGCGATTGATCCAACCGTGAGCGCCAAAGATAATCTATGGTTGCACATGGCATGCGATCATGTGGCCAGGATGCAACAAGCGATTGATCCAACCGTGAGATGTGTGTGATTTGTTTCGCTAGCCAGCTCGGGAGGGTCCTTCGAGGCCTCGGGTGGGATTTGTGGCTTCGTCCCGGTCCTAGGCGATGCGCGTGCGCGATTATGTTTTGTTGATTTTATGTCCGCCGAGGACACGTGATGTTGGGCTCTGGCCCTGTGAATTGTTGTCGGTTTTCTATTTGCGAAAACAAAACCTTTGGGCTGTGACCTCTGTTGATTTTGGAAAGAGAAGGATTCGGTAATCCTAAATTGTTTTCTATTAAAACTCTCGATGGCATTCTAAACTGTTTTACAAATTGTTTCCCTTTAGTTGTGATCTTTCATTTTTGGAATGTTTACCCAAACTCTTGTCTCGGGAAGTACCTTTCGTTACGTTTGGATCTTTGAGGATTCCTGGTTATTGTTATTCGTGGAATGTGAATTGTATGGCTCGTATTTGCACTTTGTTCTTGCACTAGCAAAACAGTGGAGTTTTGCTAACCCCCGAGTATTCGGGGGGTGGATGTCTGTTTTTGCATTCAGGTTTGGGAGCATAACACAGGGTCGGCACGAAAGATGATGAAAGATGAACGATACTAATTACACGAGGACCCGTTTGATGTTATATTGGTTTAGTTGTATTTTATTTCATTGCGAGATTCTTTCCCATTATGCGGAGTGTGTTGTATTCCTCCCCTGCGTGGGCAAGTATTGTAATCGAGTTGTATGTTTTTATTGAAAGACCAAATCGGTCTACTGAGTCATCGTAGCCTTAAAGGCATTGTCGAGTTGTTCGTTTGTTGTTACCAGCCTGGTAGATCCTTGAGGAAAGGTTCTACGGCGTGTAATATCCCTGAGCGGATTGGGGGTGTTACAGTATGTGATCCGAATGATGAAAGAAAACAGTATCTACCATTTTCTGGACATTTCCCCAAAACAGCTTATCAAAGAGGCTGTAATATGTTTTTACAGGGAGGCTCAAGTCACCGAGCACTGCATTTCAAGCTCTATTCTTGGATAAGAAGTCAACATCACTCTTCAAACCATCGCCGATGCTTTCTAGATGGAGAAGCGGGGCATCGCCATCGAAGCCCTAAAGCAAAGCCCAACCGAGACTTGGTATGAAATCAAGTTGCCCAAGGAGATATCTAAGGTCGAACTCACAGCAAAGAAAAATGACCTTGAAAAGGAATACAAATATGTCCTGGACATAAACAACAAAATTGTTATGGGCATGGCAGGGAGCTATGATCAACTATCCTCCGCAAAGTATGTCGTGATGGGATCCTTTATTCAGCAGAAGAGGATTAACTGGCCTCACTACATATACAGGCAGTTTTTCCCAGAGGTAAACAAAGTTAGCTTGGATGAGGAAGAGAAGAAATTCAGACATAAGCTGGCATATGGAACTCAAATAAGCTAGATTTTGGAGTTCCTGGGAAAGGCCAAGGGAAAGGCCAAGGGAAAGGCAGACCTCTTTCACCTTAGCAAGAGACTTGGTCATTTGGACCATGAAACCCTGAAGCACATCGAGGAAAAGAAGGAAAAGGCAGCTGAGATAATCAAGGAAATGATTTCTGGAACATATAAGTAAATTGGACCTTCAGACACTGAATTAGAGAAGTCAGATGCAGCTGTAGCTGAGACTTCTCAAAAGTCACCGGCACATGAAAAGCTGCCTGCAGATGGCACTGACTCAGACAACATTCCTCTGTCAAATATATTCAAGAGGAAGTCACCTAAAGTAGAAGAAGTTGTTAACATCATTTCTTCACCAGATCAGTCCCCAAAGAGACTAAGAGGACTGGTGGACTATCCTTCAGACGAAGAACAAGAGGTGTAGCCTTCCTCACCACCTGCACCTGCAGAATCTAAAGATGATCCTCAACATTCAGCTGAGCTGGTGCCCAATGTGGTTCATCTTATAACTCTTCCAATCCAAATAGAGGAAGAAGAAGCAGATGAGACAGTTGAAGTACCTCAAGCGGGCTACTCCTTCAACTCAGGGAACACAACTCTTTGAACCTGACCACAGCTCAACTACAGATGGTAAGGAAAGAAGTTCTCAACTATTCTTTTATACACATATATATGAAGAATGGAAAAAACTTAAATTGCTCAACTTCTCTCAATTAAAAAGTTTTGTGGAGAGAAGTACTTGGGAGCACCCCATTGCTGTAGAACAGCTGATTTTATATTTTTGCCAAGAAACAAAGTTGAAAAATTACTGGAGGAAAATTGGTTCATTTCTCACTTTAGACAGAACATGGACCAGTTCATCCTCCAGGTCATGAATGGTGTCTTTCAAGGTAAAATTTTTGAGAAGGATGGAGTGAGGAAAGAAGGAGAAAAAAAAGAGCATAAAATTATCATTGTTGAAGAAGTTGAAAAATATGAAGTTGAAAAGAAAGATGAGGAAAAGGAGGAAGAAAAAGAAAAAGAGAAAGAAGAAGAAAAGGAAGAAGAGAAGGAGAATGAAGAAGAAGAAAGAAAAGGAGATGATGTGAAGGATCATGATCAACATGAACCTGATCATGCCCCTGGCTCAGCCAAATATGGAGCTCAAGGAGATAATCAGGGGGAACATCCTGAGCAACCCCCCCCCAGAAGCAAAAAGTCATCTGCGGAGCAGAATCCCTCTGTAGAGAAGAAACAGCCATCTGCAGAAAAAAAGTCCCCTGTAGACAAAGATCTATCAGATGACAGATTGGGTACCCAGACAAGACCCCATCTGTGTAACACCCTCAAGATATTCGAGGTATATTACAGCGCCGTGAACCCCTATATGGGACCCACCAGGCTGAACAGCATCATACTCATCGACTCACATAAACGACAAACCAACACCATGTCATAAAGACGCAAAACAGAATAATCCACCCGGTTCAACCGGTCAAACATAACATCATCAATCAACACAAACATATAGGCAACAATACAATCCGGACGAACAAGAACTCTTAAGTACTCGAGTACAACTATTAGTTCAAAAGCCACAAAAGATGAAAAGACAAAAAGACATTAAGACGTCACTTATGCACAATCATCACGCATGACCATCATCCGTGTACTGGTCCAGCGCCCGCTCGTCCCGATGAACCTGACCTGAAATTCATAAAACGAATTTCCCCAAAACGGGTCCCCAGAGGGGTTAGCAATTACGCTAGTACAAGTAACCAAATGAACAATTTACATCTTACACATATAGTAATGCATGCCATCAAGAAATCATAGTTTCCAAAACACTCATTTCCGGAAATGCCAATGATCAAACCACATTTGTAAAATGCACCACAATTAACCGCGGACCCACAGCTTCGTGGATCCCTGCCGAGACCCCGTCGGATCTAACCCACAGTGGTTAAAAGCAAGCTCGCGGTTCCACAGCTTCGTGGATCCCTACCGAGACCCCGTCGGATCTAACCCGTAGTGAGCATACACACACACAATTTCTCATACAAAACTACTATGCCAAGATCGTAAGTTCATAAGGATACTTGCCTCGATTAAATAGACGACGACACGAACGGAACGGAAGAATCAAGCACGACCGTGAGGAAACGACGAGAATGAACCTAACGATTCGAATAGTACAATCACAACCACTTCTAAACGATTATGGAAATGGAATACACCCGAAAACCCGCCTACGATTCATGTATATTCATACAAAAATAACAACGAGGGCGGACCACAACCAAACCCTCTCGATTTCGCAAAACCATGAAAATATACCATGAATCCGTAGGAAAACTAATTATACCAACAAGATTAATCATATTCATCATGAATCCACCAACAAAACGGAACGAATCGGAAGGAAATCCCAAAACCCCCAAATTATCCAAAGGTAGGGTTCTAAGAGATTTACCGTGGATTAGGACGAAAGATTCGTGTTGTTGTTGATGTAATACTCCAAGAACTCAAGAAGGATGTTGGATGAGATGATTGGAGGAAGAAATCGCCAAGAGAATCGCTTCGGGATCGCCTTCGCCGCGGAGAGAGGAAGAAATGAGATTTTGTGATTATCTCGGTCAACTCCCTGGTTTATATAGCCAGGGAGTGTTAGCGCACGCTAAAACCTCAAGGTTAGCGTGCGCTAACGGGATAAGATTACAAACCCTACCGTTAGCGTCCCAGTCCAGTAGCCAGGTTTTTGGCCGTTAGCGTGCGCTACCATACAAGCGTAGCGTGCGCTAATAACCTCTCGGTAGCGCGTGCTATCGACCAATAGCGTGCGCTACCTGAACATCAGCCGAGTCCAGTAGCCAAATGCCCAAAACTCACCTGACTCGTTAGCGTGCGCTACCATACAACCGTAGCGTGCGCTAACTAGCATCTGATTGAGTTCAGTAGTAAACTGCCCAGTACTGGACAGTCACACTAGCGCGCGCTACTGAACAACTTAACGTGCGCTAGTCTCCCGACATTAGCGTGCGCTAGACAAGATAGCGTGCGCTAATCCGATAGTCCAGAGGCCTGGGAGTTGAACTGCCACCCCCAGGGTTCACTCGCTAGCGTGCGCTACAAAGGAACTTCTAGCGCGCGCTATGCAGAAAAATTAGCGTGTGCTAGGTACAGAACATAAACGGTCCACTACACCAGAATACGAACGAAACATCAAACGGAACACCTCAAAACGCATCATAGCATAGAATGAATCCACGGCAACCCCGAAATGGCGGTTCCGCACAACAATTACGAGAATCAGATCAAAAGATGACGGAAAAGTTACACTGAAGGATACACGAGGGTCACTACAATCGAGAATTACACCGGAAATACAATTACAAGGGAAAGAAAAATGCGGATATTACATTATACCCCTCTAAAAATAAGTTTCGTCCCGAAACTTAAGAAACAAACAACTCGGGGTACCTAGCACGCATGCTATCCTCGGTTTCCCAAGTTGCCTCCTCGACACCGTGTCTCGACCACTGCACCTTGACCAAAGGTATGGTCTTATGCCTCAATCGTTTCTCACGATACTCCAAAATCTTCAAAGGGCGCTCTTCAAAAGTAACATCCTCGGCGACATCAATCTCACCATAATCGATGATGTGACTAGGATCCGGGACATATTTCCTCAACTGGGAAACATGGAAAACGCTATGAACATGACTCAAGGCCGGAGGTAACGCCAAACGGTATGCCAACCCACCTACTCGCTCGAGGATCTCAAAGGGCCGATAAATCTCGGACTCAACTTCCCTTTCTTCCCGAAACGAAAAACTCCCTTCGTCGGCGACACCTTTAGCAAAACGTGGTCTCCCACCTCGAATTCCAAAGGTCGACGACGGACGTCGGCATACGACTTCTGTCGACTCTGGGCAGTCAACATCCGTTCCCGAATTACTTCTATCTTCCGCCTCGTCTCTAAAACGACATCCGGCTCGGTCCCGACCAAATCGGACGCCTCATTCCAACAAATAGGTGATCGACATCGCCGCCCATAAAGTGCCTCATACGGTGCCATCCGAATCGACGCGTGCCAACTGTTGTTGTACGTGAATTCGATCAGCGGCAAATGTTCCTCCCAGTCACTACTCCAATCGAGAGCACAGGCACGCAACAAGTCCTCGAACGTCTGGATAGTGCGTTCCGATTGTCCATCTGACTGGGGATGAAAAGAGGTACTCAAATGTAAACGGGTACCCAACGCCTTATGCACCGCCTGCCAGAAGTGCGATACAAAACGGCCGTCACGATCCGAAACAATAGACTTCGGAGTACCGTGAAGTCTCACAATCTGCGCGATAGACAGACGAGCTAACTTCTCCGGGCCCCAAGTGTCCTTGATGCCCAGAAAATGTGCCGACTTGGTCAGACGATCAACAATCACCCATACCATATTCATGCCCGACCTCGATCTCGGCAAACTCGTAACGAAATCCATCGATATATCTTCCCATTTCCATTCCGGAATGGGAAGTGACTGCAATAACCCAGCCGGTCGCTGATGCTCGATTTTGACCTGCTGACAAGTCCAACATCACGCAACAAACAGTGCGACCTCATCCTTCATATCATTCCACCAGAAATTTCTTCTCAGGTCCTTGTACATCTTACTCGAACCAGGATGAACGGAATAAGGTGTAGCATGGGCCTCCCGTAAAATACTCTGCCTCAACTCTGAGTCGTTCGGCACACAAAGCCGACTCTGGAATCTCAAAATACCATCCTCGTGAATCACAAACCCAGGAGACTTTCCCTTGAGAACGTTCTCTCGGATTTGAGTAATCATCGGATCCTCTGATTGCTTCAGCTTAATTTCATCGATCAAAGATGATGAAATCTCTAAAGCACAAAGTTGCCCGACAGCTCCCGGCAACGAGACCTCAACATCTAACTCGATCAAAGCCCTCCGAAGCTCAGACTGAGATGTAAGGATCTCAAGCGTTCGCAACGCAACTGGTTTCCGACTCAAGGCGTCGGCCACGACGTTCGCCTTACCCGGATGATAAAGGATTTCGAGGTCATAATCCTTAATCAACTCTAACCACCTCCTCTGCCTCATATTCAACTCTCGCTGAGTAAATATGTATTTCAGACTTTTATGATCGGTAAAAATCTGACATGTAGAGCCGAAAAGATAGTGACGCCAAATCTTGAGCGCAAAAACGACTGCCGCTAACTCCAAATCATGAGTAGGGTAGTTCAGCTCATACGGCCTCAACTGTCTCGACGCATAGGCAATGGTCTTGCCGTGCTGCATTAATACACACCCAAGACCCTGACCCGAAGCATCGCTATAAACGGCAAAACCCTCGTTGCCACATGGCAACGCCAAAACTGGGGCTGAAGTCAAACGCTTCTTCAGTTCCTCAAAACTCGACTGCCTCTCGTCATTCCAGACGAACCTCTCGGATTTCTGGAGCAACTGCGTAAGTGGCCGAGCCAGTTTCGAGAAACCCTCGACGAACCTACGGTAGTAGCTGTTAGGAATACTTGTTAGATTTTGATGATGTCATTAATTTAAAATCAAATGTTTATTAATTGGCGAAATGTAAGGAAGAACCAAATGAGTATCTTCCATAGGCCAAAATGTGTTAAGTATAAAATTGGCAAAATGTAAAGAAGAACCAAATGAGTATCTTACGTAGGCCAAAGTTAGTTAAATTTGAAAATCGGCTAAGTACTAAAGTACAGTCTAGTCTATCGAGAAGTACAATGACTCAATCAGTAGTAGCCCAGTCAACTAAAAATTGTCGAGTAGTTTGACCAGATCAGTGAGGAACCTCGTGGAAGTCACGACTGCACAAGTCTCAAACAAGATATCTGAGACGACTTACTGCAGAGAAGTAAGTGCACATCGATCTACTCAACTACTGACTAGTACTCCAAGTCCACGTCGGCATGCTTTGAAAAGTCAAATATTACGGAAAGCTCACATGCAACGTGAAGGGACAAATTGGAGTGATTCCCAAGAGATATGATTTATTTAAATCATCGACCCACCGTGAAAGACTTTAATCCTTTTATATTCAAAAGATTCGGCGCTCACATGCGAAGTCATCACAACGGTCGGAAGATGAAATTAAATAATGGGAATCCAGCCTTGCAACGTTCAGAAAAGATTAAACAATGAAGTCTCTCTCCAACGGACGGATTTGTTCAGATTTGCAACGGCTACAAGGAAGAAGCTCAGAGATCGTGATCTATATATCCAGAGATTTGAAACTGAGCAACTACCGGTGCGAACTTATACTCTAAGCGATCAAAGCAAACAAAGCAATCCTAAGCAAACAAATAGCATCGAGAAAAGAGCGAGATCCAAACGTTCATATTCAAGGAAGCTCTTTAGTTGGAGAAGACAAACACTCTTGTCTTTAAATCTTGAGTAAGGGGTACTTCACTGGTTGAAGTAGCGGTATCAAAGGCATCCGAGGATCGAGGATCAAGAGGTGCAAGGCAATCGAGTTTGTGTACAACGGCACGGAATTCCACCGGTTGGAAGTCGTTGTAGTGTGTAGTGAATCACCGTAATATTTATCACCGGTTGAGAATTATAGTGAATTCATCTCCAAGTAGTTTGGAGAAAAGTGGATTAGTAGAGGATTACCCCACCTCTGAGACCACTATAAAGCGCCTGTGTTATTTCTTGTTTCTTTGCATCATACTCTAACCGCTGCATCCATTGTTAAGTGTTTCATTAAGTTAATATATATATTCGTCATCGGTGACTTCCGCACATATCCAAGAACAAGCGACTCCTAGTCATTTGTTTGATCATCAGCTGAAGAAACTCACTCTTGGAGAAAAAGAGTTCAAGAGTTTCTACAAGTCTATTCACCCCCTCTAGACTTGTTTTACGGACGACTTGTGACCTACAAGTGGTATCGAGAGGTTGGTTCATTTTTTACGAACCGGATCTATTAAGATATATATCTTATCTCTCACGTTATAATGGAACACATGCACTCTAGACTACTGTCTTTTCGATTGTGAGTATGATCTCTGGAAGATAAGAATGCGAGGCACATTTATCTTCAATCCATGACGACATGTGGTGCATCATTGAAGATGGTCCATTCATTTTCGAGAAGGACAACACGCCCGAGGAAATCGCAGTGGGAGGCCCGAAAAGATTCCTAAGAAGAGAACCGAGCTGACCCCGAAGAGAGAAAGGCGGCCAATCTTGACAACGGGGCCGGAGATGTCTTTGTACCAAACTCTTGACAAATCCACAATGGTCAAGATCAAAAATTGTAAGAATGCCAAAGAGATATGGGACACATTAGCTCTAATGTGTGAAGGAACGGAGCTGATCAAGGAGAACAAGTTGTCAATAGCTATCCAAAAGTTTGACAACTTTAAAATGAAGAATGGAGAATCAATAGACCAAGTGGACACAAGGTTCACCGAAATTATCAATGAAATCAACTCCTGGCAAGACTTATGGCAACAGGAAATGGCACTCAAGGTCCTCGGATCTCTAAATCGAGAATGGAACATGAAGGCTGTAGCTATGAGAGAGTCCAAAGACTGAATAAGATAAAGATTCGGAGTCTGTTCTCGATCTAAAGGCTTATGAGTTCGAGCTTCCAAGCTCATCCTCAAGCGAGCTGCGAGAGAAGGGAATCGCATTTGCGGCCGAGTCCCCTGCTAAGAGCACATCGATGTGAAACCTCCAAATCCGCTAGACTTTGAGGAGGAAATGGCTTTCATCATGCAAAGATTCGATAACTTCAGGAAGAACTACTCCAAGTATAAGAAAAACTACAAGGAGAATCCCGGAAGAAACCGAAAGTGGAAGTCGGAAAGTTGAATGTTACAATCACAAGATAGGACACATCCAAATGGATTGTCCCGAGCTCAAGAAGGATGAAACCAAAAAGGAGGTGGCGAGAAAGGAAGACAAGAAAAGCTCTCATCGGAGAAGACCGGGAGCATGTCGAATCAAGCGGCTTCTTTTACGATGGCGACGAGGAATATGATTGCACGATGGCAAACTTGGTGATGAAGAGGTAACCTCTAAACCTACCGGTTCGAATAATAGCTCACCATGTCGCAAGATATGGATTTACATGAATCGGTAAATCAATTATTCAAAGATTTTGAAACACTTAAATCGCACATCAAGTCAGATCGTGAGAGAAGACTAAGCCGCAAGATGAGAATAGGCGGTGAAAAATGATTTTGAAAAACTCGATCTAGATTTAAAAAAGACCGAGACAAATACATCTGATTTTAAAAACCAGGCAAGAGCCAATACAGCTTAGATAGAAAGGCTAAAAAATTTAAAAAAAGAAAAGTCAGATGCACTTGCTCATGCCAAAGCTGAGTTTACTAAGCTGGCACAGATAAATAAAACTCAAAGCAGAAATAACCTCCCTGAAAGCATCGTTAACCCTGGACGAATTGTGTACTAACAAAAGGCCACTATATTCCAGATCAGGCCTTGGATATGATCCTCACACTCCCTCTAGTTCTAAAACCACTTTCATCAAGGGAGAAACAATGGTCTCGACTGCTGAGCCTGTGCATAAACCGATTTTCAAAAACAGGCAACAGCCAAGTCAAACGTCTAGTCGCGATCGAGTTACACTGCAGACCACCTAGACAGCGACTAAGCGTGGCCTGCAAAAGCGAAGCCCGGACAACATGCCCACTATTACCAACAACTCCCTAAAAATAGATTTCACAATGGAGGGCGGATGGAAACCTCAAGGTTATCCAAATTACCAAAACGAACAAGTGTGGAGACCACAAAGGTTTAACAAATGGTCTCGGCTAGATTTAGAAATGGCCCACACTATTTTGAGGAATATCCAGTATACAATCCAACCAGAGATTTAGACCTCGACCACGAGCACCGTATAAGGGTTATAATAATAATAATTCCTATAATCCAAGGAGAAATCAATTCTCCAGAAACCCACTAACCCCAAAGGACCCACACAAATTTGGGTACCTAAATCTCTGCTTGTTTAATTGCGGAAGAGGTGGAAGGACTACAACCACATCTCCTCAAGCTCAAATTTTGGAGGTGAAGAGTGGTTTGTAGACTCTGGATGCTCAAGGCACATGGCCGGGAACAAGAAGATCTTGACCAAATATATCAAAGAAAGAGGTCCCGATGTAACCTTTGGAGATAGCTCTAGAGGACAGACAAAAGGCTTTGGAGAGTGCACCGAGGAAACATTGTAATATCAAAGTCCATTATGTCAAAGGTCTCAAATACAACCTCCCGAGCATAAGCCGATTCTGCGGCGAGAAGAATCTAGTAGTCTTCACCATCTTGAAGTGTATGGTGATAGACATCTTATCTGGAGAAATAAAGCTACAAGGTTTCCGAAGAAGAGATGTATACATGATTGATTGGAACACGGGAACACCTAACTCCTGTTTTCTATCCAAGACCGTAGCCGAGAATGGATGGTGTGGCACAAAAGACTATGTCACACGAACTTCAAAGCCATCAACAAGATTAGCTCTCGGAAAGCTGGTCGAGGACTTCAAATGAAGCATTCAAGAAGGAAGCACTCTGTGATGCATGTCGAAGGGAAAGCGAGACTAAGGCGTCGTTCAAGCCGGTCACCTACAACGCTCACAACAAGGATCTTAGATCTACTCCACATGGATCTATTTGGTCCTATCAAGCCAAGGACTTTGAGCGGCGAAAGCATGCTCTTGTGATTGTAGATGATTATTCAAGGTACACTTGGATCATTTTTCTATACAAGAAAAGTGAAACCTTGACCAAGTTACGAGGCTGCGAGAAGGATCGAGAATGAGAAATCCCTCTCCATAATCAAGATCGGATCGAGATAGAGGAGGAGAGTTTCTCAACAAGGCGATAAGCGATTTCGCGATCGAATGGGATCCGGCATGAGCTCTCTGCGGCCAGGGCCTGTGAGAATGGTGTTCTTGAAAGAAGGAACAGAACCACGAAGGAAGCGGCAAGGTCCATGATTGCGAAGCGGACCTACCCAAGAGGTTACAGGCTGAAGTCACAACACAGCCTGTCACACCCAGAACAGGAGTATGATAGTAGGGAGACATGGCAAAACTCCCTATGAGGTTTGGAATAATAGAACTCCCACTGTTGCTTACTTTCATGTTTTTGGTTGTAAGTGTTTCATCCACAACAACGGTAAAACACAACTAAATGCCTTTGATGCTAAAACTGATGATGGTCTATTTATGGGATATTCCCAAAGAAGCAAGGCATATAGAGTTTTCAACAAAAGAACCTTAGTTGTGGAAGAAACACCCCATGTTGTTTTTGATGAATCTCTTGTTGAGTACAGAAACAACTTGAGCAAATTGAGAACAAGCTCAAGTCGGCAACCCTTGAAGAAGTCATTGTACATGACAACTGGAATGGTGGACTCACTGCGAGATCGGCTGATTACCCAATGCGGTGATGAAGACCAAGCTGCGAATCGAGCGGGATCACCAAACCTATCCGATCCGATTCTTCTTGAAAGACCCGGCCGAAGGCGATAAAGACTCATCTGCGATTGAACCAAGTGCAGATGACAAAGCGTGGCCCGATCGATTCTGAACCGAAATCCAGATCTGAGACAACCACGAGCAATCAACAGGGAACAAACCCGAGAAGAGGGCGAGATCCCCAAATGGCTCAAGGATCATCCAATTGCAAATTATCGGAAAGTTGGTGATGGAGTCAAGACAAGACGATCAACTCTACCGGCGGGAATGGCGATGTTCTCATGTTTCATGTCACAAATTGAACCCAAGACAACGAACAAGCCTTGGAAGATTATTCATGGATTAATGCCATGCAAGAGGAATTGGAGCAGATGGAGAGAAACAATGTTTGGGAACTAGCAGACAGAGACCTAATCACAAGAAAGTTATTGGCACCAAATGGGTGTATAAAAACAAGAGTGATGAAGACGGAGTTGTTGTTAGGAATAAAGCCGGACTCGTAGCAAAAGGATATGCACAATGTGAGGGAATAGATTTTGATGAAACTTATGCACTGTTGCAAGATTAGAAGCCATCGACTATTCCTCGCATATCTTGCATTCAAGGATTTTGAAGTCTACCGGATGGATGTGAAAAGTGCGTTTCTAAATGGAATCCTAGAAGAAGAAGTCTATGTAGAGCAACCCCGAGGTTTTGTCAAAGGAGACAAAGTCTATAAGGCATTGAAGGCTCTGTATGGACTCAAGCAAGCACCGAGAGCATGGTATGAAACACTGTCTGTGTTTCTTGAGAAAAATGGATTTTGCAAAGGAAAAGTGGACAAGACTCTATTCAGAGTGGAGCACGAAGGCCACATTCTAATAGTTCAGATTTATGTGGATGACATCATATTCGGGTCAACCAATCCAGAACTATGTGAGAAATTCTCCAACCTCATGCAAGGAGAATTCGAGATGAGTATGATGGGAAAGCTTAACTTCTTTCTCGGATTACAAGTTAAGCAGATGGAAAAAGGAATTTTCATCAACCAGGCAAAGTATACCCGAGATCTCATCAAGAGATATGGAATGGAATCAGCCAAACCTGTAAGAATTCCAATGAGCACAAGTACTCACCTGGATGCAGACGAGGCAGGAATATCAGTTGACTCAACCCACTACAGAGGACTCATCGGATCTCTTCTGTACCTAACTGCAAGCAGGCCAGACATATCATATGCAGTTGGAGTTTGTGCAAGATTCGATCAAGCGAAGCAATCACACCTAGATGCGGCTAAGAGAATAATTAAGTACCTAAAGTCTACCATTAATGTTGGACTATGGTACCCCAAGGATGACAACTTGAGCTATCGGGATACTCGGATGCGGATTTCGCCGGATGCAAAATCAACGGGAAGAGCACTAGTGGAACGTGTCAATTCCTAGGAACGGTGATATCTGGTTTATCAAGAAGCGAGTTTCTAACTCTATCTCCACTACTGAGTCGAATACCTAGTCTGCAGTAGTCATTGTGCCTGAGATCCTATGGATCGGACAACAATTAAGGGACTACAATATTATTGCCAACGAAGTTCCTATATGGTGTGACAACAATAGTGCTATTGCAATAACCAACAATCCGGTTTTGCACTCAAGGGCGAAGCACATTGACGTTAAGCACCATTTCATTCGAGACCACGTGCTTAACAAAAGGGTTAGAGTTGAAAGAGTCGGCCTGAGACTACCAAATAGGTGACATCTTCACCAAACCCCGCCGAAGAGAGATTCTAGAGCGAGCGAGATCTTGGATTACTAGATTGGGAATCTAGTTACGAAGCAAGTTGAAGGAAGGGCGAACCCCCGAGAATCAGCCTAAGGCGATGCGGGCGAGAAGACGAAGGCGGTCAAGCAACTTAGGCATGCAGTACCAAAGGCGAGAAGTCTAACTCACCTGTAGCGGAGCGGTCAACGATCAGCGAATCGGACCGGCTAAGTTCTCTAAAGCGATCTCTAATTTTCAATTTTATCTCATATTTATAATATAATTTTGGCTTAAGAAATAGCATTTAAAATACATTTTATAAGCCAAGTGGCAATTTTAAATACACGCGTCACACGCCCATTTAATTAACCTCTCGGTGGCAATCGGAATCAACCGTCAATTTTTAAATGGGGCCACCGATTCAAATTTGAAATTCAAAAGAATATGAAAAGGCGTACCGTTTAAACTTATAATAAACTAATCCAAACGTCACTTCATCTTCTTTATAAGGAAGAAAACCCTTTCACTTTCCTCTTTACGCTTTGAAACCTAAAAATTCACGAGCAAAATACACACTAAAATCCTAAAATCTTTTTGCGAAATGGCATCATTGTGGAGCAAACTTAAAGGCGATGAAGGACCGGGTTATCTTTTCCATGGTCGTCGATTTTGAGGATTCTTGGAAGCAAATCTAGACGACTTTGATATGCTCGACCTAATCGAGCGATGGCGAAACGGCATCTACCCGTTTCTTGAAATCAACCCCCAACACTTGTTCAAAGAAGACGTGGTTGAATTTTACATAGCAGCGTACCTAATTCAGCACGATTGAGAGCACCGTCGGTGGAGTTCAAGTCACCATCGTCTGAGAGAAGATTCGCTCTGTATTCGGGATGAAAAATAGCGGTTTGGCGGTCGAAGCACTCAAACAATCACCCGCCGAAACATGGAAGACAATTAAGCTTGAAAATGTCCCGGAGAAGTTGAAGTTTACGGCGAAAAGAAATGAGTTGAAAAGAGTTTACCAAGTCGCTCTGGACATCACAAATAAAATAGTCATGGGAATGGCAGGAAGCTATGACCAACTATCATCCTCAAAGTTCATGGTGTTGGGTGCGCTAATTCAGCGAGAGGAAGTTGACTGGGCCGATTACATTTTCAGGCAACTTGTTCGTGAAGTGAACAAGGTTGAATGGCTCGAGGGAGAGAAGAAGTTCAAGACTAAGTTGGCGTTTGGAACGCATCTTAGTTGGTTCTTGGAACAGACTGGAGTGGCCAAGGGAAACATTGACCCTTTCCACCCGAACAAGAGGCTTGGTCACATGGACCATGATAAGAAAAAGGTTGGAGTCACTGGGAGGGCAGCCCAGATATTGAAGGACTTACCAGACTCGAGCTATTGCCCAAGGTACGATCTGTCAGACTCGGACCAACCTGCACCGAGGTCGAACTGCAATGAGTCCGAGCATGAGTCCGATGATACTCAATCGCCATCCGTTTCAAGAGAAGGGGACCAGCCCGAAGGACCTTCCAACTGCGGTCATCACCCGAACCCTCTCCAAAGAGGCCAAGAAAGCTGCAGTTCGATGAAGGATATCACCGAACATCATGCCGATCCACCGATTCGATCTCGGCTCACCCAGACTTGCACTGCACGAGCACCGAAACCCATTGTACATCATTACTCCTCCGTATACATGACCGAAGAAGAGGAAGCAGGTCTTGTGATATCTATCCTCAAGGCACTACTCATTCAATCATAGAAAACAACACTTTTAATTTTTCCATAGAACAACTACTGACTTGTCAAGCCACAAGCGAAAAACATTCTTTTGTC
Source organism: Orobanche coerulescens (assembly GCA_033398695.1). NCBI lineage: Eukaryota > Viridiplantae > Streptophyta > Magnoliopsida > Lamiales > Orobanchaceae > Orobanche > Orobanche coerulescens. The sequence goes on from CM065813.1 coordinate 29,215,402, forward strand.
AATATTTTTAAGGAGTGGAAAACTCTTAAAACCATGTCCTTTTCAAATTTTCAAATTTTTATTGAAACTAGTGGTTGGGATTACCCCAAGCCACGGAGGATGTCTGACCGATTTTTGCAAGGAGTCGACTTAACCTTACTCCTCCAGATAATCGGTTCATGTCTCACTTTGAGACTAACATGGACCATTTTATCCACTCTATAATGTTGAGTGTTTTTGATGGTACTTTTGGAGAAGAGGAGGAAGAGAAAGAAGAAAAGGAGATTAGAATAGAAGAAGTTGATGAAGAGAATGAAATTATCAATTTGGTAGAGGAGGATGAAGAAGCAAAAGAAGAACAAGAAGAAAACATACCAGTTGAAAAGGAGACAGAGGAAATTGAAAAAACAGAAGAAGTGGAAGATGAGGAAGATGAAGAAGAAGGAGAAGAAGTGGAGCAAGAAAAAGAAGAAGAAAATAAGGATGATGATGATGATGAAGGAGAGAAGGAAAAAGATGATGCTAAGGATGATGATGATGATGATGACCATGATGATGGAGGTGAAGGAGGAGCTGGTGTGGTTACTGGAAAAGAAAAAGAAAAATCTGGAGAAGAGAGAGAAAAAGATGAGGAGAAAGAAAAAGAGAAATCTGATGAAGAAGAAGGGAAAGAGGAAGAAAGAGAAAAGGAGCCAGAGAAGGAGCCAGAGCCTACCAACGAAGCTGCAGATAGGATTGTTGTGCCTCCCCGGTACACCAGCCTAGATGCAGAGCTGGCAGAGGACTCAAGGTCAGGCACCCCAGAGAAGACTCTATCTGACCTCCCTGCTGCAGACAGGAGCCTGCAGTCGAGTGGCTCTCTTGCTGAAGGATCAGGAGAACACTCCCCATCAGCTCAGTTATCTCCCAACATGACTGAGCTGATCAAGCAGATTGTCGAGACACCATTGGGAGTCATTGTCAACACAGTCACTCCCGACCTTCAACAGATAAATGCCAAGATTGATACCTTGCTGCAAAGACAGATCCCTCGGCCTCCTCCTCCTACAAACAGCAGAATGCCTTTTGGCATGTCCGATGGATGAGCCGCATGGAGCAACAATTAACAACCCTCATTGATCTTTGGCAAAAAGGGGAAGAGAGGATACAGGGGAAGGGAGAGAATTGAGTAAGAAAAAGCAGGATGTTCCCCAGCTTGAAGGACCATCTAGCCTGAAGAGGAAGGAACCTGTAGAAGAAGAAGACAAGGCTGACCAGCCTGAAGGGAAGCGCAGAAGGACCAGAGGCGGCTTCGAACCTACTCTTGAGTGGGAAGGTCTGGAGCTATGGTATGTGGAAGATTTCTGCCCACTTGAAGCTATTGAATTTTGGGGAGCTGCTAGGAAGAAGTTTATCAGAGACTTTTATGTCTGGGAACTTCTTCAGGATGACAAACTCTCCCCACAGGAGATTTTCATCAACTGGATGGAAGCAGTTCATCCCAAGCTTTGGGCTATCCTAAAGAAGCACGCAAAAGATCAAAAAGCTTTTCCCATGATCCCTAAATTCAGAGCCGAAGAAGCACCAGTCCGCATGGATGGTGAACTTGATGAACTAAAACTCCAGGAGGAAATCAAGCGAGTCTGCCTTGAAAACAAATTCAGATCGCAGGAGGAGCAGGACTTCGCAGCTCTAGTGGTGAAAAGGAAGTATGGCCTTGCTCCAGTCAAGGTAAGACCCATTGGAGCCAAACCATTCAGACCTGCCAAGCAGCCTGTTCGCAGAGGCAGAGGAAGAGGCAGATGACCTTTTATATATATTTTTTTCTTACTTGTAATTTTATTTTTCTGTACTTAAACATTCTTGTATAATTTCTATGATAAGTCAGAAAACTTTTATGAACAGTCTGTTGAATGACAATTTTCCAGTTGTCTCAATATTAGACTGATTTCAGTTTTGTCTTGCACTTAAGTGCAGACTTGGCAATTTGATTGCTTACTTAGTTTTGCCATCATCAAAATAGGGGGAATTTGTTAGGAATACTTGTTAGATTTTGATGATGTCATTAATTTAAAATCAAATGTTTATTAATTGGCGAAATGTAAGGAAGAACCAAATGAGTATCTTCCATAGGCCAAAATGTGTTAAGTATAAAATTGGCAAAATGTAAAGAAGAACCAAATGAGTATCTTCTGTAGGCCAAAGTTAGTTAGGCTGAAAATCGGCTAAGTACTAAAGTACAGTCTAGTCTATCGAGAAGTACAAACGACTCAATCGTAGTAGCCCCAGTCAACTAAAAATTGTCGAGTAGTTTGACCAGGCTGCCGAGGAACCTCGGGAAGTCACGACTGGACAAGTCTCAAAAAAGATACAATGAGACGACTTACCTGCAGAGAAGTAAGCCGCACATCAGTCTACACAACTACAGCATAGTACTCCAAGTCCACGTCAGAATGCATTGACAAGTCAAATATTACGGAAAGCTCACATGCAACGTGAAGGGACAAATTGGAGTGATTCCCGCAAGAGATATGATTTATTTAAATCATCCTTACCCACCGTGAAAGACTTTAATACTTTTATAATCAAAAGATACGCCGCTCACATGCAGAAGTCAACACAACGGACGGAAGATGAAATAAAAAAAAGGGAATCCAGCCTTGCAACGTTCGAAAGATTAAACAATGAAGTCTCTCTCCAACGGACGGATTTGTTGATTTGCAACGGCTACAAGGAAGAAGCTCAGAGATCGTGATCTATATATATCCAGAGATTTGAAACTGAGCAACTACCGGTGCGAACTTATACTCTAAGCGATCAAAGCAAACAAAGCAATCCTAAGCAAACAAATAGCATCGAGAAAAAGAGCAGATCCAAACGTTCATATTCAAGGAAGCTCTTTAGTTGGAGAAGACAAACACTCTTGTCTTTAAATCTTGAGTAAGGGGTACTTCACTGGTTGAAGTAGCAGACTGTAAAGGCATCCGAGGATCGAGGATCAAGAGGTGCAAGGCAGTCGAGTTTGTGTACAACGGCACGGAATTCCACTGGTTGGAAGCTGTTGTAGTGTGTAGTGAATCACTGTAATATTTATCACTGGTTGAGAATTATAGTGAATTCATCTCCAACTGGTTTGGAGAAAAGTGAATTAGTAGAGGATTACCCCACCTCTGAGACCACTATAAACTGCCTGTGTTATTTACTGTTTTACTGCATCATACTCTAACTGCTGCATCCATTGTTAAGTGTTTCATTAAGTTAATATATATATTCGTCATCAGCTGACTTCCGCACATATCCAAGAACAAACGACTCCTAGTCATTTGTTTGATCATCAGCTGAAGAAACTCACTCTTGGAGAAAAAGAGTTCAAGAGTTTCTACAAGTCTATTCACCCCCCCCCCCCCTCTAGACTTGTTTCTGGACGACTTGTGACCTACAGTAGCCAGCCAAACCCAAGAAACTACGGAGCTCCTTCACATTCTTGGGCGGTGCCCAATCCAACACGGCCTCAATCTTCTGCGGATCCACACGGACCCCCTCGGCTGAAATCACGTGACCTAAAAACATCACTTCCTTCAGCCAAAACTCACATTTCGAGAACTTTGCATAGAGTTGCTCGGTCCTCAAAATGTCTAATACTACCCGCAAATGATGGGCATGCTCTTCCTCATTCCTCGAATAAATAAAAATATCGTCAATAAAGACGACGACGCACTTATCCAAATACTCGATAAAAAATTTGTTCATCAACTGCATGAACACCGCCGGCGCATTAGTTAACCCGAAAGGCATGACTACGAACTCATAATGTCCGTACCTCGTCCGAAAGCGTTTTGGCACATCGGACTCTCTCACCCGAGGTGATAGTACCCCGATTTCAAATCAATTTTCGAGAATACTCCTCGCAACCGATCGAACAAGTCATCAATTCTCGGCAAAGGATACTTGTTCTTGATGGTCAGTTTGTTTAGTTCGAGATAGTCGATACACAAAGGTAGTGAACCTTCCTTCTTCCGCACAAACAGACCGGTGCGCCCAAGGCGAGGCGCTCGGTCGAACATACCCGACTCAAGAAGCTCACTCAATCGCTTCTTCAACTCGGACATCTCTCAAGGTGCCATGCGATAGGGCGCCTTGAAATAGAGCGCGCCCGGCTCTAACTCTATAGCAAACTCAACCTCACGATCCGGTGGCAATCCAGTAACTCGTCAGAAATACATCAGAAACTCATTAACGACCGGAATCGACGAAAGCTCGACTCCACCATCCTCCGCCTTCAAGGCATAGCACCAATAACCGACACCCTTTCGCAGGAGACTCATCGCCTTCAAGGCATTAATGACGAATTTCTGGTTTCCCCTCTTTCGCCCCGCGAAAGAGTGCTCGGTGCCGTCCTCGGCTAACATAGTGATGATTCTCGTGCGGTAGTTCATGATCGCACCATGCCTCTCGAGCCAATCATCACCAAGAATCAAATCCTCACCCTCGATACTCACAACAATAAGATTAGAGGGCCAAGTCCTCTCACAAATAAGTACAGAGCAGTCTCGAACCTCCTGATCACCAACGATCCTATCGCCACTAGGAAGCTTAACGATGAAGGGCTCACAAGGCGTCAAACGGTCGAGACTCAAACGGCGCACACAATCCAGAGATATGAACGAATGCGTAGCACCGGAATCGAAAAGCACACTGACAGGATGAGAAAGAATATAAACGGTACCTGTCGCCACGGTAGCCGCTGGATCATCGGCTCTCCGTATCTCATAGACACGCGGGTGGGCTGAGCCGACACTGGAAGCTCCCCCCTTAGAGGGCTGACCCCGACCTCTCCCCCGACTAGCACTCGGCGGAGATTGAGGAGCAAACGATCCCTGATTCACACTTGGTTCCCTAGGCGCTGGAATGGAAGCCCGGGCACCAAGGATTTTCTCCCTCTCAGCACAGAAAGCAGCTTTGTGACCCGACTGGCCACACTGATTACACGTCAGCAAAGGGTTCGGACAAACACGACTGATGTGGCCCTGCTGGCCACAGTTAAAGCATTTCACCTCTCGAGAAGGGGCACTGGCAGCCCTACGGGAAACCCAGATCGAGCCGGGCCACCACCAATGGAAAAGTTAGCAGATCAAATTTCTGCCGACCCCCACCTTTGTGGCCCGAAAATTCCGGCGGACTTGTTTCTTACTCGCGGGCCGCCTCACTCGCCGTCACAGACATATCGTAAGCAAGGGCCCTGCTCTGGTAATCTTTCAAGGTAGTGCATACGAGCCCCGACATATAGTCCCGAATCGGCAACTTCATCCGTCTGGAGAAATGGAAAATCTTGTCACTCTCCTCGACAACTTGGGTCTTCACATAACCCAACTCCTTGTTAAAATCAGCAATAGCTTGAGCTACGGGGATATCCCGTGGTTGAGCATCATAAAAAGCATGTACCCGAGCACATCTGATCGCCACGGCAATATTCAGTCTCCATCAACTCTTGAAACTCAGCCCACGAAGCAACATGGTCTTTGGGCCCAACGGCCTCCCACCAGTCCGTAGCGTCCCCAGTGAGAAAATATTGAGCAATAGGGACTTTACGGTCCTCGGGACAGTTAGTGGCAACGAAGACCTTAGATATCTCCTTGGTCCACCCTTCCCAGCTAATCGGGTCTGAAGCTCCCGAGAACTGAGGAGGATGCATCTTGATAACATCTTGGAGCCAACAATCCGCTCCGCCCCGATTAGCATGGGCCTGATCCGGGTTCTGAACCGCCTGAGCTATTGCCGCCATTTGGTTCACCATTTGTTGCATAACGACCGCAATACCAAGATCGGCACGCTCCTGAGAAGAAGCATGGCTATGACGGTCGCCGGTACTGCCGGCTCCCGAAGACTGTGACGTGGCCGCCCCACCGGCTGCCCCACGTCCCCGGCCGCGTCCACGACCACGACCTCTTCCAGCATCCATACTGGAGTTAAATAAGTAGCAAAATCCATACGAGGATCAGTACAAGAAAAGAACAATTACAAGTCGAGAATCAAGGGTACGATACAAGGAATTAATGAACAGAGGAAGGAAAACTTACGAACACTGGTAGTACCGGAATCATGGCAGCGTGACGATGATGTGCAAAACAAAACACCACAAGACCCAATAAACCGACAAGCCTAGGTATCCATAAACCTAGCGCGCTCTGATACCATTTTCTGTAACACCCTCAAGATATTCGAGGTATATTACAGCGCCGTGAACCCCTATATGGGACCCACCAGGCTGAACAGCATCATACTCATCGACTCACATAAACGACAAACCAACACCATGTCATAAAGACGCAAAACAGAATAATCCACCCGGTTCAACCGGTCAAACATAACATCATCAATCAACACAAACATATAGGCAACAATACAATCCGGACGGACAAGAACTCTTAAGTACTCGAGTACAACTATTAGTTCAAAAGCCACAAAAGATGAAAAGACAAAAAGACATTAAGACGTCACTTATGCACAATCATCACGCATGACCATCATCCGTGTACTGGTCCAAATACCGCTCGTCCCGATGAACTCCGACCTGAAATTCATAAAACGAATTTCCCCAAAACGGGTCCCCAGAGGGGTTAGCAATTACGCTAGTACAAGTAACCAAATGAACAATTTACATCTTACACATATAGTAATGCATGCCATCAAGAAATCATAGTTTCCAAAACACTCATTTCCGGAAATGCCAATGTTCAAACCACATTTGTAAAAATGCACCACAATTAACCGCGGACCCACAGCTTCGTGGATCCCTGCCGAGACCCCGTCGGATCTAACCCACAGTGGTTAAAAGCAAGCTCGCGGTTCCACAGCTTCGTGGAGCCCTACCGAGACCCCGTCGGATCTAACCCGTAGTGAGCATACACACACACACAATTTCTCATACAAAACTACTATGCCAAGATCGTAAGTTCATAAGGATACTTGCCTCGATTAAATAGACGACGACACGAACGGAACGGAAGAATCAAGCACGACCGTGAAGAACCGACGAGAATGAACCTAACGATTCGAATAGTACAATCACAACCACTTCTAAACGATTATGGAAATGGAATACACCCGAAAACCCGCCTACGATTCATGTATATTCATACAAAAATAACAACGAGGGCGGACCACAACCAAACCCTCTCGATTTTGCAAAACCATGAAAATATACCATGAATCCGTAGGAAAACTAATTATACCAACAAGATTAATCATATTCATCATGAATCCACCAACAAAACGGAACGAATCGGAAGGAAATCCCAAAACCCCCAAATTATCAAAAGGTAGGGTTCTAAGAGATTTACCGTGGATTAGGACGAAAGATTCGTGTTGTTGTTGATGTAATACTCCAAGAACTCAAGAAGGATGTTGGATGAGATGATTGGAGGAAGAAATCGCCAAGAGAATCGCTTCGGGATCGCCTTCGCCGCGGAGAGAGGAAGAAATGAGATTTTGTGATTATCTCGGTCAACTCCCTGGTTTATATAGCCAGGGAGTATTAGCGCACGCTAAAACCTCAAGGTTAGCGTGCGCTAACGGGATAAGATTACAAACCCTACCGTTAGCGTCCCGATCCGGAGCTGTGTTTTGGCCGTTAGCGTGCGCTACCATACAAGCGTAGCGTGCGCTAATAACCTCTCGAGCGCGCTATCGACCAATAGCGTCGCTACCGAACATCACCGAGTCCAAGAGCCAAATGCCCAAAACTCACCGACCTGTTAGCGTGCGCTACCATACAAGCGTAGCGTGCGCTAACTAGCATCCGATTGAGTTTAGTAGTAACCGCCCAAGATCGACAAATACACTAGCGCGCCATCGAACAACTTAACGTGCGCTAGTCTCCCGACATTAGCGTGCGCTAGACAAGATAGCGTGCGCTAATCCAATAGTCCGAGGCACAGGAGTTGAATCGCCACCCCGGGGTTCACTCGCTGGCGCGCTAAGTAAACGTAGCGTGCGCTACAAAGGAACTTCTAGCGCGCGCTATGCAGAAAAATTAGCGTGCGCTAGGTACAGAACATAAACGGTCCACTACACCAGAATACGAACGAAACATCAAACGGAACACCTCAAAACGCATCATAGCATAGAATGAATCCACGGCAACCCCGAAACGGCGGTTCCGCACAACAATTACGAGAATCAGATCAAAAGATGACGGAAAAGTTACACTGAAGGATACACGAGGGTCACTACAATCGAGAATTACACCGGAAATACAATTACAAGGGAAAGAAAAATGCGGATATTACAATCTGATAAAGCGCCAGCTGATCGGCAGGTCTCTTCTGAGAAATCCATTGCTCATAGACCATCTGCACATGAAGCTTCAGGAGATAATTTTGTTCGTGTAGAGCTGCCTGTGTATCAGCTACCTCCTAATTTGACTGAGCTGGTCAGAGGCATTGTTGAAGAAACAGTTGCTAAGCTCCTTGCAACTGAGGTCAAGCCTGAGCTAAAGTCTCTAAATTCCAAGCTGGATACATTGATCAACAAGAAGGACCCTTCCCCACCTCCCACTAACTCCAGAATGCCTATTGGCATGTCTGATTTCATGTCTCGAGTGGAGGAGCAACTTGCCACGATTATTGATGCTGGCAAAAAGGAGGAAGATAAGGAGGAAGTGAAAGGTAGAGACATCAGGCATGAGGAAGGCATAGAAGAAATAGCCAGACAAGACCTCTCTCTTCTACAGGCAGGTACCTCTGACCTCAAGAGAAAGGAAGTAGTTGCACCATCTGATCCACATGCAGCTAAGAGGAGGAGGACAAGACATGATCCTGAGGTCAGATACCAATGGGAAGGGAAGGAGCTGCAATATGTGGAAGAGTTCATGCCTGCAGAGGCGGGGCATATGTGGGGAAGCGCCAGGAAGTAATTTATAGAAAAATACCATCTCTGGGAGATGCTCCAGGATAATGGTTGCTCCCCACAACAGACCTTCATCAACTTCATGGACATGAACTTCCCAAAGCTCCGAGCAATCTTGAAGAAACACGCAAAGGGATTCAATGCCTACCCTATGATCTTTGATTTCAGACCTGAAGAAGCTCCTACCCTTATGGACAATGATCTTGATGAGCTGGATATTCAGGAAGAGATCAGAGAACTTTGCATGGAGAACAATTTCACCACTCCAGACCAGCAAGAGTTTGCCTCATTAGTTATCAAAAGAAAATATGGGTTAGCCTCAGTTACCATAAGACTAATTGGAGCCAAACCTCTGAGGTCACTCCCTCCGGCAAGGCAGATCAGAAGAGGAAGGGGAAGAGGATGGACTTGAAGAGGAAATTTACTTGTGATTTTCAATTTACTTGTAATTTACAGTTTACTTCAAGTACTTGTAATTTTTACTTGTAATTTTCTTGTATTCAGTTTCATTCATCTGTACTATAATATAACAATAAAATTTATAACAATCATTTAAAGGACACCACTAGTTGTCTCAAAGAGGACTGGTTTGATTTGTGTCTTGCACTTTACTTTGTGCAGACTTGTTTACATTTGAATGTTTAGTTTTGCCATCATCAAAATAGGGGGAAATTGCTAGGAATACTTGTTAGATTTTGATGATGACATCCCTGTATTAATTGATTATTCAAATGTATGTTTAAGTATTTGGCAAATTGTAAAGAAGACTTAAATGAGTATCTTCTATAGGCCTTATAAGTTTAGGCTAAGTCTTGTTTATCAGTACAAAATTGAGAGAGGTTTAGAACTACCGTTTATCAGAGAAGTTATCAGGCAAGTTCATTTCAGAGAAGTTTTGGTCAACGCATAATATCAGAGAGGTTTGACCAAAACCCATCTGCAGTCGAGTTATCAGGCGAGATCTGGTCAACAAAATATCAACTGAAGTTTGACCATCAGATCAGAGGACATTCATCAGGTCAGAGAACTTCAGATCATAGGACTTCATATCATATAACTTCAGAGCAGAGAACGTTATCTCAAAGAAGTCCAGAAGCAGAGAACTTGATATCAGAGAAGGTTGACTACACATCAGGCAGGTTTGACCAAGAAGTATCAGATAGGTTCTCAGTCAAGTTATCATCCAAGATACTCAGTCCACGCCAGTAAGAGTTGAAAGTCAACAATCACGGAAAGCCGCATGCAATACATAGGAGACAAACTGGAAAGATTCCCGGAAAGCTAGGAATAAAATATTCATTGAGATCCGGGTTCTGAAGACTTATTCTAATCAAGAATAATAGCGCTAAACAAAGAAAGTCTTTCAAATGGTCGGAATTGAAAAAGGGAATCAAGCCGTGTAATGGATTGATAAGATAAACAAAGAAGTCCACTCTCCAATGGATGGATTTGTTACAGTAGTGAAACGGCTCTGAAGGAAGCTCAAAAGATCATACTATAAATATATGAAGATATGAATTGAGCAAAGTATGATACGAACAACACTCACAAGCGATCAAAGTATTCAAGGCAATCAAATCTATTAAAGCAAACAATAGCATCGTGAAAGAGCAAGCTTAAAACAGTCATATTCGAAAAAGTTCTTTAGTTGGAGAAGACATGGAAGTTTTTGAAATCCCTATCTTTTGTCAAACTTCAATCTTTTATTGACACTTGTGGTTGGGACTATCCCCAAGCCACGGAGGATGTGCTGATAGATTTCTGTAAAACATCAGACACAATTTTGATCCTTCAGGAGGACTGGTTCATGTCCAATTTTAAAACCAACATGGACCAGTTCATCCACTGCATTATGCTTAGTATCTTTGACGGATCTTATGAGAAATTTGTTGAGGAGGTAGTTGAAAAGGAAATCAGGATTGTGGAGGTAGATGGATAAGAAAATAAAGAAGTTGTTGTTTTGGACGATGAAGAAGAAGAAGAGCAGGAGGGGAGCAGAGCAGAAGAAAAGATTTTAGTTGAAAATCAACCTGATGAGGTAGAGAAGACAGAAGAGTTGAATGAAGAAGAAGAAGAAGGAGAAGAAGTAGAACAAAATGAAGGAGAGAAGGAGGATGATGATAATGAAAAGGAGAATGATGATGAAGGAAAAAAGGATGGGAAGGATGATGACAATAATGATGATGATGATAATGAAAAGGAGAATGATGATGAAGGAAAAAAGGATGGGAAGGATGATGACAATAATGATGATGATGATAATGATGATGATGATGGAGGAGATGAAGGAGCTGAAAAAGAAAATGAAAAAGAAAAGGACGAGGAAAAAGAAAAGGAAAATATTGAAGAAGAAAAGGAGAAAGAAGAAGAAGAAAACGAGGAGGAACAGGAGAAAGAAGAAGAAAAGGAGGAGGAACATGAGAAAGAGGAAGAGAAGGCAGAAGAAGAAAAGGAGCCGGAGCCAGAGCCGACACAAGAAGCTGCAGATAGATCGTGGTACTCGCCTGCACACCGGCTAGACGCGGAGTTAGCTGAAGACTCCAGATCAGGGACCCCAGAGAAGACCCCCTCTGGAGTACCAGCTGCAGACAGAAGCTTGCAGTCCCGTGGTTCGATTGCAGAAGGCTCAGGAGAGCACTCTCCATCAGCTCAGATATCACCTGCCGTGACTGAGCTGATCAGGCAGATAGTCAAAGATACAATTGGAGAGCTGCTGGCAACTCAGGTCACTCCTGACCTTCAAACAATCAATGCAAAGATCGACACTTTGCTGCAGAGAGAAGTTCCTCAGCCTCCTCCCCCTACCAACAACAGAATGCCATTTGGCATGTCTGATTGGATGAGCAGAATGGAGCAGCAATTAACTACCCTAGTTGATGCTGGCAAAAAGGGGGAAGAGAGAATGCAGGGGGGAGGAAGTAATCAAGGAGAGATCAGGGCAGAGCTAAGAACCAAAAAGAAGCAAGATATCCTTCAAATTGAAGGACCATAAAGCCTGAAAAGGAAGGGAGGATCAGATCCAGAACAGGCTGACCAGCCTGAAGGCAAGAAAAGGAGGACTAGAGGAGGTCTTGAGCCTCCCCTAGAGTGGGAAGGAAAGGAGTTGTGGTTTGTGGAGGATTTTGTTCCATATGAAGCTCTCGAAATGTGGGGATCTGCAAGAAAGAGGTTTATCAGAGACTACTACATCTGGGAAATACTCCAGGATGATAATCTCTCCCCACAGCAAATCTTCATAAATTTCATGGAGGTAGCCCATCCGCAACTCTGGGCTATTCTGAAGAAACATGCTGGGAAACAAAATGCTTATCCCAGGATCCCTCCATTCACTGCCAAAGATCCTCCTACTATGGAAAGAGGAGGTGTGTTGGATGAACTTATGCTACAAAGGAAAATCAAGAAAGTATGTCTTGAGAATAAATTTTCATCCCAACAAGAACAAGACTTCGTAGCCCTTGTCGTGAAAAGGAAGTATGGTCTTGCCCCAGTCAAAACAAGACCAATTGGAGCTAAACCCTTCAGACCTGCCAAACAGCCTATTCGAAGAGGCAGAGGAAGAGGCAGATGACTCTTATCTATTTTTTTTACTTGTAATGATTTATGTACTTAAAATTTTCTTGTAAAATTCAGACATGTACTTGTAAAATTAAATTTATAACAGTCTTTTTGAATGACAATTCCCAGTTGTCTCAAAAACTAGACTGACTTTAGTTTGTGTCTTGCACTTAAGTGCAGACTTGATCATTTGATTACTTGCTTAAAGTTTTGCCATCATCAAAATAGGGGGAATTTGTTAGGAATACTTGTTAGATTTTGATGATGTCATTAATATAAAATCAAATGTTTATTACTTGGCAAAAATGTAAGGAAGAACCAAATGAGTATCTTCCATAGGCCAAATATGTTAAGTATAAAACTTGGCAAAATGTAAAGAAGAACCAAATGAGTATCTTCTGTAGGCCAAAAATTTAGTTAGTCTAAAATCGGCTAAGTACTGAGTACAGCTAAGTCCATCAGAGAGGATCAGTCGAGTCGAGTCAGAGTAGTTCTGGTCAAAACAATTTATCAGAGAAGTTTGACCAAACTGCAGCCAAGGTACCTCAGACAAGTCACGTGATCAAAGATCGTGACCTATATATATCCGAAGATTTGAAACTGAGCGATCACCGGTGCGAACATACTTTCAAGCGATCAAAGCATTCAAGCAATCTATAGCATCGTGAAAAGAGCGGTTCTAAAAGTTCATACTTAAAGAAGCTCTTAGTTGGAGAAGACAAAAACTCTTGTCTATAATCCTGAGTTCGGGGTACTTCACTGGTTGAAGTTAGAGACTGTAAAGGCATCCGAGGATCGGGGATCAAGAGGTGTAAGGCAGTCAAGTGTGGTACAACGGCACGGATTTCCACTGGTTGGAAGCTGTTGTAGTTTTGTTTGAATCACTGTAATATTTATCATTGGTTGAGAATTATAGTGAATTCATCTCCAACTGGTTTGGAGAAAAGTGGATTAGTAGAGGATTACCCCACCTCTGAGACGACTATAATCGCATGCGTTCTTTACTATTTTATTGTATCATACTTTAACTGCTGCATTCATTGTTAAGTGTTTCATTAGTTGCTTTCTATTCGTCATCAGCTGACTTCCGCATATATTAAAGAACAAACGACTCCAAGTCATTTGTTTACCTATCAGCTGAAGAAACTCACTCTTCGTGAAAAAGAGTTTAAGAGTTTCTACAAGTCTATTCACCCCCCCTCTAGACTTGTACCTGGACGACTTGTGACCTACATATGTATTTAATATTATTTCTCTCAAACTATGTTTATGAACAAGTGTTCAATTTGTTTTATTTTTACGTCAAGGTATGTTTTGTTTTAACAATGACTCGACAAGATTACTTGCAAATTATTAAGTTTGTCTTTTGAGATGTATTTCCGCTGCAGCATTTTTATTTATTCTTCTTAAAATTTGAAGAATCATATTTAAAAAAGTGGTCGCTACAGGTTCCACGGTTCCGGAAATGGGAACCGGAACCGAACCGGTAACTTAGTGCTACGGTTTCGGTTCGAACCGGGAACCGGCGGTTCCGGTTTCGGTTCCGAACCGGAGGTTCCTGGTTCGAACCGTTCGGACCCTTTTTTTTAACTTCACTTTAATTGTTTTTATAATGAAATAATCAATATAAAATAAAAGAAACAATTTTGAAAAAGAACCGAAAAGAAATAGAAGAGATTAGGGCAACTATTTCTTATTATTCCTTAGATAATAGTTTGTGGTATTTATAACTAAGTCCTGTCGGTTCAATAAAAGCGTCATGGGAAAGAACCGAAAAGAAAATCCATGAAGGAGTATTAAACTCTTTTAAAAAATACATTAAATTTCAGAAATTACTAATGATAATCCTAATTACTAATAATAATTTGAAAGTTGGTGCGAAAAATGGTGAGGATTGTGGGGTATTTATAAGGAGAAATTAGAGGTAAAATTGGGAGAAATTTGAATTTGAAATTCAAATTTGAAATTGAAAACCTTGGGAACTAAAATCTGAAAAATAAAAAACAAATCTGAAAAGTGGGAATCAAATCTGCCACCATGTGCAAAATTGATCCACGGCCGGTTCCCTTTTTTTCAACGGTTCCCGGTTCCGGAACCGTGTGAACCGACGGTTCCGAACGGTTTGCGGTTCCACGGTTCGGTTACGTTTCCGAACCAGGAACCGCCGGTTACATTTTCTGGAACCGGAACCGAACCGTCTGGACACGATTTCAGTTCCGGTTCCAGAACCGTCCTATACGGTCCGGTTTCACGGTTCGGTTCCCGGTTCCGGTTTTTTTGGCCACCTCTAAACTTCACATCCAATTAATTCAATCTAGCATACTCAGACAAGCTTTTAAAATAACAACTTGACTAATCTCATATAAACTATTATTTGAGGAATGAACATTAACTAAGGACACCATTTCAACAAATCGACCTCCTTTGTGCGATTAATTAGCACAAAATTAAGGTTTAGAGTGCTAAAATGATAGAAGGATGAAGCTTGAGAGTATTTGAAAGAGGATTTTTATAACTGACACCATGTGCCATTTATAATAACAAGTTACGAGGTAAATAACAACACAAGATAATTTATTTTGTGCCATTTTTAGTTCCGTAATACACCGGTCTGCTCTGGATAGTCTTCATTATATTTGTCATAACTCAATCATCCAGATTATAAATGGCCCACCGTTTGAGCTAATGGAAAGATAACCCCGTAACAGACGCTTCTATATAATTTGGTGATTTTTGGATTTCTCAAGTATCAGTGGTGCTTGTTTAAATTGGACCCTATACACACAACTCTAACAAATTTACCGGTTACATTTTTTGTATTTTAGTTTTTATATGGCCGAAGATCATAATTGCACCTTAAATTCATCTGCTAAGAAGCACAATTAATTCAACAACCTTACTTAAAAAAAACAACTCTTCGAAATACAAAAATTTAGATTGAAAACTCTTAAATACTACACCACATACACTTGCCTGATTAAGTGAGACATATATAAATAAACAAATATAAATATCGAGTAAATGATACCATAGCAACATAATAATTATACAAATATGATATGTTATTACCAAAGAAAGCCACGAGGAAACATCTAATGGAGCTTCATGAGCTTTGCGCTTAAGTTTTAATCTTACCCCTTAAGTTTTATGGCTTTGCGCTTGTGCCAAGGAAGCTCCAGATGGTGTTATCTGACCTGAGAGTCTCCATGAGCTTAGTCAGGACTAGCGCTACAAAAAGATCGTGATGCTTGTGAGCATTCTCAGCCAAAGCTCGACACAAACTCTATTTGAACAAGCTTGTCTCGAACTCGGCTCAAGCTCATGAATACTTAGCTCGTGAGCTCGCAGTGTAGCGACCACTTTTCTAAATATGATTCTTCTAATTTTAAGAAGAGTAAATAAAAATTTTGCAGCGGAAATACATTTTTAAGAAAATAAACTTAATAATCGCAAGTAATATTCCCAAGTCACCATTAAATAAAAACATACTTTGTCGTTAAAATAAAACAAATGGAACAATCGTTCATAAAACATGGTTTGAGAAAAATAACATTAAATAAATAAATATCTAGTCATAGGCTTGATCATTCCACTCTCAAGCGCATGCCACACCGAGCTCCTCAACCTGAAAAGGGGTAAATAGTGGGGTGAGCTTCCAACTCGCTCAGTGTGGAGAGTACGCAATATGTCTACATTAATTACTAAATATATTAGCAAGTATAAACAACATGACTGATAAATTCTGATGCCCGTCGGCTAGCCCGAAGGCTTTATGCACAATTAAGTGCTTCGATCGATTTGCACATTTAAGTGCTTCGATCGATTGCACATTTAAGTGCTTCGATAGTTGCACATTTAAGTGCTTCGATCGATTTCACGTGCACATACGAGACAATATATAAAGCAATTAAAATAAACAAAAGCGTAATAAATCCCCACACCTGGATAAAATGCAGTTCTTGACTTGAATGTGATGAAGATGCTTGACTCGATAATTCTAGGCCCGTAAATTCTTGTTATTATCTACAATTAATAATAATAGAAAATTATTATTATATGACTGAGAATTAAATTGTAAGTGAATAATAATAGTAATTAAAAATGTCAACATGTTAAAAGCTTGGCCGAAAGGGACTGAAATTGAAGAAATTATAATTCTGATTGGGGCTAACTGAAATAATTATAAACCAGACTAGGGCAAGAAGGAAGAAGCTGAAAATTTGAGGCTGAAATTGATATACACTAAAAACTGATTTGGGGTCAAATCGAGAAGGTCTGGAACATGGGGGTTAAATTAAAGAACCCTAAAATTAACTGGGTATAAAAACCCTTTTACCCTAAAGAAGTCAGCCGACAACTTGCTACTTCTTCTTCCTCAATTCCTCTCTCTCGATGTCCTCTCTCTCTCTCCCTCTCATATCCTCTTTCTCACTTCTTCTCGGTTCATCTCTCTCCCTGCTCTCTGAAAACAAAAAAAAAATATATATATCTCTCTCTCTAAAGTTCTTGGCCGACAACCACACACTCAAAATACACACCAAGGTGTGATCGATTCACACAGACCATAAAGCACAGAGATTAAACAAAAGGGCTTCGGCCCTTGTCCTCCGATGGACGACGCAGCCAAGAAATATTGCGACGGGAAGTCAGGGCAAGGAAATAGAGGTAAGGAACTGGTTCTTGATTGATGGCCGGTTACTTTTCCTGTTCGGATTGGTTGTTGTATGTGGGTTCCGATATGGATTCGGCCATGAGTTCGGGCCGGTTTTGATTCTCTGAAATTGGGATGGAACTTGTGGTGCGATTCTTGTTCGGGTGCTTGTATTCCAGTTTCACGTTTGGGGTTTTGAATTCCGATTTGGGCTGGGGTTAATTTCGGGCTCAAGAGTCGGCAGAATTAGTAAGGACTAAGGAGGACGGCCGGAGCCGACGAATATTAACGGGTACTCGGCTTGACTGTGTTGGGTGTCTTTTGTGTAATCAAAGGGTATAGCAGGGGGAAAATTTACCTGTTGTGCTCCTGTGTAGAAATCTGAAGTCTGATATTTGTGAAATGTGTTCTGCTCGGTTGCTGCGGGATTTATGATGAGTTTAGGAAAAGGAATGGATATGAATTGTCATGGATTGTTATTTATATTTTTAGTCTAGGATTTAACTGCTCATTCCATGATGACAAAACTCCCCCATTATGCCCACTACCTCCATTAAGGAAGTTAATGAAGGTGCGTAAAACTCCCCATGTTTTGATCGTGTGTGAGTGGAAGAGGATGTTGGGCTTGGCATTAGGGCCGGGGTAAAGGCTTAGACAATAAAATATGAATAGGGTTGGAAATAATAAACGTTCTCGCTTAGGCCGGCCCAAAGTAAATGGATTAAATTAATTAAAATGAAATTGTAAAATTTTATGGATAACGATTAATATCACTTAAAATTTGACTCGGGCCTAGAAATGACGATATGAAACACGATAAAATAAAATAAGAAATGACACGACATGAATCACGTGACTCGACATGAATTATATTGACAAATGAATTTGCATGATCATGAAATAAAATGAATTAAACGATAAATTATTCGGGCATTAATTTAATAAAATTGAATATGTTTTCTATAATTCACAATAAATGTATGTGTGAAATCGGGGCGTTACAACCTACCCCCCTTTAACAAATTTTCGTCCTCGAAAATTAAGTTTCGTACCTTGAAAAATGAATGTTGGATACTTAGAACGAATCTCCTCTTCACGTTCCCAAGTTGCCTCATTTGGTCCATGACGACTCCATTGAACTTTCACCAATTTAATCTCTTTGTTTCGTAACTGGTGTACCCTACGCCCTAAAATAGCTATAGGTACCTCCTCATAAGTCAGATTCTTGGCTACATGCAACTCTTTGAAATTGCATACATGACCAGGATCATGTACGCATTTTCTCAGCATGGAGACGTGAAAGACATTGTGCACTCCTGACAATTCCACCGGCAATGCCAAACTATAAGCAAGATCACCAACACGACCCAAAATCTCAAAAGGTCCGATATAACGAGGCTGTAGCTTTCCCTTTTTACCGAATCGTATTACTCCTTTCATCGGCGCTACTTTCAGGAACACCTTCTCTCCAATCTCAAATTGGATATCTTTCCTCCGTTTATCCGCATAAGACTTCTGCCGATCCTGGGCAGTCTTAATTCTACTTCTGATTTCGGCTATCTTCTCTACAGTCTGCTCGATCAATTCTGGACCCAAAATTTTTCCTTCTCCAACCTCACTCCAATAAAGGGGCGATCGACATTTTCTTCCGTACAGAGCCTCATATGGGGCCATTTGTATAGTTGCTTGGTAACTATTGTTATAAGCAAACTCCACTAACGGCAAAATATTCTCCCAATTCTCACCAGTATCAAGAACACACGCCCTCAACAAGTCTTCAAGTGTCTTGATAGTCCGCTCAGATTGACCATCGGTTTGCGGATGATTTGCGATCGAAATTCAACTTAGTGCCCAAAGCACTCAAGACTCTTCCAAAATTTCGACGTAAATCGCGGATCTCTATCTCGATACGATCGACACCGAACACCATGTAGCCTCAAGATCTCCGGATATAAATCATGCATATTGTTCCATACCGTAAGTCATCCTCACAGTAGAAAATGAGATGACTTCACAAACGATCTACTATCACCCAAATAGCGTCGTTCTTCCTCACGGTTCGTGGCGGACCAACCACGAAATCCATTGTGATATGCTCCCATTTCCATTCAGGATTTCCAACGGTTGAAGTAAACCTCCGGCCGTTGGTGTTCTCGCCTTCACCGCCGACATATCATACACCTCTCCACAAATACACCAATGTCCCGTTTCATTCCTCTCCACCAAAAGAACTTCTTCAGGTCGTGGTACATCTTTGTACCTCCCGGGTGAGCGGAGTATGGTGCATTGTGAGCTTCTTCAAGGATTTGCTTCCTAAGGGATGGATCCTTAGGAACACATAACCTCCCCTCATAAGTCAAAATGTCGTCTGCGGAAACGACCAACTTCTCAATACTCCCAGCTTGTGCTCGATCCTTCATCTTGCACAAGAACTTATCACGTGGTTGAGCCTCCTTAATCTTATCCCTCAAGTTTGGTTGCAAGACCAAAGATGATAGGATTTCTTTCGAATGTTTTGAAGACTCAAATACCTCAATCCTCAACTGGGAGAACTCCTTTATCAAACTCTCCTGATCTGTCAAGCAAGCTAACTCGCCTCTAGTCTTCCGACTCAAGGCATCAGCTACCACATTAGCCTTACCCGGATGGTAATGAATAGTACAATCATAGTCTTTCACCAATTCTAACCATCGCCTTTGCCTCATGTTAAGGTCCTTCTGTGTGAAAAGATACTTCAAACTTTTATGGTCAGTGTATATCTCACACTTTCCTCCGTAGAGATAGTGACGCCAAATCTTCAGCGCATGTACTACAGCAGCCAACTCCAGATCATGCGTTGGATAGTTCAACTCATGTGGTTTAAGCTGTCTCGATGCATAGGCTACTACTTTACCATGTTGCATCAGAACACAACCCAACCCCTGCTTTGAGGCATCACTATAAATAACAAAGTCTTCCGTCGGATCAGGAATCGTTAATACTGGTGCCGAGGTTAGTCTCCTTTTCAACTCTTGAAAACTTTCCTCGCAATTATCGTTCCATTCAAACCTCACGCCTTTCCTTGTTAACTGGGTCATAGGGGTGGCGATTTTCGAAAATCCTTCGATAAATCTCCTATAATAGCCAGCTAGGCCTGAAAGTCATGACTTCGCCGCATTCTTGGGTATTCCCCAACTACTCACTGCTACAACTTTATCGGGATCAACCTCAATTCCTTTTGAAGTCACCACATGTCCAAGGAATCCAACTCTGTTTAACCAAAACTCACATTTCTTGAATTTAGCATACAATTTCTCCTTGCGAAGTGTCTCCAATGTAATCCTCAAATGTTCTTGGTGTTGTTCCTTGTCCTTAGAATACACCAAGATGTCATCTATAAAGACGATCAGGAACTTATCTAAGTAAGGTTGGAACACCCTGTTCATCAAATCCATAAAGACTGCCGGTGCATTACTCAAGCCAAAAGGCATCACTACAAATTCAAAATGTCCATAACGGGTTCTGAAGGCCGTCTTGGGAATGTCACACTCCCTAATCTTGATTGGTGATACCCGACCGTAAATCAATCTTCGAAAAGGTTCCGGCTCCTCAAGATCGAATAGATCCTCGATTCTCGGTAGTGGGTACTTGTTCTTCACCGTGAGTCGATTCAGCTCTCTGTAATCTATACACATCCGAAGTGACCCATCCTTCTTTCTTACAAACAGTACTGGTGCACCCCAGGGTGACACGCTAGGACGAACAAATCCGAGCTCCAGTAGCTCTTGAATTTGGACCTTCAATTCTTGAAGTTCCCTCGGAGCCATTCTATATGGCGCTTTGGATGTTGGGGCCGCCCCTGGGACCAAATCAATACTAAACTCAACTTGTCGGTCGGGTGGGACTCCCGGAAAATCTTCTGGAAACACATCCAGAAACTCTTGTACTATAGGTACGTCTATAGGGGACACCTCGTTAGTACGAGTGTCGACCAAACTCACCAAGTAGCCCTGACATTTCTCCTTCCTTAGACCTCTGAATGCTTTCATGGCTGTGATTACTCTTGGTACGGTCCTACTCTTAGTACCATAAAAGGTGATCGACTCGCCTTCGTAACACCTCAATGTTACCTTCTTCTCACGGCAACTTATATCGGCATCATGTCTATCGAGCCAGTCCATACCAAGGATCACATCAAAATCCATCGAGTTAATTAAATACAGGCTAGCGTGAAATTCTCTACCTCCTATCTCAATATTCTCGTCAATCATTGTATTAGTGAGGATCGTATTTCCTGACGGTAAGCTAACCTCAAGAGACTCAACGGTTCTAATGCTTCTATGACCAATAACATGATAAAACTTTGCAGACATAAAAGTATGTGTGGCACCAGTGTCAAATAAAGCAAAAGCAGACACATTAGATATCATAAGCATACCTGACACTGTGCCGGGATTCTCATCTGCGTCCTTTTGGGTCAAAGAATAAATACGAGCCTTTCCTCCAGAACCTTGACCTTTGGCCCTTTGGAGATGACAATTCGAAGCTGCATGCCCTGGCTCCTTACATCTGTAGCAGACACCTTTTCCATACAAACACTCCCTGCCATGATTCTTACCACACTTCGAGCACTCTGGCTTACTGGTTTGAGGCTTAGGTCCGGACCTTTGATCAACCTTTGCTTGCTTATTAGAGACCATGGCCTTATTTTGGTTTCTATTCCAATGCCTCTTACCGATATTAGGCTTCGTAGACTGTTGTTGATCCAGATTATGGCTAGTCTCAACCTCTTGGGCTCGAAAAACCGTCTCGGTATAGGGTAGCACCCCATGACCAGCCACGATGTGACGAATACTCGGGCGTAAACCACTCCGGAACTTAAGGGCCCTCTTTCGATCTGTATCCACCATGTGCTCCACAAACAAGCTGATTTGGTTGAATTTTCTCTCACATTCTTCAACCGTCATTCCTCCTTGTTCAAGGTTCCAAAACTCTCTCTCCATCTTCTCTCGGTAGTGCTGTGGGTAGTACTGTTCCATCACTATTTCCTTGAACCGATCCCATGTTAATGCAGCACGCTCGACCGCCGGCCTCAAACGCCAATAGCTTATCCACCAGCGTCCAGCATCCTCCACCATTTGATATTGGCCACAAATAATTCTTTGCGCATCGGTGCACCCAATGAGCTCAAAGGTGCGCTCGAGCGACATGAACCATTCATCAACGAAAGCTGGTCCTTCTCGACCGTTGAATGTGGGTGGAGTGAAACGTCGGAATTGTTGCACGACTTGTGCCTGCGTAGGAGCTGGCACGTTATTGTTGTGGTTATCCTAACCTTCGTCACCACCACCGAGGTTGGCATTCTGACCACCGAGATTATCTGCACCTCGGTTAGCCGGGCGTCCACGTCCACGAGTTGCCATTATCCTAAGGCATACCACACGCAACGATCCTTCAGTACTTACCCAACGAGAGGGAGAAATAAAATGGAGCGTTACACTGCATCTATAGGTTGAGCACCAGATATTTCTAGCAATGATGACTTTCGCATGTCACACATATACTTATGAATTTATAAGAAAACAATTTCATGCCCAAATATTTTATCATAAAATTCTTATATACAAAATAGACTGAAGATGCATCTTTAATGCATGAATCATGGTTGATCTGGGAAACTGCATTTATCACATAATGAATGATCATAACTTAATGTACCTTGGAGTCGACGTGGAGCGGCAGAGGTGGATGATCATAATTGCTAAAAATATTTGATTACTTGCGAAAATGAAATTTTAGTTTAGAAAAAGAAACTATTTTAACGAGTCTACAGAACCGTAAACCCGCTCTGATACCACTTATGTAGCGACCACTTTTCTAAATATGATTCTTCTAATTTTAAGAAGAGTAAATAAAAATTTTGCAGCGGAAATACATTTTTAAGAAAATAAACTTAATAATCGCAAGTAATATTCCCAAGTCACCATTAAATAAAAACATACTTTGTCGTTAAAATAAAACAAATGGAACAATCGTTCATAAAACATGGTTTGAGAAAAATAACATTAAATAAATAAATATCTAGTCATAGGCTTGATCATTCCACTCTCAAGCGCATGCCACACCGAGCTCCTCAACCTGAAAAGGGGTAAATAGTGGGGTGAGCTTCCAACTCGCTCAGTGTGGAGAGTACGCAATATGTCTACGTTAATTACTAAATATATTAGCAAGTATAAACAACATGACTGATAAATTCTGAAGCCCGTCGGCTAGCCCGAAGGCTTTATGCACAATTAAGTGCTTCTGACTGATTTGCACATTTAAGTGCTTCTGACTGATTGCACATTTAAGTGCTTCTGACTGGTTGCACATTTAAGTGCTTCTGACTGATTTCACGTGCACATACGAGACAATATATAAAGCAATTAAAATAAACAAAAGCGTAATAAATCCCCACACCTGGATAAAATGCAGTTCTTGACTTGAATGTGATGAAGATGCTTGACTCGATAATTCTAGGCCCGTAAATTCTTGTTATTATCTACAATTAATAATAATAGAAAATTATTATTATATGACTGAGAATTAAATTGTAAGTGAATAATAATAGTAATTAAAAGTGTCAACATGTTAAAAGCTTGGCCGAAAGGGACTGAAATTGAAGAAATTATAATTCTGATTGGGGCTAACTGAAATAATTATAAACCAGACTCGGGCAAGAAGAAAGAAGCTGAAAATTTGAGGCTGAAATTGATATACACTAAAAACTGATTTGGGGTCAAATCGAGAAGGTCTGGAACATGGGGGTTAAATTGAAGAACCCTAAAAATTAACTGGGTATAAAAACCCTTTTACCCTAAAGAAGTCAGCCGACAACTTGCTACTTCTTCTTCCTCAATTCCTCTCTCTCGATGTCCTCTCTCTCTCCCTCTCATATCCTCTTTCTCACTTCTTCTCGGTTCATCTCTCTCCCTGCTCTCTGAAAACAAAAAATATATATATATATATATATATATATCTCTAAAGTTCTTGGCCGACAACCACACACTCAAAATACACACCAAGGTGTGATCGATTCACACAGACCATAAAGCACAGAGATTAAACAAAAGGGCTTCGGCCCTTGTCCTCCGATGGACGACACAGCCAAGAAATATTGCGATGGGAAGTCAGGGCAAGGAAATAGAGGTAAGGAACTGGTTCTTGATTGATGGCCGGTTACTTTTCCTGTTCGGATTGGTTGTTGTATGTGGGTTCCGATATGGATTCGGCCATGAGTTCGGGCAGTTTTGATTCTCCGAAATTGGGATGGAACTTGTGGTGCGATTCTTGTTCGGTGCTTGTATTCCGATTTCACGTTTGGGGTTTTGAATTCCGATTTGGGTCAAGTTAATTTCGGGCTCAAGAGTCGGCGGAATTAGTAAGGACTAAGGAGGACGGCCGGAGCCGACGAATATTAACGGTACTCGGCTTGACCGTGTTGGGTGTCTTTTGTGTAATCAAAGGGTATAGCAGGGGAAAATTTACCTGTTGTGCTCTGTGTAGAAATCAAGTCGATATTTGTGAAATGTGTTACGCTTTCGGTTCTTGGGATTTATGATGAGTTTAGGAAAAGGAATGGATATGAATTGTCATGGATTGTTATTTATATTTTTAGTCTAGGATTTAATCGCTCATTCCATGATGACAAAACTCCCCCCATTATGCCCACTACCTCCATTAAGGAAGTTAATGAAGGTGCAGAAAACTCCCCCATGTTTTGATCGTGTGTGAGTGGAAGAGGATGTTGGGCTTGGCATTTGGGCCGGGGTATCGGGTTAGACAATAAAATAGGAATTGGGTTGGATATTATAATGGGTCTGGCTTAGGCCGGCCCAAAGTAAATGGATTAAATTAATTAAAATGAAATTGTAAAATTTTATGGATAACGATTAATATCACTTAAAATTTGACTCGGGCCTAGAAATGACGATATGAAACACGATAAAATAAAATAAGAAATGACACGACATGAATCACGTGACTCGACATGAATTATATTGACAAATGAATTTGCATGATCATGAAATAAAATGAATTAAACGATAAATTATTCGGGCATTAATTTAATAAAATTGAATATGTTTTCTATAATTCACAATAAATGTATGTGTGAAATCGGGGCGTTACACGCAGCGGCTCCCAAGCATTTAAATTATAATTTTTTTTAATTTTATATATACATATATTATACTATATGTAATTATTAATAATAATTACATATATTAAAAATAAATACTCCTCGAGCATTTTAAATTATTCATATATTTCAATTTTATGTATAAAGATTTCTTTAATAATCTAATTATTTATTAACAACAATTACATTCATTAAATAAATAATTATTTTATAATTTTTTAACTAGAAATAAAAATAAAAAATAAAAAATAAATAATGTTCATGAGCTGCTCAGGAATGCTGCTCGAGCCGAGCTCGAGCTTGAATTTCACTCGAGCTTGAATGAACAGTAACAAGTCACGCCCGTTAAGGCCAAAACTCGACTCGACTCGGCTCGTTTGCAGGTCTAGCCAAGACTGAAGGCTTGAGTAATTGGCCATTACATATTTATTAAATTACTTTTCCTATTAAAATTTGTTAAATGATTTCTAAATATTTTTGTACATATTAACTAATTTTATAAAACTTATATTTAAACAAAAAAGTTCCAGATCTTTTATATTTTCCGATTTTTAGAACAAATAGTTTATATGGATCTTTGTAAGCTAGAAGCAATTTATAATCGGAACTGGTAACAACTTATTCGATATTGTTTTAAATGTACTTATATCTTTTACCTAATTGACATTGGAACTGGTAACAACTTATTCTATATTTTAAATTTACTTATATGTTTTACCTAATTGACTAATTTTATAGAAAAATCAGATTTAATTTATTTTTATGTTCTTTGAATTTTATATATTTAGTTAACTTGTAACATTGAATTTTTGGATTTTATTTGCAAATTATTAAATAATTATTTAAAATCTAACTATAATTGTTTATATTTACTTAACTGATTTTTATTTTTTTAAATTTATCTCCAAGATACATCAATATTGATCAAATTCTTGTTTTTCTATCAAATTTAATAAATTGATTTATATTCGATTTAATTACTGCAACGAATACACTTGAGTTAAAGATTTCAATTGATTTTTTAGTGTTTGCTTATCATCATTTTTGTTATAAAGTAATCACTTTAAATTAATTTGGTGAAAGCTGCTGCACTTGATTATAGCTGAGGAAGCAATTATAAGATAAGTTCCATTTCACTTTCTGAAAGTATACTGGTACATGTGTAACAGCGTCCGGGATAAGAAATGGAATAAGAAGAAAGAAATAAAATAAAACAAACACATCCAAAACAATCAAAGCAGGATTGCCTAATAAATTCCTATCTTGAAGCTCCACCATTTTGCAGTAGTTTCTGTCTCAAAATAAAATAAATGCAACGTCAAATCCAAGAAAATAATTAATTAATCTGAGTTAGAAAACTATATTTTTCGAAAAAAATAAAACCTTACATTTAAAATTAGAAACCTGGCTCGCCAGACCAATTATTAGTAGGAGGTGGATGGCTCCCGCGACATTCTACTTCCTGTGTCCAACGCCTGGACTATGTCCTGGAGGTGTGGGACGAAAGTTATCCGTACCATGTGGAGGTGGAGCCTTCTTCTCCAAGTTCTTGCGGCGTTTCAATCTAAAATTTGCATCATTCAACATTAAGTTTACATATTATTAATGATTAGTCTTAAGTTTATATTAAACAATCATTTTGCATGTTCCTTCTTCTTTGAAATATTTATTTGTCGTATTAATTACAAAAAAAAATAGTTGACAGTAATATTAGACCGAGAAATCTTACTGATGAGAATGGATATTGGATTGATCGGCTTTAGAAATGTCAATATCTGGAAGATGGGTAGCAGCTTTGTCTTGAATAACATTAACGGACAATGCAACATGCTTGAGATACTCACACACCGAAATCATGTCTGACGGGGAAATATTGGCTTTAACTAATAATGCCTTAGTACCCTGGCATGACATCAAATCTTTTAGAGCTCGATTGTATGACATTAATATAGCTTTTTCGGAGACCACCGATTGACTCAAGGATATGAGAGCCAATATGGCCAACAACAACCCAGCCAAACAATATTTTGGACCATAACTCATGTTTTCTAGCGCAATACTTATATCAAGTGATAATGCAAGCACTTCTATTTTTTTATAGAGAAATTGGTTTGTAATGAAAGTTGGAAGAGCAATGTGCTCTATTTATAGTGCACGAAAGAATAAAAAGCAGGTGTTTTGTTTTTTTATTGTTATTTTTCGTTTCAAAATTTTAATTTTCTTTGAAAATGTTTGTCAATTGTTTGTCACCCTTACCAATAATGTTGTTTGCCACCTTAACTTTTGACATTCTGCAATTCTTAGTAATATAGGCACTTACATTCTAATATAGGCAATGAAAAAATTATATTCTAATAATGATATTAAAATAGTATTAACTATTTTGATGAAAGAGTTAACTTTTAATTAACATAATTCAATTTAAAATTAATCAATTTAATTCAAGTATTTTGTCCTTGGGTCTAACAATAATTGAACTACTTAGATTTCAATGATAAAAATTCAACTACATAATTTGATTACATTTAATATTATTTGAAAAATATTTACTTTCATGTTCCTATAATATCTTATTTTTTGTTTTAACGCATTCAGTTTCAAAAATTAATCTCTTTTCTATACTTTTATTAATTTAGTAACTTTATTTGTTTATGAAATTCATTCCACTTTTGAGATTCTATAATTTTTAATTACAATATTTATATTTATTTTTTATAATTTAAGTTAGTTTTTGAAATTAATTTATAAATCATTTTTACTTTTTCTCAAGGATTCTTTGTTCTTTCGGTGATTATGTACCAATTTATAGAAAATCATGAACGTCCTTCCTCCGGCATAGGAAAATGGCAGCGAAGATGAGAATAAGTGATTCGAGCATAGCTAAAGACGAATCTATGTATCTCATTTTATGTTCTCTTCATTCTTTTCTTTTCTGGGAATTTTTCCACTTTGTAACCGTTTTTTAAGGGATTTAGAACCGGTGATTCTCTCATATGTGGTGATATTTGCATTAGAATTGTAATTATTTTTATCTTATTTGATTTTTTGAATGAATTTGCAATTATAGTACATATACGTAATGAATCTTATTGGAGTATGTGTATGGAAATATGAGCATGACTGAACAATCAAGCTATTCGATATCCGATTCGATCTCGATTAGTAAAGAGTTCGTATGAGCTCGGCTCGTTAATATAACGAATCAAGGTTGAACATAATTTTGTGTCTGATGAAATATTAAGATTGGCTTGAATTCAGCTCGATTTGAATAAATTTATATAAAAATCAAAATACTCAAGCTCGATTCGTATTCGGCTTGTTAAGCTTGGTGCGATTGTCAAACAAATCGAGTTCAAACATATAATTTAAAGTCCGATAAAATATCAAACAAATCTGAACAAACACGTATTCAGTTTGTTTGAATTAATTTATGAGCAGTTAAAAGAAAAGTGAAAGTTGTGTTAATTTTTACAAATGGTTAGCATCTGAAAGGAAAAAAAAAACTATAATTTTTTTTGCTCTTTAATTTACATAATTTACTCTTTAATGTTTTATGATTATCATACTGTCAGTATGATATATTACATAATTTACTCTTTAATGTTTCTTGCTAATAAAAATTATAATTTTCTTTTGGTTCCATCGGAAAGGAAAAAAAAACAAATTACAAATTAAGAAAGCAAAACAGTCTGACAAGCATCCAAACCCCACACTTCTGTCTCAATTTAGCCAAAAAATCAGCACATGCGTTTTCGCCCCTTTTTGTATGTTGCAGTTTCATCTCCCACGGAAGGTGCTCGGAGGGCCGGCCCAATTGGGGGCGGGGGGGGGCACAGTTTGGGCAATGGCCCAGGGCCTCCAAATTTATACGGTCCATTTTATATATATCAATTACCTAATATGCCTTACAAAATAAAAATTACATATGTTCGACGTTCCTTGCGTAGCTGGCAGAAAAAAAGAGGCAAAATCGGCTTGGATCGGACCTCCTTTACCAAAAAATATATTGTAAAGGGCCTCGTTTTTTATTTTGCCTCGGGCCTCAAATCGGCTTGGACCGGCCCTGGGCTGGTAGTATATGCAGTCCTCCAACAAGTTGTGAAGAGGATGTTGAGTAGTATTCTTGGAGTTATACAGTTTGAAGATTACTTCCGAGTCAATTTCCACTAAAACCTTTGGAAGCCTTCTTTTCCGCGCTATTTTCGGTCCTTCTCTAAGTGCAAGCAGCTCCGGCATTATAATGGAATCAACATGAAATTTCTTGGAAAAACCGCAAATCCAGTGTCCATGATCATCACGAATTAGTCCTCACCTGCTGCAGAAACCGAATTTAAGGGTGTTGTTGCCCAAAATATTTATCCGAAGATTAATACTGCTGGAAGACGGACAACAAACAACAATTTGAGGGAGCACTTCCGAGAGAAGATAAATAATACAAGATTTGCCGGGTTTGTTAGGCCCGGGCTTGAATGCTCTCGCGAGATGATATTAATACAAATATTCGTGGATACAAGTATTAATGAGAGAAATCTAAATACAATGAGTGTAAAAAGACTCTGTTAATCCGGCTCTTGAGCGAAGCTCGGTGTTCTTCGTTCCTGCCGATCGTCTGCTGGATGAGAGAGGCCGGGAGAAGAAGGACCGAATGATAGCTGTTGCCAAGAGTTGGAGATAGCCAAATCTTGATGTTACCTTACGTAATGTATCGAAATCGCGATAATGCGAGACCCTTGGCCGAGTGCGAGTGCCTTGTATATATAGGCGGCAATGGTCTTGTCTCTGGCGGGCGATCGCCTTCGGCCATTATAATAATGGGGCGATCGTCACGGCCAATATTATAATGGGGCGATCACCCGGTGTCGGGCTAAAGTCCAAGGAAGATCTTTGGCGATCTGCCTAAAGTCAAGCTCCAGAGTGACCACTGGCGGTCCAATGAGGGGCCAGCACGCGTCCGGAGTCAGTCACATGCGGCCCTACTGGCAACTTTCGGCGGGCTTGTCGGCTGGTGGACGGATGCTGACAGGCTGTGGTCAACGGTCCGTGATTCGCGGATCTTGTCTCGGCCCTTGCACGTGGGTGCTGTCCTGAGGCTCGGCCTTTGCCGACTGGATGGCCATCGGCGCTGATCGACATGAGGCGGTCGTCTCCAGCTGGTCATCAGAGGTCGCCATCGGCCAGTTGCCGAGGGTCGGCATCGGTCGGTTACCAAGGGTCGGTCGGCAAGAGCCGAAGGATGATCGTCCGCTAGTCGGTCGCCAGGAGTTGGTCGCCGAGTGCCGAGAGACGATCGTATTTGATGTCGATCGCTCGGCACCGGGACTTGTCCTGGGACCTTCGGTCGGCCGATTCTTCTTGTCTGCGGGGCTAAGGCTAGGCCGCCTGGTCGCTGGTCGGCAGTTCTGCCTCGGCTGCTCGGCAGTGGCTAGGTCGCCCGATCTCCGAGGCGATCGCCGGTAGGAGAGTGTAATTCTGGACACAACAATTGCCCCCCAGCTTGCTCCTATGTTGAAGACATGGGGCGAGGTGGTTCTTGCTGGCGATCGTGTAAGATGAGGACAGGCGATCTTGCTGAGCTGACTTAGGATTCGGACTTGGGCTATCATGGTCGATTGGCTAGCTATCTATCGGTCTTGTACCTGCAAAAAACAACATTGGCCGATCCCCCTCGGAAACTTGATGGTTTCGCTTGTTTGAGGAATCGTGCACAATCGCGGAATTCGATGGACCAACTCCATGACCGTGTCTTGGTGCGCGAAGACATTGAGTGTCTCGTGACTCACTTTATTATGAGGGTCCTCTGTTAGGCTGCGCCTCGCCTCGTATTTAAACGAAGGGCGTGCGGTCTCGGTCTAGAGGAGTCCTTGCGCGGGGCAGCGTCGGATGAATCAACTCCACGCCCGCGGCTTGTTAGCTCTGCTTCCACCTCGGCCAGCCATGGAGATGGCCGACCTCGACGGTGTACGTTGAGACGGGGGTTGTGGCATGTGCCGTTTTGTCCGGGTAGATCATCTTTAGATGGTGAACCTTGAGGGCGGGCGACCGTGTCCACTGATTAATGTTGGAGAGCCCTTAGACTACGCCGGCCTCATATTTAAACGAAGGGCGGGCGATCTCGGCCGAAAGGGACCTTGCATGGCCGAAGCAGCTGGTTCCATCGACTACCAGGACCATGGCCGTATGATGTGCGGTGGAGGCGATCGCGAGCCTTAGTCCGTCATGTTAAATGGCGGACTGTAGGTGGCGATTCCTCGATTCTATTTGGATAACGATCGAAATTTGGAGAGGCCGGAGGTCGTCGCTCGGGCGCCGATCGCGCTGCTCCCAGGCCAAGAAGAAGCCTTTGCCTGGCCAGGAAATCTGCGGCTTTAGCTCGGAAGATCGCGTAGGTCGTGGGCTAGTCCTTCGTAAGATGCCTGAACATAGGCGAAAGACCATGGAACCCTGCTAGGACCACGTGGAGGGCGATCTCATCGCTTACGGGCTCGCCGTTGAGGATGATCTCGTCTACCCGGTCCATGTAGTCCGAGTCGGACTCCTCTTTCCCTTGCTTGACTCGCAGCATGCGATGGGGACCTTCCGGTCGAGCGACCTTGGCGGCGAAGTACTCTGTGAAGACGTTCGCCAGTTCGTTAAAGGAGCCAATGGACCGAGGTGGCAATGAAGTGTACCACCGGTGGGCGAGGTCGTCCAGCGTCAAAGGGAACATTCGGCACCTGGTCGCGTCTGATGCCCCACACCCGGTCATGTAGATGTTGAACCTGCTCAGGTGCGTTTGGGGGTCCGATCGCCCCTCGTACATGGGTGTTTGTGGGGGAGCGATCTTGTGCTGCACAGGGGCGAGCTCGATGTCGATCGCGAGCGGCTCGCTTGGCTCGGCGATCGTCTTT
Organism: Orobanche coerulescens; assembly: GCA_033398695.1. Lineage (NCBI taxonomy): Eukaryota > Viridiplantae > Streptophyta > Magnoliopsida > Lamiales > Orobanchaceae > Orobanche > Orobanche coerulescens. Next base: position 29,247,518 of record CM065813.1, read on the forward strand.
TTGGCGCCTGCCCTGGATTCCAGGAGCGCCTTCACGTCGTCGAGCTGACGTTGCAATGCGGCAATCGCCGTGGCTCGGCCGCTCGTTGATCGGCTTTGGGAGCGGGAGCCGAGGCGATCGTGTACCGATCTCCGAACTCCGCTACTGCCGACCTCGGCTATTTGGCGAGGAGCCGGAGCAGGCTTGGGCGCCTTACAGCGGTCGGGTAGGCCGAGCTCACAGTGACGGACTCAAACTCCGTTGTCTCGTAGGCCGGGCCGGACGCCCGGCCGCTGTGTCGGGTCACCGCCTGTGCGATCGAAGACAGAGGTGCCCGGGCGAGCGCCTCCTTGCGACGAGAGCCTCTCAGCGATCGCTCGGCGCACGCCTTGAGCTTCCGCTTGGACTTCCGGCGGGCGGCCGAGGGGGTGCTAGCAGGAGGCGCGTCGAGAGCACTCCTTCGCTCCTGTAGGACGGCCATGGCCTCCTTGATCTGTTCCGAGGTTCGGAACTGATCGAGCGAGAGGCTTGGGCCGCCGTCCAGGGACGGGATCGAGTGTCTCTGACCGCGGCGGCTACCTTCCACCATCGGCTGCGGCTCGGACTGGGACGGAACGGGGGGTCTGGCCGGCTGGTCAGCGGCTTTCTTCGACGCGGAGGCGGAAGACATGATTTCTGAAAGATTTCTTTGAAGTGCAGTGAGTGTCACTTCAAGTATCTGCCCCGACAACAGTGAGTGTTCTTCGGGACGGTAGGTATAAAAATTTGAGGGTTGAATGCCGCCCCCTTCCTCTAGCGCCAATTGTTGTTGCCCAAAATATTTATCCGAAGATTAATACTGCTGGAAGACGGACAACAAACAATAATTTGCGGGAGCACTTCCGAGAGAAGATAAATAATACAAGATTTGCCGGGTTTGTTAGGCCCGGGCTTGAATGCTCTCGCGAGATGATATTAATACAAATATTCGTGGATACAAGTATTAATGAGAGAAATCTAAATACAATGAGTGTAAAAAGACTCTGTTAATCCGGCTCTTGAGCGAAGCTCGGTGTTCTTCGTCCCTGCCGATCGTCTGCTGGATGAGAGAGGCCGGGAGAAGAAGGACCGAATGATAGCTGTTGCCAAGAGTTGGAGATAGCCAAGTGCTGATGTTCTGCTTCTGTAATGTATACTGAAATCGCGATAATGCAGACCCTTGGCCGAGTGCAGGGTGCCTTGTATATATAGGGGCAGCCGGGTCTTGTCCTCTGGCGGGCGATCGCCTTCCGGCCATTATAATAATGGGGCGATCGTCTGCCGGCCAATATTATAATGGGGCGATCACCCGGGCTGTCGGGCTAAAGTCCAAGGAAGATCTTTGGCGATGCCTAAAGTCCAAAGCTCCAGCAGGCAGCCAGCTGGGCGGTCCAATGAGGGGCCAGCACGCGTCCGGAGTCAGTCACATGCGGCCCTACTGGCAACTTTCGGCGGGCTTGTCGGCTGGTGGACGGATGCTGACAGGCTGTGGTCAACGGTCCGTGATTCGCGGATCTTGTCTCGGCCCTTGCACGTGGGTGCTGTCCTGAGGCTCGGCCTTTGCCGACTAGATGGCCATCGGCGCTGATCAACATGAGGCGGTCGTCTCCAGCTGGTCATCAGAGGTCGCCATCGGCCAGTTGCCGAGGGTCGGCATCGGTCGGTTACCAAGGGTCGGTCGGCAAGAGCCGAAGGATGATCGTCTGCTAGTCGGTCTCCAGGAGTTGGTCGCCGAGTGCCGAGAGACGATCGTATTTGATGTCGATCGCTCGGCACCGGGACTTGTCCTGGGACCTTCGGTCGGCCGATTCTTCTTGTCTGCGGGGCTAATGCTAGGCCGCCTGGTCGCTGGTCGGCAGTTCTGCTTCGGCTGCTGGGCAGTGCCTAGGTCGCCCGATCTCCGAGGCGATCGCCGGTAGGAGAGTGTAATTCTGGACACAACAAAGGGGCGTACCAAATTTTATTCCTGCATAACAAAAGGTGAAACCTCATTAATTAATACTCTACCATCTAAAAAGTAAACACTTCATTTGCGCCACTTCCTCTTGTCGGCTCTATTTTCACCGGCTCTTTCACTAAATCACATGTTATTTCCCTCTTCATCTTCTCCTCCTCATCATTCCCTTTTAGACTTGTTGATTCAAATTCATATCTTGGTTCAATTGTAAGATTCTCCACTACATATGTTATTATGATAGGGTTGAATTGTGTAGATTCTCCACTACATATATATAGTATAGAAGAGACGAGGGGCAGGATGAACTATTTTGGTCGACAATAAATTGTGAAGTAAACATATTGATTTGATTATGTTAATTAATTGTTTAATGCGATCAAATTGCTTATATATTTATATAATTGAGGTTTTATTTTGAAATAGTAATTATAATTTTAGTACTGATACTTGTGTAGCCTAATATGTATTAATAATTTCAAGCTATTTAAATTACTAACAATGCATATGAATTTATTAAATACCAATAAAATATTAGGCTTATTTTTTCTAGTTCGAGGCTTGATTTGATATTGATGTGATTTATAAAAAAAATTGTTGCAGATATGATGTGAAAATAATTAATTATAAAAAATATTAAAGTGTCTTTAAAATATAAAATATTATTATTTTTCAGTATTTTCTATGACAGTAGTCTTTAAAAACAATACTAATAAATTATTAAACATGATGCTACGAAAATGTGATGGCAGTGAATCATCATCATGAATATGTGCTCATACGTGTATATGTGTGTAGTGGAGTAAGATTTTCTCTTTGGGGTGGGTTATTAAGATCAGGAAATACACTCCTTTAGTCATTTTACCATAGTCAATGACAATATTTGTCAATGGACTTAGTTTGTACAAATTCTAGTCAAAAATGACATGGTTTGATCAATATACCCTTACTTTTCAATAAAACTAACCCACTTTATATCTCTCCTTATCTTTTACGAGTTTAAGGTTCTGACGTATGTATTTAAATCGTCTCGTTACCATGTGTTGTTTACCGTTTGTGTTATTGTATCGTAACTTCGTATCTTATTTACCGTGTCGGAATATTGCACACGAGGTACCAGTAAGCGGATACGATATTTGTTTTTCGTTACATTACCCGATTAATAATTGATCATTTATTATTTGTTTTTCGTTGCGTTTCGTTACGTTCGTTACCAATATAGTAACATGTTAAGTTTAAATGGTACACTCGGTAAGAAGTTACAATTTCTTACCAATATACCAGAGTGTAAACAGTGACACCCTTACAAATTCGTAGCTGTAAATAGTTACGGTTACACTAATACGAAGTCATTAATTCGTAACTTCGTACTAGTTACACTTGGTAAGAAGTTACAATTTCTTACCAATATACCAGAGTGTAAACAGTGACACCCTTACTAATTCGTAGCTGGAAATAGTTACGGTTACACTAATACGAAGTCATTAATTCGTAACTTCGTACTAGTTACAATTGGTAAGAAGTTACAATTTCTTACCAATATACCAGAGTGTAAACAGTGACACCCTTACTAATTCGTAGCTGGAAATAGTTACGGTTACACTAATACGAAGTCATTAATCCGTAACTTCGTACTAGTTACACTTGGTAAGAAGTTACAATTTCTTACCAGTCGTAACAGTTACGAATTCGTAACATGTATACCAAATCTCCAATACGAAAATTTCAAATCGGCACAAATGTGTTATGAAATTCGAATTTCGTAACTTCATACTGATACGAAATGATAAAATCTTAACAGAAAATCAAGGCATAGTGATACGAAATGACAATATTGTAACATGGTAACCCAGTACGAAATGAATACATCGTACCAACTGTAAATTCGTAACCACGTATGCAAACTTGCCAAAAACTAGATCTAAAACACCAATACATACAAATCGATCTGAATCACTCCAAATATACCACGAATCACCAGAAATCATATGAAAACTTGTAAATCATCAAAAACAAATACAAAAATAACATTATTTCAAGATAGATCTAGGATTTTTCTAGAGAGAGAAAGTTGGAGAAAGAGAAATAAAATCGAATGAGAGAGTAGGGAAGATTCCGAGCTGCTGGCGGTCGTCGGAGCTGCTGGCGGTCGTAGGGAAGATTCAGAGTAGGGAAGATTCGGAAAGAACTGGAACTCCAACGAAGTCGGCTCCGGAAATAGCTAGGTTCCGACGAGATATGAAGATGGTTGTGAGAGCCATGGTGGTCACCTGAGAACATGGCCGACGACGGTGATGGGTGGCGCGGCCATTCGATGGGAAGGGAGGGCTTGAGAGAGAGGAAAGAGGAGAGAGAAGAGAGAGACGTGGGTGGGGTGGGGTGGGGGGAATGAGAGAGACGTGGGGGGGGGGGGGGAATGAGAGAGACGTGGGGGGAGAGAAAGAAAGACTGAGAGAGAAATAGAGAGACGTGTGGGAGGGGGGGAAATGAGAGAGAGAGAGAGAGAGAGGCAGGGGGAGAAAGAAATAAGGGGGTGAGGGTAAATTGGTCCGAATTTGCTCTTTTTGGCTACAATTTGTACAAATTAAGTTGCATGACAAATATTACAATTTACTAAGCAATATGGCTAGATTATGTCTTCTCTCTATTAAGACCCCTCCTATTTTTACAAAACAAACCCTCCCTAGGGAGGGTTTGTCCCCCTTTTTTTTTCTTTTCTTTTTTCTTTTGTCTTTTTGTTGTCTTTTTTTGTGTGTGTTATGTTTTTTTAGTGTTTATTTGTTATGTGTTTTTTGTGTAATGTTTTTTTAGTGTTTATTTGTTATGTTTTTTGTGTTATGTTTTTTGTATTTGTCTAATGTATTTCTATTTAATTAAACAATAACAACAATAACACGTTAAACATTAACACATTAAACAACTACAACAACTGTTATTATTCAATTAAACAACAACAACATTAACACATTATTTAAAAATACCACCACCACATGTAGTGCATTTACTATGTTTGTGCTTTTATATTTACAACATAAATCAGTAATCATTTACTATGTTTGTGCTCTTATATTCTCAATAATTTCAGTATACATGCGTTGTCGATTGGAATATAAAGTTTCCCATGCGGATGCATTGAGAAGTCTGTACTAGGGGTGTTCAAAACTACCCGACCCGGTTGACCCAGCCCAATTACCCGACTACCCAGGAACTTTTTACCGGGTAATTTTTTAATTTACCCGAATTTAACGGGTCGGGTACTGGGCCGGCCAAATAAAATAACCGGGTACCCGCCGACCCGGTAACTTTTTTATTTTCTCACTACATATTTTATTTTACCCATTTTAAATATTATGTATAGAATTAGTATGTGTTTACTTACATTTTAATAATATTAACATTACAAATACTTATGTATTAATATAATATAGTAGTCTAATTTCAAAGTGAATAGATTAAATGTTTCATATAATGTCTTAATATATTAGAACCAATGATAATAAAATGAATGTTATAATTATTGTAAACAATTTCTTACTTTTAATTTTTTTTTTGTAGAAGTCAATCGAGCAAATAAATTAAATTAAAGTTAAATTTTCTTAATATTTGATTTAATCATAACGCATGACTTCAAAATTAGAATCAATTCTTGCTAATTTAAAAATAAAATATTTTTGTTGAACTAAAAGTTGAAAACAATATAGCAAAAAAATCATATATATATATGTATAATTATTATAATAATAATAATTAATATATGAAAAAAAAACTCGGGTACCCGGGTGACCCGACCCGGAAAGCCGGGTACCCAAAAAAGCGGGTACCCGGATTTTATGGGCCGGGCCATGGGCCGCCTAAATAGGTACCCGAAGTTCCGAGTACCCGAAAAGACGGGTACCCGCTTATGAACACCCCTAGTCTGTACGCCCCCCATTGTGGGTGAGTATTGGGGAGTGGTGAATTTTCATCCAGCGTCACATAAATGTAGTGAGCACAGTCGTCGTCCCCCACACGGACAATCACAAGGGGGCCACTAATAACAAACCGATCCCTCGAGCTATATTTTGCACCCAATCAGTTAGTTCCTCGGGAGAAATAAACACATGAAAATACATACAACTTTTACAAAAAATTAATCGAACCAAACCGTAACCACTCGTACTAAATATAACAAAAAATTAATCAAACCAAACAAAAAAAATACTTTTATTTGTTACGACTTTTTTAAAATAATTTTTTGTTACAACTTTTTAAAAAAAATACTTTTTTGTTACAATTTTTTTTTTTCAACTTTTTTTTTGTCTTTGAAATTAAAAATATATATATATATATATATATATATATTGTAGGGGGGTTTTGTAGGGAGAGAGGGGGTTTTGGTAGGGGGGGGTTTCGTAGGGGGGTCTGTATTACAGACCCCTTTCTTTTTACCTTTTTCCTTTTTCAGTCTACATTAGAAACATCATCATGAGTATGATGACAAGTGACAATCTCCTCATAATTGATGGAAATTCGATAATCGGTCCGATTGCCAAAGGTTAGGGAGTAGAGATGTGATTGAACGTAAAAAGTTCGATGTTCAAAAAAGTTCGGTCCGCGTCTCGGTTCCCACATATAAATGTATACGCAAACGTTAAAATTGATAGTTCTCCGGATCGGACCAAACAGTGCGAAATAGTTCGGTCCGATCATCAAAGGGCCTAGATTCCTTAGAAATGATGTAAACCTATGTTGAAAATCTGACAGAGATACAACTTTATCATCATTTATATCATTTTTTTTCATTTCTCAGCAACTATCATCCATTTAATTCAGTCACTCGTAAAAAATTTGAAACATTTAGTCAAACTGTTCGACTCGATTAGCAAAAGTTCTGCTCGGTTCGAGGTGTTCAAACATATACTCAAACATTAAATTCTAGGGTCGACACTTTCAAACGTGTTTGAACCTAAGGTTCGATATTTTCAAACGTACCATAATTCAGTATAATTCGATCCGTTTACAATTCTATTGGGAAGATTCCTGTGTGACCCAAATAGGTAAGTGGGTATTCGGACATAGGGAATTTTCGGTAGAGCCGTAGAGGTGCGGACGCGAGTCTGAAACATCCTATATACAGGATGCGATACCAATTAAAAATAGTTACATAAGTAATATCTGTTTATACATTAAATAATTACATATATATATATTTAGATGAGTCCGGTTTGGTTTCATTGGGAAATCTATAAAGAGTCTCCTTAAGAGGGTAAAACGGTAAAATTAATCAATAAATAAAAAAAAATCATCATTAATTAGGAGCTAAAAAATAAGGAAATTTACGTAATCTTTAATTTCGAATCCTAAAAATTTTAGGATACAATTCATATCCCAAAAAGTTTTCCATCTCATATCATGAATTCATGTCTTCAATTTATTTCTAACCCAATCTCTACCCACAATTCAAATAAGAAACCAAAACATCATAATTTTAATTTTTGAATCTGCATCTTTCAAAAATCTAAGAAAAAACATCACGATTCGAAAGTCAAACCTGCAAAGCATAACATATGTCACCACATGCAAGCATAATAATGAAAATATTTGAATAAAAATATCACCAGAACAATACATATATTTAGAAATACTTACATAATAGAAATGAGAAAAACTATTACCATGAGAAAAACTATTACCATGATACCATCCTTCCTAAATAGATTTTTTTGGCTAGACCTAATTTTTGCTCGGCCCTTAGACCGCCCTTCGAGCTGCCTCCTTGTTCCATTTTTTTTAAGTTCCATGTAATTATAATATTTGAAATCTTACCTTATATTTTGTTATATTATATTGCATTTATATCTTCATTATTAATATAACTTTTTATTTTTTTATAGAACTTTGTGTTACTTTGAAGTATCTCATATAAATATATTATATTACTTTATAATTTTTCGGATCGTGTAGTGATAAATAATATAATGATCAAATAAAACTATTTGTATATTTATTTTTTGATTGTGGTAGTGTAACAAAAATGTAATGGTCAAATTAAAATATCTATCAATTATTTTTTTAAATATGGTACCGTAGTAAATGATATAATGGCTAAATACAAATATTTGTATATTTATTTAGAATTTTTATATTATATTTATTATTATACTTCCAAAAAAAAAAACTAAGACCCACGGGCCGGGCCAAGCCCTCCCACAGCGGGCCATGAGCCTCATTTTTTGAGAAAAACTGGGCTTCTTGGCTTGATCCAGGAAAAATCCACCCACTTCCTTCCGTCCGTTCAGTTCAAACCGGGCCCGCTCATTGTGAGGTGGGGGGGGGGTGGTAGGGAGTGGAAGCATGACAATGTCTTTTGATAGTGACAATTCAGTGAAAAAAAATTTAAAAGAAGTTGAAAAATCAATTCTAGTATTAGGATATTTCCTATTGAAATGTTTAATTTGCTAAACGAATTTCATTATTTTTCGAAGTTATTCTATTGAACACTAACTACAATATCTATTAAAGTTATCTATAGAAAATGAGTTTTTAAATTGAAAATTGTAAGAAATTGTTTAGGAAGGTCGGTTTATAAACTTTATTCATCGAAATGATTTATTATATGAAGTTTCCCCCAAAACTGTTAAATTTTGAATCATGAAATTAAATAGAAATGAATTTACATCTGTAAAGAGGCAGTAGATTTATAGTCAAATTTTAAGTTGATAATCACGATCAAGTGATGCTTCACTCCAAGCAGTCCCGTCTGTACGTCCTCATATACTTTTCTCCTTCCCAATTTTTTCTTCTATGCTCTTTCTCTTCTCTTCTTCTCAATTTTCTTTACTCTCCTCCTTTTGCTTCTCTATCCTTTGTAGCTTCATCAATCTACTCTTCTTCGTCCGATCCACCGCAATCCAAGCAGTATACTAGTTTTTGGAGAATATTTTTACCCTCAAAGTGTGCTATTTTTTTGGTCCTCACATTTTGAGTTTTTAGTTTTGTTTATACAATATCTCCTTATAGGTACGAATTTGGTAACTCGTCTCCTCTGATCAAATCCAGTCCACCGAATTTTCTCTTTTGATAATTTTGGTACTCAATTACCAAAGTGCGCACTATGCACTCAGGGGCAGAGCTGGGGGGTCTAGGGGGTCCCGGGACCCCTCTGGCCAGTCGGAATTGTACATAAAGGGGTCCAAAGGGGTCTAGCCGGAGCTACATTTTTATATATTATTAATAAGTTAAGAGAATAACAATTATGTACACTTAATAAGTTGAAGGAAGTGGCAAAGGTAATACCCTCTTTGTATAATTTAGAGCTTTTTTCGTTTATTTTCCAACTCTATTTATTTACTTGTCTCACATCAGATTTTCAACCCATCTATATTCATTCCCTCCCACTATGAAATTCTTTCCTCCTTTTCTTTTATCCCACATCAGATTTTAAACCCTCTCTTCTACCCACGATAAAAAATTTCCCCCCTTTTTCCTTTTTGCACAATAGATAGATTATAACTTATCCGACATTCTGTATAACGAAACTTCGGTAAGGTATCAGTATGGGTTTTTTTATTTCGAAATTTTATTATACCGAAATTTTGGTATGGTATTGGTATTGGTATTTTTTTCATACCGGTAATTTTTGTACAATATATGATACGGTGAATTTTTTTTTGTACAACGTATTGAACTTCACCGGACCCCCCTAGCTATATAATCTGGCTCCGCCACTGAATGCACTAATGCAGAAGACAAAACTAAAGTGGAGATCATTAGTACTTTGCTGCGTCTGATGATACACCATAATGCCATAGACTACAGTCTCAGAACAAGGACGATAATTTATCTACCGAAATAGAACCAACACGCGGACACGCGTATCATACTTTGCCCTTCTGCTCTGGTCTGCGAGTAAACTCAAAGTCTATATGGACGAAAGCCCTCTCGTCTTCAGGAAGTTGCTCGAGTTTTTCTTGTAATGTCTCGCCGATATTACAACGTATTGAACTTCACCGGACCCCCCTAGCTATATAATCTGGCTCCGCCACTGAATATACTAATGCAGAAGACATAACAAAAGTGGAGATCATTAGTACTTTGTGTTGGCAAAATATAGATCGAATACTTGAATAAAAAATACAAAATCGAAAAGACAATGTCTTTAATTAAAAGCCTACGAAGAAAGTGTTAGAAAAATCATATATTTGCTGATGACGAAATTGAAAGGAAGTCGATGTTGAGTCCAGAAGACCTGTCTCCTTAAAGCAGATTCGCCCTCACCATAGTGTATAGCGTCTGCCTCCCAGGATAAAACAATACCTCGATGCACTAAATCGATGAGCACTGCACCCTCAGCGAACTAGAATAAATTATGTATACTATCACCAACACGACCGAGAAGGAAAAATGAAGAACAGAATTAGACTGCAAAAGCTTGAAAAAAAAACCGTATGTTTTTTTGTGTGTAAAAATCGGACCTTTCTAATTGGGTATTTGTAGGTGACGGCGAGAGAGAGAGACATGTGCTGGAGGAACTCTAGATCGATTAGAATTAATCTGTTTCTTACTTATCTTAATCTGTTAATATATTATTCCGATAATTACCAATTAACTTGATAGTTATCCTAATATATTAATTCTATAATTATCAGCTAATTTGATATTTATCTTGATCCGAAAATTTCGGATTTTATGATTGAGGCAGTTTAGCAAAACTGAATTTTTTTCAAATAAAATTATAGTAAAAAGATAACTTCGAGATGTAGAGATATTTCACCTAAATCGCCATTCGACCCGACCCAAACCGACCCGAGCCGAGTCGGTCGGCTGGACGGCGGCAGCGGCGGCGCGCGCGTATGTGTGTGTGCGCGAGGGGTGCCCAGTCACACATCCACTCATGTCTCACTTATTGTTGTGACCAAGAGTTTTGTGCACATCACCTTATATATACACAATTCTTCTTACATTTTTCCAATGTGAGATAGGATCTCAAACCCATTTCCAAAGAGTTTACTTTAGAACATTATATCTCATTCATACCTCAATCATTTTGAGTGTCCTTAAATATTTCGGAAACCTCTTACGTGTAATACCTGTATTTTTCTTCATGAATTTTGACTTTGATGTTCTTTCACTTTGTCACTCTTGTAAGCGCTTATTGAGATGTTGTTGATTTTAGAGTTTCGTATCTTTCGAAACATATGCGTATTGATCGAACTTTGCAGCGATGTTATTGAATGAGCTAACGCACGCTATTCGTGTTGAGTAGTGCGCGCTATCTTTGCCAGTAGCACACGCTAATGGTCCGAGTTGGGCAGTGGCAGTAGCCGAATTCCGCTCTCTGGACTAGTAGTTAGCGCACGCTAGGCGTGAGTTAACGCATGCTATTCGTGTTTAGTAGCGCGCGCTAGCTTCGCCAGTAGCGCATGCTAATGGGTTGAGTCTGGCAGAGGCAGTAGCCGAGTTCTGCTCTTTGGACTAGCAGTTAGCGCACGCTATCGGCATTGCGCAGCGCGCGCAATGCTGTTGGTAGAGCACGCTAACGACGCAGGTCAGAAGCTACTGGACTACCGGGTGACCCCGTTAGCACATGCTAACCTCAAGATTTAGCATGCGCTAATCAGACACAGTATATAAGGAGGGTCAAACCTGTTCTTCGTCATTTTTCATCTCTTTTTCTTATTTTTGAAGAGAGAGCACGAGAGGGTGATCCGGAGGCGATTTGGGGACAATCCTTCATCAGCTATCATCATCTTTGGTTGAATAACAAAGATTATACAACATCTTGTCCTTTTCTTCCTTCCGAATCAAGGTAATTTCCGTACAACCCTAGTTGGGGAATTTTTGGGGATTTTTCTTAGATCCGTCCGATTTATCCGTTTTGAAGCTTGAAATCCTTGAGGTTATGATGTATCCACCCCATACCCACGTTTCCCTTACGATTATCCGAATGATTTTGTGTATTACTTGAAGTGGAGAGGGTTTGGATAATTTCCAACCTCTATGTGAATACTTTGAAGATTTTGAATCGTAAAGGGCGGTTTCGGGAGTCTTCCTTGAGAATTGAGTATTGATGATTGATTATAGTATTTCCTTACGAATCATTTAGGCCCGGAAGTGCATTTTTGGACCTTTCGAGCTTGAACACCATTTTCACTTCAGTTCCAATGTCTCAAAGGCAAGTATATGTTTATGATTGCACGTTCTTGACTTTGAAAGTGAGGTATATGAATTGTATGATTGTATATATTCACTCTGGGAGGGTCCGACGGTGCCTCATAGGGTTCTGTTGCCGTTGGTGCGGTTCCACGAATATTTTGGGGTTAACCACTCTGGGAGGGTCTAACGGGGCCCCATAGGGTTCCGTTGCCGTTGGTGCGGTTCCAAGGTTAATCACGTATGTATGGAAATGTGATGTTATGGGATTTAGTTATTCCGGAATACTAGTTTTTGAGTTTGATGAAATGAAGATTACATTTACTTTATTGTCGAGATGTATTGTGTTTAATATTCGATATACTTGTACTATCTATTCGACGACTAACCCCTTTTGGGGGAAATACTTTTCATGTATTTCAGGATCCAGGAGAGGAGAAAGGCGTGTACTGGGTCGGCACGAAGATGATGGGCAAGAGTGATGCTGTGTCTTGTTTCTGTCTGTGTTTGTATTTTATCCATTCGGTATAGTTGTACTTGGAATGGTTTGAATACTCGAGTAATGCTTCAGACGTTCATGATGTTGTGGCCTGTGTTGCCCTGAGTTTTAATTCCCGATGTATTGTATTCTGTCGGATTGATTATTTCATTGGCGTCATTCTTATTGCCTTCTATTGGGATTATATTTAGACGTCATCGGTTGAAATGTATGGTTCCGTGTAATTGTTAGCCTTGTGGGTTCCACGGAGGGTCTCACGGTGCTGTAATATACCCTGAATAACTCGGGGGTGTTACAGAATATGGTATCAGAGCTTAGGTTTATGGATACCTAGGTTGTCGGTCTGTTTGGGTCGAAATTGAGTTATCATTCGAATATAGTATCACTATATTGCCATCATATCGGTGCAACCGGTACTAGTAAGTCCTTTTACTCTTCTTGTATTTTTCCTAATCGCTTCGCTTTTGTTTGATGTTCTTGGGAATCGGTCACCTCGATGACGGGCGATTTGAATTGTACTTATGTATTTTGTGTATCCTTCAGAATGTTTGCTGACTGGGGTCGAGGACGAAGCCGTGGTCGTGGACGTGGATGAGGACGTGACGCGGCCGCTTCCCTCAGTTCCGTTGCGGGATCGGGGATAATGCAGATGTTGGGGCTACAAATGTTCTTCAACAATTGGCAAATCAGATGACTATCTTGGCCCAAGCTGTTCAGCTGAATAATCCTAATCCGACAGCGGGTGTTTTGCTCCAGAATGTGGTCCGTATGCATCCTCCACAGTTCAGCGGTGCTACTGACCCAGTAGGTTGGTAAAGTTGGATATTTCAATTGGAGAAAGTGTTTGAAGCGGTTGACTGTCTGGAAATGAGGAAGGTACCGATTGCCCAATACTTCCTTACTAAGGAAGCCGCGACTTGGTGGAAAGTTGTTAAGCCACAAGATCATGCTGCTACATGGGACGAATTTAAGGATCTACTGAAGGCTGAGTATTGTCCTTGGCCAGTGCAAGAAAGCAGGATTCGAGCCTTTTTCGAAGCTAAGCCGCAGAACATCCCAGCCTCTCAGGCGATAGTGGGATACAACCAACAGCTGATTCATGTGAAGAATCAGGTGCGTGATGAGCGTGATAAGATCCGCCACTTCGACATGCGGATGAATATGGATTTACGGCTTTATATGGTCGGGCTTTCTTGCACTACTCTGAAAGAATACCAGGATAGGGCTTTGGCATATGACATGTTGTGTCCCTACAATGACAACCCAAACGAGCCGAAGAAGCAAAAGACCACTGGCAAGTTTTCTGGTTCTAAGGGCGGCAATTTTCAGAGACCTCAGTCAGCTAACCATTCTATCGAGCAGTCTTCGCGTTCTTTTAAGGGGAAGAAGAGTTTTCGTTCTGCTTCGGGCACCTCAACTCGCCCGATAATCTATTTTAACTGTGGTCATCCAGGCCACATCAGTCTGGAGTGCAATTTTCCACCTCTGGAATGTCACTCTTGCAGTCAGATGGGGCACATGGCAGTTTAGTGCCCCGAACAAGATCAGACTTTGGATACTCGGGCTTCTGCCCCAACGCTTAGAGACCAGAGTATGAATCAAGAAGAATCGCCAGCCGCCATTCTAGAGTTACGGCAGAGGTCGGGGACGGAGTAAGATCGCTAGAGAGGGAGATTCTAGCATCAGTTCGGCACACCCACGAGTTTATGAGATGTGTCGAGCAGATGAACCTGATGCGGCGGTGGCCTCAGGTGCCATTCATATCCTATCTCATCCAGTTCGAGTACTTTTTGATTCTGGTGCTACACATTCTTTTATCTCCTTAGATTGTGTACGCCGTTTGAATATAAATTGTATGACTGCTTGCGATCCTTTCATTGTGAAACTTCCTAGCGGGGATAGAGTCGTGGAGAATCGGGAGATTAGAAATTTTCCAGTGAGCATAGCAGGTATTGATTGGTTATCGAATTTGATTGTGGTTTATATCGAGGGCGAGGATGTGATCCTCGGTGAGGACTGGCTTGAGAGTCACCAAGCGATTATGAATCACCGCACTAAGGTTATTACTATGATGACTAAAGATGGTTCCGAGTACTCGTTTATGGGACGTAAATCGGGACAACCTAAGTTCCATATCAGCGCCATGAAGACCATAAAACTTTTGAATAAAGGTTGCACAGGCTATTGGTGTTATGCTCTGAAGTCGGGAGGGAATGGAGTCAATTTCTCTTCGATTCCAGTTGTTAATGAGTATCCAGACGTTTTTCCAAACGATCTTCCAGGATTACCGCCAGACCGAGAGTAGAATTTTCTGTTGATTTAGAGTCCGACGCAACTCCGATTTCTAAGGCGCCCTATCATATGGCACCTTCAGAAATGTAATACCCGTAATTTCGATTTCCGGTAATTTCCTTTTTTTTTTCGACGAAAGTCCATTTTGATGACTCGCTCATGACCGTTTCATCATTTCGAGAATGATTAATTCTGCACTTTTTGTCATCCGAGTTCGTTTCGGTATCGTTTTATGGAGTTCCGTGTTTTTGGAGCGGTTTTTCAGCACTTGAGTTCGATTCTTGTGAATCTCGTCCGAAACTGTTGTTTCGAGTTTCTCGTAAGTTCATTTAATGTTATTATTCATGTTGCGAGCTTCGGCTTGGTGTTTCGATCGTGTATCGTGTATTTCGGACGTTTTGGGCCATTTTCGTAATTTCCCAAAGTTTGGGGTAATTACTTTCCGTTGTCGAATTTCGAGCCTTCGGTGGTCGGAATCGTGTGTTCTCTTAGTGCTCGAATTCGTCTTTGCGAGTACTTCGTAACCGTATCTTCGATTCGTATTCAGGTTCGGGTTTCAGGGTCGTTCGGCCGTCGGAGTTGGCCCCGGCCGAGTCATGGCCGGGCAGTCTGGGCCCAGGCCGGCACTGGCCGAGTTACGGCCGGTAGTGCTCGGCATTTACGTACGTAAGGCCGGTTACGTACGTAAGCCTTGGCCGGTTACGTACGTAACACTGCCGGCATTTTTGGGCAGTGACTCGGCCATGGCTGGTTACGTACGTAAGCCCTTTGCCGGTTATGTACGTAACCCAGCCGGCAGGCAGCCTATTTAAGGCCCTGCAGTCGGATTTTTCACCATTTTTCTCATTCCTTTCCTTCTCTTCTGCGGCTGGAGGTGTGGTTACCATGGAGCCATGTTGTTTATCAACAAGTCCACGAAGTTCTTGAGTTCATATCATTGATTGATCATCCTATATCATCCTTTGATCCAGCGAATCAAGGTAATCTCTTCTTAGAACCATAGTTTCTTGAATTTTGGGGTTTTTGCATTTTTGGCCGATTCGTTCCGTATCGTTGATTAATCCATGATGGGTATGATTAATCTTAGTAGTATTCTTGTGTTTAACATCATTTAATCCATTGTTCTTCGTCGAATCGAAGTATATTTCTTAATTTCCTTCGAATCGACTTTTTGGGGGATTTGTTCTTGATCTCGCTTTCCATCCGTTTTTGATGGATCGATTGTTGTTAAATGATGTTGTTAAATATATCCTATGGATTGTATATCCATATTTCGATTTGGATTTCCGTTTTCGTGTTTTGACGGGACGAATCGTGTTCTTAGCCGTTTTGGGGGAAACACTTGAACTTTCGTCATTCGTTCTTTGGATTCAACGGCTTTAAGTCGTGCTATGGAATTCATTTTCATTGTTGTTATTGTCCTTCGTACTTTATTATCGCGAGTTGGCGTTCGGTGGAGTCGGCGGGTTCGTAGTCGGTTCGTGCCAACCTACTTCGGTCGATTCTCCGCGTTGTTCTTATTCGAGGCAAGTACCTTGCCCATACTTTTCTTGTTTTGTGGATATGATAATTAGTGATCGTCTAAATGTGTTTGTTGGTCATTTGCATTGAACTTTCAAAAGATTCGGGTTAGCCTTGTTAAAGGCTTGTTTTCAAAACGCGTGTGCATTGTGAATGGTGTGTCTTGTGAATGACTATGTGAATCCTATGGATATGTTTGGTGTTGATGATGCACTTGGTATTTGCGTGTGGACGTATATTGTTTCATTTCGGCGCATTGTGGTTTGACGTGGTGTTTTGCTAAGTGTTTGATGCCTCTGGGTGAATTGTTTGGATATCTTTGGTGTGATATGTTATTTGCGCATGATTGCTTCGCTCACCTCGGGGGGTCCGACGGGATCACGGAGGGAATTCCAATGGCTTCACCCTGGATTCACGAGTGGTGAATGTATTTTACTCACCTCGGGGGGTCCGACGGGATCACGGAGGGAATTCCAATGGCTTCACCCTGGATTCACGAGTTGTTGTGTGTGTTGTGTGAATGTATTTTGCTCACCTCGGGAGGGTTCGACGGGGCCACTGAGGGAATTCCAATGGCTTCATCCTGGATTCACGAGTAAAAACTTCACGAGTGCGTGTGTATATTTTGTGAATATGTTTGCTCACCTCGGGAGGGTTCGACGGGGCCACGGAGGGAATTCCAATGGCTTCACCCTGGATTCACGAGTGAAACTTCACGGGTGCGTGTGTATTTTATGTCCGTCGAGGACGCGTGACGGGGGTTTTAACCCTGTGTATTGTTGTTGATTTCATTTGTGAAAACAAAACCTTTGGGCTGTGACCCTGTTGATTTTTGGAAAGATAAGGATTCGGTAATCCTAAATTGTTTTCTATTAAAACTCTCGATGGCATTTTAAACTGTTGTATAAATTGCTTCCCTTGATTTGTGATCTTTCGGTTTTGGAATGTTTTACCCAAACTCATGCCTCGGGAAGTACTTTTCGTTACGTTTGGATCTTTGAGGATTCCTGGTTATTGTTATTCGTGGAATGTAAATTGTATGGCTCGTATTGGCACTTTGTTCTTGCACTAGCAAAACAGTGGAGTTTTGCTAACCCCCAAGTATTCGAGGGGTGGATGTCTGTTTTTGCATTCAGGTTTGGGAGCATAACACAGGGTCGGCACGAAGGATGATGAAAGATGAACGATACTAATCACACGAGGATCCGTATGATGTCATTGATTTAGTTATAGTTTATTTTCCGCTGTAGTATTCTTTTCCGTTGTACGGGAATGTGTTGTATTCGACCCCTGCATGGGCATGTAATGAGTTTGAGTTGTATGTATTTATTGAGAGACCAAATCGGTATACTGAGTCATTTTAGCCTTAAAGGCATTGTTGAGATGTTCTATGTTGTTACCAGCCCGGTAGATCCTTGAGGAAAGGTTCTACGGCATGTAATATCCCTGAGCGGATTGGGGTGTTACATAAATGGTATCGGAGCTTAGGTTGTGGAAACCTAAGCTGTCGGGTTTAGTGATGTTTGTTGAGTTTTGTCTCATCGGATTTTGTCTGACTGAGTCTTGTCGTGACGCGTCGTCTGAGTTGGTTGGTCGTGATTAGTATCGTGGGGCGATCATCATCTTCGTGCGACCTGTGGATGTAAGTCTCCCCTCTTTGTATTGTGCCTCGTGTGACACGAGCTATTTGTTTGATTTTGTATTAAGTGATGGAATCTTTATGTAGATTCTCGGTTTCGTGATGCATTTATGTGACTCATGTTTCGTTTATTTGAGGAGTGTTGTCATTATTTACGTCCTTTTGACTGTGATATTTGACTGTTGTTTCCGGTAAAACACAGATGTTGTCTTGATTTTGAGTGAGTTGATGCGTGTATTATGATTGTATGAAAGTGAATATTGTTACATGTGAGTTTTTAGGCATTCTAGCCTAATAGATTTTCGAAAACCTTGAGTATCTTAGAAAATAAAATTCGAGACGTACTTTTAAATGGATTGTATTTTCAAGGCGCCTACTAGCGCAACTATCTGTTTCAAAATTCTTCTACCTTGAGGACCAAAATATATTTTTTTTCTTTCCAGTAATTTTGGAAATGCCTTGCTTAGACCTGAGGGTCGAATATTTTTGAAAGTTTTTCACTAAAAGAAAAGTGTCCTCATTTTTGTTCAAACGCAAGATGATTTTCAAAGTCTCGACAATGATGTTTGTTCAACTTTTTGTAAAATGATACTCAAGATCAACTGGTGTTTCCAAACTGTTTTCAAAAGGTGGTTTTCGTTTTTAAAACCCATCATTTCCTGCTTGTGGTCGAAGAAGGTGTGTATGATGTTGGTATGGTTGTTAGGGTGTTAGCCCTCCGAATTGTGATTGAATTGGTGGTGTGAACGTTGAGTCGTTCGCCATGCATATGTTTTGTTAGCCCTTTGTGGGAGGTGTGATGACGATCTTTAATGTTGCCATTTCGTGGTGGCTTGCGTGTTATCGCACCTGTGTGATCTGTTAAAGCTTGGGTTTGTATGTTTGTGTACATGTGTGATTGTTTCATAATGTTTGTAATTATGTGCTGGTTATTGTTCGGGCCGTTGAGGTCGCCGAATGATACCGTCGTTGCTGTAGTGTTTGTGTGTGTATTACTTTACGATAATAATCGTTGTATATGATATGTGTTATGATTCTTTGTTGTGCTGAGTTGGCATCTCCGCTATGTTGTTTTACGACGTTATGCCCCATTGTATCTAGCATTTGTATTTTCGGTATGCCGAGCCGAGGCGTTTCAACCGTGATGTGCCGGGGCATGCACGTGTAAATTGTCCTTCTCATCAGTAACGCGTTTCAAGTGCGGACTCGAAGGACACCGAATTCAGTTTTGCGAATTGGCTACCGAGACTTTCGGAGTTCGCGCTTCAGCATAGTGATCAGAATCGGCTTTGAGAAGCCTTTGAAGGATGTTTATGTTGGTTGCTTGTTGTGTTGTCACCTTGATTTCGTTATTGTGAGTTTCGGGGACGATATTTCTTTTAGAAGAGGTCGAATATAATACCCGTATTATTTTTGGCTTCTGCATTTTCTCTTTCTCAATTCTATCGACTCGCTCGTGTTCGTTGATACTTTCTGAACTTGTTCTGTATTTCGGTTTCATCGTTCGGACGAGTTGTGATCTTGTTTTGAGTCGATCTGGTTATCACTGTGACTTTTCCGAGTTCGGTTCGATTCTTGTGAACCTTGTAGTTGTTGTTTGAATTTTATTGTTCTTCGTGATTCGAACATGATTGTTCGATTTTTGTTGTCTCGATCGTTGTGGTTCGATCGTTTGATTGTTCGGTTTTTTTGATCTCGTCTCGTGATTGTTGAACGTTCAGACTCCTTCGTAATTCCCTTAAGTTCGGGAAATTAGTCTCGTTTCGATCTTCCAACCCTTAGGCGGTGGAATTCCATATTTGTTCAGCGTTTGGCTCGCGATTTGATTGATGAACCGTTGGGTTGGTCAATCGTATTGATTTTCGTTCATTGTGTTTTGTGATTGCTAGGATAATCGACTTGATTGTACTATCTGTTTTATGACGCTTGTCACTTGTTGATTTTATTATGTCTCTACCGGTGGCGTTGTGTTAGTCGTCGCGGAGCGTGTTTTCACGCCGTATATTCCTTTGCGTTGCTTGTAACGTTTCGCCGATGGGCGTAAGTTACGCGTTTCTTGTGTATCTCGTTTTGTTTTCCTGGCGGGATATTGCTTCTCCCTACTTGTTTTAAGTTTCGGGACGAAACTTCTTTTAAGGAGGGTAGTGTGTAATACCCGTAATTTCGATTTCCAGTAATTTCTTTTTTTTCAACGAAAGTCTGTTTTGACGACTCGCTCATGACCGTTTCGTCATTTCGAGAATGATTAATTCTGCACATTTTGTCATCCGAGTTCGTTTCAGTATCTTTTTATGGAGTTCCGTGTTTTTGGAGCGGTTTTTCCGCACTTGAGTTCGATTCTTGTGAATCTCATCCGAAACTGTTGTTTCGAGTTTCTCGTAAGTTCATTTAATGTTATTATTCATGTTGCGAGCTTCGTCTTGGTGTTTCGATCGTGTATCGTGTATTTCGGACGTTTTGGGCCATTTTCGTAATTTCCCAATGTTTGGGGTAATTACTCTCCGTTGTCGAATTTCGAGCTTTCGGGTGGTCGGAATCGTGTGTTCTCTTAGTGCTCGAATTCGTCTTTGCGAGTACTTCGTAACCGTATCTTTGATTCGTATTCAGGTTCGGGTTTCGGGGTCGTTCGGGCCGTCGGAGTTGTCCCCGACCGAGTCATGGCCGGGCAGTCTGGGCCCAGGTCGAGTTACGGCCGGTAGTGCTAGGCAGTTACGTACGTAAGGCCGGTTACATACGTAAGCCTTGGCCGGTTACGTACGTAACACTGCCGGCATTTTTGGGCAGTGACTCGGCCATGGCCGGTTACGTACGTAAGCCCTTGGCCGGTTACGTACGTAACCCTACCGGCAGCGGGTTTTTCACCATTTTTCTCATTCCTTTCCTTCTCTTCCGCGGCTGGAGGTGTGGTTACCATGGAGCCATGTTGTTTATCAACAAATCCACAAAGTTCTTGAGTTCATATCTGTAACACCCCAAACTAGGCGGATATTACAGTGCCGTGGACCCCCGACTGGGACCCACCAGGCGAATGAAAATTAATGAATTAAATAATATAATTGTAGTACCGAACCACATTAGATCATCAATTACTCCGATGAGGAGTTTCATTATAACACACCCAAGATAAAACCGAATACATGTATATTTTATATGAAGATAAAATACACAACACTGAATGAAACGGAGTATCCAAATGGAAATCTGCAGCGGAAAATAAATAACAACAACATGAATGACTGAAAGGATTGGGCCCCCCTACTAGTATCACTGGGACGCCTCGCCGTCAACGTTCTATTCCCGTGCTTTTGCCTTGCCATGACCTGAAAACAAAATCCCCCAACGGGGTCAGTTACACAGAACAACAATCCTCAAGAGTTGAACAAACACAATCATATATGCTGTAAAAACCACAAGTTCGATCAAAATCTCAAAACGTCGAACACATGCGATCAAAAGTGAATCGGTCAGATTATAACCCAATCCTGTTGAAAACATACACAATCAAACATGCTGTATGAATCAACTAACGGTATGGCTCAAAGGGTGGCGCCACACTACGCCCGGGATGGAAATGTGTCCGTGCACAAGCCACCAACGAGTATCGATCGAATACACGTGTGGTCTTGTACCTAATCAGTCTCACGAAGTGATCTTCTCGTGTGCACAGTCCAATGTGAGGCCAACAACCAACACACGACTTAATATGTGCCCGACATGAAAATCCTACACATACCAACCGGCACGCCAGTATGACCCGAAATGCCACGAGATAACAAAAGTGACATCGAAATCAATAATGACTCACCGAGATGAAATGATAGTGAAATGAATGATAGCTCAATGAAATGATTGGAACCGTCGTTCCTCGTGACTGAAGTGATTAATTGACAATTACAAGTCTCAATACGGTTAATACATTATGAATGAACTATAATTATGAATGAACAACAACGAAAGGAATTAATATCCTTTTAACCGAGTAAGAATTAACTTACACAACACCGATGAAGAATGTCCTTCCACGAACAATGTCCTAAATGAGATGTCGGTCGATCGAACATCCTTGAATAACACAAATACCAACAATCCGTTCAACAAACGAATCAAACACGAATATAACGAACTCAAAACGTCGATACGACTAAACCAAGTTCATTGGGGCATTATATCGAACACGTTGTAACCAATCTTCGATTGTATATTATCAATCCTCTATTATACCAATATCGAATCCCCAAGGAGTGTTTCAAACTGACAAAACATCTTCAATACATTCAAAAATCCAATATGAATATCCAAATTCGTGATTTCAACAACAACTAATCGAAAACCCCCAAATCCAACTCAATATTCAAAGTGTTCTTGAATAACCTTTCAATAATCCGATGAATATTCATACATACTCATAATCATATGTATATCTCTTCATATAACATGATTATAACGTCCAAAACAACATATCTCAACACAAAATCAAAATCCAAGAGGTTTGATGAATATTACCTTTAAAGATCCAAGTACTTTGATTCGATGAACACGCGTTAGATCGAATATCCGAGCTTCACAACCGAATGAAAATGATGAAAAACGAGTACTCAAGTGATTGATGATGAAAATTTCTCCCACAAACCCTCTCTCTCGGAAGTAGGATGAAGAAATGATGAAAATGAGGAAATCCCATCGGTCCACCCTATATAAGTCCCAGGGACGCACGACCAACCCGCACGACCAAGTGTCCGTGCGTCCGGTCGTGCGTGAGGCTTCTGCCGACTGCTGCTCTTAGCGCACGAGCAGCAACTCGTGCGGCCTGCTCGTGCGGCCCTGACTCGAATGCTGGGCCTCCTGCCCAGTACATCCGCAACACACGAGCACCACGCCCGATCAGTTGCTCGTGTGGCCTGCTCGTGCGACACTAACTCGACCACTGGGCCTCCTGCCCAGTACAACCGCAACACACGAGCGCCGCGCACGAGCAGTTGCTCGTGTGGCCTGCTCGTGCGGCACTGACTCGGCCGCTGGGTCTCCTGCCCAGTCCAGCCGCAACGTACGAGCGCCACGCACGACCAGATGCTCGTGCGGCCTGCTCGTGCGGCCCTGCTCGACAAGCAGTTCAGCCTATAATGATGCACCGAGTATAAAAATCACAGAATTTGAGAAGTACGGGGGCAAACGTACGAGTATGACAAATATTACGCCGAACGATGAACACAATTGAATGAGTATGAATGATGAGTGATTATTAATTAATGAAAATCACTGAGTGACAATTACTGATTGATAATTACTGAATAAAAATGACTGAATTACAACCGGGTATTACATACTCCCCCCCTTAAAAAGAGTTTCGTCCTCAAAACTAAGGGTCAAACAACTCGGGATAACTCTCCCGCATACTATCTTCGGCTTCCCAAGTAGCCTCTTCGACTCCGTGTCTAGACCACTGGATCTTTACCAAAGGAATCGTCTTGTTCCTCAATTGTTCGATTCGCCCCTCTAATACTCGTATAGGACGCTCCTCGTATGAATGATCATCGGTGATCTCGATTTCGTCAAACTGAAGTATGTGGCTCGGGTCGGCAATATACTTCCGTGACTGAGATACGTGAAACACATTATGAATTCGGTTCAACGCCGGAGGTAGGGCCAATCGATAAGCTAGCTCTCCTACTCGATCCAAAATCTCAAACGGTCCAATGAATCTCGGACTCAACTTTCCCCTCTTCCCAAAACGGAAGATACCTCGACTCGGGGATACCTTGACCAAGACATGGTAACCTGTCTCGAACTCTAATGGTCGACGACGATTATCTGCATATGATTTCTGTCGACTCTGAGCGGTCAACAAACGACTCCTGATCAAAGATACCTTCTCACGGGCGGCTATAAGCATATCGGGCTCGGTGCCGATTGATTCTGATAAGTCATCCCAACACAAAGGAGATCGACAACGACGACCGTACAAGGCCTCGTAAGGTGCCATCTTAATCGAAGCATGCCAACTATTATTGTACGTGAACTCGATCAACGGTAGTTGGGCTTCCCAATCATCTTTCCAATCGAGAACACATGCCCTCAACATGTCCTCCAAAGTCTGAATAGTCCTCTACGATTGTCCGTCGGACTGAGGATGAAAAGCTGTACTGAGATTAAACTGAGTTCCCATAGCACGATGAACTGATTTCCAAAAATATGACACGAATCATCCGTCACGATCGGAAACGATACTCTTAGGAGTACCATGCAATCTCACTATCTCCTTGATAAACAACTAGGCAAGTCTCTCGGGACCCCACGTATCCTTAATCTCAAGGAAATGAGCCGATTTAGTTAAGCAGTCCACAATCACCCAGATTGTATTCATGCCACGACGACTCGTCTGTAAACTCGTGATGAAGTCCATATAAATATCTTCCCACTTCCACTCTGGAATAGGGAGCGGTTTTAGCATATCCGCCGATCGCTGATGTTCAATCCTGACTTGCTGACAGGTTAAGCATCTCAAAACAAATTCCGCGACTTCCCGCTTCATATTACTCCACCAGTAATTTTGTTTCAAGTCTTTATACATCTTGATAGACCCCGGATGAACGGAATAAGGGGTAGCATGAGCTTCTCTCAAAATCGAGTTTTTCAACTTGTCATTCGCCGGTACACATAACCGATTCTTAAAACGCAAAAGTCCATCCTCGTGGACCACAAACCCGGGGGCTTTCCCCTGAGTCATATCCTCTCGAATGCGTACCAAAAATGGGTCCGAAACCTGATTCTCCCTGATCGCCTCCTCAAGTGGCGATGAAATCTCCAACGTACAAAGTTGCCTTTGTACTCGCTGTAACCAGACCTCGATCTCGGGTCTCAGAATTTCCTGCTGAAGTTCCTTCTGAACTGTTAATCGAGCAAGAATTTGCTCCTGGACTGACTTACGACTCAAGGCATCGGCGAAAACGTTCGCCTTGCCCGGGTGGTAAAGTATCTCGATATCATAATCTTTGATTAGTTCCAACCACCGTCTCTGTTGCATATTTTAACTCCTTCTGAGTAAATATATACTTCAAACTCTTATGATCGGTGAATATCTGATAGGTGACGCCATAAAGGTAATGACGCCAAATCTTCAATGCGAACACCATGGCTGCTAGCTCCAGGTCGTGGGTTGGATAATTTACCTCGTAAGGTCTCAATTGCCGTGAAGCATAGGCAATAACCTTCCCGTCCTGCATTAGTACACATCCGAGACCCTATCCGGACGCATCACTATAAACCACAAATCCTTCCGTCCCTTGCGGTAAAGAAAGGACAGGTGCTGAAATTAACCGGCTCTTGAGTTCCTCAAAACTCTGTTGACACGCGTCGGACCACGTGTATTTCTTATCTTTTCGCAAAAGGTTTGTCATTGGCTGAGTGATTTTAGAAAATCCTTCCACAAATCGCCAATAATAACCGGCTAATCTGAGAAAGCTTCGGATTTCCTTAGCATTCTTCGGAGGTAACCAATCTCGGATAGCCTCCGTCTATTGAGGGTCGACACGAACTCTGTCTGATGAAATTACATGCCCGAGAAATGTCACTTCGGACATCCAGAACTCAAATTTGGAAAACTTCCCAAAACGTTGCTCTCGTCTCAACACGTCGAGCACCTGATGAAGGTGAAACTCGTGCTCCTCCCGGTCACAAGAATAATTTAAAATGTCATCAATGAAGACAACCACAAACTGATCCAAAAAGTCGATGAAGACCCGATTCATTAACTCCATGAACACCACAGGTGCATTAGTTAACCCAAACGGCATTACCACAAACTCATAATGACCATAGCGTGTTCGGAACGCCGTCCTAGTAATATCCGACTCTCGGATTCGCAACTGATGATACCCAGATCTTAAATCGATCTTGAAAAATACTGAAGCTCCCTGAAGTTGATCTAAGAGATCATCAATACGGGGTAGAGGATACTTATTCTTGATCGTCACCCTGTTCAACTCCCGATAATTAATACACACACGAAACGAACCATCCTTCTTCTTGACAAACAACACTGGTGCTCCCCACGAGGATGCACTCGGTCGGATATAACCCTTCTCGGTCAAATCCTTTAATTGATTCTTCAATTCCTACATTTCGGTCGGGGCCATCCGGTACGGTGCCTTCGATAATGGGGACGTACCAGGCTCCAACTCTATCGTGAATTCCATATCCCTCGGTGGAGGTAAAAACAGGTAGCCCGTCTAGGAGTACATCGTCAATTGATAGCAATGGTACCACGAATGGTTGAACACCTCGATTGCCTTAGAACGGCCAATCGATGAAAATGATACAATGAATAATTGAACACCTCGATTGCCTTAGAACGGCCAATCGCTGACAATGATACAATGAATGATTGGACACTTCGATTGCCTTAGAACGGTCAATCGATGACAACGATACAATGAATGATTGAACACTTCGATTGCCTTAGAACGGCCAATCGATGATAATGATATAATGAATGATTGAACAACCTTGGTTGAGTAATTTTACTACTTTCATCATATTAATGATTCTTCCGGAACAACGGGGATCACCTCCCTGAAATACACACTCGACTCCAATGACGGAAATGATAGTGACCATACGCTTACGAACATTGAGAATGGTATCATGACGATCCATCCCACTAATACCCAATATTATATCGTCCTTAGGTAAATCCACCACGATTAGGTCCACCAACCACTCGCGGTCATTAAGCTTAATTCGGTCAGTTCTTAACCTCATGATTTTCGAAAATTCTTCTACCGCCAGGTAGACCAATGATATAAGGCCCACAATTAATAAGACTATCCAAGTTAAGTCTATTTAAACATGATTCGGAAATGAATGAATGCGGCGCACCAGTATCCAAAAAGGGTACACACAGGTTGAGATAAAATTACGAGTATACCTGAGATCGTTCGGGCCTCCGGATCGTCAGTCCTCTTCATCTCGTGAATCCGGGACTTGCCGGCCCCTGAACTGGACGTTCCCGTCTGATAAATATGAGCTCTGCCTTTATTCGCTTCCGTCGTCTTAAACGACGCTGACAGAGCAGTCTGATTCTGAATCGCTGATTGCTTCGGGGCCTGAGATGCTACCGGAGTCGGCTTGGAGTCCTTTCGGCAAAAACGGGCCTTATGCCCAACAATCCCACAATTATGGCACGTGATAGACGGTTTCAGACACTTAGTGCTGTAATGACCCGGCGCTCCACAGTTGAAACAGGTGATGGTTGATCTGGCCGCTCGGGGATGAGATCCCGCAGGATTAGGCGCCGTAGGAGGTCGCTCAAAAACATTAGGGCACGCACGAGGCTTCTTGAAGGTAGACTGACCGCCTTCGGACTGATTACGCTTCGTTGATTTCCTGCTGACAGATGAAGGTTGTTGCTCAGCAATTTCCTTAGCAGCAGGCTCACACAGGAGACTTCTCTCGATTAATTCGGCCAGAGTGGCGCAATGATGATTGAGTAATTGCATATGGGTCATCATGACCTGCATAAAAGTGAGTGGATCAACCCGAACATCTTCCGATCGAGCTGAGTCCTGGGTACGCCTACCTGGCAGTGAGTGATTATTTCCCGGATTTCGGCCCTCACCGCGGCCTCTCCCAGTGCATCCCCTGACAGCTCTCTCCATACTGAAGTAGGAAGGTCGCAAGATAATCATAGATCTCGTATGAGTACCGCATTATGATTTACGTCATGAAATGATGAAAATGAGCATACGCGCTCTAACGCAGTGATTACATGAATGATTAACTAAGGTGGCATGATTATCTGATGAAATTATTGAAATGATTATTTTGAACAAGTTAACAAGATTAATGATATGATCCTCAAGATCAACAACTGAGTGATGAAATGAATTGAGTGATTAATGAGTTAACATGATCAACATGATTAAAATGAAAATGATAAATGAGGAAATCTTACTGTTCTTTGGTCTGAAGGGCTCGGCATTTGCACAGGTCACACGTGACGCGAAAGTCCAATGATACTAGTCCGATGATGATGATTTCAAATGAGACATGACTCGGAAGGTAGTATTCAAAACCACGCTCCGATACCAACTCTGTAACACCCCAAACTAGGCGGATATTACAGTGCCGTGGACCCCCGACTGGGACCCACCAGGCGAATGAAAATTAATGAATTAAATAATATAATTGTAGTACCGAACCACATTATATCATCAATTACTCCGATGAGGAGTTTCATTATAACACACCCAAGATAATACCGAATACATATATATTTTATATGAAGATAAAATACACAACACTGAATGAAACGGAGTATCCAAATGGAAATCTGCAGCGGAAAATAAATGACAACAACATGAATGACTGAAAGGATTGGGGCCCCCTACTAGTATCACTGGGACTCCTCGCCGTCAACGTTCTATTCCTGTGCTTTTGCCTTGCCATGACCTGAAAACAAAATCCCCCAACGGGGTCAGTTACACAGAACAACAATCCTCAAGAGTTGAACAAACACAATCATATATGCTGTAAAAACCAGAAGTTCGATCAAAATCTCAAAACGTCGAACACATGCGATCAAAAGTGAATCGGTCAGATTATAACCCAATCCTGTTGAAAACATACGCAATTAAACATGCTGTATGAATCAACTAACGATACGGCTCAAAGGGTGGTGCCACACTACGCCCGGGACGGAAATGTGTCCGTGCACAAGCCACCAACGAGTATCGATCGAATACACGTGTGGTCTTGTACCTAATCAGTCTCACGAAGTGATCTTCTCGTGTGCACAGTCCAATGTGAGGCCAACAACCAACACACGACTTAATATGTGCCCAACATGAAAATCATACACATACCAACCGGCACGCCAGTATGACCCGGAATGCCACGAGATAACAAAAGTGACACCGAAATCAATAATGACTCACCGAGATGAAATGATAGTGAAATGAATGATAGCTCAATGAAATGATTGGAACCGTCGTTCCTCGTGACTGAAGTGATTAATTGACATTACAAGTCTCAATATGGTTAATACATTATGAATGAACTATAATTATGAATGAACAACAACGAAAGGAATGAATATCCTTTTAACCGAGTAAGAATTAACTTACACAACACCGATGAAGAATGTCCTTCCACGAACAACATCCTAAATGAAATGTCGGTCGATCGAACAACCTTGAATAACACAAATACCAACAATCTGTTCAACAAACGAATCAAACACGAATATAACAAACTCAAAACGTCGATACGACTAAACCAAGTTCATTGGGGCATTATATCGAACACGTTGTAACCAATCTTCGATTGTATATAATCAATCCTCTATTATACCAATATCGAATCCCCAAGGAGTGTTTCAAACCGACAAAACATCTTCAATACATTCAAAAATCCAATATGAATATCCAAATTCGTGATTTCAACAACAACTAATCGAAAACCCCCAAATCCAACTCAATATTCAAAGTGTTCTTGAATAAACTTTCAATAATCCGATGAATATTCATACATACTCATAATCATATGTATATCTCTTCATACAACATGATTATAACATCCAAAACAACATATCTCAACACAAAATCAAAATCCAAGAGGTTTGATGAATATTACCTTTGAAGATCCAAGTACTTTGATTCGATGAACACGCATTAGATCGAATATCCGAGCTTCACAACCGAATGAAAATGATGAAAAACGAGTACTCAAGTGATTGATGATGAAAATTTCTCCCACAAACCCTCTCTCTCGGAAGTAGGATGAAGAAATGGTGAAAATGAGGAAATCCCGTCGGTCCACCCTATATAAGTCCCAGGGACGCACGACCAACCCGCACGACCAAGTGTCCGTGCGTCCGGTCGTGCGTGAGGCTTCTGCCGGCTGCTGCTCTTAGCGCACGAGCGCCGCGCACGAGCAGCAACTCGTGCGGCCTGCTCGTGCGGCCCTGACTCGAACGCTGGGCCTCCTGCCCAGTACAGCCGCAACACACGAGCACCACGCCCGAGAAGTTGCTCGTGTGGCCTACTCATGCGGCACTAACTCAACCACTGGGCCTCCTGCCCAGTACAGCCGTAACACACGAGGGCCGCGCACGAGCAGTTGCTCGTGTGGCCTGCTCGTGCGGCACTGACTCGGCCGCTGGGTCTCCTGCCCGGTCCAGCCGCAACGCACGAGCGCCACGCACGACCAGATGCTCGTGCGGCCCTGCTCGACAAGCAGTTCAGCCTATAATGATGCACTCAGTACAAAGATCACAGAATTCGACAAGTACGGGGGCAAACGTACGAGTATGACAAATATTACGCCGAACGGTGAACACAATTGAATGAGTATGAATGATGAGTGATTATTAATGAATGAAAATCACTGAGTGACAATTACTGATTGATAATTACTGAATAAAAATAACTGAATTACAACCGGTATTACAATATCATTGATTGATCATCCTATATCATCCTTTGATCCAGCCAAGGTAATCTCTTCTTAGAACCCTAGTATCTTGAATTTTGGGGTTTTTGCGTTTTTGGCCGATTCGTTCCGTATCATTGATTAATCCATGATGGGTGTGATTAATCTTAGTAGTATTCTTGTGTTTAACATCATTTAATCCATTGTTCTTCGTCGAATCGAAGTATATTTCTTGATTTCCTTCGAATCGACTTTTTGGGGGATTTGTTCTTGATCTCGTTTTCCATCCGTTTTTGATGGATTGATTGTTGTTAAATGATGTTGTTAAACATATACTATGGATTGTATATCCATATTTAGATTTGGATCTCCGTTTTCGTGTTTTGACGGGACGAATCGTGTTCTTGGCCGTTATGGGGGAAACACTTGAACTTTCGTCATTCGTTCTTTGGATTCAACGGCTCTAAGTCGTGCTATGGAATTCATTTTCATTGTTGTTATTGTCCTTCGTAGTTTATTATCGCGAGTTGGCGTTCAGTGGAGTCGGCGGGTTCGTAGTCGGTTCGTGCGAACCTACTTCGGTCGATTCTCCGCGTTGTTCTTATTCGAGGCAAGTACCTTGCCCATACTTTTCTTGTATTGTGGATATGATAATTAGTGATCGTCTAAATGTGTTTGTTGGTCGTTTGCATTGAACTTTCAAAAGATTCGGGTTAGCCTTGTTAAAGGCTTGTTTTCAAAACGCGTGTGCATTGTGAATGGTGTGTCTTGTGAATGACTATGTGAATCCTATGGATATGTTTGGTGTTGATGACGCACTTGGTATTTGCATGTGGACGTATATTGTTTCATTTCGGCGCATTGTGGTTTGACGTGGTGTTTTGCTAAGTGTTTGATGCCTCTGGGTGAATTGTTTGGATATCTTTGGTGTGATATGTTATTTGCGCATGA
Source organism: Orobanche coerulescens (assembly GCA_033398695.1). Lineage (NCBI taxonomy): Eukaryota > Viridiplantae > Streptophyta > Magnoliopsida > Lamiales > Orobanchaceae > Orobanche > Orobanche coerulescens. The sequence goes on from CM065813.1 coordinate 29,278,928, forward strand.
TTGCTTCGCTCACCTCGGGGGGTCCGACGGGATCACGGAGGGAATTCCAATGGCTTCACCCTAGATTCACGAGTGGTGAATGTATTTTACTCACCTCGGGGGGTCCGACGGGATCACGGAGGGAATTCCAATGGCTTCACCCTAGATTCACGAGTAAAAACTTCACGAGTTGTTGTGTGTGTTGTATTTTGCTTACCTCGGGAGGGTTCGGTGGGGCCACGGAGGGAATTCCAATGGCTTCACCTTGGATTCACGAGTAAAAACTTCACGAGTGCGTGTGTATGTTTTGTGAATGTGTTTGCTCACCTCGGGAGGGTTCGACGGGGCCACGGAGGGAATTCCAATGGCTTCACCCTGGATTCACGAGTAAAACTTCACGTGTGCGTGTGTATTTTATGTCCGTCGAGGACGCGTGACGGGGTTTTTAACCCTGTGTATTGTTGTTGATTTCATTTGTGAAAACAAAACCTTTGGGCTGTGATCCTGTTGATTTTTGGAAATATAAGGATTCGGTAATCCTAAATTGTTTTCTATTAAAACTCTCGATGGCATTTTAAACTGTTTTATAAATTGCTTCCCTTGATTTGTGATCTTTCGGTTTTGGAATGTTTTACCCAAACTCATGCCTCGGGATGTACTTTTCGTTATGTTTGGATCTTTGAGGATTCCTGGTTATTGTTATTCGTGGAATGTGAATTGTATGGCTCGTATTTGCACTTTGTTCTTGCACTAGCAAAACAGTGGAGTTTTGCTAACCCCCGAGTATTCGGGGGGTGGATGTCTGTTTTTGCATTCAGGTTTGGGAGAATAACACAGGGTCGGCATGAAGGATGATGAAAGATGAACGATACTAATCACACGAGGATCCGTATGATGTCATTGGTTTAGTTATAGTTTATTTTCCGCTGCAGTATTCTTTTCCATTGTACGGGAATGTGTTGTATTCGACCCCTGCGTGGGCATGTAATGAGTTTGAGTTGTATGTATTTATTGAGAAACCAAATCGGTCTATTGAGTCATTTTAGCCTTAAAGGCATTGTTGAGATGTTCTATGTTGTTACCAGCCTGGTAGATCCTTGAGGAAAGGTTCTACGATATGTAATATCCCTGAGCGGATTGGGGTGTTACATAAATGGTATCGGAGCTTAGGTTGTGGAAACCTAGGCGGTCGGGTTTAGTGATGTTTATTGAGTTTTGTCTCGTCGGATTTTTCTGACTGAGTCGTGTCGTGACTCGTCATCTGAGTTGGTTGGTCGTGATTAGTATCGTGGGGCGATCATCATCTTTGTGCGACCTGTGGATGTAAGTCTCCCCTCTTTGTATTGTGCCTCGTGTGACACGAGCTATTTGTTTGATTTTGTATTAAGTGATGGAATCTTTATGTAGATTCTCGGTTTCCTGATGCGTTTATGTGACTTATGTTTCGTTTATTTGAGGAGTGTTGTCATTATTTACGTCCTTTTGACTGTGATATTTGACTGTTGTTTCCGGTAATAGACAGGTGTTGTCTTGATTTTGAGTGAGTTGATGCGTGTATTATGATTGTATGTAAGTGAATATTGTTACATGTGAGTTTTTAGGCATTCTAGCCTAATAGATTTTCGAAAACCTTGAGTATCTTAGAAAATAAAATTCGAGACGTACTTTTAAATGGATTGTATTTTCAAGGCGCCTACTAGCGCAACTATCTGTTTCAAAATTCTTCTACCTTGAGGACCAAAATATATTTTTTTTCTTTCCAGTAATTTTGGAAATGCCTTGCTTAGACCTGAGGGTCGAATATTTTTGAAAGTTTTTCACTAAAAGAAAAGTGTCCTCATTTTTGTTCAAACGCAAGACGATTTTCAAAGTCTCGACAATGATGTTTGTTCAACTTTTTGTAAAATGATACTCAAGATCAACTGGTGTTTCCAAACTGTTTTCAAAAGGTGGTTTTCGTTTTTAAAACCCATCATTTCCTGCTTGTGGTCGAAGAAGGTGTGTATGATGTTGGTATGGTTGTTAGGGTGTTAGCCCTCCGAATTGTGATTGAATTGGTGGTGTGAACGTTGAGTCGTTCGCCACGCATATGTTTTGTTAGCCCTTTGTGGGAGGTGTGATGATGATCTTTAATGTTGCCATTTCGTGGTGGCTTCCGTGTTATCGCACCTGTGTGAGCTGTTAAAGCTTGAGTTTGTACGTTTGTGTACATGTGTGATTGTTTCATAATGTTTGTAATTATGTGGTGGTTATTGTTCGGGCCGTTGAGGTCGCCGAACGATACCGTCGTTGCTGTAGTGTTTGTGTGTGTATTACTTTACGATGATAATCATTGTATATGATATGTGTTATGATTCTTTGTTGTGCTGAGTTGGCATATCCGCTATGTTGTTTTGCGACGTTTTGCCCCATTGTATCTAGCATTTGTATTTTCGGTATGCCGAGCTGAGGCGTTTCAACCGTGATGTGCCGGGGCATGCACGTGTTGTTAGGGTTGTATACGTCAAAGCATACTTTATGCTTGTATTACCTAATTTCCCGGTCTTTATCTATGAGAAGATTTAATTCATTTATCACATGTTTTGCATATTTATTCACGCTATGGTTATGCAAATGCAGTCTAAATTACTTTATATTGTAGATAATGTGGTGTGTAGTGTCACACAGAAGATCACATTATCGGTTCCTTATATAGTAATATTTAGTTCACAACCTATATAACATTAGACAGTTATGTGAGAGGTTGTAGTATATGCTTGATATTGGTTGGTCTTGACCATTAGCATATATTAGCGTGTTCGTTATACGTTGAACAGGATCGAGGTGAGATAGATTCTTCTGTACTGACTATAAGAAGAATGTACATCTCATATAATTGTTATTTCTTAATTCTAGTGATTAATATTTAATTATATATATTTAATATTTATTGCTTTGATTTATCATGGGTGAGAGCCACAATGATTGACTCAATATGCTCGATATTTTAGGCAATATTATTATTTATATGATAATTAATATTATAGCTAGAAATCATGTCCCGACCAGTCGGGTTGATCATGTCCCTTGAGGCACTCGAAAGGATTATTATATTAAACCCTGCAGGTGGAATTAATTTTCCGATATAATAATAAAGATCGAGTGGTATACTCATGTATAACACATTAATTAATTAAAAGCTGTCAGTAGCTTAAATTAATTAATGGACATGGAATATCTTAAACACGGGAAATAATTAATTCAAAAAGGAGCCCAATTTCGTAATTTGGGATTTTGGTAGGAAGTGCAATATTAACTTATTAGTGGACTAAGTTGATATTAATAGAGTCTTAATATTAGGAAGAGTCCTAATATGGGAAGAAGATATCTATTAAGAGTCCTTACCATATCCTCCTTAAAGTCCCTAGAGTAGCCCAAAACACCTATAAATAGGATATTTGGGATGGCCGATTTTCTACCATTATTATTGCCCAAAAAATCGATTTTTTTGTGTGTGTTTTAATTGTGGATCTTGACTTGTGTCTTGGATTCCACAATTTGGTTAACATAATATTTTTCTAAAATACTCAAAATATTCAAGAAAAATAGAGAGAACAAAAAAATCGTAAGATTCTTGAGAAGAAAGGTTCGGCCGATCCACATAGTGCTCCAAGCAGTCCGGTAGATTGTTGCCCACACGACATCCGGACGTAGACGGGATATACTCTAGAAGATCTTGAGGTAGAAATACAAGAAGATCGGAGAGGAACACGAAGAGGACATAAATCGACCATAAGGGATTTCTACCACTTCGCGTCAAAGGTAAAAATTACCGACTCCCATGCGTAAATATGTCTATTTAATTGTTTATTAATCTGTTTAGTTAATTAGTTGACAAGCCTAAATATATCCGGTTTTTCTGTTGGTTAGTTTATAAAACCGTTTATTAAATTATCACCACCAACTTGCTTCCGCTGCGTTTTATATTCCAACAATTGGTATCGGAGCCGGTCTTTAGGTTCTGTTCAATTTAATTAATTTGGTGATTAATATGCTAGCAATTAAATATTCGTATAGTATGATTTTTTGGAATATTTTGCTAGAATTTGTCTTGCAGGAAAATATGATCCAATTATCATGGCTATGTGATGTTTTTATTTATTTACGCGTTTTGGTAATTTGGCCCGTTTTTGTGGCATGTATACGTTTTTCCCGTGAGAAAATCCACGGGTAGAATAGGATTTATTTTTTCTTGTAATTTGATATAAATTCGATGTATTTTATTTTGAATAAAATTGTAATCGAGTTGGAACACTCAAAGTACGAAAGAAAAAGAAGTCCAGTGCGAAGAGGAGTCCCGATCAGACGAACCGACCGAGACCGCGTAATGCCGACGGGACTCGCCAAGAAGTTAGCCTCGGCCGTGACCAGCAGAGCGGCTCGGCAGTGGCACCCGGCAATGGGCAATGGTCGGGCGATTCGGGCAAACGGCAATGGTCGGGCGATCGGGTAGCGGGCAGCAGGTCAAGTCGTCCGGTTCGGGTCGTTCAATTCGTTTTTCCGCGAGATGCTTGAAGCAGTGGGAGAAAATGAGCCGAAGATTTTCTCGTTATTCAAAACGAGGAATAAAAAGTCATGATAATTGGATATAATTGTCCAATTTTATTATTTGTTGGTTTTTATTGTTTTGATGTATGGCATGTATGGATGAATGCGTGATATGTTTCCTTGCATGTTAGGACGAGATAATTAAAAACCTTAATTTTTCAAAATAACTAAGTGATTTTAAATTGATTTTTCAAAATCAAATTGGCCTCCATAATTGGTTTAAATTGTGAAATAATTAGCATGCTCCCCATCGGAGTCTATGTTAATTAAATACATGGCCAAGAGGAACCAACTATTAATTTTACTTGTCAAAATGTGTCTTGGCTAGATAGTAAAATTAAAGACGTTAAAATCTACTTGAAAAAGTATATGTAAACGTCCACACTATCGTGGCTTGCATGTGTGGTTTTTCAAGGTGTCGGTTGATTGCATATATATTGTTTTAAGGTCTTTTCAATATATTTTGCGTCGAATTATGTGATGAATGGTGTTTTAATTTTATTCTCAGATGTCTTTCAATCCACTAGCTGTTATTCTCAAAGAAAACAAACTTGATGGCACTAACTTTGCCGACTGGAAAAGAAATCTTGATATTGTCTTGACTGCCGAGGGGCATAAATTTGTTTTAACTGAGGAGAGTCCTTTGGAACCAGAACCGGATGCCACTCCTGAAGAGTTGGCTGAATTCCGGAAATGGAAAAAGTCTGATGAGATGGCTCGCTGTTAAATTTGGCTTCATTGACAAATGTATTGCAGCATCAGCATCAGACGATGGGCTCGGCCGCGGAAATGATGAAAAATCTCACTGAGATGTTTGGTCATCAGAACCGGGCGGCTAGGAAAAATGCGATGAGGGTTTTGATGACAACCCAAATGTGCAAGGGACCCCGAAGAGGATCACGTTCTTAAAATGATGTCTCATTTGAACGAATCGAGCATACTGGGGCCACTATCGATGCGGAGTCGCAGTCGATATTATCTTGGGCGCTTACCAAGAAGCTTTGAGCGATCCGCCTCAACTACAATATGATTCGTAGGACTTACACATTGGCGGAACTTCCGACGTAACTTCAATCTGCCAAGGTCTCTTCAAACAAGGTTATCATCAAATTCTTGCAAGAATCGAGTCGCTTCTTCAAAACCCAAATGGGGAAAGAAGAAAAAGCAGTGGCTGAAGCAAGTGGCAACCTTCAAAGCTAAGGGCAAGGCTCCTCCAAAAGCTCCTCACTGAAGCGAACAAAAGCCGAAGGGCAAGTGCTTCAATCTGTCATGCGAAAGGACATTTCAAGAGTGACTGCCCTAAGAAAGGTACGTCTCAAGCACTAGAAGACAAAACATGTTTGGCTGACTGTTCCATGACTTCGTGGATAGTGGATTCGGGCTCCACTGATCATGTATGTTATGACTCTCAGGGGTTCCAAGTAACCAAGGTACTTAGTGCGGATGAGATTACAATAAGTCAGGCGACTATTCTAGTGAAGGTCATTGCAGTGGGAGTCGTGCGGCTAAAAGTTGATGATAGGATTTTAGTTCTTAATAATGTATTATTGGTACCCGATTTTAGAATGAATTTGATTTCAGTTTCTAAATTGCGTCGTGATGGATATTCAGTTTCTTTTGAAGATAATGCAGTTATTAAAAGAAACGGTGAATATGTTTGCACGAGTACTTATAATGAAGGACTTTATATCATTAATGCTGCACCATCTCCCTTGCATACTTATAAATCACTTAATTCTTTGACTAATCCTAATAAAAGAAAAGAGCCTTCGAGCATAAATCCAACATATTTGTGGCATTTACGATTGGGTCATATTAACCTTAGAAGGATTCAAAGATTGGTGAGCGATGGCCCATTGGATTCGCTCCAAGTTGAGTCATTTCCAACCTGCGAATCCTGTCTAGAAGGTAAAATGACTAAAAGGGCTTTTCAAAGCAAAGGAAATCGTGCACAAAAGGTGTTGAAATTGGTTCATACCGATGTATGTGGTCCAATGAACATCCAGGCTAAGGTGGTTTCGAATGCTTCATCACATTTATAGATGATTATTCGAGATATGGATACATCTATTTGATGCGACGTAAGTCTGAATCTTTTGATAGGTTCAAAGAATTCAAGGCTGAAACGGAGAAGCGTCATGGGCAGAGTATCAAGTCACTACGATCTGATCGTGGTGGCGAATACCTTAGTGGAGAGTTTTTGGATTTCTTGGCACATGAGGGGATTACTTCCCAGCTCACAATGCCTAGTACACCACAACAAAATGGTGTTGCTGAACGAAGGAATCGTACTTTATTAGAGATGGTTAGGTCAATGATGAGTTATACTGATTTGCCTATTTCGTTTTGGGGATACGCCTTAGAAACAGCGGCGTACATTCTGAACTTGGTGCCTTCGAAATCAGTTCCAAAAACACCTACAGAACTGTGGAATGGGCGCAAGCCCAATATAGGACATGTTCGGATTTGGGGTTCTCCAGCACACGTGATGAATAAGGAAGCTGATAAGTTGGCATCTCATACAGAAGTACGAGTGCTAGTAGGATATCCTAAGGGAACAAAGGGTGGCTTATTCTATAGTCCTAAAGACCAGAAGGTCATTGTTAGCACCAATGCCCGATTTTTAGAAGAGGACTATGTGATAAGCCACAAGCCTAGGAGTGAAGTCATTCTAGAAGAACTTAGGGGCGAGATTTCGACAATACCAATTGTGCAAACACCTAGTGTACTACACATCGACACTATTGTGGATACACAAACTAAGGACACACCTCGTCGTAGTGGGAGGGTTGTTCGTCAACCTGAATGTTTCATCGGCGTGGGAGCGTCTTCGGACCACTCCCCGGACCAGGATGAAACGGATCCATGTACGTACAAACAGGCAGTTCAAGACAAGGATGCTGAATCCTGGAAAACAGCAATGGAATCCGAAATGGGATCTATGGATTCTAACCAAGTGTGGGAGCTAGTAGAACTACCCAATGGGGTAAAACCCATTGGAAGTAAGTGGGTATACAAGCGTAAGAGAGGATCGAAAGGGAAGGTTGAAACCTACAAAGCAAGGCTTGTTGCGAAAGGTTACACTCAGAAGGAGGGCATCGACTATGATGAGACCTTTTCGCCAGTAGCCATGCTTAAATCAATCCGGATTCTCTTAGCTATAGCTGCGCATTTAGATATGGAGATTTGACAGATGGATGTCAAGACTGCATGCTTGAACGGGAGTCTTGATAAGGAAATCTATTATGCGCCAACCTGAGGGATTCATTGCTTAAGAGAGCCATTTATGGTCTTAAGCAAGCATCAAGGTCTTGGAACATGCGATTTGATGAAGTCATTCAATTGTATGGTTTTGAACAGTGTCCTAGTGAGGTTTATGTATACAAAAAGTGCGATGGAAACGTGCTGGTGTTTCTTGTACTATACGTGGATGATATACTTCTAATTGGAAACAATGTGAAGGTATTATCAGATGTAAGGGTATGGCTGTCTGAGCAGTTCGATATGAAGGATTTGGGAGAAGATGGGCACATCCTTGGTATTAAGATCTTTCGAGATCGCAAGAAAAGGATGTTGTTCTTATCTCAGGCATCCTATATCGATACGGTGTTAAAGCGGTTTAGCATGGAGAATTCCAAGAAAGGTTTCTTACCTTACAGACATGGAATTCAACTATCTAAGGCTATGTGTCCTAAGACACAGAAGGAGACAGATGACATGAAGCTGGTCCCTTATGCTTCGGCAGTGGGAAGCCTCATGTATGCTATGCTTTGCACTAGGCCTGATATCTGTCATGTTGTAGGCATGGTGGCGAGATATCAGTCGAACCCAGGACCGGGACATTGGATTGCTGTCAAGCATATACTCAAGTACATGAGAAGGACTAGGCAGCATATGCTTGTATATCAATCAGATACGCTTTGTCCTTTAGGTTACACTAACTCAGATTTTAGTGCGGACAAAGAAAAGTCGAAATCAACTTTCGGACATGTTTTCACTTTGGGAGGTGGAGCCATCAGTTGGAGAAGTGTGAAGCAGAAATGCATAGAGGACTCTACCATGGAAGCCGAATATGTAGCAGCCTCAGAGTCAGCTAAAGAGGCGGTATGGCTCAAGTACTTCCTAAAGGATTTGGGTGTGATTCCTAATTTGCCCAGGAGTATTACACTGTATTGTGATAATACCGGTGCTGTTGCAAATTCGAAGGAACCACGGGACCACAAAGCAAGCAAACATATCAAGCGCAAATATCATATTATTCCATATTTTGTGAAGAGAAGGAAGATCATTGTCTCCAAGATAGCATCTGAAGACAACATAGCTGATCCTTTCACGAAAGGGTTGCCCTCAAAGTCATTTGAAGGGCATTTGGAAGGAATGAGGTTGAGATGTATGGCAGCATTGCTTTGAGTATAAGTGGGAGATAGATAGACATAGTCTAGATAGTATACTTCAAAAGCATGCTTTGAGTATAAGTGGGAGATTGTTAGGGTTGTATACGTCAAAGCATACTTTATGCTTGTATTACCTAATTTCCCGGTCTTTATCTATGAGAATATTTAATTCATTTATCAAATGTTTTGCATATTTATTCACGCTATGGGTATGCAAATGCAGTCTAAATTACTTTATATTGTAGATAATGTGGTGTGTAGTGTCACACAGAAGATCACATTATCAGTTCCTTATATAGTAATATTTAGTTCACAACCTATATAACATTAGACAGTTATGTGAGAGGTTGTAGTATATGCTTGATATTGGTTGGTCTTGACCATTAGCATATATTAGCGTATTCGTTATACATTGAACAGGATCGAGGTGAGATAGATTCTTCTGTACTGACTATAAGAAGAACGTACATCTTGGATAATTATTATTTCTTAATTCTAGTGATTAATATTTAATTATATATATTTAATATTTATTGCTTTGATTTATCATGGGTGAGAGCCACAATGATTGACTCAATATGCTCGATATTTTGGGCATTATTATTATTTATATGATAATTAATATTATAGCTAGAAATCGTGTCCCGACCAGTCGGGTTGATCATGTCCCTTGAGGCACTCGAAAGGATTATTATATTAAACCTTGCAGGTGGAATTAATTTCCCGATATAATAATAAAGGTCGAGTGGTATACTCATGTATAACACATTAATTAATTAAAAGCTGTCAGTAGCTTAAATTAATTAATGGACATGGAATATCTTAAACACGGGAAATAATTAATTCAAAAAGGAGCCCAATTTCGTAATTCGGGATTTTGGTAGGTTTAGTGGACTAAGTTGATATTAATAGAGTCTTAATATTAGGAAGAGTCCTAATATGAGAAGAAGATATCTATTAAGAGTCCTTACCATATCCTCCTTAAGGTCCTTAGAGTAGCCCAAAACACCTATAAATAGGATACTTGGGATGGCCGATTTTCTACCATTATTATTGCCCAAGAAATCGATTTTTTTGTGTGTGTTTTAATTGTGGATCTTGACTTGTGTCTTGGATTCCACAATTTGGTTAACACAATATTTTTCTAAAATACTCAAAATATTCAAGAAAAATAGAGTGAACAAAAAAATCGTAAGATTCTTGAGAATAAAGGTTCGGCCGATCCACATAGTGCTCCAAGCAGTCCGGTAGATTGTTGCCCACACGACATCCGGACGTAGGCGGGATATACTCTAGAAGATCTTGAGGTAGAAATACAAGAAGATCGGAGAGGAACACAAAGAGGACATAAATCGACCAAAAGGGATTTTCTACCACTTCGCGTCAAAGGTAAAAATTACCGACTCCCATGCGTAAATATGTCTATTTAATTGTTTATTAATCTGTTTAGTTAATTAGATGACAAGCCTAAATAGATCCGGTTTTTCTGTTTGTTATTTTATAAAACCGTTTATTAAATTTTTCTGTGTGTGTATTACTTTACGATGATAATCGTTGTATATGATATGTGTTATGATTCTTTGTTGTGCTGAGTTGGCATCTCCGCTATGTTGTTTTGTGACGTTATGCCCCATTGTATCTAGCATTTGTATTTTCGGTATGCCGAGCCGAGGCGTTTCAACTGTGATGTGCCGGGGCATGCACGTGTAAATTGTCCTTCTCGTTAGTAACGCGTTTCAAGTGCGGACTCGAAGGACACCGAATTCAGTTTTGCGAATTGGCTACCGAGACTTTCGGAGTTCGCGCTTCAGCACAGTTATCAGAATCGGCTTTGAGAGGCCTTTGAAGGATGTTTCTGTCGGTTGCTTGTTGTGTTGTCACCTTGATTTCGTTATTGTGAGTTTCGGGGACGACACTTGTTTTAGAAGAGGTCGAATATAATACCCGTATTATTTTTGGCTTCTGCATTTTCTCTTTCTCAATTCTATCGACTCGCTCGTGTTCGTTGATACTTTCTGAACTTGTTCTATATTTCGGTTTCATCGTTCGGACGAGCCGTGATCTTGTTTTGAGTCGATCTGGTTATCGCTGTGACTTTTCCGAGTTCGGTTCGATTCTTGTGAACCTTGTAGTTGTTGTTTGAATTTTATTGTTTTTCGTGATTCGAACATGATTGTTCGGTTTTTGTTGTCTCGATCGTTGTGGTTCGATCGTTTGATTGTTCGATTTTTGTTGATCTCTTCTCGTGATTGTTGAACGTTCAGACTCCTTCGTAATTCCCTTAAGTTCGGGAAATTAGTCTCGTTTCGATCTTCCAACCCTTGGGCGGTGGAATTCCATAATTGTTCAGCGTTTGGCTCGCGATTTGATTGATGAACCGTTGGGTTGGTCAATCGTATTGATTTTCGTTCATTGTGTTTTGTGATTGCTAGGATAATCGACTTGATTGTACTATCTGTTTGATGACGCTTGTCACTTGTTGATTTTATTATGTCTCTACCGGTGGCGTTGTGTTAGTCGTCGCGGAGCGTGTTTTCACGTCGTATATTCCTTTGCGTTGCTTGTAACGTTTCGCCGATGGGCGTAAGTTACGCATTTCTTGTGTATCTCGTTTTGTTTTCCTGGCGGGATATTGCTTCTCCCTACTTGTTTTAAGTTTCGGGACGATACTTCTTTTAAGGAGGGTAGTGTGTAATACCCGTAATTTCGATTTCCGGTAATTTCTTTTTTTCGACGAAAGTCCGTTTTGACGACTCACTCATGACCGTTTCGTCATTTCGAGAATGATTAATTCTGCACTTTTTGTCATCCGAGTTCGTTTCGATATCGTTTTATGGAGTTCCGTGTTTTTGGAGCGGTTTTTCCGCACTTGAGTTCGATTCTTGCGAATCTCGTCTGAAACTATTGTTTCGAGTTTCTCGTAAGTTCATTTAATGTTATTATTCATGTTGCGAGCTTCGGCTTGGTGTTTCGATCGTGTATCGTGTATTTCGGACGTTTTTGGCCATTTTTGTAATTTCCCAAAGTTTGGGGTAATTACTTTCCGTTGTCGAATTTCGAGCCTTCGGGTGGTCGGAATCGTGTGTTCTCTTAGTGCTCTAATTTGTCTTTGCGAGTACTTCGTAACCGTATCTTCGATTCATATTTAGGTTTGGGTTTCGGGGTCGTTCGGGCCGTCGGAGTTGGCCCCGGTCGAGTCATGGCCGGGCAATCTGGGCCCAGGCCGAGTTACGGCCGGTAGTGCTCGGCAGTTACGTACGTAAGGCCGGTTACGTACGTAAGCCTTGGCCAGTTACGTACGTAACACTGTCGGAATTTTTGGGCAGTGACTCGGCCATGGCCGGTTACGTACGTAAGCCCTTGGCCGGTTACGTACGTAACCCTGCCGGCAGGCAGCCTATTTAAGGCCCTGCAGTCGGGTTTTTCACCATTTTTCTCATTCCTTTCCCTCTCTTCCGCGACTGGAGGTGTGGTTACCATGGAGCCATGTTGTTTATCAACAAATCCACGAAGTTCTTGAGTTCATATCATTGATTGATCATCTTATATTATCATTTGATCCAGCGAATCAAGGTAATCTTTTCTTAGAACCCTAGTTTCTTGAATTTTGGGGTTTTTGCATTTTTGGCCGATTCGTTTCGTATCGTTGATTAATCCATGATGGGTATGATTAATCTTAGTAGTATTCTTATGTTTAACATCATTTAATCTATTGTTTTTCGTCGAATCGAAGTATATTTCTTGATTTCCTTCGAATCGACATTTTTGGGGGATTTGTTCTTGATCTCGTTTTCCATCCGTTTTTGATGGATCGATTGTTGTTAAATGATGTTGTTAAACATATCCTATGGATTGTATATCCATATTTCGATTTGGATTTCCGTTTTCGTGTTTTGACGGGACAAATCGTGTTCTTGGCCGTTTTGTCAGAAGACAAAAAATTGTTGGACTGCTGAGAGACAGCAGAGCTTCGATAAACTGAAGAGACGTTTGACCTCAATGCCGATTTTAACTTTACCACAGGGCAGTGAAGGATTTGCAGTTTATAGTGACGCTTCAGGACAAGGGCTTGGCTATGTGCTTATGCAGCATGATAAAACGATAGCCTTTGCATCACGACAGTTGAAGCCGTATGAGATGAACTATCATACTCATGATTTGGAATTAGCCGCAATTGTTTTCGCACTTAAGATTTGGCGACATTATTTGTATGTCTCTTCGTGTCGGATTTATACCAATCAGAAGAGTTTGAAGTACATTTTCAGTCAGAAAGAGTTGAATATGAGGCAGCGATGTTGGTTGGAATTGATTAAGGATTATGATTTGGAAATTCTTTACCATCTGGGGAAGGCCAATGTCGTCGCGGATGCTTTGAGCCGCAAATCGGCATCACTTCAGATGCTTGAGGTTCTTACACCCCAGACGAAGATTCGTCAGGATTTGATCGAGCAAGGTATTGAAGTTTGGCTTCAAAGAGCGCAAGGACAGTTGTGTACCCTCGAAATTACTTCGTCCTTGGTTGACGACATCAAAGGGAAAAGTGGAGTGACCCAATGATTTCCCAACTGAAGGAAGATGTAATTAAGGGAAAAGCCCCTGGTTTTATGGTCCATGAGGACAGCATTTTGAGATTTCAGGGCAGGCTGTGTGTCCCGAATAATCTGGAGTTGAGGCAGAGAATTCTTCGAGAAGCCCATGCTACGCCTTACTCAATCCATCCAGGAACGAGTAAGATGTACAAAGACTTGAAGCGCAATTTTTGGTGGAATAATATGAAGAAAGACGTCACCGAGTTCGTATTGTGATGTTTAACGTGTCAACAAGTCAAGATCGAGCATCAACGACCGACGGGATTGTTGAAGCCGCTTCCCATTCCCGAGTGGAAGTGGGAAGATATCTCCATGGATTTTATCACGGGAATGCCGAGGTCTAGAGCCGGAATGAATATGATTTGGGTAATCGTTGATTGATTAACCAAGTCTGCACACTTTCTTGATATTAAGGATACTTGGGGACTGGAGATATTGGCACGAACCTTTATAGCTGAGTTGTGAGATTGCATGGTGCCCCTAAAACTATTGTTTCCGATCGAGATGGTCGTTTCATATCGCATTTTTGGCAAGCCGTCCATCAGGCTTTGGGCACCAAGTTGAGATTGAGCACGTCTGTTCATCCTCAGTCAGACGGTCAGTGTTGGGAAAAACAATGTTGTTTTGATAATTACCAAACAACAAAGTTTCATACAGCAAGCTAGCATACAACAAGATGATAAATGCCCAGCATACAGCAAGCCGCCGTATCGAAAGTCGATCAAAGTTGTTGGCTCTGTATCGAAGATCTTTTCATAGCGCCAGCATACAACGAGCTCTCGCGTTGCCATCATATAGCAACAGAATCCAAAAAAAAAAAAAACGCCAAGTATGGAAGCTGTCCCTCCATACATCAAACATTCGATACAACGACTACTCCTTTATAGCCTACAGCACAAATGGATACAATATTCAAGCTATAAAGTATTGAGCTTCAATACCTGTCGAATCAAGACTGAAGACCGTTTGGAAGGGAATCTGGGTTATTCGCTAAAGTCAAGTCCCATTGAAAAGAAGTATTTAAATACTGAAGGGATAAAGTATTTAAATATCAGAAAGAGATCTTCAATCAAGGAGCAAAAACCGGATCTTGTCCATCAACACGTAGGAACAGTCTATTGGCTCAATGGATCTATTCCCAACGGATATATTCAGAAGCTATTTATACCCCCAGAGTTTGAAGATTAGAATATAACAAAAACACATACAATCTTACAAGCGATATTCAAAACGATCAAAAGACTGAATATTCATTATCATCAGACCAAGCTTACAAGAGCAAGTATATTTCTTCCTAGCATCAATCCATATCTGAAGAAGAAGAAATATACTCAGTCATCAAGAACAGCCATCATCAGCTCAAGAACTTCATATTCAAGCCGCTGTTCTTACCTGGTTACCTTACTTTTACCTTTGAGTAAAAACCTAGCATATCAACAGCACCAACAGCCGTTCAGAAAGAAGGCTGTATCCAAATATCAAGGACCCGCACGACAGTACTTTCAGTACAACTGTAACACCCCCAGAATACATCCGGAAATGTTACATGCCGTAGGCCCTTCTCACAAGGATCTACCAGGCTAAACTCCACTAGACTACTCAATGATTGACCGACCGGGGTCAATCTAAATACAACGCAGACCGACAAGGTCATTAAACAATTCACAAACTAATGAATTTTACATCTCAATGACAAAAATAAACTTTCACACAAAAAGGGATGACAACTCCATTTAATAAATGAAAACCTACACCCGTGCAAGGGTGAATACTCAACCAAATGGAAAATACCGACCCAGATGGAATAAAAGAACAAGACTCTGACTCTTGTGTGATTATCATCGTCGTCTTCCATCTCCTTCTAAGCCAATCCCGTGACTGCTCCCGAGCTGCCAAAACCTGAGCGCATAACAGGCACCCACCCCCCGAAAACTCGGGGGTTAGCAAACTGGAATTTTCTAGTGCAAGTACATAATATACAAGATATACGAACAATAACAACACAAAACTCGACCGTTGTGAAGCCTTAACACAAACCATACATTCCCATAGTCAACACAGAGTAGCACTCGCATACACAAGGTGAAAGATAATCATATAGTCATATTCTCTTTACGGAACATAACACCAATGAAACTTTAAACGAGCCCAAGGAGTCAGAAAAATCCCTTTTGTAAAAGGAAAAGTATTTTGATAAGATAGTTTGCAAACATTATTATTGACTTGGGCCGTCTTGGGGTTTTGAAAATCGAATGGGAACACTTTTGGAAAATAATTTCAAAAGCTCTCGGGTCCTTGACCCAACATATGAAAAACAATTACACGAAAGCCATGTCACGTTATTCGGGGTCTTCGACCCAATTTATAGATCACTGTCACAAACGAAATCATTACAACATCTCACAGGGTTCTCAACCCAATCCAAATAACATCATCACGAGATCAATCATCTCAACATTTCACAGGGTCCTCGACCCAATACACAGAATGGCACCACAATACAATCAAAGGCACAATCTCTCATTCGACATATCCTGCTCAAGACCCCCGATTAATTAACCCTCGGAGATTTCGTCAAACCTCCTTGGTTAATTAACCCTGATACCAACGCTTTAAAAACAAGTTGAACAAACTTTCAAAAAAAACACGAATCGCGGTCTATAACAAGACAAACATTTAAAAGTGAGTTGAAAGAATCTGAGATACGAACATCGTTCGGTAATAGGGTCTTAGCTATCACTCAAATACCCATAACCAATAAGCCTGCCATGTAACACCCCCCAAGTTATTCAGGGAATATCACAGCGCTGTAAGCCCCATTGTGGGACCCACAAGGCTAAACATACGCGGAACTATAAATTTTGACCGAGAAGGTCTACATACAATGGAATGAATAACAATACAAAGGGTATTCAAAACATAACCAATGTATCCAAAGACATCACAATACAAATCAATACCTTGGCAGACACAAGCCGGAACATCAAGGAAAATGGAAAACAATACTCGAGTATTCAATAACCATTCCAGTACAACAACACTGAATGGAAAACTCAAAACATAACCGAAGGAAAGACACAGTATCACACTTGCCCACCATCTTCATGTCGACCCGATACCTGCCTGTCCGCTCTCCTGGGACCTGAAATACATAAAAAGTATTTCCCCCATAAGGGGTTAGCCGTCGAATAGCTAGTGCAAGTATATCAAGTATGAAACACAATACTCCTCGACAATAAAGTAAATGTAACCGTCAATTCATCAATTCAAGACTAGTATTCTGGAATAACTAAATCTCATAGCATCACATCAATACATATATGAATACCGTGGAACCGCACCAGAGGCTACGAAACCCTCAGAGGACTCGTCGGTCCATCCCAGAGTGGTTCGTTCATATCATCCGTATAATCGCACCAAGAGGCTACGAAACCCTCAGGGGACCCGTCGGCCCGCCCCAGAGTGGATATAAATAATCATGCCATTAATATATCTTACTTTGAAAGTCGAGAACGTACAATCATAAATATATACTTGCCTTTGAGACATCGAGAAATCGAACGGAAAAAGGGTATGAGTTCGGTAGGTCCGAGAACGCGCTTCCGGCACCTAAACGATTCGCAAGGAATATGATAATCAATTATCCATACTCAAATTACACGAAGAAACTCCCGAAACCCGTCTACGATTCATGAAAATACACGGATAAATAACTAGAGGTTGGAAAATCGTCCAAACCCTCACAAGTCCGAAAATGGCACAATCCCATCCGTAAAATCGTAGGAAAAACATGCATACGGGATAGATACATCATAATCTCAAGGTCCTCAAGCTTCAAAACGGATAAATCGGACGAATCTACGAAAAACCCCAAAATTCCCAAAAATAGGGTTCTAAGGATTTTTACCTTGATTCGGACGTTAGGATAGATTAGATGTTGTGAAATCCTTGTTCTCCAATCAAATATGTTGTTGTTAGAAGAAAGATCGCTTCCAATCGCCCAAAATCGTCTCTCCCGAGCTGCTCCCGTCGGAAAAGAGTGAAGAGGATGAAAAATGACGAAATGGAGGTCAACTGTCCAATATATATCCGCCCAGTCTAGCGCACGCTACGCATCCTTCATTAGCGTGTGCTAGCAAAGTCACCGGGTAGTCCAGTGGCTTCTTCCGGCCCCGTTAGCGTGCGCTAATCGCCCATCTCTAGCGTGCGCTAGCCAAAAAGTGGCGTCCAGTACTGGAGTCCAGAACCTACTGTCCTCTGCCCTGCTCAAGCCTTAGCGTGCGCTACCGCAATGGCTTAGCATGCGTTATGCAACAGCTATAGCGTGCGCTAGCCGAAGCCTAGCGTACGCTACCTGATAGTCCAGAAAACCTGGCAACCTCACTGCCTCTGCCGACCAGCCCATTAGTGTGCGCCACGGATGGATGTTAGCATGCGCTACTAACCACGAATAGCGCGCGCTAACGAACTCCTAGCGCGCGTTAATCCGCCAGTCCAGAGAGCAGTCCGAGTTACTGGTTCTGACCCGACTGGTCCCTTAGCGCGCGCTACGGCTCAAAGCTAGCGTGCACTAATCAAGCAGAATTAACGTGCGTTAGCCTAGGCCTAGCGTGCACTATTTCTCTGGCCCAGAACACTTCCGCAAGGTCTAAACAACACGATCGAGACCCAAACAAGATACGAAACTTAATAACAATATCAACAACATCTCCAAGCGTTTACAGAGCGACAAAATAAGGAGAACGGCAAAGTCAAACAGTCAATAAAAAGTATGGGTATTACATTCTCCCCCTCTAAAAAGAAGTTTCGTCCCGAAACTTAAGAAATAAAAAGTTCGGGGTATTCCACCCGCATTTTCTCTTCCGTCTCCCAAGTCGCCTCCTCGACTCCATGTCTCGACCATTGCACTTTAACCAGTGGAATGGTCTTATGCCGAAGTTGTTTCTCGCGACGCTCAATGATCTTCACGGGTTTCTCCGGAAAGGTAATATCCTCGGCTACGTCAATCTCACTGTAGTCGATAACGTGGCTCGGATCCGGCACGTACTTTCTCAGCTGAGACACATGAAAGACACTATGGACGTGACTCAAAGCTGGAGGCAACGCCAAGCGATAAGCTAAATCTCCAACTCTGTCCAAAATCTCGAAAGGTCCGATATACATCGGACTAAGTTTCCCCTTTTTCCCGAAGCGGAAAACTCCTCTGGTCGGCGACACCTTGAGCAAGACATAATCCCCCACTTCAAACTCCAAGGGTCGACGACGAGTATCAGCATAAGATTTCTGACGACTCTGGGCAGTCAGCAATCGGTCCCGGATAATAGAAATCTTTTCCTTAGTCTCCATCAACATATTCGGTTCCGTTCCAATTAGCTCGGAAGCCTCGTCCCAACACTGCTTCCCTTTGATGTCATCAGCCAAGGATGAAGTAATTTCGAGAGTACACAACTGTCCCTGTACTCGTTGAAGCCAAACTTCTATCCCTTGCTCAATTAAATCATGACGAATTTTCATCTGAGATGTAAGAACCTCGAGCATTTGAAGAGATGCCGATTTGCGGCTCAAAGCATCCGCGACGACATAAGCTTTTCCGGGGTGGTAAAGAATTTCCAAATCATAATCCTTTATCAACTCTAACCAACATATCTGTCTCATATTCAGCTCCTTCTGACTGAAAATATACTTCAGGCTCTTGTGATCGGTATAAATCCGACACGGTGAACCATACAAATAATGCCGCCAAATCTTGAGTGCGAAGACAATTGCGGCCAACTCTAAATCGTGAGTAGGATAATTCATCTCATAAGGATTTAATTGTCGTGACGCAAAAGCTATCGTCTTATCATGCTGCATAAGTACACAGCTCAGACCTTGACCCGAAGCGTCACTATAAACTGCAAAGCCCTCACTACCATGTGGTAAAGTTAAAATCGGCGCTGAAGTCAAACGTCTCTTCAGTTCATCGAAGCTCTATTGTCTCTCATCCGTCCAAACAAACTTTTCGGTCTTCTGGAGTAATTTCGTAAGCGGCCGAGCGAGTTTCGAGAACCCCTCGACAAACCGACGGTAATACCCAGCAAGGCTCAAAAAGCTACGGACTTCCTTAACATTTTTAGGCGGTGCCCAATCTAGCACTGCCTCAATCTTCTGCGGGTCTACACGAACCCCTTCGACCGAAATCACATGGCCGAGAAACATAACTTCTTCCAACCAAAACTCACATTTCGAGAATTTTGCATAGAGGTGCTCGGTTCTCAAAATGTCTAATATCAAACGCAAGTGTCGGGCATGTTCCTCCTTATCTCGAGAATAGATCAAGATGTCGTCAATAAAGACGACTACACACCTGTCGAGGTACTCGATGAATATCTTATTTATTAACTGCATGAATACTGCCGGTGCATTAGTCAACCCAAAAGGCATAACTACAAATTCATAATGCCCATATATCGTCAGAAATGCCGTCTTCGGAACGTCGGACTCCCTCACCCTGAGTTGATAATACCCGGATCTTAAATCAATCTTCGAGAAAACTGCAGTTCCTTGCAATTGATCAAATAAATCGTCTATACGAGGCAAAGGATACTTGTTCTTGATGGTTACTTTGTTCAGCTCACGGTAGTCGATGCACAAACGTAGTGAACCATCCTTCTTCCTCACAAAAAAAAACAGGCGCCCCCCAAGGCGAAGCGCTCGGTCTGATGTACCCTTTTTCCAGAAGTTCTCCCAACTGATTTTTCAATTCTTGCATCTCGGAAGGTGCCATCCGGTAAGGTGCTTTAGAAATCGGAGCCGCATCTGGCTCTAAGTCCACGGTAAATTCTATCTCCCGATCTGGCGGTAATCCCGGGAGGTCATCCGGAAAAACATCGGGATACTCATTAACAACCGGAATCGAAGAGAAATCGACTTCGTTTCCTTCCGTTTTCAAGGCATAACACCAATAGCCCGTACAACCTTTATTCAAAAGTTTTACGGCCTTCATGGCACTGATAAGTAACTTGGATAAGCCCGACTTACGTCCCAAAAATGAGTACTCAGATCCATCTTTAGTCATCATGGTGATCACCTTGGTACGGTAATTCATAATCGCTTGGTGACTATCAAGCCAATCCTCGCCGAGGATCACGTCCTCGCCTTCCATATCAACTACAATCAGATTCGATAACCATTCCATACCGGATATAATCACCGGAAAATCTCTAATCTCCCGGTTCCCCACAATTCTATCCCCGCTAGGCAGTTTCACGATGAAGGGATCGCAAGCAGTCATACAAGTTATATTCAAACGGCGTACACACTCCAAAGAAATAAAAGAATGTGTAGCACCCGTATCAAAAAGTACACGGACTGGATGAGATAAAATATGAATGGTACCTGAAGCCACCGCCGCGTCGGGTTCGTCTGTTCGACGCATCTCATAAACCCGTGGTTGTACCGAACCGACGCTAGAGTTTCCCCCTCCAGCATTCTGACCCCGTCCCCGGCCCCTGCCGAAATTCTGCTGAGGTTGACCAAAAGATTGTCGCTGATTTATACCTTGGTCAAGTGGTGCTGGGGCAGAAGCCCGAGTATCCAAAGTCTGATTCGGCTCGGAATAATAAGCCGCTCTATGTCCCAACTATCCGCACGTGTGACACTTCAATGGTGGAAAGTTGCATTCCAAATTAACGTGGCCTGGACGGCCACAATTATAGCAAGTCACCGTGCGATTTGTGGTACCAGGAGTAGGACGGTAACCCCTCTTTCCCTTATTAGAACGTGACGACTGTCCGACAGAACGGTTAGTCATCTGTGACCTCTGAAAGTTGCCACTCTTAGAGCTAGAAAAATTCCCCGCGACCTTCTGCTTCTTTGATTCTTCAATGGTATCGTTGTCGGGGCTCAACATATCATGGGCTAAAGCTCTGTCCTGATATTCCTTCAGTGTGGTGCAAGCAAATCCGGCCATGTACCGCCGTAAGTCCATATTCATACGCATATCAAAGTAACGGATCTTGTCACCCTCGTTACGCACTTGATCCTTCACATGGATCAATTGTTGGTTGTACTCCACGATCGCCTGCGAAATGGGAATATCCTGTGGTTTAGCCTCGAAAAAGGCTCGGATTCGGCCTTCTCGTACCGGCCAAGGACAAAACTCGGCCTCCAAAAGCTCTTTAAATTCATCCCATGTGGCAACACGATCCTGTGGCTTGATGACTTTCCACCACGTAGTGGCCTCATTGGTAAGGAAATACTGAGCAATCGATAGTTTCCTCACTTCGGGGCAATCAACCGCTTCGAAAATCTTTTCCAATTCTGCTAGCCAATCTTCCCATCCTAACGGGTCTGTGGCACCGCCAAACTGTGGAGGGTGCATACGGATTACGTTCTGAAGCAAGGCATCCGTGTTCGGATTCGGGTTATTCAGCTGAACGGTTTGGGCTAAAATGGTCATCTGGGTAGCCAATTGTTGAAGTACATTCGCAACTCCAACGTCCGCGCTGTTCCCCTGGCCATTCGACTGGTCGTGCTGACTTTCGGTGTCAGGATGCACCGAGTTCGACAAACTGGGGTTGGTTGACCCCGCAACAGAACTGATGGAAACGGCCGCGCCACGACCTCTTCCACGTCCACGGCCACGACCACGGCCACGGCCCCTACCAGCTGACATACTGAAGAACACTCAAGGCACGTAAGTACAATTCAATCGCACGTCATCAAAGTAACAGATTCTCAAGAATACCAAAATAGAAGCAAAACGAATAAGGAAACACCAGAAGAGTAAGAGGTCTTACAAGTACCGGTCGCACTGTGATGATGGCAGAGTAGTGATACTATGGACAAATGACGACTTATTCGACCCAAAAGACCGACAACCTAGGTATCCATAGACCTAAGCTCCGATACCATATTCTGTAACACCCCCCAAGTTATTCAGGGAATATTACATCGCTGTAAGCCCCACCGTGGGACCCACAAGGCTAAACATACGCGGAACTATAAATTTTGATCGAGAAGGTCTACATATAATGGAATGAATAACAATACAAAGGGTATTCAAAACATAACCAATGTATCCAAAGACATCACAACACAAATCAATACATCGGCAGACACAAGCCGGAACATCAAGGAAAATGGAAAACAATACTCGAGTATTCAATAACCATTCCAGTACAACAACACTGAATGGAAAACTCAAAACATAACCGAAGGAAAGACACAGTATCACACTTGCCCACCATCTTCATGCCGACCCGATACCTGCCTGTCCGCTCTCATGGGACCTGAAATACATAAAAAGTATTTCCCCCATAAGGGGTTAGCCGTCGAATAGCTAGTGCAAGTATATCAAGTATGAAACACAATACTCCTCGACAATAAAGTAAATGTAACCATCAATTCAGCAATTCAAGACTAGTATTCCGGAATAACTAAATCTCATAGCATCACATCAATACATATATGAATACCGTGGAACTGCACCAGAGGCTACGGAACCCTCAGAGGACTCGTCGGTCCATCCCAGAGTGGTTCGTTCATATCATCCGTGGAATCGCACCAAGAGGCTACGAAACCCTCAGGGGACCCGTCGGCCCGCCCCAGAGTGGATATAAATAATCATGCCGTTAATATATCTTACTTTCAAAGTCGAGAATGTACAATCATAAATATATACTTGCCTTTGAGACATCGAGAAATCGAACGGAAAAAGGGTATGAGTTCGGTAGGTCCAAGAACGCGCTTCCGGCACCTAAACGATTCGCAAGGAATATGATAATCAATTATCCATACTCAAATTACACGAAGAAACTCCCGAAACCCGTCTACGATTCATGAAAATACACGGATAAACAACTAGAGCTTGGAAAATCGTCCAAACCCTCACAAGTCCGAAAATGGCACAATCCCATCCATAAAATCATAGGAAAAGCATGAATACGGGATAGATACATAATAATCTCAAGGTCCTCAAGCTTCAAAACGGATAAATCGGACGAATCTATGAAAAACCCCAAAATTCCCAAAAATAGGGTTCTAAGGATTTTTACCTTGATTCGGACGTTAGGATAGATTAGATGTTGTGAAATCCTTGTTCTCCAATCAAATATGTTGTTGTTAGAAGAAAGATCGCTGCCAATCGCCCAAAATCGTCTCTCCCGAGCTGCTCCCGTCGGAAAAGAGTGAAGAGGGTGAAAAATTACGAAATGGAGGTCAACTGTCCAATATATATCCGCCCAGTCTAGCGCACGCTACGCATCCTTCATTAGCGTGCGCTAGCGAAGTCACCGGGTAGTCCAGTGGCTTCTGCCGGCCCCGTTAGCGTGCGCTAATCGCCCATCTCTAGCGTGCGCTAGCCAAAAAGTGGCGTTCAGTACTGGAGTCCAGAACCTACTGTCCTTTGCCCTGCTCAAGCCTTAGCGTGCGCCACCGCTATGGCTTAGCGTGCGTTATGCAACAGCTTTAGCGTGCGCTAGCCGAAGCCTAGCGTACGCTACCTGATAGTCCAGAAAACCTGGCAACCTCACTGCCTCTGCCGACCAGCCCATTAGTGTGCGCTACGGACGGATGTTAGCGTGCGCTACTAACCACGAATAGCGCGCGCTAACGAACTCCTAGCGCGCGTTAATCCGCCAGTCCAGAGAGCAGTCCGAGTTACTGGTTCTGACCTGACTGGTCCCTTAGCGCGCGCTACGGCTCAAAGCTAGCGTGCGCTAATCAAGCAGAATTAGCGTGCGTTAGCCTAGGCCTAGAGTGCGCTATTTCTCTGGCCCAGAACACTTCCGCAAGGTCTAAACAACACAACAAGATACGAAACTCAATAACAATATCAACAACATCTCCAAGCGTTTACAGAGCGACAAAATAAGGAGAACGGCAAAGTCAAACAGTCAATAAAAAGTATGGGTATTACATGCCAGGCGCCTCCCTTGCGCACCTATGCACCGGCGTTCACTCCACTATGTTGGCCTCTCCTTGAACATGTCACCGCGCCGGCGATCACTCCCGCAAGAGCCGCCCCTTGCGCGCGCATTAGGTAACACCGGCGTTCACCACCCATATGGATCCGCACATTGCAGCATACACCAGGCCGGAGTGCACGCCCCGCCCTCAGAGGTTTCCGGATACGACGTTTCTCACAACAAGTATCCACATTGTTTCAAACGTCAAGCACACAGACAAACGTTACAACAATTATCAACTCAGTACATCAAGTCACACAATTTATCCGCCAATCCATAACCATACAAATAAACAAAACCACGCACGTTATCCATCAAAACTCAATCACAATAAGCCTTCAGGCATAACCAACCAACACCGCACATATATCCCTATATTGCGACTCAACCGAATATATATATATATATATATATATATATATATATATATATATGTTCCGGGAATTATTATTCCCGTGATGTGTCTTACCTAATACTGGATGTAGATACATAGATGGAAGGTTCTAGATCCTTCTAGAGGTAGTAGGATCCTATTAGATATCTTACCTTATCTAGGAATCCTATGTATGGAAGGACTCTCATTGTAATGCCTATATAAAGGCCCCTCTATCAGTGTTATGAATACAATTGATTGACTCTATTTACAGTCTTTTTACTTTCTCCTGAAACACGTTATTAGCACGTAGTATCCCATTTGAGAAAGAAAAAAAAAATCTCCTCCCGTTTTTCAGAAAATCCCGAAAAAAAATAGATCGGATCTCAGAAATCCCAGTCCCTCGACACCGCCACCACCGGCAATCCAAACCAGATCGGACGCCATCCCAGCCGTTCCCAGACACGGACCGGGTCGCCTCCGTCGAGGAATTGGGGAATCGAAACACGTCGTCATGGTATGGCAGAGCGCGTGATGAGCACATGAAGCAATGTGGCGGGGATAATTATAAAGCTACAAATCCCGTTTGTCCAGGACTCCTACAAAAAAAAAGCAGAAAATCGAAAAAAAAAAAAATCGCGAGACGAGAATTTCCGCGCGCAAATTTTCTGCACATCGTAGTCGTACCAAAATTATATTTCCTGATTCGTTAACCGTCGGATCGGTGTGAAATTGTGACAGCAACTTTCCAACACAAATATCTGTATATTCAACGGTGGAGATCGGATTCTGTGTAATATTGATTACTGAATCTGCCGTGGAACAGAAGCAGATTTTTACGAGGAAATTTGGAGATCCGACCTCATCCAATACCGAGCGGCTGCACCACCGCGCTCGAGTCCTTTTCGGACAAATTATCGAGCCCAGCCATATCCGGGCGTTTCTCAACTCTCCATCTTTTCCTAATCAATGATTCATTTGTTCATTAATTTGTACACTTATGAATCTTACCATGTTTATGTTTTACGTGTATATAGGAAAATACGTCGCTCATGATGATGTGCACGCTATGGAGAAAAGCCATATTTGTTATCCCGTTCAAGGATCAAAGTAAATATTGAACCGGGTATCACGAAAATATGTTGCTCATATCGAAAGAAGCTCCCATTCAAGGATCAAAGCAAATCTGGAACCAAGTACCCGTAAGATTTTATTAAAGTTCCCGTTTTTCAATTCGTCTCTTTTGGGATTTTTTTTTTTTTTGGGAATTGGGTATTTGGGTTCTTTATCCCCCACGCTACTTTGTGGTGGATAAGACTATGAGAGGTGGTATCACTCTCGTATGTCGAAGTAAACTGTGTGACGGTCCTGGGGGAGTCACGGATAATTGTTGAAAGTCGATATTTGTGGTTGTTGCATAGACCACATTTTGGGTGCGATTTGACGTCGCCGTTTTGTCGATTTTAAACCAACAATTGAAAAAAAAATAAAATGAATATTGTCGGTAACGGTAAAGTTATGACTTGTTCATGATTAGTCACGCATTTGTGACGTACAAATGGGACAAACATCGATTACGACGGATATGTCGTGGTTAAAATCGATTTGTGACAGATTTGTCACGTTGAATTGAGGGACCACCACGTTGGTCTTGACCCAATCCTATACTTGGAAAACTCCATCTTTCATCCTATTAAAATAAAATATTGCATGTGGGTGTAGTCATGCACCGTCTCATTGCAATAAGATATATGAAAGAATGTACGAGTAATTCTCATGAATTTTAACATGTAAAGCAATGACATATTGCGGTAAATACATGAATTCGTTGACCTCAATTATAGTTCGTGTGACTATAGGTCCGAATACTTTTCCAAGTATTTGTAAAGGCACGTGCCTTATACATTTGACTATGTTTAGTCGATCTTATTGGATGGTCAAGACAAGTTGGTTATGGTATATTCATTATGTCTCATGGTTCAAAATGCTTAATTATGATGCACCGCGTTGTATCTATATAACATGGCTATTATGACGTATACTTGCAAATTGAGAATAAAATTCTTGGTTGATTTGATGCACTTTGGTGGATTTTGTCTACACTTTGATCATGACTAGGCGCATCCTCCTTGGTATTTGTTTATGCTTTGAAAGTTCAAACGGAATCAGTGGTTTTTAAACAGCCTTTAGTCAGAGACATTCCTACTTTCTCTGCAAGTCTACCAAGTTGGAGTTACCGAAAGGATCATCAGTCGAGATAAGAAATCGAACACCCTGCTGCGTTTAAACGCACCTATGGCTGTCATTGCCATGTTTTTGCATCAACACTTATGCCATTGGATATGGTCTCAACCTTGTTTTCTCACTAAACTTGGGAAATACTAAAGCAGCCAATTAAAACATGCACTGTGATCTGAGTTTAATGATCCGTGTGGTGCACAATATATGGATAGAAAGAAACGGAAGTCTAGTATTCAGAACATCTGACCGTTCGTCCATAGACTTCCTAACAAGGGAGTTATCGCTGTTTTAGTGAACAAAGGTCAAGCTGCACGGAATTTTATTTCCAGCGATTGTGCTAACTTTTGTCCCAACCAACTTGGTTCCCATCTTGAATTTGCAAGTGGTCTTATGACACATATTTTTCAACCTCCTTTTGGCCGAATTTGCCATAGATGATGCAGTTTTTGGTATGTGTTGTACGCTAAACTATCATCTTTCAAATGTTGAAAAACAGTTTCCTTGGGGAAGCCCAAAATACGCACCCTTATAAGAAGGTCGAGCGTGTGCATGGTAGTGTTACACCATGCTTGTGTCGTAATTTTGCCCCTTAGGCATATAACCTTGCTATGTTATGCACTCAATATGATAGATCATTTTGATCGTATCTGGTATAAAATCTCTATGTTGTTAGAGTGTTCGCTATGCTCATATTTATAAAATTTTGCAAGCGAAATTGAGTGCGTATTAAGCTATTTTCAAGAAACACGATATTTTTGGATTTCGGTTTATAAATCCATTGTGACTATGATGAATAGGTCATCACAATCAATGCGTGGTATAATGCTCAAGTTGTTGAAATGGCGTTTTCTAGTCACATATGTTCCGTAACAATTGAACCATGTTATGACTCGATGATATATATGCCAAAAGTGTATCACTCATAGCATCTCATTGTGATTTGCGAGAAATAAAATCTTATGCATCACTTGTATTGGATATGTGAAAAGGAAAAATATTCATGAGTCAATATGGTACGGCTTGCATCGGTTTGTGTAACCAGAAGATGTATTGGGACATTGACACATTTAGGCTTTAATAGTCCGGAGTTTGGACAATTTGATGATCCATATACCACGGTATTGTCATGGACATCATTTTCTTTGAACAAAGAAACTAGTTGGATCAAAGACACCAAAGTACGTTGGTGGAGTCATGAGCAGGGCTCACGACCGATGATGATATTTATGTCATTCGCGTCTTGTTTTCATAAACATGTGTGACACCAAAGACCCCCCCAATGATCCTTGTTCGCCATGTTCATTGATTTAAGCCTATTCTTTGGCACGAATAGGAGATGACACCCTCATATGCTAAAGAGAATAATGTAGTGACTCGCATAAGAATGGTGCTGAGTCCTCCCTTTTCACCGAGTCCTTATACATACATGATCATAAGTATTAGCCTGGGTGGCTTATGATGCTATGATGGTGTTCACAAATGGTCGTACTCTTGTAATAACATTTATATGTTATGTTGTTCCTTTGACAATGATTGATAAGTTGATGAAACCTGAGTTATGGTTGTCCAACTTGCGGACCAGTCATTGTAAAGGTCGGTTCACCCACTTTTTAGACCAAGTCTTAAAGTGAAATTTTAACAAGTACTTCCTAACATCCAAGGCAACCTTCTCACAAATCTTGATGCCATTTGGAGACTTGGAAGGAGGTGAACCACTTAAATGAAGTTTTCACATACCACCAGCCGTCCTATCAACTAGTTCGATGTCATTTCGACCGATTTCTGACCACAAGGTTGATGGTTTTGGAATCCTAAACACCCGTTTATACATGCTCATGAAATTTTGAGGTGTTTGGGGCTGGTGAAGGGAGTGAAATCTTCAAGAAAGCACTAGAGGTTCGATAAAACCAACGGCCTATCATCGGTTCAATCGTTTCTTTATGTTTGATCCCGGTGGTGCATGGTGGCGGTTTTGTTGGATTCTCAAGACCAGTAGCTACGGTTATGTAGCATCGATCAACATGTC
Source organism: Orobanche coerulescens (assembly GCA_033398695.1). Lineage (NCBI taxonomy): Eukaryota > Viridiplantae > Streptophyta > Magnoliopsida > Lamiales > Orobanchaceae > Orobanche > Orobanche coerulescens. The sequence goes on from CM065813.1 coordinate 29,308,066, forward strand.
ATATTCACCTATACCTATCATCATTCAAATTCTTAGTTACGAGTGTAACAGTATGCATTTTGTTAACTGGATTGTGTTTACAATGAAAACCTTATCGTCCACATGTTCATGTGCCAAAGTGCGTCACCACAATGCATTATGACGGGTTATAAATGATGAGTATGACATGCGCTTTCGCTCATAGTCCGTTTAAAATATACCTTGGCAGACGATCTCGTAAGTCACTTTGATGAGCCAGTCTTCCCATCATTAGGGGGAGATGCGAATGATCATGTTCGAGTATAACGACTTGGAATTGTCGTAGTTTGTCCCTACTGTGCCTCACCAAGTTCCCTAAAGTGACGAGATTAAATACATGCTGCAAACATGTCTGCAAGGATTGTGTCCGGTCATGGACGTTCGTCACCTATAAATGGTGATATGGTAACACCACAAATTGTGGTAGATGGTGTTACTAGGCCGTGGATCTCATAGAGTATTGGGATGCCACTTGGTTCGATAAATACTCTCGCTAAGAATGTATGCGAGCTTGGTACATGAAACTTGATCATCTGATCAAATGAACTCATCCGTCTCATGTGATTCTGGATTATAGTCATCATTGGGGGACGCCTCAATGAATGCCAATCTATAAAGAGTACTCTATGAATAAAGCCGGTTCATGAGGACGTGGAATGTGAGTTTAATCGAACCATACTTCGTTGAAAATCTACAACGTTATAGCCTTGGCCTAAAATGGAAATATATGCGATTTCAGTATAAACAAAGTGATAGCCCTTTGTTGAAGTGGTGCCGACACTCCAAAGATAAGATCTCTCCGTATACTTTGTCAAAGCGAGTGAGAGAAGGAGTTACACTCACCTCATGGCGCGAGGTTTCTCATGAACGCACTGGAATCGACTACGATGACATGAAACTTAGTTATGCTATCGTAATGGATGTTATAGCATCCACTATCTTTTCAGTTAGTTAGTTTCCCAAAAATTGACATGCAGCTTGTGGTTAAATCTTATCTTAGTGGGGAACTAAGTTAAGTGATGGAAGGATCTCGTGGTGGATCAGACTCAAATCAAGTGGCTCCTGACCACGGAGCGCGTCGACAAGTGATTGTCGGGAACGCATACTAAGTATATACTTGATTTGGAAGAGATATGACGCTTTTGCGTGTAAAACTAAGGGTTTATAGTGATGTACTCTTGTGAGACTAAGAGATTCCGCTAAATCCAAAGTTAAGAATGAAAGGATCTTGGGGACACTTGATGATGCGTATTCATCAATCGGTTTAAGGCAATCTGAGGGACGGTTTCCCTAAGAGACGATAGAGTAATGCCTATATGATTCCCAATGACTAGTCGAAGTCATCATAAGACTTGGCTCACTTAAGTGATGATGCAGTCTTAAGAGAAAAGTATGGTATTATGTACTCACGTTTGACTCGATGTACTCATTCGTAATAATCCGGTACCTAAGATGCGCTCACTCAATGTCTGTGATTGACAAGAAGCTTGAAGCTCGCTCTATCTCGATAAAAAGGACACTTGAAAACCGATACCCAAATCTGCCCAGAATGTGTTGGTCTATCTCCCATATGACCTACAGGGCAGCTCACTTGATGGAAAATGGTGAAATTGGTGCCATTGGAAAGGTTTGTGTCTACTTTCCAAGGAAACCAACCATTTGATCACATCCATCTTGTTGAGTGGCATATGACTATTGTTGCAAAGTAGGACAAGATATGTCCGGTAATTTGCTGAGTCAACTTCGATAGAGCTTTGTGATCTGCTCAGGTCGATCTAGGTTACGTACTGTATATGAATGAAAAACTATGGGTGTCTAGTTTTCATACGTTCTTACAGTTTTGTCGATATCTATTGAATCGAAGAAGTTATGACTGATTTAGTGCATGGAGGTCAAGACTTTAGAAAAATTGATAAGTCTTTAGCGACTCTGCACTTTGGATGTGTCGCGCTCTTTTTGTCCTTAGACCAAGGTTTGTTTTTTCCCATTGGGTTTTCACTTGGTAAGGTTTTTAACGAGGCGACCTATGAGAACATCCATACAATGATGCGTTGTACTTCTGTTTAACTTAGACCAAGAGGTATTTTTCCCACTGGGTTTTTCCTTGGTATAGTTGTGAGGGCAACTTGGCATCTGACTCCTATGATTTGAGGTACTCATCAGGGGGAGTCGTTATGTATACATCAGGGGGAGTATACATGACATGTTATCTTGGTGCGTTGCAATCTTTTCCTCATCAAGCCTTTATTTTTCCATGGGGTTTTGTTTTGGCTTGGAATATGTTTTTACGAAGGCAACATCTTCTGCACCATTGTTGTATTAGTGCTCGACACAGGGGGAGTGTTCCGGGAATTATTATTCCTTTGATGTGTCTTACCTAATACTGGATGTAGATACATAGATGGAAGGTTCTAGATCCTTATAGAGGTAGTAGGATCCTATTAAATGTCTTACCTTATCTAGGAATCCTATGTATGGAAGGACTCTCATTGTAATGCCTATATAAAGGCCCCTCTATCAGTGTTATGAATACAATTGATTGACTCTATTTACAGTCTTTTACTTTCTCCTGAAACAATATATATATAATCTTACTATATTATATGAATAAGTATAGTTCACCCATCAATCCAAGTCGAGTACGTCAACTAGTGTTAGTATTCATCACTCGTCATTCACCGACATAGGCATATATATCAATATACGTATATACATACATATATTTAACATATAAATATATATAAATCTATATATATATATACATATATACATTCTTATAAATTCATACACTTCGACAACAACGATTTCACGCAGTTACAATTCGTATATCAAGGTACTTGCCTGGGTAATCTCTCGCGGATACTCCGAAAATACGGTCGATTGGCAAAATACGGAACTCCAATGAAAACAACGATCGGAAGGGCTCAACACCAGATTTTTGTAGGGAAATCGTCCCTAATACCCTATCATCGAATAAACAATCAATCACACGAGGAAAAACATCACAAAACGACCAAATTTCTCTCTGCGGCATTTCCGCGGACACCTTGAAGGCGTCAAACGAAAGTTCATATAAACGACGAATTGGAAATGGTATAACCGTGGAAAGATGATGAAAATGATAGAATACAACTTAATATACAATTATCCATCAGTAATTTATGTTCATATGGCTCGAACGGACGAAATCTACCAAGATCCCCAAATTTCCCAAAGTTTGGATTTTAGGAAAAACTAACCTTGATTCGGTCGATTGAAGGATGTTATGGAATGATCGATCAATGATATGAACTCAGGATCTTCGTGGATTTGTTGTGCAACAACATGCCTCCTTGCTCTCAAAAGCTCCAGCCGCGGACATGAAGGAAGAGAAGTGAAAAATGGGTGAAAACAGGGCTGCTCGGTCATATATATACTGGTAACTGACTAGCGTGCGCTAGGTTGTCCGGGTAGCGTGCGCTATCGGCCGGCCCTGGTCCAGAATCTTCGGCCGGGGTCCGATAGCGTGCGCAAGACATCGGCATCAACGTGCGCAATCGGCCCGTCCAGGACCTACTGGACTAATGTGCCCGGCTAGGTAGCGTGCGCCGGCCGAGCCGGTAGCGTGCGCTAGCCTGCCGAGTTAGCGCGCGCAGCTGTCCGGCCGTAGCGTGCGCTACCTGCTGGTCTGGCCGAAGTCCAGACCCTACTGTCTAGACTGCCCGGCCGATTAGCGTGCGTTACCTCCCGGCAGTGGCGTGCGCTACTCCTGCGGGTTAGCGCGCACAGCTGTCCGGCAGTAGCGTACGCTAGGCCGGTCCCTGCCGCAACTGTCCGGCAACACCCAACCTCCATGACGGTCCCTGCCGCACCTGTCCGACAGTGCTCAGCATCCGTGCCGGTTCCTGCCGCACCTGTCCGGCAGCGCCCAACCGCCATGACCCGACGACGCGATTCTCCAAAATCGCACGGAAACGAACATGATGAAATGCTCGGTAGGAGTCTCGATCACGAATTCAAATCTCTAATATGCATCAAAGGAAATATTGCAGAAGAAAGTTCGTAACGAATTATAATAATATTATAAGTCACAAAAACCGAGATATACGAAAACGGGAAAAAATAGGATTCTCACACGGTTAGGCGTTCGACGACGTCTCGACCACTTTAACGCACCGGTTATGATCCAAAACGATAACGAGCAAATTACGAAGCATAAAATATCCCAAGCACGGAACGAACACGACGAAAAGCTCGTGGTCAACATCCACGATCCGAAATGAAAATGATGATATTCAACAATTCACCACATATGGCCCTAAATACAAAATCGATCATCGAGAGGGAGAAATAAATAAATGCTGACGCCCGATAGTTGAGAAATTTCCGATCTACAAAGAAAAATTCAAATTAAACCGGAAATGAAAAATCTCGGGTATTACATTCTACCCCCCTTAAAATAAGTTTCGTCCCGAAACTTAAAGTAAGGAGCAGTGGAACAATCAAGGAAAAGTAATTACGTGCTCAGCCCCAAAACATCACGAGCAAAGCGCGAATGCAAGGTTCCAGAAGTACGATGAACTGACCTAGCAAGTACAAGGCAATTTAAAATGGTCGAAAGGTTCACAGATGAATTACCAACAACGAAAGTCATCCCATACCGAAAATACTAAGAAGAGTACGGGTAATACATTCCCCCATACTAAGAGGACATTACGATCCCGAAACTTAGAACAACAAAAGATGGAAATGTAAAGCAATGAAACGAAAAACGATCGAAGTCACGATTGTTGGAATCGGCAATGATTAGGACATATACAAAATATTCATTCTCCCATATTAGGCTCCTCAGAAGGAGACATAGGGTTTCGGGACATTCTCCGGTCACTTGCTCTGTTCGCCAACACGGTAGCATTCTTTGCCAGTTCGGAAATTATCTCACAATGTTTCTCCCGATGACCTTCACACCCACACCGGTAACAAGTCAAGAGTGGAAAGGGACAATTTGCACGAACATGTCCCCGACGATTGCAGTTGAAGCACCCTCCCTTCTTACCGAGAGTCACCGATGCTGGCTTGGGATTCCCAGTGCTCACTCCCGATCGCGAAGACGACGCGTTCGAACGACGTGGGGGTTTGAGAGCCTTAGACTCTTCACCGACCAAAAATTTCCCAGATGTCCTCTGTCTCTTGGCTTTGCTCGTGGGCTCGACTACTGAGAAGATTTCATAGGATATCGTTTGATTTGGATACTCCTTCACTGTAGCATGAATCGTTGTCGTATGAACCAGCTCGCCGCTTCCATTCCCATCATCACGTCTACGTCCGCCGAGGCTCGACATACTAATGCAGATAATACCGTTCAACAATATTAATTTAACAGTCGTACAATATACCACAATTATCACCCGATTTTTAGTTAGCATCCTTAGAATAACGGTAATATCGTAAAGCACAAAGTTTTATGAAGTCAATTTCGAGTCCTTCGACGAGGACGATAATTATATGTATGCACCTAATGAAAACAAAGTTTTGAAAAAGAGGGCTAGTCACGTTGCGCCCAAGACTTGTAAATACTGTCTTTTATTTCGGAAGAGGAAGTTTATATAACGACTCTAAAAATTATTTTTGAGTGATGTATAAAAGAAAAATTGAAAATTGAATTGTAACTAATTTGAAATATTTCAAAAGTGTTGAGTCCCAAATACCACAATTTTGAAAATCTTTCCTCTTCTACCAAAACGTTTATTCGAAAGAATTTTCCACCGAGATACGTGACCATTTGACATGACGACATTAAATCATGGCTTTTCACAATGTTAGAAAATTTCAAAGCACCACTTTAAAATATTCGTGATACTACAGCGCCGTGGGCCCCGTGCCGGATGGAATAAAAGAAAAAAGACTCTGACTCTTGTGTGATTAGCATCGTCGTCTTCCATCTCCTTCTAAGCCAATCCCGTGACTGCTCCCGAGCTGCCAAAACTTGAGCGCATAACAGGCACCCACCCCCCGAAAACTCGGGGGTTAGCAAACTGGAATTTTGCTAGTGCAAGTACATAATATACAAGATATACGAACAATAACAACACAAACCTCAACCGTCGTGAAGCCTTAACACAAACCATACATTCCCATATTCAACACAGAGTAGCACTCGCATACACAAGGTGAAAGATAATCACATAGTCATATTCTCTTTACAGAACATAACACCAATGAAACTTTAAACGAGCCCAAGGAGTCAGAAAAATCCCTTTTGTAAAAGGAAAAGTATTTTGATAAGATAGTTTGCAAACATTATTATTGACTCGGGCCATATTGGGGTTTTGAAAATCAAATGGGAATACTTTTGGAAAATAATTTCAAAATCTCTCGGGTCCTTGACCCAACATATGGAAAACAATTACACGAAAGCCATATCACGTTATTCGGGGTCTTCGACCCAATTTATAGATCACTGTCACAAACGAAATCAGTACAACATCTCACAGGGTTCTCAACCCAATCCAAATAACATCATCACGAGACCAATCATCTCAACATTTCACAGGGTCCTCGACCCAATACACAGAATGGCACCACAATACAATCAAAGGCACAATCTCTCATTCGACATATCCTGCTCAAGACCCCCGATTAATTAACCCTCGGAGATTTCGTCAAACCTCCTTGGTTAATTAACCCTGATACCAACGGTTTAAAAACAAGTTAAACAAACTTTCAAAAAAAACACGAATCGCGGTCTATAACAAGACAAACATTTAAAAGTGAGTTGAAAGAATTTGAGATACGAACATCGTTCAGTAACGGGGTCTTAGCTATCACTCAAATACCCATAACCAATAAGCCTGCCAGGCGCCTCCCTTGCGTACCTGTGCACGGGCATTCACTCCACTATCTTGGCCGCTCCTTGAACATGTCACCGCGCCGGCGATCACTCCCGCAAGATGTAATATCCGCAATTTCGATTTTCCGGTAATTTTCTTTTTTTGGCGGAAGTACATCTTAGCGACTCCGTTGTGACCGTTTCGTCATTCCGAGAATATTTAATTCTGCACTTTTTGTCATCCGAGTTCGTTTCGGTATCGTTTTGTTGAGTTCCGTATTCTTAAACGGCTTTTCCGCACTTGAGTTCGATTCTTGCGAATCTCATCCGAAACTATTGTTTCGAGTTTCTCGTAAGTTCATTTAATGTTATTATTCATGTTGTGAGCTTTGTCTTGGTGTTTCGATCGTGTATCCTGTATTTCGGACGTTTTGGGCCATTTTCGTAATTTCCCAATATTTGGGGTAATTACTTTCCGTTGTCGAATTTCGAGCCTTCGGGTGGTCGGAATCGTGTGTTCTCTTAGCGCTTGGATTCGTCTTTGCGAGTAATTCGTAACCGTATCTTCAATTCATATTCAGGTTCGGGTTTCTGCGTCGTCCGGGCCGTCGGAGTGGCCACGGTCGAGCCACAGCCGCACAGTTTGGAACTGGCCTGGCCTGGCCGAGTTACGGCCGTAAGGTGCCTGTTACGACCGTAAGTGATCGGCAGGCATGGCCTGAAGAATGCCGGTTACGGCCGTAAGGGCCGAGAGTTACGGCCGTACGGGTGCCAGGCAGGTTCCGGACGAATGCCGGTTACGGCCGTAAGGACCTGCCGGGTACGGCCGTAAGTGCCGAGTTACGGCCGTAAGGCCCTGTCGGTTATGGCGTAATCTATCAGCAGGCGTTGGGCAGATTTTGACGAATGCCAGTTACGGCCGTAAGGCCATGCCAGTTACGGCCGTAACCTTGCCGGCTATATATAGGCCTGGCTCGGCCAGACTTCGTTTTTCTCATTTTTTCTTCGTTTTTGTGCGGCTGCGGACGGGACTGACCGGTAGGAGGTGTTCTTGGCCAATTCTACTCATTTCCAAAGCATTTTGGAAGATTCTTGTTGATTATATCATCATCCAATCCGTGTTCTTCGTCGAATCAAGGTATATTTCTTGATTTTCCTCCAAGTTGACTTTTTAAGGAATTTGTTCTTGATTTCGATTCTAGTCCGATTTTGATGAATCGGTTGATGTTAGTAAACATTATTAATCGTGTTCTATGGATTGTATATCCATATTTTCGATTCGTTCAACTCGATTGATGATTCTTAGACTCTTGAGGAACTTTGAACATTTAGTGTTCGATTAAATGCCTCAAAGAGTTTCTTTCGGTCGTTATGTTGATTCGATTGATATTGTGTTATTGAATGAATTGTATTTCATTCAAGGTTGTTCGAGTACTTGTGTTTATCAGAGGACGCCGTTCGTTGTTCGTGGAAGGATTTCATCGCCTTCGGTTGAGTCAAATTTTATACTTGTACTAGTTAATGAGATTAATGTTATCATATATGTGTATGAATGTGTTGTATCATTCCGAGACTTAGTCTCTTCATAAGTTCATTGATATTAGGGGATCGTTCGATACGATACTCTTCTGCAATTATGCCTCATATTTATTATCATTCATTAATGGCCGGTAAGGCATTGAGATATTCGTTGTTAATGTTATTATCGATCACCGGTTCGCGGTATCGATGTATCAGTTGTTGTTGTTAATATTGATGTCGATCTAAGACGTTGTAATCATTGTTATTAATGTTGGCGTCCTGTCATTCATGTTGTATTGGCCGATTGAAGGCATTGTCGTATTCGTTCTCATCTTCGTCGTCGGTAACCGATTAAAGGTGCCGAGGCATTCATTGTATCATTGTTATCGATTGACCGTTCTAAGGCAATCGTGGAGTTCAACCATTCATTGTATCATTGTCATCGATTTGCCGTTCTAGGGTAATCGAGGTGCTCAGTCATTCATTGTGTCATTGTTATCAATTGGCCGTTTTAAGGCAATCGAGGTATTGGATCATCCGCTGCATTCATTGTTATCGGTTGTTATCGATTGGCCGTTCTAAGGCAATCGAGGTATTGAATTGGGGCTGTCGAGGATAGTTCCCATCCGTTGTGTCGTTGTTATCGATTGGCCGTTCTAAGGCAATCGAGGAGTTCAATCATGCATTGTATCATTGTCATCGATTAGCCGTTCTAAGGCAATCGAGGTGCTCAATTACTCATTGTATCATTGTTATCGATTGTCCGTTCTAAGGCAATCAAGGTGCTCAATCATCCGTTGTATCATTGTTATCGGTTGGCCATTCTAAGGCAATCGAGGAATTGAATTGGGACCGCCGAGGACGGTGCCCATCCGTGAGTCATCATTATCGTGTTGGCCAACTCAAGATAGCACACTATCATTCTCGTGAAATCAGCAAATCTTCGGATCGTTGCCGTTTGTGATTAATTATATTTTGGAGGCTAGTCTCGGCTAGTGCTCATTATGGGTAAGCTTGGGGCTTGAACCTTCGCGGTTGCCTTCCCAACACCTACAGCTCAGTAGGTCACGGTCGTGTTTATGATCTTATTATGGGTAAGCTTGGGGCTTGAACCTTCGCGGTTGGCTTCCCAACACCTACAGCTCAGTAGGTCACGGTCGTGTTTATGATCTTATTATGGGTAAGCTTGGGGCTTGAACCTTCGCGGTTGGCTTCCCAACACCTATAGCTCAGTAGGTCACGGTCGTGTTTATGATCTTATTATGGGTAAGCTTGGGGCTTGAACCTTCGCGGTTGGCCTCCCGACACCTACAGCTCAGTAGGTCACGGTCGTGGTTATAATCTTATTAGCCCTCATTAACTACGGCTTCGGGCTGTTCCGGTTTCATGTGATTGTGATATTTGACAGCTTCGGCTGAGTGACTTTCAGGTCTTTATGATGTCTTGATAATTTCATTGGATCCTTCGGGCATTGTGATTTATATTTAATTAAGTTCTGGTTTGGTTCATGTCGTGTAATTCATTGTGGTACTCTGTGATTATGATTCGCCGTTGGGCACTTATGTTCTAACCTGTCGAACAGGTATTAATAGTATGCCGTGTGTAACACCCCCAAATCCCATTAGGTTATTACAGTGCCGTGGATCCCACACCCGGAGATCCACCAGGCGAACATGACTAAAATACATTAAATTAACCAACAAGGGAGATCACAGTCCCTACTATGATATCCGACACAATATTCCGATAAGGAATTTCAACGACAACGATGGGCCTACATGGCCAAAAATAAAAATACAACAACATCCACGAGCATCTGCCCGGGTAATACATAATGACAATGACTGAAAAACTGGAGAACACTCCAACTGACTGACAAACATGAACAACTCGGACTAGTATCGCTCGAATGCCTCGTCGCCATCATCATGCCCCTGTGTCTCAACTCTCTCCTCGCAAGCACCTAAAACATGAAAACATGTTCCGCCCCCACGGGGTCGGTCATCCAGATAATGAACATCAAATACATGTATAACATGATATGCATCCAAAGGCAGAATGAAACGGTACAATGATAATAATAATACGAGATGCTCACAAACCAAGGTAAGAACCGAGCATTCGTGAAATACTATGCCCACGGCATACTATTAATACCTGTTCAACAGGTTAGAACATAAATGCCCAACATCGAATCATAATCATAGAGTACCATAATGAATTACACGACCCAGAACTGAATTAATTATGAATCACAATGCCCGAAGGCTCGAATGAAATTATCGATACATCACAAAGGCCTGAAAGCCACTCAGCCGAAGCTGTCAAATATCACAATCACCCGAATCCAAAACAGCCCGAAGTTGTATCGATTAGGGCCGAAGCCACGGCACGAAGCCGTATCACAATTAGGGCCGAAGCCACAACACGAAGCCGTATCACAATTAGGGCCGAAGCCACGGCACGAAGCCGTATCACAATTAGGGCCGAAGCCACAGCACGAAGCCGTATCATAATTAGGGCCGAAGCCACAGCACGAAGCCGTATCACAATTAGGGCCGAAGCCACGGTACGAAGCCGTATCACAATTAGGGCCGAAGCCATGGCACGAAGCCGTATCACAATTAGGGCCGAAGCCACGGCACGAAGCCGTATCACAATTAGGGCCGAAGCCACGGCACGAAGCCATATCACAATAAGGGCCGAAGCCACGGCACGAAGCCGTATCACAATTATGGCCGAAGCCATGGCACGAATCCGTATCCCAATTAGGGCTGAAGCCACGGCACGAAGCAGTATCACAATTAGGGTCGAAGCCACGACATGAAGCCGTATCACAATTAGGGCCGAGGCCACGGCACGAAGCCGTATCACAATGAAACCATCCAATGGCCGTTGACTTACTGAGTTGTAGGTGTTGGGGGAAACAACCGCGAAGGTTCAGGCCCCACCAAACTTACCCCATCGAGCACTAGCCGAGACTAGCCTCCAAAACACAATTAATCATAAACGGCAACGATCCCAAGATTACCGAATTCACGAGAATGATAGTGTGCTTCGGCCAACACGATAATGATGACTCACGGATGTGCACCATCCTCGGCGGTCCCAATTCAATACCTCGATTACATTAGAATGGTCGATCGATAACAACGACACAACGGATGGGAACTATCCTCGACAGCCCCAATTCAATACCTCGATTGCCTTAGAATGGCCAACCGATAACAATAATGCAGCGGATGATTCAATACCTCGATTGCCTTAAAACGGCCAATCGATAACAATGATACAACGAATGATTGAGCACCTCGATTGCCTTAGAACGACCAATCGATAACAATGATACAATTAGGGGTGTTCAAAACCGGATATCCGGACTTTCGGATATCCGAAACTTCGGATATCCGAAAGTTCGGATAGTAGATTTTGATATCCGATATCCGTATCCGAAATTTCGGATATCCGACCGGATAGCCGAAATTTCGGCTACGGATATAGGATATCCGAATATCCGGAAAAAAATATAAATTTTATTCGGATATCCTTCTCTTCGAAAAAATATTCGTATTTGGATATCGGATATCGAATATCCGAAAAAACTTCGGATATGGATATCGGATATCCGAATATCCGAATATTTTCTAATATTTAAAATATAAAAAAATAAAAAAATTAGGATTTTTCGGATATTTCGGATATCCGAATATCCGATTTTTCTGAAAAGTACTATCCGATATCCGAATCCGAAGTTCCGGATATCCGAACTTCGGATATCCGAATTTTCGGATATCCGAATTTTCGGATATCCAAAACTTCGGATTTTCGGATATTTTGGATCGGATATCGGATATCGGATATTTTTGAACACCCCTAGATACAATGAGTAATTGGGCACCTCGATTGCCTTAGAAAGGCTAATCGATGACAATGATACAATGAATGATTGAACTCCTCGATTGCCTTAGAACGGCCAATCGATAACAATGATACAATGAATGATTAAACTCCTCGATTGCCTTAGAACGGCCAATCGATAACAATGATATAATGAATGATTGAACTCCTCGATTGCCTTAGAACGGCCAATCGATAACAATGATACAATGAATGCCTCGGCACCTTTAATCGGCTACCAACGACGAAGATGAGAATGAATACGAAAATGCCTTCAATCGGCCAATACAACATGAATGACAGGACGCCAACGTTAATTACAATGATTACAACAATGTCTTAGATCAACATCAATATTAACAACAACAATCGATACATCGATACCGCGAATCGGCTATCGACAATAACATTAACAACGAGTATCTCAATGCCTTACCGGCCATTAATGAACAATAGCAACATTTGGCATAATTGCCGAAAGGTATCGTATCGAACGATCCCTTAATATCAATGAACTCATGAAGAGACTAAGTCTCGGAATGATACAACACATTCATACACATATATGATAACATTAATCTCATTGACTAGTACAAGTATAAACTTGCCTCAAACCGATGGCGATAAAGTCCTTCCACGAACAACGTCCTCCGATAACCACAAGTACTCGAACAACCTTGAACGACACAAATACCAACACTTCGTTTAATACACGAATCAAGCATGATCACAACCAATTCAAGAGGTCGATACAATAAATCCCAAACTTATTGAGGCATTTCGACAAACACCTTGAATACAATCTCCCATACTAAACAACCAAACCCAATTATATCGAAAACCAACTTCAAACAAATGATTCAATCCAACAAAACACCTTCAATACAATCGATAATCCAATAGGAATACTCAAATCGAGCTTACGATAACATTTAATCGAAAATCCCAATTCCAAGTCAACCTTCAAAGTATTCTTGAGAAAAACTTCCAACAATCCGATGATAACTTATAAAAACTCGTAATCAAATGTATATCCATCACAAATCACGATTATATAATCCAAAACATCAAGCTCCAACTCAAAATCAAATATAGGGTTGAAGAAATTACCTTGGATTAGGATGAAGAATCAACAAACATGTTGTTAATCCACACCACAACTTGAAGAAGATGAAATTATCTAAGTTTGATGATGCTAAATCGCCCAAAATATCGCCCACAAATCGCCCAAGGAGGACATGAAGAAGGAAAGTGATGAAATGAGCTTGATTCTCATGAAACCCGCTGAAATAGGCAAAACTGTACTGTGTGCCGTGGCACAGGATGAGTGTGCCGCGGCCCACGGCCAAAAACTGCCTAGTACACTGCCTTTGTGCCGCGGCCCGGCCAGAAGGGGCCGCGGCCCGCGGTACAGCCCGCTCCAGCACAAAAAGGCACATGGTGCAGCCTTAGCTATTTCGACCATAACTCCTTCGTCTGGACTCTGATTGACTCACCGTTTGAACCATTGGAAAGCTAACTTTATGATATATAATATTGAAAAGATTCAGAATTTTTCTAATTTCTAAGAATTAATGGTGATTTTACAAAGTCGAACTCATACGTGGAAAAGTCGCTTAAGAACACGGAATTCAACAGAACGACACCGAGACGAACTCGGATGACAAAAAGTGTAGAATTAATCATTCTCGGAATGACGAAACGGTCACAATAGAGTTGCTAAGATGGAATTACACGAGACAAAAAAATTATCGGAAATCGAAATCGCGGATATTACATACTACCCCCCTTAAAAGAAGTTTCGTCCCGAAACTTAAAACAAGTTGGGAGAAGCAATATCCCGCCAGGAAAACTCAATGAGATACACCAGAACTGAAAGCTCGCTTCTCATCGGCATCGGATGCCCATACAAACACTGATTCACACCTCCAAAGAAGAACATCAATGCACATATAGTCCTCGGAACCATATCTATCGCACGCCCAAGTCCCCATGACTTGACGTCTCGAATCACAATGAACAATCACCCAGATTATCACGAAATCTTGGTACAACACCAAAAGGAATTCATCAAACGATCTCAAAATCTCAAGATTCTCAAATGCGATCATTATAAAATAGATCAACAATAAATGATCCACAACCACGATACATTATTACGGATTGAGTTATACAGTCATCCGAAAAACAAGGCTACATTTCAAATGTACCCAACATCGATATCCTCCATTTCATCGATTTCCTCGGTCCCATCGATTCAAGGTAGACCCAAACCTGAACTCACTGCTCAATATGATCCTCTGGCTCTCGAAGCCTGATAGGACCCTTTAGATGATGCACGAGCTGTAGCAACAAAATCCCTCGAGGCTTTTGAGACCTCTCGATATTTATCGGCACTAGAGTTTCTACAGTATTTCCGTAGGTGTTCCGGCCTCCCACACAGAAAACAAACAATAACTGGCACCATACACCAAGTACTAACGTGCCCTGCTGAATCACAATTAAAGCAAACAACAGTCGAACTCTTCATCTCAGAAGAATCTCTCCCAGCACGAAGACGACTAGAAAACGATCTCTTGGACGTCGGAGTCCGATGTCCCTCTGACAGCTCTTTCCATACCGAGGCAGGAAATCACATGATAATTACAGATCCCGTATGAAGATCGCATTATGATTACGTTACGGAATGATGATAATGAGCATACATGCTCTAACACAATGAATGCAGTAATGATGCAATGAAATGATCATTGACATTACATCGGAATATGATAAGATCGTATGAATGATCAGGTGAGGTAACATGATTATCTGATGAAATTCCTGAAATGATTACCTTGAACAATTTAACAAGGTTGAAAACTCGATCCACAAGATCAACAACTGAACTGTGAGTTGGGCTGGATGATTAATGAATTAACTAAGCAATGAGATTGATTGAGTGATGAATGAATTAACTGAGCAATGAGATTGACTCGGTGATGAATGAATCAACTGAGCGATGAGATTGACTGAGTGATGAATGAATGAACTGAACAATGAGATTGACTGAGCGATGAATGAATTAACTGAACAATGAGATTGACTGAGTGATGAATGAATTAACTGAACAATGAGATTGACTGAGTGATGAATAAATTAACTGAACAATGAGATTGACTGAGTGATGAATAAATTAACTGAACAATGAGATTGACTAAGTGATGAATGAATTAACTGAACAATGAGATTGACTGAGTGATGAATGAATTAACTGAACAATGAGATTGACTGAGTGATGAATGAATTAACTGAACAATGAGATTGACTGAGTGATGAATGAATTAACTGAACAATGAGATTGACTGAGTGATGAATGAATTAATATTATCGAAAAGATCAAAATGATGATTGAGGATTATTGACTGATGAATGAGTTGACTCTTATCGTTTACACAGATCACACGTGTTCTAAAACAATTAGTCATGAATCAGTCGTAAAGTTTATATCACATATATGTTTTAACAAGGCATGTATAATTAATGATATGATGAATGTATGAACATAAAGAGAATCGAGTCCTTACACAGGTCATACGAAGCTTCGAGGTCTCGCGATACTAGTCCTCACTGATGACGACTCGTTGAATGAATGACTCGATGAATGAATGACTCGTATAGTCGTATTAACTTAACAACTCACAAAACTCGACTATCCAGATTGTCATAATCTGACAGCCCCCCTACTACCGCGACGGTAGAGCCACATAACTCACATATAAGGGTATCTCACAACCCAAATCTCCAATACCATCTTCTGGAACACCCCCAAATCCCATTGGGTTATTACAGTGCCGTGGACCCCACACCCGGAGATCCACCAGGCGACCATGACTAAAATACATTAAATTAACCAACAAGGGAGATCACAGTCCCTACTATGATATCCGACACAATATTCCGATAAGGAATTTCAACGACAACGATGGGCCTACATGGCCAAAAATAAAAATACAACAACATCCACGAGCATCTGCTCGGGTAATACATAATGACAATGACTGACAAACTGGAGAACACTCCAACTGACTGACAAACATGAACAACTCGGACTAGTATCGCTCGAATGCCTCGTCGCCATCATCATGCCCCTGTGTCTCAACTCTCTCCTCGCAAGCACCTAAAACATGAAAACATGTTCCGCCCCCACGGGATCAGTCATCCAGATAATGAACATCAAATACATGTATAACATGATATGCATACAAAGGCAGAATGAAACGGTACAATGATAATAATAATACGAGATGCTCACAAACCAAGGTAAGAACCGAGCATTCGTGAAATACTATGCCCACGACATACTATTAATACCTGTTCAACAGGTTAGAACATAAATGCCCAACAGCGAATCATAATCATAGAGTACCATAATGAATTACACGACCCAGAACTGAATTAATTATGATTCACAATGCCCGAAGGCTCCAATGAAATTATCGATACATCACAAAGGCCTGAAAGCCACTCAGCCGAAGCTGTCAAGTATCACAATCACCTGAATCCAAAACAGCCCGAAGCTGTATCGATTAGGGCCGAAGCCACGGCACGAATCCGTATCACAATTAGGACCGAAGCCACGGCACGAAGCCGTATCACAATTAGGGCCGAAGCCTCGGCACGAAGCCGTATCACAATTAGGGCCAAAGCCACGGCACGAAGCCGTATCACAATTAGGGCCGAATCCACGACACCAATCCGTATCACAATTAGGGCCGAAGCCACGGCACGAAGCCGTATCACAATTAGGGCCGAAGCCACGGCACGAAGCCATATCACAATTAGCGCCGAAGCCACGACACGAAGCCGTATCACAATAAGGGCCGAAGCCACAACACGTAGCCGTATCACTATTAGGGCCGAAGCCATGGCATGAAGCCGTATCACAATTAGGGCCGAAGCCACGACACGAAGCCGTATCACAATTAGGGCCGAAGCCACGGTATGAAGCCGTATCATAATTAGGGCCGAAGCCACGGCACGAAGCCGTATCACAATGAAACCATCCAATGACCGTTGACCTACTGAGTTGTAGGTGTTGGGGGAAACAACCGTGAAGGTTCAGGCCCCACCAAACTTACCCCATCGAGCACTAGCCGAGACTAGCCTCCAAAACACAATTAATCATAAACGGCAACGATCCCAAGATTACCAAATTCACGAGAATGACAGTGTGCTGCCTTGAGTCGGCCAACACGATAATGATGACTCACGGATGTGCACCGTCCTCGGCGGTCCCAATTCAATACCTCGATTACCTTAGAATGGTCGATCGATAACAACGACACAATGGATGGGAACTATCCTCGACAGCCCTAATTCAATACCTCGATTGCTTTAGAATGGCCAACCGATAACAATGATGCAGCGGATGATTCAATACCTCGATTGCCTTAAAACGGCCAATCGATAACAATGATACAACGAATGATTGAGCACCTCGATTGCCTTAGAACGGTCAATCGATAACAATGATACAATGAGTAATTGAGCACCTCGATTGCCTTAGAAAGGCTAATCGATGACAATGATACAATGAATGATTGAACTCCTCGATTGCCTTAGAACGGCCAATCGATAACAATGATACAATGAATGATTGAACTCCTCGATTGCCTTAGAACGGCCAATCGATAACAATGATATAATGAATGATTGAACTCCTCGATTGCCTTAGAACGGCCAATCGATAACAATGATACAATGAATGCCTCGGCACCTTTAATTGGCTACCGACGACGGAGATGAGAATGAATACGACAATGCCTTCAATCGGCCAATACAATATGAATGACAGGACGCCAACGTTAATTACAATGATTACAACAATGTCTTAGATCGACATCAATATTAACAACAACAATCGATACATCGATACCGCGAACCGGCTATCGACAATAACATTAACAATGAGTTTCTTAAGAAAAACTTCCAACAATCCGATGATAACTCATAAAAACTCGTAATCAAAAGTATATCCATCACAAATCACGATTATATCATCCAAAACATCAAGCTCCAACTCAAAATCAAATATAGGGTTGAAGAAATTACCTTGGATTAGGATGAAGAATCCACAAACATGTTGTTAATCCACACCACAACTTGAAGAAGATGAAATTATCTGAGTTTGATGATGCTAAATCGCCCAAAATATCGCCCACAAATCGCCCAAGGAGGAGAGGAAGAAGGAAAGTGATGAAATGAGCTTGATTCTCATGAAACCCGCTGAAATACGCAAAACTGTACTGTGTGCCGCGGCACAGGATGAGTGTGCCGCGGCCCATGGCCAAAAACTGCCCAGTACACTGCCTTTGTGCCACGGCCCGGCCAGAAGGGCCCGCGGCCCGCGGTAACCGCTCCAGCACAAAAAGGCACATGGTGCATCCTTAGCTATTTCGACCATAACTCCTTCGTCCGGACTCCGATTGACTCACCGTTTGAACCATTGGAAAGCTAACTTGATGATATATAATATTAAAAAGATTCAGAATCTTTAGAGTTTCCAAGAATTAATGGTGATTTTACAAAGTCGAACTCATACGTGGAAGAGTCGCTTAAGAACACGGAATTCAACAGAACGACACCGAGACGAACTCGGATTACAAAAAGTGTAGACTTAATCATTCTCGGAATTACGAAACGGTCACAATAGAGTTGCTAAGATGGAATTACACGAGAAAAAAAAATTATCGGAAATCGAAATCGCGGATATTACACCGTGGGCATAGTGTTTCACGAATGCTCGGTTCTTACATTAGTTTGTGAGCATCTCGTATTATTATTATCATTGTACCATTTCATTCTGCCTTTGGATGCATATCATGTTATACATGTATTTGATGTTCATTATCTAGATGACTGACCCCGTGGGGGCGGAACATGTTTTCATGTTTCAGGTGCTTGCGAGGAGAGAGTTGAGACACAGGGGCATGATGATGGCGACGAGGCATTCGAGCGATACTAGTCCGAGTTGTTCATGTTGGTCAGTCAGTTGGAGTGTACTACAGTTTGTCAGTCATTGTCATTATGTATTACCCGAGCAAGGCTCGTGGGTGTGGTTGTATTTTCATTTTGGCCATGTAGGCCCATGATTGTCGTTAAAATTCCTTATCGGAATATTGTGTCGGATATCATGGTAGGGACTGTGATCTCCCTTGTTGGTTAATTTTAATGTATTTTAGTCATGTTCGCCTGGTGGATCTCCGGGTGTGGGGTCCATGGCCCTGTAATAACCCAATGGGATTTGGGAGTGTTACAGAAGATGGTATCAGAGAATTGGGTTGTGAGATACCCTGATATGTGAGTTATGTGGCCCTACCGACGCGGTAGTAGTGGGACTGTCAGGTTATGACAATCTGGACAGTCGGGTTTTGTGAGTCGTGAAATTTGTACGACTGCACGGGTCATTCATTCATCAAGTCGTCGTCAGTTGAGACTAGTATCGTGATACCTCGAAGCTTCGTATGACCTGTGTAAGGACTCGATTCTCTTTATGTTCATACATTCATCATGTCATTAATTATTCATGCTTTGTTGAAACCTATATGTGATATTACTGTTATGATTGATTCATGACTAATTGTTTTGGAGCACGTGTGACCTGTGTAAGCGTTAAGGATCAACTCATTCATCAGTTAATAATCCTCAATCATCATTTTGATCTTGTCGATCATGTTAATTCATTCATTACTCAGTTAATCTCATTGTTCAGTTAATTCATTCATCACTCAGTCAATCTCATCGTTCAGTTAATTCATTCATCACTCACTTAATCTCATTGTTCAGTTAATTCATTAATCATCCAGTCCATCTCACGGCTCAGTTGTTGATCTTGTGGATCGAACTATCAATCCTGCTAACATATTCAAGATAATCATTTCAGGAATTTCATCAAATAATCATGTCACCTCACTTGATCGTTCATGCGATCTTATCTTATTTCGGCGTTATGTCGACGATCATTTTATTGCATTATTAATGCATTCATTTTGTTATAGCATGTATGCTCATTGTTATCATTCCGTCACGTGATCA
This sequence comes from Orobanche coerulescens, assembly GCA_033398695.1. Taxonomy (NCBI): domain Eukaryota; kingdom Viridiplantae; phylum Streptophyta; class Magnoliopsida; order Lamiales; family Orobanchaceae; genus Orobanche; species Orobanche coerulescens. The sequence continues at coordinate 29,328,386 of CM065813.1, forward strand.
TAATGCGATATTCATGCGGGATCTGTAATTATCATGTGACTTTCCTGCTTCAGTATGGATAGAGCTGTCAGGGGACGCATGGGAAGAGGCCGCGGTGTGGGCCGAAACCCGGGATCTCGTATGAACACCCACGCGGATGCGTGGGATAGCATGTGTTCATCAGATAGATATGCTACTCATTCACTGTCAGATAATCATTCACTGTCAGGGAGTCTTACCCGAGAAGCAGCTCAATCGGAAGGTGATCGGGTGGACCCATTCATATACATGCAGGGCATGATGGCCCAGATGACTCAGATGACGCGGATGATGGAGACCATGCAAACCTCGATGGTTCGTGGCCCACCACAACAGGGATTCCAGGTTCCGTTTCATGGACAGACTGGAGGAGTGAATCAGATTGTTGGCGATATCTCTCGTCAGAGGCCGCCTACTTTTGAGGGTTCGTCGGAACCAGCTGATATTGTTCATTGGCTTGAGCATTTTGATAAACTCTTTGACATGGTTCAGTGTCCGGAAGAGAGTAAAGTGGCAGTAGCGGCTTATTACTTGAGTATGGGTGCTTATTCGTGGTGGCTTTCTATGAAACCAGTCGATCGCGATTGTGGTTGGAGTGAGTTCAAGACTCTCATGTTAGAGAGGTATTATCCGGCTCCACTTCGTGAAGCCAAGTTGTCAGAGGTTTTGAACCCCGAATCCGTCGAGGACGAGGGTGTTATTGTCATTTCTGAGAAGTTTCAGGGACTACTTCAGTTTGCTTCATCAGTTATCCGTATTGAGGCGGATAAGATCAAATATTTTAGCAAGAGGCTAAATCCGCAGTTGAGGATGCAATTGTTCAATCACAATTGTAGTTCACTTAGTGAGTTCATCGGGAAGGCTCTGGGAGCAGAGCTTTTGATCAAGGAGCTTACTCAGAAGCATCCTTCAGTTTCTTCGGGTGAGAGGACTAGAATGCCGGCTCGTTCATAGGGACATCAGGCTCCGACGTCCAAGAGGTCATTTTCTAGTCGTCTTCGTGCGGAGGGGGCATCCTCTTCTAAGGCAACGAGTTCGACCGTTGTTTGCTTTAACTGTGATGTAATAGGACATCACAGTACCCGGTGCTCGATGCAGGCCGTTATTTGTTTCCTGTGTGGGAGACATGGACACCTTCAGAAATACTGCAGGAGTTCTAGTGCCGGTAGATCTCGAAAGAGCTCAAGAGCCTCGAGGGATTTTATTACTCCAGCCCGTGCTTCATTTAAAGGGTCATATCAGGCTTCGAGAGCCAGAGTGTCACGAGGTGCCCGCGACCCCAGGTGGTATTACCTGATCACAGGCCATTCATGGGCCCATTTGCAGCTTTGTGGGACGCTGAGAGTTATCGCACTTCAAGTTTTCATCTATAGTGTAGGGCTTTACTTTATTTTCCTTGTAATGTTGTAATAGCTAGTTAGTGCTTGTTCGGCTTTTCAATATCTAGTCTTGTCATTAGCTTTTATTTTTTTAAGCCTATTATAGGGGGGAAGAGTGTACTGAAGTGTTGTAGTACGAATTGGCTAGTTTGCTGAGACCCTCCTATCCATGTATGCTTGTAATCGTTGTTGCCTATTGTAATCATTTCTTGTATTAATACAAATCGATTTTCATCTTCAATTTTGCTGTGCCACTAAAACGCCTTGGCGTGATTGCTTCGCATTAGCACCAACTCCCAAACGAGTTAGGCGAACGTAGTCGGGTAAATTGACTACTAGCCACACGGTGCACGTACATTCTATACAAACTATAAGCGCCCCGTGACAGGTGGTATCAGAGAATGGTTAAGGTTGAAAGAATGGAATCGGGTAACGAGACGGAAGTCCCTAGAAGGCAGGGCAAGAAAAAGGATGACGGAAAGAAGAAAGAGGTCGAGGCCTCTAAAGCCCAATTCGATAATCTAGAGCAAGAGTGCTCTAGATTGAGATATGTTGTCGAGACCTTGGAGGAGAAGGTCGAGACCCTCAAGGCGGAGAATGAAGACCTCCGAGCCCAGTTGGGCGAATGCAGAGAAGTCTGTCGAACCTTTGCTGAAGCAATGGGAGCCAACAATACGGCTGAAATGAGACGCGAGATGGAAGCAATGAGTATCCAGATTGGATTGCTTCAAAGAGCTGTGAACAACACCCCCCATGTTGCTCAAGAACCTATTACGAGAATTCGGATCCCCGAACCAAGTTCCTATAGTGGAACACGAGATGCCAAGGAAGTTGAGAACTTCTTATTCGACATGGAACAATACTTCCATGCCGCTAATGTTTTGGACGAGGCGAGAAAGGTGTCAACCGCCATAATGTATTTGGTTGATGATGCCAAATTGTGGTGGCGCACCAAATATGCGGACATTCAGGCCCAACGAGTAAGAATTGATACTTGGGAACAACTGCGAGATGCCATCAGGCAACAATTCTTCCCAGAGAATGTTGAGTACAACGCAAGAAGGGCCTTGCGAGATTTGAAGCACACCGGTCTTATTCGAGATTATGTGAAGGCATTTTCGATGCATATGTTACACATTAGCGATATGTCAGAGAATGACCGGTTGTTTACGTTCCTGGAAGGCTTGAAGCCATTTGCTCGTACGGAGCTTCTGCGCCAACGAGTCACAAACCTCAGTGCCGCCATGGGAGCGGCAGAACGATTAATGGATTACACGTCGGAACCTCGAAAATATCATCCAGTAACAACGAACATGGCACCATTTCGAAGTGTAATGCCAAGACCGTTCAAACCTAACATGAGTCGGGGTGTAGGGGATCGGAAAACCTATACTCAAGGAAGTTCATATGGGAGCACGAATCGTAGCAAACCTACAAAAGGTCAGCAGGGCCCTCCCCAACGAATTGTTAAATGTTTCCTATGTGATGGGCCTCATCTTCTCAGTAATTGTCCGAAGAGGCAACTTTTGAGTGCCCTAACAAGCGCTGTAGAATCGAGTTCGCAGCCGAAAGAAGAGTTGCAAGTAGCAGATGACGAAGGAAGATCGGAACATGAGGAAAACCTTGGGGCCATCAATCAATGGTGCAACTCGTTAACCCATCAGGTGGCAGCTAAGGCAAGAGTGCCGACAAAAGCCAGAAAACCTGTACCTGCACTCACGACAAGTGGTCCCGATAAGAGAAAGAAGGGATTAATGTTTGTTGATGTTAAAATCAATGGGAAGAATATTCGTGCACCCATAATTATGGGTGCCACCCATAATTATCTGGCGAGCACCGAAGTGGGGAGACTTGGACTATTGTTAGAGAAAGGAGTGGGCCGTGTTAAAGCCGTCAACTCTCCGGCAAAACCAATAGCGGGGGTTGCCAAGGCTGTTCGAATTAAGATAGGAGCCTTCGAGGGTAGGGCCGACCTATCTGTTGTGGAAATGGATGACTTCAAATTGATACTCGGACTCGAGTATATGCGTGACACTCAAACCCTAGTCATGCTGTATGCTGATGCACTCTTGGTTTTAGTGGATAAACCACATATTATCCCAACAATTAGCGCAATCCAAGGGCAAAATAACCTATCCGCGCTATAGTTCAAGAAGGGATGCAGGCATGGTGAACCGTCCTTCCTATGCGCCTTGCAATTCAACGAAGTAGAGGAGTTGTCAGGTCCTATCCCTGATGCGGTGAAGCACCTCCTAAACGAATTTGAAGATGTTATGCCCGACGAACTGCCTCGGAAGCTTCCACCTAAGAGGGCGGTCGATCATGAGATTGAGTTGGTGCCGGGCACAAAACCTCCTGCCCGAGCCCCTTATCGTATGTCGCAACCTGAGCTTGTGGAACTCAGAAAGCAGTTAAAAGAGATGTTGGAATATGGTATGATCCAACCGGCGAAATCACCCTACGGAGCTCCTGTTCTCTTTCAGAAAAAGTCTGATGGAACTTTGCGATTGTGTTGTGATTACCGTGCTCTAAATAAAATTACGGTGAAGAATGTGTATCCTATTCCACTTGTAGCAAATTGCTTCGACCGACTCAGTGGAGCGGAATACTACACGAAGATCGATCTGAGATCAGGTTATTGGCAAGTTCGCATCAAGGAGGGAGATGAAGTGAAAACGACGATTGTCTCACGTTATGGGGCCTTCGTGTTCTTAGTCATGCCCTTTGGCCTAACAAACGCCCCAGCTACTTTCAGCACCTTGATGAATCAAGTTCTCCAAGGGTTCTTGGACGAGTTTGTCGTAGTATACCTGGATGATATTGTTATATATAGCCGAACCTTGGAAGAACATGTGGAACATTTGAGAATGGTTCTTACTAGGCTTCGCGAGCATGAACTATATGTTAAGCTGTCGAAGTGCTCATTTGCCCAGAAGCGGATCAGTTTCTTGGGTCATATCATTGAGTGTGGCAGTATTCGCATGGACCCGAAAAAAATACGAGCAATCCAAGAATGGAAACCACCAACCGATGTACATGAGGTACGGTCATTTCTCGGGTTGGCAAATTACTATAGAAGATTTGTGATGGGGTATGCTGGAATAGCAAGACCCCTAACCGATTTGACAAGAAAGACGGAAGTTTGGAATTGGTCGCCGGAATGCCAAACTGCCTTCGACAACTTAAAGAAGGCCATCCTAATAAACCTGGTCCTCGCGCTACCAGATCTATCCAAACCTTTTGTAGTTGAAACGGATACTTCGGATATTGCACTAGGAGGAGTTTTAGTGCAAGATGGCCATCCTGTGGCCTTCAAGAGTAAGAAACTTAAATTTGTCGAGAGGCGTTACACGGTGCCGTTTATTGTAAAAACTGACAACACTGCTGTTAGTCACTTCCTGTCCCAGCCAAAGCTTACTGGGAAACAAGTGAGATGGCAGGAACTATTGTCCGAGTTCAACTTTGTGATTGAGTATCGTGCCGGTTCTAGTAATCAGGTGGCGGATGCCCTGAGCCGCAAATCCGACCTAGCTGTTCTACAAGTGCTGGCAGCACTTTCTTCGAGTCAGGTGACCACTCCATTAAAAGATCAAATACGAGAACTAATGGGAGCCGATGCAACGGCTCAATGTTTGGTGAATCTTGTCCGCCAGGGTACAACACGAAAATTTTGGCTCGAGGATGGTCTCTTATGGACAAAGGGGAGACGTATTTATGTACCTCTAGGCGGCGATATGAGGAAAACTATTATTGCGGAATGTCATGACACTCTCTGGGCGGGCCACCCAGGAGAGGAGCGTACTGTGGCCTTAGTTCAACGAGCTTACTATTGGCCCCAAATGCGGGACGACATTGAGATGTTTGTCCGCACCTACTTGGTGTGCCAACAAGATAAACCCGATCGACAAAAGAAGGCAGGCTTGCTGGAACCACTACTCATTCCTGTCAGGGCTTGGGAAAGTGTTTCAATGGATTATATCACCAGTCTACCAAAAGTTGGGGATCTTGATGCCATTATTGTTGTGGTAGACCGGTTCTCCAAATATGCTACATTCATAGCGGTACCCAAGACAGTTTCGGCGGAAGAGACAGCTCAGCTCTTTTTCAAGCATATTGTTAAGTATTGGGGACTGCCGAGGGACATTGTTAGTGACCGAGGACCCCGGTTTACTAGTAACTTTTGGACCGAGCTCTTCAAACTACTCGGCTCCAAGTTGAATATGAGCTCTAGCTTCCACCCACAATCTGACGGCCAAACCGAAAGATTTAACTCGATGTTGGAGGAATATCTTCGACATTTTGTGAGCACTAATCAGAAGAACTGGGTGAAGCTTTTGGATGTTGCTCAACTGTGTTTCAATGCTCAAAAATGCTCTACCACCAATAAGAGTGCTTTTGAAATTTGTAATGGGCAGCAACCACTCCTCCCACACAATATTGACACTGTTTCACAAAACGCCAGGTCTATACTTGCAAACATTTTCCCTTGAATGGGAACAAAACCTTGATTTAGCCCGTGGCTACCTGGAGAAGGCTCAAAAGCGGATGAAAAAATATGCTGATCTTAAACGCCGCTTTGTTGAATACTGTGTGGGCGACAAGGTAATGGTGAAGGTCCCGAACCAGAGTTCCTCCAGGGCAACATGGGGGAGAGATTCACGGCTAATGCAAAAATATATTGGGCCCCTAACCATCCTCAAAAGAGTCGGAAAGGTAGCCTACAATCTAGAGTTAGCCCAATGGTGGCACATTCATAATGTCTTTCATGTCAGCCAACTCAATCCATATCAGGCAGACAAAGAGGACACCACACGCAACTTGGGGAAGAGGGTGGCCGAAGCTATTATCGACCACCGTGATGCAGGGCCGAGAAAGAAGCTACACAAAGAATATTTGGTGAAATGGCAGGGCTGCAGTATGGAGGAAAACACTTGGGAGAGGGCGACGACAAAGCTTTTCAACTGCTACTGGATGCTTGTCTCACATCTATGGCGCCGGGGACGTCACCAACTCAGTGGGGGGGAGTGCTGTCACGAGGTGCCCGCGACCCCATGCGGTATTACCTGATCACAGGCCATTCATGGGCCCACTTGCAGCTTTGTGGGATGCCGAGCCTCATTGCACTTCAAGTTTTCATCTATAGTGTAGGGCTTTACTTTATTTTCCTTGTAATGTTGTAATAGCTAGTTAGTGCTTGTTCAACTTTTCAATATCTAGTCTTGTCATTAGCTTTTATTTTTTTAAGCCTATTATAGGGGGGAAGAGTGTACTGAAGTGTTGTAGTACGAATTGGCAAGTTTGCTGAGACCCTCCTATCCGTGTATGCTTGTAATCGTTGTTGCCTATTGTAATCGTTTCTTGTATTAATACAAATCGATTTTCATCTTCAATTTTGCTGTGCCACTAAAACGCCTCGGAGTGATTGTGTCGCATTAGCACTAACTCCCAAACGAGTTAGGCGGATGTAGTCGGGTAAATTGACTACTAGCCGCATGGTGCGCGTACATTCTATACAAACTATAAGCGCCCCGTGACACAGAGGTAAGGACATTCATCACCGGTTTTGAACAAGTTAATTCTTGCTCGGTAATAGTATAATCATTCATTTCATTTGTTGTTCATTCATTCATATAATTCATTCATCATATATCAATCACTTTGAGACTTATAATTATCAAACTAATCATTCACTTCACGGGGAACAATGGTTTCAATCATTTCATTTGAGCTATCACTCATTACGTTATCATTTCACCCCGGTGAGTCATTCTTGATCCTTGTTGGATTTCGATTCATTATCATTCATTGTAATCATTCTTGTTCGTGTGTATCTCGTTGATTTTTCCTGGCGGGATATTGCTTCTCCCTACTTGTTTTAAGTTTCGGGACGAAACTTCTTTTAAGGGGGGTAGTATGTAATATCCGCAATTTCAATTTTTCCGGTAATTTTCTTTTATTGGCGGAAGTCCATCTTAGCGACTCCGTTGTGACCGTTTCGTCATTCCGAGAATATTTAATTCTGCACTTTTTGTCATCCGAGTTTATTTCGGTATCGTTTTGTTGAGTTCCGTGTTCTTAAACGACTTTTCCGCACTTGAGTTCGATTATTGCGAATCTCGTCCGAAACTGTTGTTTCGAGTTTCCCGTAAGTTCATTTAATGTTATTATTCATGTTGTGAGCTTTGGCTTGGTGTTTCGATCGTGTATCGTGTATTTCGGACGTTTTGGGCCATTTTCGTAATTTCCCAAAGTTTGGGGTAATTACTTTCCGTTGTCGAATTTCGAGCCTTCGGGTGGTCGGAATTGTGTGTTCTCTTAGCGCTTGGATTCGTCTTTATGAGTACTTCGTAACCGTATCTTCGATTCATATTCAGGTTCGGGTTTCGGCGTCGTCCGGGCCGTCGGAGTACACGGCAGCCACGGCCGCCTGATTTAGGCCTTTGGCTCGGCGAGTTCTGGCCGTAAGGTGCCTGTAACGGCCGTAAGTGATCGCGAGCATGGCACAGCGAATGCGATTCTGACCGTAGTAAGGGCCAAGAGTTAGGGCCGTCACGGGTGCGAGCGAGTTCGGACGAATGCGATTCTGGCCGTAAGGACTGCCGAACGGCCGTAAGTGCCGAGTTACGGCCGTAAGGCCCTGTCGATTCTGGCCGTAAGCTATCGGCGGCCCAGGCAGATTTTGACGAATGCGGTTACGGCCGTAAGGCCTGCCGATTCTGGCCGTAACCTAGGCTATATATAGGCAGCTCGGCGGACTTCGTTTTCTCATTTTTTCTTCGTTTTTGTGCGGTGCGGGACGGAGTGACCGGTAGGAGGTGTTCTTGGCGATTCTACTCATTTCCAAAGCATTTTGGAAGATTCTTGTTGATTATATCATCATCGATCCGTGTTCTTCGTCGAATCAAGGTATATTTCTTGATTTTCCTCCAAGTTGACTTTTTGGGGAATTTGTTCTTGATTTCGATTCTAGTCCGATTTTGATGAATCGGTTGATGTTAGTAAACATTATTAATCGTGTTCTATGGATTGTATATCCATATTTTCGATTCATTCAACCCGATTGATGATTCTTAGACTCTTGAGGAACTTTGAACATTTAGTGTTCGATTAAATGCCTCAAAGAGTTTCTTTCGGTCGTTATGTTGATTTCGATTGATATTGTGTTATTGAATGAATTGTATTTCATTCAAGGTTGTTCGAGTACTTGTGTTTATCAGAGGACGCCATTCGTTGTTCGTGGAAGGATTTCATCGCCTTCGGTTGAGGCAAGTTTTATACTTGTACTAGTCAATGAGATTAATGTTATCATATATGTGTATGAATGTGTTGTATCATTCCGAGACTTAGTCTCTTCATAAGTTCATTGATATTAGGGGATCGTTCGATACGATACTCTTCGGCAATTATGCCTCATATTTATTATCATTCATTAATGGCCGGTAAGGCATTGAGATATTCGTTGTTAATGTTATTATCGATCACCGGTTCGCGGTATCGATGTATCGGTTGTTGTTGTTAATATTGATGTCGATCTAAGACGTTGTTGTAATCATGAGAAAGAGCCAAAGCTTACTGGGAAACAAGTGAGATGGCAGGAACTTAAATTTGTCGAGAGGCGTTACACGGTGCATGAGAAAGAGCTTTTAGCAGTGGTCCATCGCCTTCGACTTTGGAGACATTACTTATTGGGGTTGCCGTTTATTGTAAAAATTGACAACACTGCTGTTAGTCACTTACTGTCCCAGCCAAAGCTTACTGGGAAACAAGTGAGATGGCAGGAACTATTGTCCGAGTTCAACTTTGTGATTGAGTATCGTGCCGGTTCTAGTAATCAGGTGGCGGATGCCCTGAGCCGCAAATCCGACCTAGCTGTTCTACAAGTGCTGGCAGCACTTTCTTCGAGTCAGGTGACCACTCCATTAAAAGATCAAATACGAGAACTAATGGGAGCCGATGCAACGGCTCAATGTTTGGTGAATCTTGTCCGCCAGGGTACAACACGAAAATTTTGGCTCGAGGATGGTCTCTTATGGACAAAGGGGAGACGTCTTTATGTACCTCTAGGCGGCGATATGAGGAAAACTATTATTGCGGAATGTCATGACACTCTCTGGGCGGGCCACCCAGGAGAGGAGCGTACTGTGGCCTTAGTTCAACGAGCTTACTATTGGCCCCAAATGCGGGACGACATTGAGATGTTTGTCCGCACCTACTTGGTGTGCCAACAAGATAAACCCGATCGACAAAAGAAGGCAGGCTTGCTGGAACCACTACTCATTCCTGTCAGGGCTTGGGAAAGTGTTTCAATGGATTATATCACCAGTCTACCAAAAGTTGGGGATCTTGATGCCATTATTGTTGTGGTAGACCGGTTCTCCAAATATGCTACATTCATAGCGGTACCCAAGACAGTTTCGGCGGAAGAGACAGCTCAGCTCTTTTTCAAGCATATTGTTAAGTATTGGGGACTGCCGAGGGACATTGTTAGTGACCGAGGCCCCCGGTTTACTAGTAACTTTTGGACCGAGCTCTTCAAACTACTCGGCTCCAAGTTGAATATGAGCTCTAGCTTCCACCCACAATCTGACGGCCAAACCGAAAGATTTAACTCGATGTTGGAGGAATATCTTCGACATTTTGTGAGCACTAATCAGAAGAACTGGGTGAAGCTTTTGGATGTTGCTCAACTGTGTTTCAATGCTCAAAAATGCTCTACCACCAATAAGAGTGCTTTTGAAATTTGTAATGGGCAGCAACCACTCCTCCCACACAATATTGACACTGTTTCACAAAACGCCAGGTCTACTTCTGCGCAAACATTTTCCCTTGAATGGGAACAAAACCTTGATTTAGCCCGTGGCTACCTGGAGAAGGCTCAAAAGCGGATGAAAAAATATGCTGATCTTAAACGCCGCTTTGTTGAATACTGTGTGGGCGACAAGGTAATGGTGAAGGTCCCGAACCAGAGTTCCTCCAGGGCAACATGGGGGAGAGATTCACGGCTAATGCAAAAATATATTGGGCCCCTAACCATCCTCAAAAGAGTCGGAAAGGTAGCCTACAATCTAGAGTTAGCCCAATGGTGGCACATTCATAATGTCTTTCATGTCAGCCAACTCAATCCATATCAGGCAGACAAAGAGGACACCACACGCAACTTGGGGAAGAGGGTGGCCGAAGCTATTATCGACCACCGTGATGCAGGGCCGAGAAAGAAGCTACACAAAGAATATTTGGTGAAATGGCAGGGCTGCAGTATGGAGGAAAACACTTGGGAGAGGGCGACGACAAAGCTTTTCAACTGCTACTGGATGCTTGTCTCACATCTATGGCGCCGGGGACGTCACTAACTCAGTGGGGGGAGTGCTGTCACGAGGTGCCCGCGACCCCATGCGGTATTACCTGATCACAGGCCATTCATGGGCCCACTTGCAGCTTTGTGGGATGCCGAGCCTCATTGCACTTCAAGTTTTCATCTATAGTGTAGGGCTTTACTTTATTTTCCTTGTAATGTTGTAATAGCTAGTTAGTGCTTGTTCAACTTTTCAATATCTAGTCTTGTCATTAGCTTTTATTTTTTTAAGCCTATTATAGGGGGGAAGAGTGTACTGAAGTGTTGTAGTACGAATTGGCAAGTTTGCTGAGACCCTCCTATCCGTGTATGCTTGTAATCGTTGTTGCCTATTGTAATCGTTTCTTGTATTAATACAAATCGATTTTCATCTTCAATTTTGCTGTGCCACTAAAACGCCTCGGAGTGATTGTGTCGCATTAGCACTAACTCCCAAACGAGTTAGGCGGATGTAGTCGGGTAAATTGACTACTAGCCGCATGGTGCGCGTACATTCTATACAAACTATAAGCGCCCGTGACACAGAGGTAAGGACATTCATCACCGGTTTTGAACAAGTTAATTCTTGCTCGGTAATAGTATAATCATTCATTTCATTTGTTGTTCATTCATTCATATAATTCATTCATCATATATCAATCACTTTGAGACTTATAATTATCAAACTAATCATTCACTTCACGGGGAACAATGGTTTCAATCATTTCATTTGAGCTATCACTCATTACGTTATCATTTCACCCCGGTGAGTCATTCTTGATCCTTGTTGGATTTCGATTCATTATCATTCATTGTAATCATTCTTGTTCGTGTGTATCTCGTTGATTTTTCCTGGCGGGATATTGCTTCTCCCTACTTGTTTTAAGTTTCGGGACGAAACTTCTTTTAAGGGGGGTAGTATGTAATATCCGCAATTTCAATTTTTCCGGTAATTTTCTTTTATTGGCGGAAGTCCATCTTAGCGACTCCGTTGTGACCTTTTCGTCATTCCGAGAATATTTAATTCTGCACTTTTTGTCATCCGAGTTTATTTCGGTATCGTTTTGTTGAGTTCCGTGTTCTTAAACGACTTTTCCGCACTTGAGTTCGATTATTGCGAATCTCGTCCGAAACTGTTGTTTCGAGTTTCCCGTAAGTTCATTTAATGTTATTATTCATGTTGTGAGCTTTGGCTTGGTGTTTCGATCGTGTATCGTGTATTTCGGACGTTTTGGGCCATTTTCGTAATTTCCCAAAGTTTGGGGTAATTACTTTCCGTTGTCGAATTTCGAGCCTTCGGGTGGTCGGAATTGTGTGTTCTCTTAGCGCTTGGATTCGTCTTTACGAGTACTTCGTAACCGTATCTTCGATTCATATTCAGGTTCGGGTTTCGGCGTCGTCCGGGCCGTCGGAGTGGCCACGGCCGAGCCACGGCCGCCTGATTTAGGCCTTTGCTTTGGCGAGTTACGGCCGTAAGGTGCCTGTAACGGCCGTAAGTGATCGCGAGCATGGCACAGCGAATGCGATTCTGGCCGTAAGGGCCAAGAGTTAGGGCCGTCTGGTGCGAGCGAGTTCGGACGAATGCGATTCTGGCCGTAAGGACTGCCGATGCGGCCGTAAGTGCGAGTTACGGCCGTAAGGCCACATCGATTCTGGCCGTAAGCTATCGGCGGCAGGCGATTTTGATGAATGCGATTCTGACCGTAAGGCCACCGATTCTGGCGTAACCCTGCCGGCTATATATAGGCCTGGCTCGGCCAGACTTCGTTTTTCTCATTTTTTCTTCGTTTTTGTGCGGCTGCGGACGGGAGTGACCGGTAGGAGGTGTTCTTGGCCGATTCTACTCATTTCCAAAGCATTTTGGAAGATTCTTGTTGATTATATCATCATCCAATCCGTGTTCTTCGTCGAATCAAGGTATATTTCTTGATTTTCCTCCAAGTTGACTTTTTGGGGAATTTGTTCTTGATTTCGATTCTAGTCCGATTTTGATGAATCGGTTGATGTTAGTAAACATTATTAATCGTGTTCTATGGATTGTATATCCATATTTTCGATTCATTCAACCCGATTGATGATTCTTAGACTCTTGAGGAACTTTGAACATTTAGTGTTCGATTAAATGCCTCAAAGAGTTTCTTTCGGTCGTTATGTTGATTTCGATTGATATTGTGTTATTGAATGAATTGTATTTCATTCAAGGTTGTTCGAGTACTTGTGTTTATCAGAGGACGCCATTCGTTGTTCGTGGAAGGATTTCATCGCCTTCGGTTGAGGCAAGTTTTATACTTGTACTAGTCAATGAGATTAATGTTATCATATATGTGTATGAATGTGTTGTATCATTCCGAGACTTAGTCTCTTCATAAGTTCATTGATATTAGGGGATCGTTCGATACGATACTCTTCGGCAATTATGCCTCATATTTATTATCATTCATTAATGGCCGGTAAGGCATTGAGATATTCGTTGTTAATGTTATTATCGATCACCGGTTCGCGGTATCGATGTATCGGTTGTTGTTGTTAATATTGATGTCGATCTAAGACGTTGTTGTAATCATTATTATTAATGTTGGCGTCCTGTCATTCATGTTGTATTGGCCGATTGAAGGCATTGTCGTATTCGTTCTCATCTTCGTCGTCGGTAGCCGATTAAAGGTGCCGAGGCATTCATTGTATCATTGTTATCGATTGACCGTTCTAAGGCAATCGAGGAGTTCAACCATTTATTGTATCATTGTCATCGATTTGCCGTTCTAAGGCAATCGAGGTGCTCAGTCATTCATTGTATCATTGTTATCGATTGGCCGTTTTAAGGCAATCGAGGTATTGGATCATCCGCTGCATTCATTGTTATCGGTTGTTATCGATTGGCCGTTCTAAGGCAATCGAGGTATTGAATTGGGGCTATCGAGGATAGTTCCCATCCGTTATGTCGTTGTTATCGATTGGCCGTTCTAAGGCAATCGAGGAGTTCAATCATATATTGTATCATTGGCATCGATTAGCCGTTCTAAGGCAATCGAGGTGCTCAATTACTCATTGTATCATTGTTATCGATTGTCCGTTCTAAGGCAATCGAGGTGCTCAATCATCCGTTGTATCATTGTTATCGGTTGGCCATTCTAAGGCAATCGAGGTATTGAATTGGGACCGCCGAGGACAGTGCCCATCCGTGAGTCATCATTATCGTGTTGGCCAACTCAAGGTAGAACACTATCATTCTCGTGAAATCGGCAAATCTTCGGATCGTTGCCGTTTGTGATTAATTATATTTTGGAGGCTAGTCTCGGCTAGTGCTCATTATGGGTAAGCTTGGGGCTTGAACCTTCGCGGTTGGCTTCCCAACACCTACAGCTCAGTAGGTCACGGTCGTGTTTATGATCTTATTATGGGTAAGCTTGGGGCTTGAACCTTCGCGGTTGGCTTCCCGACACCTATAGCTCAGTAGGTCACGGTCGTGGTTATGATCTTATTAGACCTAATTAACTACGGCTTCGGGCTGTTCCGGTTTCATGTGATTGTGATATTTGACAGCTTCGGCTGAGTGACTTTCAGGTCTTTATGATGTCTTGATAATTTCATTGGAGCCTTCGGGCATTGTGATTCATATTTAATTCAGTTTTGGTTTGGTTCATGTCGTGTAATTCATTGTGGTACTCTGTGATTATGATTCGCCGTTGGGCACTTATGTTCTAACCTGTCGAACAGGTATTAATAGTATGCCGTGGGCATAGTTGTAACGCCCCCAAATAACCCGGGACGCCACAGTGTCGTGGATCCCATGAGGGGCCCACAAGGCAAGTTTTTCGAAATTATTTTCTAAAACAATTTAATAAACTGGTAGTATGCGGAAGTTTTTAAGAAAGTATTCGTACAACCCAAAGTACAAAAGAAATAGTGTCCGTGCATACGGTTATTACACAACGTGGAATGTTCAAATTTAGTTTAAGAAATTAACAGGCCTTCTTTCCAACGCAGTTCACGCCTGGCCGTAACCTTCGGGAATGTCCTGCACAATTTCAACAAATTTACCTGGCACGACGTGCCGTGCCAGTTAGCCTAGGTCAGAAAATCCGAGCCAAAATCAAAGATAAAATCGGGTAATTTCAAGAACAAAGTTATCACCGAATATTCAATATTATTTCTTTTATCAGCACGTAAACTCCCAAGGTCGCAACCAAGGGTCACGGAAGTATCTACACGGGAATACTCCGGATGTGGGTAACATTCAGGTTTTATCCCGCAACACAGTTCTACAATAAAACTCCCAGGGCTGCGGCCAAGGGTCACGGTAGTATTTACTCAGGAATACTCCGGGCAAGATAATCGAATAAGCACCATTTCACAAATAGTAACACATACAATATTTTGAAATTACAAGACGTAAAGTCTGAGCAAGATTCACTTGCCTCAAATCCGACGAGAGTTACTTCTTGACAAGGCAACGGCTCGAACAATCACACTCGGAAGCCCGACCTATTAAATGTTTGTCGATTAACACCTTATGGTAACAATGATGATCAACGACGGTTTTACCCCCCCGCCTGTTAGGACCCTAACCTGGTTGTTTATGTTGTTGAGATCAAAATTCTCTGTTTCAACCACAACGCGCGCTACTAAATTCTTAGGTTCGTCAACATTTCTTTACAAGTTATCATTCCGTTGAACAATAATGTTCTAATACAACATTCCTACGTTAATTATGACTAACAACCACCGAGTTTTCATCACTTGTCCTAATACGAAGGTCTAGAACGATTAATCCGTCATCTTAACATGTTTCGGTATCTATTCGACTAGAAATTTGTTGGTAAGTTCATCAAGGATTTATCAACGGTTTTTCAATATGATAATACGGTTATACATGAAATACTCAACAAGATGATTCCAAGAAATTGGTGATTAGCAATCCGATTATGAGTTCTCCCATCCGATTACGAGTACTACTATTATTCACTCTAATTTCTAGTTTTGATAGATATCGATTAACAATTGTGATGGTTATATCCCGGTCTGATCATTACTGAGAATTCTAAACTACCCAAGGCATCCGAAATTTACTATAACTTGCTAAACAACACTGAAATGAGTTCAAGGTTGGATAAACTTACCTTTATTGACAAATGATGAAGATGAACGACGGAGGACGATGAAGAACGAGAGGATAACACCTTCAAGACCTTCCCCGAAGCTTGATTAACGCACTCAAATAGGATAGCACTTGAATTGGGAGGTTAAAATTGGTTCAAGGATGGTGGAGAGCAGTATACATGAGAGAAGAATGATTTTTGGGATGGAAGAAATGAAAGGCAAAGTGTTCTTTTATAAACTCAGATTTCCCCTTACGTACGTTATGCCTGAAGATTTACGTACGTAAGGGCTTTTACGTACGTTATAAATAAGTATTAACGTACGTAAGGAAACTCACTGGACTAATTTACACACAACGTTACGTACGTAACGAAAGTGGGTTAACGTACGTAACACTTCGTTGACTTGCCTGTCGCAATCACGCCGAAAGTTGTTCGGCACGCGTACTATCCGATGAAGATTCATGTCCGTAGACCGAAGACCGTTATTACGTACGTAAGTGCCAATCTTTAACGTACGTAATGACTCGGATATAGCGTACGTAACATTTGGTGGATAACATACGTAAGGACCAGTTTTGATTACTAAGTTATTATCACATTAATTTCTTATGAGGCGACTCCCTGTCAATATCGTCAGGTAATTCCTCGGGGAACTAGACGTTGGCCACCGTCATATTCGCACCGATAATTACCTAATGACATCAAGGTATGTTATTGAAAATTCGTCAATCATCACACCATCACAATACACGAATAACAGATGTGAACAATACAGTACAACCATATCATACAAAAATACGTTTATCACAATGGAGTACATTTATTTATTAAATAGAAGAAATGGACGTGAGCGCCCAACGTGAAACAGCATGTAATACTGGTGGTATTACATACCACCCCCCTTAAAATAGTTTCGTCCCGAAACTAAGAAAATAACTCAGGATAACTCTCCCTCATGATTGCCTCGGTCTCCCAAGTCGCTTCTTCCATTCCGTGGTGCGACCACTGAATTTTAACAAGGGATATGGCCTTGTTCCTTAGTATCTTTACGCGTCGATCCAAAATCGCTGTTGGAACTTCCCTAAAGGTAGCATCATTGGAAATCTCTACTTCCTCGAAGTTGATCTTGTGGCTTGGGTCGTAAACGTACTTTCTCAGCTGAGAGACGTGGAAGACATTATGCACTCCGTCTAACGATGGTGGCAATGCTAGCCGATAAGCGAGTCTACCGACTCGATCCAGTATTTCGAAAGGGCCAATAAATCTCGGGCTTAGCTTGCCTTTTTGGCCGAAGCGTCGAATGCCCCGCATTGGCAATACTTTAACCCAAACATGATCCCCAATTATAAATTCCAACGGTCGCTGTCGGTCCGCAACATATGACTTTTGGCTGCTCTGTGCTGCCAACATGTGTTTTCGAACAATGGATATCTTCTTAATAGATTCCTGGATTAGATCCAACTCGGTGGCGACGACATCGGATGCATCGTCCCAACATAGGGGAGACTTACACCTCCTACCATACAAGGCCTCAAAGGGGCCATGCCTATGCTTGCATGCCAGCTGTTGTTGTATGAAAATTCCGCTAAGCAGAGGTGTTTAGCCCAATCCTTGCCCCAATCGAGTACACATGCTCTCAACATATCTTCCAGGGTCTGTATGGTGCGTTCTGTTTGTCCATCCGTTTGAGGGTGATAAGCTGTGCTGAAATGCAGTTGAGTACCCATAGCCTGGTGGACAGCCCTCCAGAAGCGGGACACATATCTAGTGTCTCTATCCGAAATAATTCCCGAGGGAACGCCATGTAGTCTCACGATTTCCCGAACAAAGATGGTGGCCAGTTGTTCTATTCCGATGGTCTCCTGAATTGGAATGAAATGTGCGGACTTCGTCAGCCGGTCTACAATGACCCATATCGTGTCCTTTCCCCCCGCCGTCACTGGTAACTTAGTGACAAAATCCATTGATATGCTCTCCTATTTCCATTCCGGAATGGGTAAAGGCTGCATGATTCCGGCCGGTCTACGGTGTTCAATCTTCACCTGTTGACATATCATACATCGAGCGACAAACCTTGCTACCTCTTGCTTCATATTCCTCCACCAGAAACTCTTCCGCAGATCTTTATACATTTTGCTCGCCCCGGGATGTATCGAATAAGGAGTAGAATGAGCTTCCTTGAGTATAGTTTGCTTAAGCTCGTCATTAGGTGGAATGAAAATCCTGTTCCTGAATCTAACTAAGCCCCCTTGGATCCTGTAGTCTGAAATAATTCCCCCTTCGGCCTTTGCGCCGATCGCACGAAGTTCTGGATCCTCCATTTATGCTAGGCGTATCTCGTCCAGCAAAGATGAGCGAATATCTATCGAGCACAACTGTCCCTGGCGGTGTTGTATCCACACTTCAATGTCATTTTTCCTGAGATCTTGCTGCAATTCCTGCTGTACTGTCAAACCAGATAGTGTCATCTCCTGCGCAGTCTTCCGACTCAGTGCGTCTGCTACGACGTTGGCCTTTCTAGGGTGATATAGAATCTCTACATCGTAATCCTTGATTAACTCCAGCCAACGCCTCTGTCTCATATTTAACTCTTTCTGTGTGAAAATATACTTTAAACTCTTGTAGTCCGCAAAGATCTTACAGGTAAAACCATACAGGTAGTGTCTCCAAATCTTAAGAGCGTGGACCACTGCAGCTAGTTCCAAGTCGTGAGTCGGGTAGTTCACCTCATAAGGTTTTAAGTTGTCGAGAGGCGTAAGCGATAACTCTGTCATTTTGCATGAACACACATCCAAGCCCGTGCTTAGACGTATCGGTGCATATTACGAATCCCTCCGTACCCTGCGGTAGTACCAATACTGGGGCGGTAGTAAGCTTTCTTTTTAGCTTGTCGAAACTCTCCTGACAATCTGTTGTCGAGACAAACTTGGTGTCCTTCCTTAGCAGATTCGTTAACGGCTGAGCGACACGGGAGAAGGCCTCGACGAACCGTCGATAATATCCTGCCAATCCCAGGAAACTCCTCACTTCCTTAACATTTCTTGGTGGTTCCCAATTCATAACTGTCTCGATCTTCTGCGGGTCTACTTTAACGCCTTCTGCTGAAATCACATGTCCCAAAAAGGTTACCTCTGGCATCCAGAACTCGCATTTAGAAAGTTTAGCATAAAGTTGGTGTTGCCTTAAAACGCTCAGCACCTGCCTCAAGTGTTCTTCATGCTCCCATCGGCTTTGGGAATAAATTAAAATGTCGTCAATAAAAACCACCACACACTTATCGAGAAACTCTGACAGAACCCTGTTCATCAATTCCATAAAAACGGCTGGGGCATTAGTCAAGCCAAACGATACCACCATTTACTCGTAGTGTCCATATCTTGATCGAAATGCGGTCTTGGGAATATCCTCCTCTCGAATTCTCAATTGGTGATATCCAGAATGTAAATCGATCTTTGAAAACACAGTCGCTCCTTGTAGTTGGTCCAGTAAATCATCAATCCTCGAAAGTGGGTAACGGTTCTTAATAGTGACCTTATTTAGTTCTCTGTAATCGATACACAGGCGCAGAGAGTTGTCCTTTTTCTTCACAAAAAGAACTGGCGCTCCCCATGGCGAAGTACTAGGACGAATGAGCCCCTTCCTTAGTAATTCTTCGAGTTGTAACTTTAGTTCCTTCATTTCGGCTGGTGCCATCCTGTATGGTGCCTTGGAGATAGGCGTCGTTCCTGGCTCAAGTTTAATCGAGAGATCGACCTCCCTTCGTGGTGGCAATCCAGGTATTTCATCGGGAAATACGTCCGGAAATTCGTTCACCATAGGAATGTTAGCAACCGACAGTTGCGTCATCCTGAAGAATATAACATCAATAATACGTCCCTCGATCATCATAAGATGCTCCTGCTGTAAGGAGACTGAGGGACCCCTTAGTACTGAAGTGTTCTCGGCCTCTGATTGTGTGAGTGGCACCGTCATGGGTCGTAATGGAAACCGTCAGGTGATGGGTGTCCAATACCGTCTTGTGCATCGTCATCCAGTCCATACCCAAAATCACATCTTCGTTTTGGAGTGGAAAGACCATGAGATCGGGTCCACTGCATTATTGATGCGAATCGGACAGTTTCGAACTTCCAAGTTACCCCCCACCCTGCTACCCTCGGGTAGTTTAACAGTAAAATATTCACAAGGTACACAAGGGAGCTGCAAACGGTTAACACATTCCACGGATATAAACGAGTGGGTTGCTCCAGTATCAAACAGTACATGAACAGGCTGGGATTTAATAAGGAGTGTACCTGAGACAGCACGTGTAGTCTGGTCATCAGTAGCTCTTAGTTCGAACACGCGGGATGGCAGTGTCCCCGAGGAGGGTGCAGTGCCTCCCCCGCGGCCACATCCTCTTCCGGCACCGTGCAGAGGAGCTTGGTGAGGTGGAGATCTATAATCGGACATGGTGAATGCTCTGGATGTCTGTACCGAGCCTTGCTGACTCTGAGGAGCCGGATTTGGTGTAGGTTTGATTCGTGAGCAGTAGTGAGACATGTTCCCACCCCATCCGCATGAAAAACACTTTGTCGACGCTTTATGACACTGACTCATTGTATGCCCTGCTATGCCACAATTGAAACAGCTACGGCGAGAAGGCCCGTCAGATGCTCCTCTCTGTTGGGATGAAGCTGCTGATTTGGAGGGGAACCCAATTCCCGAGTTCACTCTGCTGGTGCTTCCGGACTGATTTGCTGTCTTCTGTTTCTTTTGGTTATGTCCGACATCCGAACTGAGAACCGTACCGGCGTATGCTGTGACCACATCTTCATATGCCCTCAAAGTGGTGCAGTGAAATCCCGCTGCGTAACGTTGAACATCTTCCGGCAACCGTTAAGCAAGGTGGCAAATTCGCTGGTCTTCGGATGGAACCATCTGTGCGACATAGCTTAGTTCGGTCCTGTAAGCTCGAATGATTTCTGGTACTGGCAAATTCTGAGGTCCTGCGCTGAAGAAGCTCCGCGCTCGTGCAGTTTGAACTGATCGGGGATAGTACTCGTCTCTCAATAGTTTGGAAAACTTGGGCCATCCGACTATTTTGTCCTCCGGCTTATAGGTCCTCCACCATCGGGCTGCGGTGTCGCGGAGCTGGTTGATTCCGAGTGGTACTTTTCGGTTCCCTGGGCAGCCGATCACCTCGAAGGCAGTCTCCATCTCCGAGATCCAATCGTCCACGTGCTTATCCCATGATTCGTCGAATAATGGCGGTCTGGCCTTCAGCATCTCTCCTAGCCAATGGTCCTTCCCGGTGTTCTCTTCTATGTTGATGACTCGTACTTGTTCTGCCCGGTTGACCTGAGAGATTCCCATAGCAATGGCCTGGGCGAGGGTCTGAACGAAGGCTGGATCAAATCCCCCGTTGTTCTGGTTTTCTGCCTCCTGTTCGTTCTGATTAACGGGCGGTGGTTGATTTCCGGCTGGATTATTTTCACCGGTGTTCCTGTCTCCCTGCTGGTTCATAGCGGAACCCTGTGCATCATTTACGTTTCTTCTAGCTCCACGACGTGCCATTGGTGATGTTTGTTCGATCTAAAAGGTTAGTTTAATACAAACATTCTCTGAATTCTTACTGAATTCAAACATCATACTTGATTCTTAAGGATTTTACGTGCATTATACCTCGACATCCCTCGAGGAGTTACGGTCGCCAGAAGTGTTGGATTTTTGAAGGCAAAACGTTTTCAAAATATTTTGATAAAATTTTCCACGTGAGTGTTTGGCTCCGATACCATTTTTTGTAACGCTCCCAAATAACACGGGACGCCACAGTGCCGTGGATCCCATAAGGGGCCCACAAGGCAAGTTTTTTGAAATTATTTTCTAAAACAATTTAATAAACTGGTAGTATGCGGAAGTTTTTAAGAAAGTATTCCTACAACCCAAAGTATAAAAGAAATAGTGTCCGTGCATACGGTTATTACACAACGTGGAATGTTCAAATTTAGTTTAAGAAATTAACAGGCCTTCTTTCCAACGCAGCTCACGCCTGGCCGTAACCTTCGGGAATGTCCTGCACAATTTCAACAAATTTACCTGGCACGACGTTCCGTGCCAGTTAGCCTAGGTCAGAAAATCCGAGCCAAAATCAAAGATAAAATTGGGTAATTTCAAGAACAAAGTTATCACCGAATATTCAATGTTATTTCTTTTATCAGCACGTAAACTCCCAAGGTCGCAACCAAGGGTCACGGAAGTATCTACACGGGAATACTCCGGACGTGGGTACCATTCAGGTTTTATCTCGCAACACGGTTCTACAATAAAACTCCCAGGGCCGCGGCCAAGAGCCACGGTAGTATTTACTCAGGAATACTTCGGACAAGATAATCGAATAAGAACCATTTCACAAATAGTAACACATACAATGTTTTGAAATTACAAGACGTAAAGTCTGAGCAAGATTCACTTGCCTCAAATCCGACGAGAGTTACTTCTTGACAAGGCAACGACTCGAACAATCACACTCGGAAGCCCGACCTATTAAATATTTGTCGATTAACACCTTATGGTAACAATGATGATCAACGACGGTTCCCCCCCCCCGCCTGTTAGGACCCTAACTTGGTTGTTTATGTTGTTGAGATCAAAATTCTCTGTTTTAACCACAACGCGCGCTACTAAATTCTTAGGTTCGTCAACATTTCTTTACAAGTTATCATTCCGTTGAACCATAATGTTCTAATACAACATTCCTACGTTAATTATGCCTAACAACCACCGAGTTTTCATCACTTGTCCTAATACGAAGGTCTAGAACGATTAATCCGTCATCTTAACATGTTTCGGTATCTATTCGACTAGAAATTTGTTGGTAAGTTCATCAAGGATTTATCAACGGTTTTTCAATATGATAATACGGTTATACATGAAATCCTCAACAAGATAATTCCAAGAAATTGGTGATTAGCAATCCGATTATGAGTTCTCCCATCCGATTACGAGTACTACTATTATTCACTCTAATTTCTAGCTTTGATAGATATCGATTAACAATTGTGATGGTTATATCCCGGTCTGATCATTACTGAGAATTCTAAACTACCCAAGGCATCCGAAATTTACTATAACTTGCTAAACAACACTGAAATGAGTTCAAGGTTGGATAAAATTACCTTTATTGAAAAATGATGAAGATGAACGATGGAGGACGATGAAGAACGAGAGGATAACACTTTCAAGACCTTCCCCGAAGCTTGATTAATGCACTCAAATAGGATAGTACTTGAATTGTGAGGTTAAAATTGGTTCAAGGATGGTGGAGAGCAGTATACATGAGAGAAGAATGATTTTTGGGATGGAAGAAATGAAAGGCAAAGTGTTCTTTTATAAACTCAGATTTCCCCTTACGTACGTTATGCCTGAAGACTTACGTACGTAAGGGCTTTTACGTACGTTATAAATAAGTATTAACGTACGTAAGGAAACTCACTGGACTAATTTACACACAACGTTACGTACGTAACGAAAGTGGGTTAACGTACGTAACACTTCGTTGACTTGCCTGTCGCAATCACGCCGAAAGTTGGTCGGCACGCGTACTATCCGACGAAGATTCATATCCGTAGACCGAAGACCGTTATTACGTACGTAAGTGCCAATCTTTAACGTACGTAATGACTCAGATATAGCGTACGTAACATTTGGTGGATAACATACGTAAGGACCAGTTTTGATTACTAAGTTATTATCACATTAGTTTCTTATGACGCGACTCCCTCTCAATATCGTCAGGTAATTCCTCGGGGAACAAGGCGTTGGCCACCGTCATATTCGCACCGATAATTACCTAATGACATCAAGGTATGTCATTGAAAATTCGTCAGTCATCACACCATCACAATACACGAATAACAGATGTGAACAATACAGTACAACCATATCATACAAAAATACGTTTATCACAATGGAGTACATTTATTTATTAAATAGAAGAAATGGACGTGAGCGTCCAACGTGAAACAGCATGTAATACTGGTGGTTTTACAATAGTGCTTCACGAATGCTCGGTTCTTACATTGGCTTGTGAGCATCTCGTATTATTATTATCATTGTACCGTTCATTCTGCCTTTGGATGCATATCATGTTATACATGTATTTGATGTTATTATCTGGATGACTGACCCCGTGGGGGCGAAACATGTTTTTTCCTATTTTAGGTGCTTGCGAGGAGAGAGTTGAGACACAGGGGCATGATGATGGCGACGAGGCATTCGAGCGATACTAGTCCGAGTTGTTCATGTTGGTCAGTCAGTTGGAGTGTACTACAGTTTGTCAGTCATTGTCATTATGTATTACCCGAGCAAGGCTCGTGAGTGTGGTTGTATTTTCATTTTGGCCATGTAGGCCCATGATTGTCGTTAAAATTCCTTATCGGAATATTGTGTCGGATATCATGGTAGGGACTGTGATCTCCCTTGTTGGTTAATTTTAATGTATTTTAGTCATGTTCGCCTGGTGGATCTCCGGGTGTGGGGTCCACGGCACTGTAATAACCCAATGGGATTTGGGGGTGTTACAAAAGAGCCGCCCCTTGCGCGCGCATTAGGTAACACCGGCGTTCACCACCCATATGGAGCCGCACATTACAGCATACACCAGGCCGGAGTGCACGCCCCGCCCTCAGAGGTTTCCGGATACGACGTTTCTCACAACAAGTATCCACATTGTTTCAAACGTCAAGCACACAGACAAACGTTACAACAATTATCAACTCAGTACATAAAATCACACAACTTATCCGCCAATCCATAACCACACAAATAAACAAAACCACACACGTTATCCATCAAAACTCAATCACAATAAGCCTTTAGGCATAACCAACCAACACCGCACATATATCCCTATATTGCGACTCAATCGAATATATATGTATATATATATATAATCTTACTATATTATATGAATAAGTATAGTTCACCCATCAATCCAAGTCGAGTACGTCAACTAGTGTTAGTATTCATCACTCGTCATTCACCGACATAGGCATATATATCAATATACGTATATACATACATATATTTAACATATAAATATATATAAATCTATATATATATATATATATATACATCCATATAAATTCATACACTTCGACAACAATAATTTCACGCTGTTACAATTCGTATATCAAGGTACTTACCATGGTAATCTCTCACGGATACTCCGAAAATACGATCGATTGGCAAAATCCGGAACTCCAATGAAAACAACGATCGGAAGGGCTCAACACCAGATTTTTGTAGGGAAATCGTCCCTAATATCCTATCATCGAATAAACAATCAATCACACGAGGAAAAACATCACAAAACGACTAAATTTCTCTCTGCGGCATTTCCCCGGACACCTTGAAGGCGTCAAACGAAAGTTCATATAAACGACGAATCGGAAATGGTAAAACCGTGGAAAGATGATGAAAATGATAGAATACAACTTAATCTACAATTATCCATCAGTAGTTTAAGTTCATATGGCTCGAACGGACGAAATCTACCAAGATCCCCAAATTTCCCAAAGTTTGGATTTTAGGAAAAACTAACCTTGATTCGGTCGATTGAAGGATGTTATGGAATGATCGATCAATGATATTGTTGTGTCGAGAATTATACACCTCAACAGGCGATCGGCACAGACGACAGGCGACCGAGCCGGAGCCAACTAGACCAAGGCAGATTGGCCGATCTCGGGTCCCAGGTCAAGACCCAGTGCCGAGCGATCGACATCCAAGGCGATCGTCTCTTGGCACTTGGCGATCGACTTTGGAACCCGGCCAATGGCGACCGCCTCCTGCCACGCAAAGCCAGCATGTCCAGTCGGCGAAAGACACAGCTCGTATAGAGTCCCACATGCAGATCCGGAAAAGGCGCCGCAAGACATGGATCGTTGACCACAGCCTGTCAGCATCTACTCACCTACCGACACACCCGCCGAAAGGTGTAAGTGGGACCGCCCGGGACAACGACGCAGGATGCGTGCAGGCTCCTCATTAGACCGCACAGCTGGCTGCCAGCAGCAGCCATGGACTTCAAGGCAGACAGCCCATGTGCTGAAAGACGATCGCCCCTTATTATATTACAAGGAAGGCGATCGCCCGCCAGTAAAAGGGCATCTCAGCTCCTATAAATAGAAGGCTTCCTACACTTGGAAAATGCTCTGATTCTCTGGCTTTGGGTCTGGCTTTTTCAGCTCATAACTTGGCTTTCTCACTTTTGGCAACGCTATACTCTTCGGATATATCTCTCTCACTCTCGAGACCTCTTAATCCTGAGACGGTCAGCAGAAACGAGAACAAGAATACACAGAGCTTCGCTCAAGAGCCATATAATTAGGATCTTTTACACTTATTGTAATCGCATTCTTACATTAATATTTGTACTCAAACGTATTCTTATTAATAACATCTCGCGAGAGCATTCAAGCTCGGGCCTAACAAACCCGGCAAATCTTGCGTTATTTCCATTCCCACGGACGTGCTCTCGCAATTTGCTGTTGCTCGACCGTTTCAGCAATATCTATCTTCGGATAATATTTCGGGCAACAACAATTGCGCTAGAGGAAGGGGATCTAAACCATCATTTTTATTCCTACCGTCTCGAAGAACACTCACTGTTCTCCGGGGCATATACTTGAAGTGACACTCACTGCGCTTCAAAGAAAGCTTTCAGACTCATGACTTCTGCCTCCACATCGAAGAAAGCCGCTGGCCGATCCGCCGGACTCCTCATTCCATCTCAATCCGAGCCCCGACTTATGGCGGAGGGCAGCCGCGGCGACCCGAGACTCTCAATCCCGCCCCCGAGGGACGGCCCAAGCCTCTCGCTCGATCAATTTCAAACCGCGGAACAAATCGAAGAGGCCATGGCCATCCTACGGGAGCGACGGAGGGCTTTCGACGCGCCGCCCGCTATAACCCCCGCGGCCATCCCCCGCGTAAGCAAACGGAAGTTCAAGGGGCTACTGGCCGAGCGATCGCCAGGAGGCCCTGATTCGCAAGAAGAGGCGCTCACAAGGCGGGACACCTCCATCTTCAGCCGCCTAGGAAGCGACCCATCGTGGCGACCGGGGCAGTCCGGCCCCAGCCACGAGACGACGGAGCCCGAATCCGTCACCAGGAGTTCAGCTTATCCAACTCCCAGAAGGCTGACCAGCCATCTGGCTCCTCCTCGCCGAAGAACCGAGGTCGGCGACCGCGGAGTCAGGAGATCGGTACACGATCGCCTCGGCTCCTGCTACGAAAGCCGATCCACGAGCGACCAAGCTACAGTAATGGCCGCGATGCAACGCCAGCTCGATGACATGAAGGCGCTCCTAGAAATTGGGGCAGGTGCCAATAGCAAGATCGCCAGGCTGAGTGATCCACTCGCGGTCCATATCGAGCTCGCACCCGTGCAGCGCAAGATCGCTCCTCCGCAAACACCTTTGTATGAGGGGAGGTCGGACCCCGAGACTCACCTGAGCAAGTTCCGGATCTACATGACCGGGTGCGGGGCATCATACGCGACCAGATGCCCAATGTTCCCGCTGACGCTGGGCGACCTGGCCCATAGGTGGTACGTCTCATTGCCACCACGATCCATCAATTCCTTTGAACAACTGGCGAACAACTTCACAGCGTACTTCGCCGCCAAGGTCGCTCGGCCGGAAGGTCCCCATCGCATGATGCAGATCAGGCAAGGGGAAGAAGAGTCCGATGCAGACTACATCGACCGGGTGGATGAGATCATCCTCAGCGGCGAACCCGTAAGCGACAAGATCGCCCTATACTCGGTCCTAGGGGGATTCCATGGTCTTTCGCCTATGTTCAGGCATCTTACGAAGGACCTCCCCCCGACCTACGCGATCTTCCGCGCCAAAGCCGCAGACTTTTTGGCCAGGCAAAGGTTACTTTTCAACCTATGAGCAACGCGATCGGCGACCGAACGACAATCATCAGTCTTCCAACCCGATCGCCAAAATCAAGCAACATCACCAAAACGGAGGACTCGCTCGCCATCTATAGTGCATCATCTAACACGATGGACTAAGCCACGAGATCGCCTCCCCCGCACAACGTACACCGTCGAGGGTCGGCATCTAACATGACGAACCGAGGTAGAAGAGTGCAACCATGGTCCTGGTGGTCGATGGAACCGACTGCTTCGGCCATGCAAGGTCCCTTTGGGCCACGATCGCCCTCCCTTCGTTTAAATACGAGGCCGGCGTAGTCTGAGGGCCCTCCAAAACTAAATCAGTGGATACGCTCGCCCACACTTAAAGGTTCATCATCTAACTTGATGGACCCGAACAATGCGACGCGTCCCACCCCCGTCTCAATGTATACCGTCGAGGATTGCCATCTAACATGACGATCCGAGGTAGAAAAGAGCTGACAAGCCGCGGACGTGGAGTCGACTCATCCGACGACGCCCCACACAAGGACTCCTCCAGACCAAGACCGCACGCCCTTCGTTTAAATACGAGGCGAGGCGCAGCCTAACGGAGGACCCTCACAATAAAATGAGTCACGAGACAGACAATGTCGCTCGCGCATAAGACACGGTCATGGAGTCGGTCCATCGAACTCTGCGACTGTGCACGGTTCCTCAATGACGAAACACTCAAGTTTTCTACGAGGGATCGGTAAATTTGAAAATTGCACGTACAAGACCGAAGATAGCTCGCCAATCGATCAGATCGCCCAAGACCGAAGCCAAAGTCCGCTCAACGGATCGCCCGTCTTTATCCTCAACGATCGCGAGTAAGAACCACCTCACCCCATGTCTTCAACATCGGGGCAAGCTGGGGGGCAATTGTTGTGTCGAGAATTATACACCTCAACAGGCGATCGGCACAGACGACAGGCGACCGAGCCAGAGCCAACTAGACCAAGGCAGATTGGCCGATCTCGGGTCCCAGGTCAAGACCCAGTGCCCAGCGATCGACATCCAAGGCGATCGTCTCTTGGCACTTGGCGATCGACTTTGGAACCCGGCCAATGGCGACCGCCTCCTGCCACGCAAAGCCAGCATGTCCAGTCGGCGATAGACAAAGCTCGTACAGAGTCCCACATGCAGATCCGGAAAAGGCGCCGCAAGACATGGATCGTTGACCACAGCCTGTCAGTATCTACTCACCTACCGACAGACCCGCCGAAAGGTGTAAGTGGGACCGCCCGGGACAACGACGCAGGACGCGGGCAGGATCCTCATTGGACCGCACAGCTGGCTGCCAGCAACAGCCGCGGACTTCAAGACAGACAGCTCATGTGCTGAAAGACGATCACCCCTTATTATATTACAAGGAAGGCGATCGCCCGCCAGTAAAAGGGCATCTCAGCTCCTATAAATAGAAGGCTTCCTACACATGGAAAATGCTCTGATTCTCTGGCTTTGGGTCTGGCTTTTTCAGCTCATAACTTGGCTTTCTCACTCTTGGCAACGTTATACTCTTCGGATATATCTCTCTCACTCTCGAGACCTCTTAATCCTGAGACGGTCGGCAGAAACGAGAACAAGAACACACAGAGCTTCGCTCAAGAGCCAGATAATTAGGATCTTTTACACTCATTGTAATCGCATTCTTACATTAATATTTGTACTCAAACGTATTCTTATTAATAACATCTCGCGATAGCATTCAAGCCCGGGCCTAACAAACCCGGCAAATCTTGCGTTATTTCCATTCCCACGGAGGTGCTCTCGCAATTTGCTGTTGCTCGACCGTTCCAGCAATATCTATCTTCGGATAATATTTCGGGCAACAACAGATATGAACTCAGGATCTTCGTGGATTTGTTGTTCAACAACATGCCTCCTTGCTCTCAAAAGCTCCAGCCGCGGACATGAAGGAAGAGAAGTGAAAAATGGGTGAAAACAGGGTTGCTCGGTCATATATATATTGGTAACTGACTAGCGTGCGCTAGGTTGTCCGGGTAGCCTGCGCTATCGGCCGGACCTGGTCCAGAATATTCGGCCGGGGTCCGATAGCGTGCGCAAGACATCGGCAGCAGCGTGCGCAATCGGCCCGTCCAGGACCTACTGGACTAATCTGCCCGTCCAGGTAGCGTGCGCCGGCCGAGCCGGTAGCGTGCGCTAGCCTGCCGAGTTAGCGCGCGCAGCTGTCCGGCCGTAGCGTGCGCTACCTGCTGGTCTGGCCGAAGTCCAGACCCTACTGCCTAGACTGCCCGGCCGATTAGCGTGCGTTACCTCCCGGCAGTGGCGTGCGCTACTCCTGCGGGTTAGCGCGCGCAGCTGTCCGGCCGTAGCGTACGCTAGGCCGGTCCCTGCCGCAACTGTCCGGCAGCGCCCAGCCTCCATGACGGTCCCTGCCGCACCTGTCCGGCAGTGCTCAGCATCCGTGCCGGTTCCTGCCGCACCTGTCCGGCAGCGCCCAGCCGCCATGACCCGACGACTCGATTCTCCAAAATCGCACGGAAACGAACATGATGAAATGCTCGGTAGGAGTCTCGATCACGAATTCAAATCTCTAATATGCATCAAAGGAAATATTTCGCAAAGAAAGTTCGTAACAAATTATAATAATATTATAAGTCACAAAAACCGAGATATACGAAAACGGGAAAAAATAGGATTCTCACACGGTTAGGCGTTCGACGACGCCTCAACCACTTTAACGCACCGGTTATGATCCAAAACGATAACGAGCAAATTACGAAGCATAAAATATCCCAAGCACGGAACGAACACGACGAAAAGCTCGTGGTCAACATCCACGATCCGAAATGAAAATGATGATATTCAACAATTCACCACATATGGCCCTAAATACAAAATCGATCGTCGAGAGGGAGAAATAAATAAATGCTGACGCCCGACAGTTGAGAAATTTCCGGTCTACAAAGAAAAATTCAAATTAAACCGAAAATGAAAAATCTCGGGTATTACAATAGCACGCCTATGTATTGGATACAGGAGCCCCGTTATCCACCAAGAAAACAGGTCGCAGTGCAGTATCAACAACAGCTTTGGGAATTCAACTGGAGACCCAGGAGGCAATCTATAAGATCTATGAAAATGGCTCCACCTCCTAGACGACAATCGTACTGGAATAATAACTATAACTCTCGATTTTACATGCATAATAATCATGATTACTGCAACTACGTGCTTGCCCCACGTAGACATTGCAAAGACGGACCAAAAGTAACCTACAGCAAACCAATTGCTGTCCGGCAAATTTGGATACCGAAAGGCACTATCACACCAGGACCCAAATTTACTTGATTTCTATGCTTCGACTGTTAGGGTTGTATACGTCAAAGCATACTTTATGCTTGTATTACCTAATTTCCCGGTCCTTATCTATGAGAATATTTAATTCATTTATCACATGTTTTGTATATTTATTCACGCTATGGTTATGCAAATGCAGTTTAAATTACTTTATATTGTAGATAATGTGGTGTGTAGTGTCACACAGAAGATCACATTATCGGTTCCTTATATAGTAATATTTAGTTCACAACCTATATAATATTAGACAGTTATGTGAGAGGTTGTAGTATATGCTTGATATTGGTTGGTCTTGACCATTAACATATATTAGCGTATTCGTTATACGTTGAACAGGATCGAGGTGAGATAGATTCTTCTGTACTGACTATAAGAAGAACGTACATCTCAGATAATTATTATTTCTTAATTCTAGTGATTAATATTTAATTATATATATTTAATATTTATTGCTTTGATTTATCATGGGTGAGAGCCACAATGATTGACTCAATATGCTCGATATTTTGGGCAATATTATTATTTATATGATAATTAATATTATAGCTAGAAATCGTGTCCCGACCAGTCGGGTTGATCATGTCCCTTGAGGCACTCGAAAGGATTATTATATTAAACCCTGCAGGTGGAATTAATTTTCCGATATAATAATAAAGGTCGAGTGGTATATGTAATATCCGCAATTTCGATTTTCCGGTAATTTTCTTTTTTTGGCGGAAGTCCGTTTTGACGACTCGCTCATAACCGTATCGTCATTCTAAGAATATTTAATTCTGCACTTTTTGTCATCCGAGTTCGTTTCGGTATCGTTTTGTTGAGTTCCATGTTCTTAAACGGCTTTTCCGCACTTGAGTTTGATTCTTGTGAATCTCGTCCGAAACTATTGTTTCGAGTTTCTCGTAAGTTCATTTAATGTTATTATTCATGTTGTGAGCTTTGGCTTGGTGTTTCGATCGTGTATCGTATATTTCGGACGTTTTGGGCCATTTTCATAATTTCCCAAAGTTTGGGGTAATTACTTCCGTTGTCGAATTTCGAGACTTCGGGTGGTCAGAATCGTGTGTTCTCTTAGCTCTTAGATTCGTCTTTGCGAGTATGTCGTAACCATATCTTCGATTCGTATTCAGGTTCGGGTTTCGGGGTCGTCGGGCCGTCAGAGTGGCCACGGCCGGAGCCGGGCCTGGCCTGGCTGAGTTACTGCCGTAAGGTGCAGGTTACGGCTGTACGTGCTCGGCAGGCATGGCCTGAAGAATGCCAGTTACGGACGTAAGGGCCGAGAGTTACGGCCATATGGTGCCTGGCAGTTTCCGGACGAATGCCGGTTACGGCCGTAAGGACCTGCCGGGTACGGCCGTAAGTGCCGAGTTACGGCCGTAAGTCCCTGTCGGTTACGGCCGTAAGCGATCGGCAGGCGCTGGGCGGGTTTGGACGAATGCCGGTTACGGCCGTAAGGCACTGCCGGTTACGGCCGTAACCCTGCCGGCTATATATAGCCTGGGCTCGGCCAGACCTTCATTTTTACTCGTTTTTCTCTTTTTTTCGGCGGTGGCGACGGGAGTCTCGGGAAATCGAGTTCTTGGCCAATTCTAATCAATTCCAAGACGTTTTGGAAGATTCTTGTTGACTATATCATCATCCAATCCGTGTTCTTCGTCGAATCAAGGTATATTTCTTGATTTTCCTCCAAGTTGACTTTTTGGGGACTTTGTTCTTGATTTCGATTCTAGTCCGATTTTGATGAATCAGTTGATGTTAGTAAACATTATTAATCATGTTCTATGGATTTTATATCCATATTTTCGATTCGTTCAACCCGATTGATGATTCTTAGGCTCTTGAGGAACTTTGAACATTTAGTGTTCGATTAAATGCCTCAAAGAGTTTCTTTCGGTCGTTATGTTTATTTCGATTGATATTGTGTTATTGAATGAATTGTATTTCATTCAAGGTCGTTCGAGTACTTGTGTTTATCGGAGGACGCCGTTCGTTGTTCGTGGAAGGGTTTCATCGCCTTCGGTTGAGGCAAGTTTTATACTTGTACTAGTCAATGAGATTAATGTTATCATATATGTGTATGAATGTGTTGTATCATTCCGAGACTTAGTCTCTTCATAAGTTCATTGATATTAGGGGATGGTTCGATACGATACTCTTCGGCAATTATGCCAAATGTTTATTATCATTCATTAATGGCCGGTAAGGCATTGAGATATTCGTTGTTAATGTTATTATCGATCGCCGGTTCGCGGTATTGATGTATCGGTTGTTGTTGTTAATATTGATGTCGATCTAAGACGTTGTTATAATCATTGTTATTAATGTTGGCGTTCTGTCATTCATGTTGTATTGGCCGATTGAAGGCATTGTCATATTCGTTCTCATCTTCGTCGTCGGTAGCCGATTAAAGGTGCCGAGGCATTCATTGTATCATTATTATCGATTGGCCGTTCTAAGGCAATCGGGGAGTTCAATCATTCATTGTCTCATTGTCATCGATTAGCCGTTCTAAGGCAATCGAGGTGCTCAATCATTCATTGTATCATTGTCATCGATTAGCCGTTCTAAGGCAATCGAGGTGCTCAATCATTCATTGTATCATTGTCATCGATTAGCCGTACTAAGGCAATCGAGGTGCTCAATCATTCGTTGTATCATCGTTATCGATTGGCCATTTTAAGGCAATCGAGATACTGAATCATCCGCTGCATCATTGTTATCGGTTGGCCATTCTAAGGCAATCGAGGTATTGAATTGGGACTGTCGAGGATAGTTCCCATCCGTTGTGTCGTTGTCATCGATTGACCATTCTAAGGTAATCGAGGTATTGAATTGGGACCGCCGAGGACGGTGTCCATCCGTGAGTCATCATTATCGTGTTGGCCGACTCAAGGCAGCACACTTTCATTCTCGTGAACTCGGTAATCTTTGAATCGTTGCCGTTTGTGATTAATTATATTTTGGAGGCTAGTCTCGGCTAGTGCTCATTATGGGTAAGTTTGGGGCTTGAACCTTCACGGTTGGCTTCCCAACACCTACAGCTCAGTAGGTCACGATCGTGTTTATGATCTTATTATGGGTAATCTTGGGGCTTGAACCTTCGTGGTTGGCTTCCCAACACCTACAGCTCAGTAGGTCACGGTCGTGTTTATGATCTTATTATGGGTAATCTTGGGGCTTGAACCTTCGCGGTTGGCTTCCCAACACCTACAGCTCAGTAGGTCACGGTCGTGTTTATGATCTTATTATGGGTAAGCTTGGGGCTTGAACCTTCGCGGTTGGCTTCCCAATGTTGACACAAAATGTATTTTGATGATAGTTACATACAAAACATTTAATTGGATCTATCTCGGATCAATAATATTTTGAAGGGACACAATATGGCTAGCGCACGCTACGTATCATACCGTAGCGCACGCTATCGAGACCCTCATACACAGCCCAGTCAAGTCAGCTGCAGCCTACTCAAGTCGCCTGAATCGATAGCGCACGCAAGCTATTGAATGATAGCGTACGCTAATAAACTATAGATAGCGCACGCTATACAACATACATAACGCACGCTATCGCAAGTCTCCAGAAGTCAGTGAAAGGAATTCAGAATTGGACGTTGCGCACGCTACAGACATATTCTTCGTACGCTAAAGTGAAGACTTAGCGCACGCTAATTTTCATATCTAGCGCACGCTACCGAAATAATGGTCAGTAGTCCAGTAGCTACTGGACTCACTTCGTTCAGGTCTTTACGTACGCTACACAAGGCAACGCACGTTATTGAAATAATTCAGTAGCGCACGCTAAAGTAAAGGTGCTAGCGCACGCTAAATGAAATATGCAGTTTACCGTTTGAAATTCAACCATTGAAAGCAAGAGTCAATGCAGATCCGGAAAATCTGGAAATATTGGATTTAATTAATGCTAGCGCACGCTATGCATACTTGCTAGCGCACGCTAATCATGATTTAGCCGTTGGAAAAAGAGACGTTGGAGAGGAAATCGGATTTTGTCAAAGTCAAGATCGAAGACTAGTTGACCAAGACGATAGCGCACGCTACCATATCAGTACTAGCGCACGCTAATCACAGAATTTTACCGTTGCAACAGTCTTTGTGACCGTTCGGAGAACTCAAGTCAAAATTCGCTAACGCACGCTACAAGGATCTATTAGCGCACGCTAATAGTATATTTTTATAGATTTTGAAGGTTGTCTCACTCCTATAAATACCCGAAGGACTTGGGTATCAAACACACAACTTCAAGCATTCAAGCATTCTAGCATACAAGCAATCAAAGCATTCTTGAGCTCAGATTTACATATTTTGTTGTATTACAAGTTGTGAGAAAAGTAAGATACAAGAGCGATTTCAATTGTATTATCCATTATTCCTTGTATTCTTTCATTTGGTTGTAAGTG
Source organism: Orobanche coerulescens (assembly GCA_033398695.1). Taxonomy (NCBI): domain Eukaryota; kingdom Viridiplantae; phylum Streptophyta; class Magnoliopsida; order Lamiales; family Orobanchaceae; genus Orobanche; species Orobanche coerulescens. The sequence goes on from CM065813.1 coordinate 29,363,895, forward strand.
TTGCATCACTTACACTTGAGCGAAAAAGAAACGAATCAAGAGTCACTAATCCGGTGTTATTAGGATCTTTGATCCGGCATTAGTAGGATTATACTCCCATATTCGTACAGTGAGGATTATCTAGTTCCTATAGAACACTAGATAAACAATTATTCATATTGAGGGAAAGGTTGAGCTCGGACCGATAGAAGACAAGCGGATTGTAACGGTTGTGAACTCGGACCGATAGAAGACGAGTTAAGGTTGTGGTTTTTCTTTAGCCAATAGAAAAAGAAAGTCGGAGAGAGGACGTAGGCAAGTTGCCGAACCTCTATAAATTCTTGAGTCTTTATTTTCCGCATTATTTTCCTTTTACTCGCAAGAAATTTCGGTATTCCGCACCACCACTATTCAACCCCCCTTCTAGTGGTGAATTTATCTCTTCAGTTGGTATCGGAGCGGGTCTCTTTTTAAAGGTTTCACCACCTAAGAGAAAAAGATCCGCAAATGGCACTTCTTGGCCAAATTGAAGGAAATGCTCTCAACCGTCCTCCGTTCTTCGACGGTTCCAATTTCATGACATGGAAAAAGAAGATGGCGATCTTCGTGCAAGCCTACGATATTGAAATCTGGAAAGTTATTGCTCTCGGTCCTAAACTTGCTAAGAAAGAAGATGGATCGTTGAAAAAGATCGAAGAATACAACGATGAGGATTGGAGAAACACGCATGTCAACTCCCGAGCTACTCAACTCCTCTATTGCGCTCTCAATCCCGAAGAACTTAATAGGATATCGTCCTATGAAAGTGCAAAAGAAATCGGGAAATTCTCGAAGTCACTCACGAGGGAACCACTCAAGTCAAGGAGACCAAAATTAATATGTTACTCCATGACTACGAATTATTTTCCATGAAAGACGAGGAAACGATCACAAATATGTTGGATCGATTTTCGGCTATAACAAACGGTCTTGCATCTTTGGAAAGCCTATATCGAGCAATGACAAAGCTAAGAAAATTCTACGATCGTTGCCACGAGAATGGGATGCCACGGTCACCGCGATCATGGAATCCAAGGATCTCAACAAGCTCGAATTTAGTGCCCTCATCGGGTCACTCATCAACTATGAGATCGTTCTCAAGTCTAGAGGCACAAAACCAAAGCCTCGGGAAAGAGTAGTCGCATTCAATGTTGATAGCGACGTTGAGGAAGATGTTGCCGAAGATGAAGACGACGAGGAACTCGCTCTTTATGCCAAAAACTTTAGAAGGTACAAAAACCTAATTCAAAAGAGGCGAAGTTTTCTTGGTCGGGATGGCAAACCGGAGCAAAAGAAGAGTGGCTACACTCTGTCAAGAAGTTCGACAATAATTGTCGGAAATGTGGTCAAGCCGGTCATTATGCCAAAGAATGCCGAGGATCCTCTTCAAAACCGCAAATGGAAAGATTCAAAAAGAAGGAGGTTCTAATCGCTTCTTGGAGTGATGACGAGGAGGAGATAGAAAGATCTCTAGACGCAAACCTTGCATTCATGGCCCTCGACTTCGAAAGCAATATCGAGGTAAGCTCTAAACTCAATGACGATGAATATGACTCTTTTGATTTTTGTGATTCACAAGAAGTTCATCAAGATGATGAGTTGTTGAGTGCGTTTGAATCGTTAAATACGGAGTATGACGAGATGGTTAAGTTAAACATATCTTTAAAGAGAAAAATAAAATCTCTAGAACTCGAAAACTCCTCGCTTCAAAACAAGGGCAAAGCTATTGAGATCGACCATACATCATGTATTGAAAAAGAAAATGTTTTGAAAATTGAGTTAACAAAAACTCAAAAGGAGCTAAAATATATTTTGAACAAATTTACTCTCGGAAACGAGAAATTCGAAAGGCTCCTATCTATTCAAAAATCGCCCTTGCTCAAACACGGTCTTGGTTTCGATCCTTTTAAACGGGAACAATCCCTTATTAATCTCGACAAAATAAAGAAAACCGAAACCGAGAACTCAAAAGTTCCGCTCAAACGAGTTCACAATGTTAATCCTCATTCAAAGTTAAGGACTATCAAAGTCAAGCAAATATGGGTTCCGAAAGGGACGATTGTTCCGAATGCTATAAGCATAATTAACTTTGGAGGACCCAAACGGGCTTGGGTACCGAAACAACCGAGAAATTCTATTTTTGTAGGTACCGGCACCAAGGAAAAACAAGTGGTACATTGATAGCGGATGCTCAAGGCACATGTGCGGTTCCGAGGACCTATTTGAGGACCTCGAATATCAAGATCAAGGACATGTGACCTTTGGAGATAACCAAAAGGGAAAAATCAAAGGAATCGGCAAAGTCGGTAAGGAACCTTCTCCTTCTATCAACAAAGTACTTTTTGTTGAAGGTTTGCATCATAATCTCCTTAGCGTCTCGCAACTTTGTGATGAAGGTTTTAAAATTCTATTTGAGCAAACGCATTGCACGGCATTTAGAAATAATAAAATTGCATTCATTGGCTTGAGATGCGGAAACATCTATATTGTTGATCTTAATGATAAGAGTTCATTCAATGAAAAATGCCTTATTACCTTGGATGACAATGCATATTTATGGCATCGAAAATTGGGGCATACTTCTCTACCCATTATCTCTATTTTATCTAGACACGACCTTGTTCGTGGATTGCCCAAACTCAAATTCGATAGAAAACATTTGTGTGAATCATGCATTAAAGGAAAACATACTCGAGAATCGTTTAAACCAAAATTCGAGGTTTCCACTAGTCGAGTTCTTGAACTCGTGCATATGGATTTGATCGGACCATCTAGACATGTTAGTTTAAATGGTAAACTTTATACCTTGGTTATTGTTGATGATTTCTCTCGATTTACTTGGGTTAGATTTTTAGCTCATAAAGATGATGCATTTTCCGAGTTTTCTAAATGGTGTCGCTTGGTATCAAATGAGAAAACCTCTCCATAATTTCTATTCGCACCGACCACGGAGGTGAATTTGATTGCACCCGTTTGAACTTTTATGCGATAAATACGGTATTAATCACAATTTTTCGGCTCCTAGAACGCCTCAACAAAATGGAGTTGTTGAAAGGAAAAACCGATCTTTGGAAGAAATGTCGAGAACAATGCTAAATGAATACTCTCTTCCACGATACTTTTGGGCCGAAGCAATTTTTACGGCATGCTATGTGATTAACCGAGTTCATGTTCGTAGAACTCATCTTAAAACGCCTTATGAATTATGGAAGGGCAAAAAGCCTAATATTGCTTACTTTCATCCTTTTGGTTGCAATGTATTTATTCTAAACAATGGCAAGGATAACTTGGGCAAGTTTGATGCCAAATCCGACTCCGGAATTTTTCTTGGTTATTGTACTAATAGCAAAGCGTATCGTGTGTATAATATTAGAACAAATAAAGTTGAAGAATCTATACACGTTAAATTCAATGATATGATCTCACCCCCGAGAAAGGTAGAATATTTTGATGATGCAGGTACCTTTCCGGATCCCTCACCCGAAGTGAAGAAAATTTTGGAAATCGAAACGAACACAATCGTTGATTTACCGAAAGATTGGAGGCACATCAAGGACCATCCGAAGGATCTCGTGATCGGAAACATTGAAGACGGTGTTCAAACCCGAAGGAGGACCACCGAGTTTATGGCTCATTGTGCTTTTGTATCCGAAATAGTTCCCAAAAATATATCGGAAGCTCTCGATGATGAAAGCTGGGTAATGGCAATGCAAGAGGAGCTTGTGCAATTCAAGCACAATAATGTATGGAATTTAGTTCCCGCGCCTAAAGATAAAACAATTATCGGAACTAAATGGGTGCATAAAATCAAGAGTGACGAAGACGGCTATCCTATTCGAAATAAATCTCGTTTGGTCGCTCAAGGATATAATCAAGAAGAAGGTCTTGATTACGAGGAAAGTTTTGCTCCCGTGGCTCGACTCAAGCCATTCGCTTGCTTTGTGCATTTGCCGCTCATAAGAAGATAAAACTATTTCAAATGGATGTCAAAAGTGCATTCTTGAATGGTTTCATTCAAGAAGAAGTCTACGTCAAGCAACCTCCCGGTTTTGAAGACCATCACTTTCCGGATCATGTCTACAAGCTCAACAAGGCACTCTACGGGTTGAAACAAGCACCCCGAGCATGGTATGATCGTTTAAGTCAATTTTTAATAGCAAATGACTATAAAAGAGGCAAAGTCGATAATACCTTGTTCGTTAAAGTACTAAATGATGATATACTTGTTTGCCAAATTTACGTTGATGACATTGTTTTTGGAGCTACTAATGAATCCTTGTGCCAAGATTTTTCTAATCTTATGAAAGGAGAATTCGAAATGAGTATGATGGGAGAATTAACGTTCTTCCTCGGACTTCAAATCAAACAATGCGAAGATGGAATTTTTATCCATCAAACGAAGTACTCAAACGACCTCCTCAAGAAATTCAATATGGAAAATAGCAAGGTGATATCTACGCCAATGTCGTCATCATTAAAGCTCGAGAAAGATGAAAATGGCAAATCCGTAGATCAAAAACTATATCGAGGTATGATCGGATCTTTGCTATATTTGACTGCATCTAGGCCAGATATAATATTTGCTACATGTCTATGTGCTCGATTCCAAGCTAATCCCAAGGAATCACATTTAATTGCTTGTAAACGCATTTTTCGTTATTTGAAAGGAACTATTGGACTAGGTCTATGGTATCCTTCTTGCTTGGATTTTAATTTAATTGCCTATAGTGACGCCGATTTCGGCGGATGCAAAATTGATAAAAAGAGTACTAGTGGTACATGTCATTTTATTGGATCTTGCTTAATATCTTGGGGAAGTAAAAAGCAAACCAGCGTAGCATTGTCTACAGCTGAGGCCGAATATGTCGCTGCAGGGAGCGCCTGTGCTCAAGTGCTATGGATTAAAAATCAACTACGCGACTACGGCATTCATTTTGAAAATACCCCTATTTTATGTGATAACACTAGTGCTATAAATTTGAGCAAAAATCCTGTTTTGCACAAATAACCAAGCATATAGATATCAGACATCACTTTTTACGTGATCATGTTCAAAAGAAAGATATCTGTTTAATTTTTGTCGGGACGAAGGATCAACTTGCTGACATCTTTACGAAACCTCTTCCCGAAGAATCTTTTAATACCATTCGTTTACAACTTGGCATGGGACATATAGACAATTTTTGAAATAAGCTTTTACTCAAAACATCAAAATCGGTGAGTCGATCAATCGCTAGCGCACGCTAGCTTCATATTCTTAACGCGCTAAAATTTTATTTCGCTAGCGTACGCTAAACCTTTCCTTCTTGCGTACGCTAATTAAAGTTTCTTCGATTTTCACCGAATACCCAGGTGAGCCTCTATTTTTGCCTAACGACGCTAACCTTATAAATTCTAGCGTACGCTAACTTAAAACTCACGACTATATATGCCGTACAACCCTAAATCACAACACATCCCTTAACGCACGCAATCGACTTCTCTCTTGCAAAACCCTAGACAAAGATCCGATCCAATCTGCGATCTTCTTCCTAAAAATCTTCGATTCCCTTCGTTTTCTCCTTCTCCGATCATGTCTAGCAAGAATCGAATCGCTATGGGCAAGCAATACAACAATTTGAAGCGTCCTCTAAACGCCCAATTTGATTCGGATCGATTCGTCTCACCATCGCTTCAAGAGTGTTCTTCGACATACTCCCTCAAGAACACATCACGGATTGCTACTTTTTCAATCTTCTAAGTCTCGAACGGGTAAACGTTAACATCTCCAATTTTTTCTCCTCACTCGGTATCTCTCGCCGTTGAATGCAAAAATCCTGTGTTTCCCGAGCTCGTCCGGAATTCTATGCCAACCTTCACGTGGCCGAGAGTGAAGGTTCTTCAGCCCTTGTGCTAGGTAGCCTTGTCGGAGGAACCAAGGTGAAAGTTTCTTCCGATATCCTGTTTCAAATTTTTGGTTTGCCCGAGAGATGGCTTGATTTGCACCGGAAAATCATTGGTCGATTTATAATGAAATTGGTGAAATTGACGTGAAAGAATTTCGAGACGAAAGCCGTTATTGACATAACGGATGATTTCTTTGAGAACAACGACTTCGAATCAACATTCGATTGCTTTTGGTAGCCCTCACAAAATGTCTTATGCCAAAGGTCAATTCGCAGATAAACTTGTAGGCGTGGACAAGCACGTGGTTTACCGCTCTAAATGACGATAAGGTTGACTTCTCCGACATCATCATTAGTTGGATGAAGGTGAAAGGAGATTTGTTCCGGTCAAAGAATTACGCCACTCGCTCTCGCAAGGCCGGGAATGCCTTATGGCTCTATCTTGTCGGCTATCTTTAGCTTCCATCAAGTGGACTTGTCGAAGGACAAGGGAGTCCCCTCTCCCTCGGGCATGAGATCTCGGACGCGTCACTTAAAGCAATGCATTACGTCCGTACGATCAGAGGCCGGATTCTCTTCCGTACCTTCGCGATGATGACCAAGTTGAGAAAGGGTCACGGAAGCCCTCTGCCAAGAAATGATCACTCGTCGGGGACCTCACACCCTTCGAGAAATGCAACCGGGAATTCATCAGGAAACCTACTTCGAAAGGCAAGCACCCGATGCGAAATGTGGTGACGGAGGAAGAAGAGAGTGATCTCATTGCTCGGATGCGGGGCATCGAGACTTCACACGCTGAGTTACGAGAGGACTTTCGGGCTCTGCGTTCGGAAGTCAGAGATGTGCATTCGGAAGTCCGGGAAGTTCGTGAACTGCTATCCGAGTTCATACGCTACACTCACCCCTCGTTTCCCTTTCCTTCATCCTCCTCCGATCCTTAGACTTAATGATCTTTGATGTTTGATGTAGACACTTGTGTTCGAACAAGCTATATGTTTCGTTTGTCATGGAAAACTAGTTGTATTCACTGCATTTTATTATTAATGAAATTCGCATTTTGGCATTTATTATCTCCTAGTATTGTTACTATTGTTGCTACCATCATTGTTGATTGCACCATTGAGTAATGGCAAAATTTAGTTAATGTTTATTAATCATGCAACAATTCAGGGGGAGTTCCTTTTTGTTTCTGTCAAAAAGGGGGAGAAAACTCCAAAAACGAAAACCGACTAACATATCGAACAAGTTTATCTTGATTCGAATCATTTCAAAACGTTTTTGCACGTATTAATTAAATGTTTTGACATCATCAAAAAGGGGGAGATTGTTGACACAAAATGTATTTTGATGATAGTTACATACAAAACATTTAATTGGATCTATCTCGGATAAATAATATTTTGAAGGGACACAATATGGCTAGCGCACGCTACGTATCATACCGTAGCGCACGCTATCGAGACCCTCATACACAGCCCAGTCAAGTCAGCTGCAGCCTACTCAAGTCGCCTGAATCGATAGCGCACGCAAGCTATTGAATGATAGCGTACGCTAATAAACTATAGATAGCGCACGCTATACAACATACATAACGCACGCTATCGCAAGTCTCCAGAAGTCAGTGAAAGGAATTCAGAATTGGACGTTGCGCACGCTACAGACATATTCTTCGTACGCTAAAGTGAAGACTTAGCGCACGCTAATTTTCATATCTAGCGCACGCTACCGAAATAATGGCCGTAGTCCAAGAGCTACCGGACTCACTTCGCTCAGTCTTTACGACGCTACACAAGGCAACGCACGTTATTGAAATAATTCAAGGCGCACGCTAAAGTAAAGGTGCTAGCGCACGCTAAATGAAATATGCGCTTACCGCTTGAAATTCAACCATTGAAAGCAAGAGTCAATGCATCCGGAAAATCGAAATATGGATTTAATTAATGCTAGCGCACGCTATGCATACTTGCTAGCGCACGCTAATCATGATTTAGCCGTTGGAAAAAGAGACGTTGGAGAGGAAATCGGATTTTGTCAAAGTCAAGATCGAAGACTAGTTGACCAAGACGATAGCGCACGCTACCATATCGCATTCCAAGCACGCTAATCACAGAATTTTACCGTTGCAACAGTCTTTGTGACCATTCGGAGAACTCAAGTCAAAATTCGCTAACGCACGCTACAAGGATCTATTAGCGCACGCTAATAGTATATTTTTTTAGATTTTGAAGGTTGTCTCACTCCTATAAATACCCGAAGGACTTGGGTATCAAACACACAACTTCAAGCATTCAAGCATTCTAGCATACAAGCAATCAAAGCATTCTTGAGCTCAGATTTACATATTTTGTTGTATTACAAGTTGTGAGAAAAGTAAGATACAAGAGCGATTTCAATTGTATTATCCATTATTCCTTGTATTCTTTCATTTGGTTGTAAGTGTTGCATCACTTACACTTGAGCGAAAAAGAAACGAATCAAGAGTCACTAATCCGGTGTTATTAGGATCTTTGATCCGGCATTAGTAGGATTATACTCCCATATTCGTACAGTGAGGATTATCTAGTTCCTATAGAACACTAGATAAACAATTATTCATATTGAGGGAAAGGTTGAGCTTGGACCGATAGAAGACAAGCGGATTGTAACGGTTGTGAACTCGGACCGATAGAAGACGAGTTAAGGTTGTGGTTTTTCTTTAGCCAATAGAAAAAGAAAGTCGGAGAGAGGACGTAGGCAAGTTGCCGAACCTCTATAAATTCTTGAGTCTTTATTTTCCGCATTATTTTCCTTTTACTCGCAAGAAATTTCGGTATTCCGCACCACCACTATTCAACCCCCCTTCTAGTGGTGAATTTATCTCTTCACCCAACACCTACAGCTCAGTAGGTCACGGTCGTGTTTATGATCTTATTATGGGTAAGCTTGGGGCTTGAACCTTCGCGGTTGGCTTCCCGACACCTACAGCTCAGTAGGTCACGGTCGTGGTTATGACCTTATTAGCCCTCATTAACTACAGCTTCGAGCTGTTCCGGTTTCAGTGTTTATGTTGATTGACAGCTTCGGCTGAGTGACTTTCAGGTCTTTATGATGTCTTGATAATTTCATTGGAGCCTTCGGGCATTGTGATTCATATTTAATTCAGTTCTGGTTTGGTTCATCTTCATGTAATTCATTGTGATTCATATTTAATTCAGTTCTGGTTTGGTTCATCTTCATGTAATTCATTGTGGTACTCTGTGATTATGATTCGCCGTTGGGCACTTATGTTCTAACCTGTCGAACAGGTAGTAATAGTATGCCGTGGGCATAGTGTTTCACGAATGCTCGGTTCTTACCTTGGTTTGGGAGCATCTCGTATTATTATTATTATCATTGTACCGTTTCATTCGGCCTTTGGATGCATATCATGTTATACATGTATTTGATATTCATTATCTGGATGACTGACCCCGTGGGGGTAGAACATGTTTTCATGTTTTAGGTGCTTGCGAGGAGAGAGTTGAGACATAGGGGCATGATGATGGCGACGAGGCATTCGAGCGATACTAGTCCGAGTTGTTCATGTTGGTCAGTCAGTTGGAGTGTTCTCCAGTTTGTCAGTCATTGTCATTATGTTTTACCCGAGCAAATGCTCGTGGATGTTGTTGTATTTTATTTTTGGCCATGTAGGCCCATCATTGTCGTTGAAATTCCTTATCGGAATATTGTGTGGGATATCATGGTAGGGACTATGATTTTCCCTTGTTGTTTAATTTAATGTATTTTAGTCATGTTCGCCTGGTGGATCTTCTGACGTGGGGTCCACGGTTCTGTAATAACCCAATAGGATTTGGGGGTGTTACAGAAGATGGTATCAGAGCTTTTGGGTTGTGAGATACCCTGATATGTGAGTTATGTGGCTCTACCGTCGCGGTAGTAGTGAGACTGTCAGGTTGTGACAATCTGGACAGTCGGGTTTTGTGAGTTGTCATCAGTGAAGACTAGTATCGCCAGATCTCGAAGCTTCGTATGACCTGTGTAAGGACTCGATTCTCTTTATGTTCATACATTCATCATGTCATTAATTATTCATGCCTTGTTGAAACCTATATGTGATATTATTGTTATGATTGATTCATGACGAATTGTGTTGGAGTACGTTTGACCATGCAAGCGATAAGGATCAACTCATTCACCAGTTAATAATCCTCAATCATCATTTTGATCTTGTCGATCATGTTAATTCATTCATCACTCAGTCAATCTCATTGTTCAGTTAATTCATTCATCACTCAGTCAATCTCATTGCTCAGTTAATTCATTCATCACTCAGTCAATCTCATCGCTCAGTTAATTCATTCATCACTCAGTCAATCTCATTGCTCAGTTAATTCATTCATCACTCAGTCAATCTCATCGCTCAGTTAATTCATTCATCACTCAGTCAATCTCAATGTTCAGTTAATTCATTCATCACTCAGTCAATCTCATTGTTCAGTAAATTCATTCATCACTCAGTCAATATCATTGCTCTGTTAATTCATTCATCACTCAGTCAATCTCATTGCTCAGTTAATTCATTCATCACTCATTCAATCTCATCGCTCAGTTAATTCATTCATCACTCAGTCAATCTCATTGTTCAGTCAATTCATTCATCACTCAGTCAATCTCATTGTTCAGTCAATTCATTCATCACTCAGTCAATCTCATTGTTCAGTCAATTCATTCATCACTCAGTCAATCTCATCGCTCAGTTAATTCATTCATCAATCAGTCAATCTCATTGTTCAGTTAATTCATTAATCATCCAGTCCATCTCACGGTTCAGTTGTTGATCTTGTGGATCAAATTTTCAACCTTGTTAACTTGTTCAAGGTAATCATTTCAGGAATTTCATCAGATAGTCATGTCACCTCACTTGATCTTTCATGCGATCTTATCATATTCCGGCGTCATGTCGACGATCATTTTACTGCATTATTAATGCATTCATTGTGTTAGAGCGTGTATGCTCATTGTTATCATTCCGTCTCGTAATCATAATGCAATCTTCATACGAGATCTGTAATTATCACGTGACTTTCCTGCCTCGGTATGGGAAGAGCTGTCAGAGGGACATCGGACTCCGACGTCCAAGAGATCGTTTTCTAGTCGTCTTCGTGCTGGGAGAGCATCTTCATATCAGACGACGAGTTCGACTGTTGTTGCTTTAACTGTGATACAATAGGACATTCATCACCGGTTTTGAGCAAGTTAATTCTTGTTCGGTAATAGGATAATCATTCATTTTATTTGTCGTTCATTCATTCATATAAGTCATTCATCATATATCAATCACGTTGAGACTTATAATTATCAAACTAATCATTCACTTCACGGAGAACAATGGTTCCAATCATTTCATTTAAGCTATCACTCATTACGTTATCATTTCACCCCGGTGAGTCATTCTTGATCCTTGTTGGATTTCGATTCATTATCATTCATTGTGATCATTCTTGTTCCTATGTATCACGTTGATTGTTCCTGGCGGGATATTGCTTCTCCCTACTTGTTTTAAGTTTCGGGACGAAACTTCTTTTAAGGGGGGTAGTATGTAATATCCGCAATTTCGATTTTCTGGTAATTTTATTTTTTTGGCGGAAGTCCATTTTGACGACTCGCTCATAACCGTATCATCATTCTGAGAATATTTAATTCTGCACTTTTTGTCATCCAAGTTCGTTTCGGTATCGTTTTGTTGAGTTCCGTGTTCGTAAACGGCTTTTCCGCACTTGAGTTCGATTCTTGCGAATCTCGTCCGAAACTATTGTTTCGAGTTTCTCGTTAGTTCATTTAATGTTATGATTCATGTTGTGAGCTTTGGCTTGGTGTTTCGATCGTGTATCGTGTATTTCGGACGTTTTGGGCCATTTTCGTAATTTCCCAAAGTTTGGGGTAATTACTTCCGTTGTCGAATTTCGAGCCTTTGGGTGGTTGGAATCGTGTGTTCTCTTAGCTCTTAGATTCTTCTTTGCGAGTACGTCATAACTATATATTCGATTCGTATTCAGGTTCGGGTTTCGGGGTCGTCGGGCCGTCAGAGTGGCCACGGCCGGAGCCGGGCCTGGCCTGGCCGAGTTACGGCCGTAAGGTGCAGGTTACGGCCGTACGTGCTCGGCAGGCATGGCCTGACGAATTCCAGTTACGGCCGTAAGGGCCGAGAGTTACGGCCGTATGGCGCCTGGCAGTTTCCGGACGAATGTCGATTACGGCCGTAAGGACCTGCCGGGTACAGCCGTAAGTGCCGAGTTACGGCCGTAAGTCCCTGTCGGTTACGTCCGTAAGCGATCGGCAGGCGCTGGGCGGGTTTGGACGAATGCCGGTTACGGCCGTAAGGCACTGCCGGTTACGGCCGTAACCCTGCCGGCTATATATAGCCTGGGCTCGGCCAGACCTTCATTTTTACTCGTTTTTCTCTTTTTTTCGGCGGCTGGCGACGGGAGGCTCGGGAAATCGAGTTCTTGGCCGATTCTAATCCATTCCAAGACGTTTTGGAAGATTCTTGTTGATTATATCATCATTCAATCCGTGTTCTTCGTCGAATCAAGGTATATTTCTTGATTTTCCTCCAAGTTGACTTTTTGGGGAATTTGTTCTTGATTTCGATTCTAGTCCGATTTTGATGAATCAGTTGATGTTAGTAAACATTATTAATCATGTTCTATGGATTGTATATCCATATTTTCGATTCGTTCAACCCGATTGATGATTCTTAGGCTCTTGAGGAACTTTAAACATTTAGTGTTCGATTAAATGCCTCAAAGAGTTTCTTTCGGTCGTTATGTTGATTTCAATTGATATTGTGTTATTGAATGAATTGTATTTCATTCAAGGTGGTTCGAGTACTTGTGTTTATCGGAGGACGCCATTCGTTGTTCATGGAAGGGTTTCATCGCCTTCGGTTGAGGCAAGTTTTATACTTGTACTAGTCAATGAGATTAATGTTATCAATTTGTGTATGAATGTGTTGTATCATTCCGAGACTTAGTCTCTTCATAAGTTCATTGATATTAGGGGATCGTTCGATACGATTGTAATACCCAGTTGTAACTCAGTAATTATCATTCATTATTTATCATTCAGTAATTGATACTCAGTAATTTCATTCATCATTGATCATTTGTCACTCATATTCAGTCATAGTATTCATCATTCAGAGTAATTGTATCGAGTATCGATCGTCATTCATCATTAAATTGGAGTTTCTTATCATCATTGTCATTTTAGTTGCGAGCGTTTGAGGAGTAGCGCACGCTACATACTCCTTTTAGCGTACGCTAATTGGGTATAGGTAGCGCACGCTACCGCTAAGCTTTAGCGCACGCTAAGGCTACCTTGGGCTGCGATCGTAAGGTGTGCGGTGAGAATAATTGTAGAGCACGCTACGTGTGGTAAGTATCGCGCGCTAACGGGCCGTAGTAGCGCACGCTATGTGTGTGGAGTAGCGCGCTGTTGAGTCCAAAGGCTTTTATTCATAGCGCACGCTAGGCATTGTTGTTAGCGGATATGTTAGCGCACGCTAAATAATGGTTGTAGCGCACGCTATCGAGGTCATATTTCGCTAGCGCACGCTAACAATGGATATTAGCGCACGCTAGTAGACGCTACAAAGAGGTACGGACTACCCAAACTACTCGTTAGCGCACGCTATGCAACGCTAAGATTGAGTATAAATTGGGCGCTTTAGTCGAGTTCGTCATTTTTCATCTCATTTCATTCCTTCGGTATTTTTGAGCGATTGCGATCCGGATTCTTCGAGGTGTAATCATCAATCTTCATCTTCAAGTCTTTGAGTTGAGTTTATCATCACTTCATCATCTCCAAACGTCGAATCAAAGGTATTAATCTCTTGGATCTAGAATTTGATTTTTGGGTTTTCCTTCCGATTTCTTCGTAAGCTTGGATTATCATTGGGATATGTTGAGTTATGGATTATCTACTTGGATAAATATATTCCTACGGATTTAATGGTTATTTTCGAATTGTTTTCAAGAACCCTTGGGGTTGACTTCGTTAATTGAGGATTTTCCGATTGATGTCGTTATAATCATGAATTATGGATTCCTAATGGATTATTGATATCATTGAAGTGTTTTGTTAGTTCAAATACTCATTTTGGTGTGGATTTCACATATTCGGATGGATATTTTCGTAGTCGGTTATGTATTCGTTGGAATGCCTATGAGTTTGATTATCGTTGTTTCGACCTTTGGGTTAGTCGTGTTTTGTTGTTTGATACGTATTGAACGATTGTTGGTAATTATTGTTATTCAAGGTTGTTCGAGCGATCGGTATCTTGGTTAGACGTTGTTCGTGGAAGGACATTGTCATCGGTATTGTGTAAGTTAAATCTTACTCGGTTAAAAGGATACTCATTCCTTTTGTTGTTGCATAATCATAATTCATTCATCATAATATTAATCACTTTGAGACTTGTAAGTGTCGAATAGTCATCTCATTCACGAGGAACGGTTGTTCCAAATCATTTCATTGGGTTGTCAATCACGTCACTATTACTTTCATATCGGTGAGTCATCTTGGTTTTGTTTAATTATTATTCATTGGTATTCATCTCGGTCATTCTCATTCATGTGACCTTCCGGTTCATATTGCGTGGCCGGTGTGGAATTTTTAGTCGGGCACACGATGGTCATGTATCGGGTTCACCGATACATCTACCTCCGTGAGACTAATTAGGTACAAGGACGGGTGTGTCCGACATTCGCCTTGTACACTTGCACAGACATTACATGATGCTCCTCTTTAATTCATAATTAAGAATATTTCATCACTTTAATTCATGATTGTGTACTTTCAACTCTTGAGGATTGTTGTTCTCATAACCCCTCCCCGTGGGGATTTTGTTTTCGTGTCACGGCAAGGCAAAGGCACGGAAGAGCATGTTGAGTCCCAATGACACTAGTAGGGGCCCCACTGTCTACCATTTATTCATCATTTGTGTTTTCTTTATTTATTCCGCCGCAGACATTTCGTTTGAATGCTCATTTCATTCAAAGTTGTGTATTTTATCGTCACATAAAATACACATGTATTCTATTTTATCCGGTGTGTTGTATCAAACTCCTCATCGGAGTAATTGAGGTTGTAATGTGGTTCGGTACTACATTTACCGTAATTCATTCATTTTCATTCGGTGGGTCCGGGTCCACTAATATCCGCCTAGTTTGGGGTGTTACAGTTGGTATCGAGCGTGGTTTTGAATACTACCCTCCAAGTCATGTCTCGTTTGAAATCGACTAGTATCATTGGACTTTCGCCACGTGTGACAGATTTCTAATGCCATGGTATAATTTCGGCATTAATCATTCATTCATAATTCATCGCTTAACAATCCTCAATCATCATTGTCATTTGTTAACTCATTAATCACCAATTCATTTCATTGTTCGGTTGTTGATCGTGAAGATCGGATCATTGATCTTGTTAACTCATCCAAGATAATCATTTGTAACCAGATGATCATGTCACGTCAATCAATCATTCATGTAATCGCCGTATTTGAGCGTGTATGCTCATTTTCATCATTTCATAATATAATCATAATGTGATACTCATGCGAGATGTATAATCACCATATGACTTTCCACTTGATTCGCATGGAAAGGGCCGCGAGGACGTGGAGGACGAGGCCGTGGAGCGGGCCGAATCCCGAGAACTCGTGCGAATACCCGCAAATGCCAGAATAATGCTAATTCGGGGCGGACGACGCCACTCATTCAGCGATCATTCATTGGGAGTCGTACAGGACACGGCTCACCGAGGGTGTCCGGGTTGATCCACTCGCATTTATGCAGGCATGATGGCCCAAATGACTCGGATGGCTCGATGGAGACGATGCATAACTCCGTCAATCCTCCGCCGCCACCTCGAGGCAAGAGAGGAATGTGAGTAACATCATCGGCGATATCTAGGCCACCTACTTTTGAGGCTCATATCATTCATTGGCTCGAGCATTTCGAGAAGTTTGCTATGGTAGAGTGTCCCGAGGGACACAAAGTTTCGGCTTACTACCTTGGTAAGAGCGCACATTCTTGGTGGTTGTCGTTGAAGCCCACCGAAGGATCTTGTACTTGGGATCGCAAGACTCTCATGATGGAGAGGTACTATCCGGCCCCACTCGGAGGCCAAGTCATCGGAATTGCTCACCCCCGACCCCTCAAAGACGAGGATGTTCTCGCCATTGCCGAAATTTCAGAACTTCTTCCGTTCGCCTCATCTATCATTCATTCGGGCGGATAAGATCAAGTATTTAGAGGTGAAACCCCGTATGAGACTTCAGCTACTTAATCATAATTGCACCACGTTGGAGTTCATTGAGAAGGCTCTCACTTATGAGCTTGCTAAGGAAATTGCTAAGCAACCTTAGCAAGAAATCGAAGAATCGTAATCACCAAGGCGGTCGACAACCTTCAAGAAACCCCGTCGCCTAAACCCGCGGAATCTCGATCGCGCGGCGGCATCACGGGAACTTGGTCACCTCCAAGTGTCTATCACATGTCATAATTGTGGAATTGGCATAAGGCCCGTTTTGCCGTAGGACTCCAAACCTACTCCGTCATCTCAGCCCCTGAGCGACTAGAGGTGGAGCTTTTAGCCAGACGGAGCGAGGACTAGCAAGTTTATGAGATGAAGAAGACCGATGATCCAGAGGCCCGTATGATCTCGTGTACACTCGATATTCTATCTCACTGTGTACTCTTTTCGATGCATCGCATTCATTCATTTCCGAGTCATGTTTGAGTAGACTACGGTAGTGCTACTAGTTGTGAGCCTTATGTCATTGGCCTAATGGTAGACTAATCATGAGATTTTTCATGGTCGTGTATGGCCGGACTTAATCGTGGTAGATTTGCATCTTGGGTATTGATTGGATGGATCGCCATGATGCCATCATTAATGTCCGTAGCGTATGGTCACTATCATTTCGCACGATGGAGTTGAATGTGTGTTTCAGGAGGTAATCCTAAGGTCATTAATTCAATGGAAGCAAAGAGTTACTCAATCGGGGATGTGTCGGTTATTGGTGCTATATGGCCAAAACCGAAGTCATCATGTTAACGGATATTCCGTGGTGAGGGAATATGCCGATGTTTTTCCAGGGATGTGGAATTCACGATTGAGTTGGAGCACAAACGCCCCGATATCGAAGGCACCGGATGGCCCAAATGCAGAATTAAAGAACCAACTTGAAGAGTTGTTCGAGAAGGGTTATATTCGACCGAAAAGGCCCCCCGGGAGCACCAAAGTTATTTGTCAAGAAGAAGGATGGTTCATTCCGCTTATGTATTGATTATCGGGAGTTGAAGGTGACGATCAAGAATAAGTATCCCTTACCCCGTATTGATGATCTCTTAGATCAACTTCAGGGAGCTTGATTTTCCAAGATCGACTTAAGATCCTGGATATCATCGATTCGAGAGTCGGATATCGCGAGGACGGCGAACACGCTATGGTCACTATGAGTTTGTGGTTATGCCGTTTGATTGACCAATGCACTGCGGTATTCATGGAGTTAATGAATCGGGTCTTCATCGACTTTTGGATCGGTTTGTTGTTGTCTTCATCGATGACATTTTGATTTATTCTCGAGGAGCACGAGTTTCACCTTCATCAAGTGCTCGACGTGTTGAGACGAGAACAACTTTATGGGAAGTTCTCCAAATGTGAGTTGATGTCCTTCTCGACACGTAATTTCATCGACGGAGTTCGTGTCGATCCTCGAGACGGAGGCTATTCGAGATTGGCTACCTCCGAAGAACGTTAAGGAAATCGTTATTATCGGCGATTTGTGGAAGGATTTTCTAAAATCGCTCAACCCTTGACGAACTTATTGCGGAAGGATAAGAAATACACGTGGTCCTTTGAGGAACTCAAGAACCGATTAATGTCTTTCCTTGCCGCAGGGACTAAGGATTTGTGGTTTATAGTGATGCGTCTCGGATGTGTGCTCATGCGGGAAGGTTATTGCCTATGCTTCACGGCAGAGGCCTTACGAGGTTAATTATCCGACCCACGACCGGAGCTAGCGGTAGTGGTGTTCGCTGAAGATTTGGCGTCATTACCTTTATGGCGTCACATATTCACCGATCATAAGAGCTTAAAGTATATATTTACTCGAAGGAGTTAAATATGGTTGGAATTAATCAAAGATTATGATATTGAGATCCTCTACCACCGGCAAGGCGAACGTTGTCGCGACGCCTTGAGTCGTAAGTCCGTGCTTGCCCGCTTAACAGCCGGAGCTTCAACAGAATTCCTTAGACCCGAGATCGAGGTCCGGCTTCAACGAGTTCAGGCAACTTTGTATGTTAGAGATTTCATCGTCTCTCGAGGAGGAAATCCGAGAGAATCGTGGTTCGACCCATCATTGTTGCGCATCCGAGAGGATGTGGCTCGAAAGCCCTGGATTTGTGGTCCACGAGGATGGACTTTTGAGGTTTAAGAATCGGTTGTCAAATGACGAGTTGAAAAACTCGATTTTGAAAGAAGCTCATGCTACCCCTTATTCCGTTCATCCGGTCTAGCAAGATGTACAAGGACTTGAAACAAAATTTGGAGTAATATGAAGCGAGAAGTCGCGAATTTGTTTCGAGATGCTTAACTCACAACAAGTTAAGATTGAACATCGGCGACCGCGGGTATGTGAAACCTCTTCCTATTCCCGAATGGAAGTGGGAAGACATTTCTATGGATTTCATCACGAGTTTGGGCATGAACACGAGTGATCGTGGACCGCTTAACCAAATCAGCTCATTTCCTTGAGATCAAGGAAACGTGGGGTCCCGAGAGACTTGCTCACATCAAAGAGATAGTCGACTCCTAAAAGTATCGTTCCGATCGTGACGTCGCATTTTGGAAATCGAGTCATCGTGGAACTCGGCTCAATCTCGCTTTTCATCCTCGGTCAAGCGGACAATCGGAGAGGACCATTCGGACATTAGAGGACATGTTGAGGGCATGCGTCCTCGATTGGAAAGACGATTGGGAAGCCCAACTACCTTTGATCGAGTTCACGATAATAATAGTTGGCATGCTTCGATCAAGATGGCACCTTACGAGGCCTTGTATGGTCGTGTCGATCTCCGTTGTGTTGGGACGACTTATCGAGCCCGATATGCTTATAGAGAAGGTAGCTTTGATCGAGTCGTTTGTTGACCGCTCGAGTCGGCGTAAATCATATGATTAGAGTTCGAGGGTGACCATGTGTTGGTCAAGGTATCCCGTCGTGGTATCTTCCGTTTTGGGAAGAGGGGAAAGGTCCGAGATTCATTGGACCGTTTGAGATTTTGGATCGGGTGGGCGAGTTAGCTTATCGATTGGCTTTACCTCCGGCGTTGAGTCGAATTCATAATGTGTTTCATGTCTGAAGTATGTT
This sequence comes from Orobanche coerulescens, assembly GCA_033398695.1. Lineage (NCBI taxonomy): Eukaryota > Viridiplantae > Streptophyta > Magnoliopsida > Lamiales > Orobanchaceae > Orobanche > Orobanche coerulescens. Next base: position 29,383,218 of record CM065813.1, read on the forward strand.
GAGTCACATACTTCGGCGATGAAATCGAGATCGCCGACGATCATTCATATGAGGAACGGAGTTTTAGAGCGGCGAATCAAGCGGTTGAGGAATAAGGCGATTCCGTTGGTTAAAATTCTGGTCTAGACACGGAGTCGAAGAGGCTACTTGGGAAACCGAGGATAGTATGCGGGAGAGTTATCCCGAGTTGTTTGACCCTTAGTTTAAACTCTTTTAAGGGGGTGTATGTAATATGTAACTCAAGAATTATCATTCATTATTTATCATTCAAGAATTGATACTCATTAATTTCATTCATCATTGATCATTTGTCACTCATATTCAATATAGTATTCATCATTGTATCGATCGTCATTCATCATTAATCGATTGGAGTTTCGTTATCATCATTGTCATTTTCGTTGCGAGCTGTTGAGGAGTAGCGCACGCTACATACTCCTTTTAGCGTACGCTAATTGGGTATAGGTAGCGCACGCTACCGCTAAGCTTTAGCGCACGCTAAGTGTGTGGAGTAGCGCGCTGGGCGGATCGTCCAAAGGCTCTTTGGGCCACACCGGTTTATTCATAGCGCACGCTATGTTAGCGCACGCTAAATAATGGTTGTAGCGCACGCTATCGAGCGCACGCTAACAATGGATATTAGCGCACGCTAGTAGTATGGCCGTAGCGCACGCTACAAAGAGGTACGTGCGCGCGCCCACCGGGTCGGGTGGGTAGGGACTACCCAAACTACTCGTTAGCGCACGCTATGCAGGATTGAGTATAAATTTTAGTCGAGTTCGTCATTTTTCATCTCATTTCATTCCTTCGGTATTTTTGGGCGATCCCGAGCGATCCAGGATTCTTCGAGGTGTTATCATCAATCTTCATCTTTAAGTCTTTGAGTTGAGTTTATCATCACTTCATCATCTCAATCAAAGGTATTAATCTCTTGGATCTAGAATTTGATTTTGGGTTTTCCTTCCGATTTCTTCGTAAGCTTGGATTATCATTGGGATATGTTGAGTTATGGATTATCTACTTGGATAAATATATTCCTACGGATTTAATGGTTATTTTCGAATTGTTTTCAAGAACCCTTGGGGTTGACTTCGTTAATTGAGGATTTTCCGATTGATGTCGTTATAATCATGAATTATGGATTCCTAATGGATTCTTGATATCATTGAAGTGTTTTGTTAGTTCGAAATACTCATTTTGGTGTGGATTTCGTCATAATCGGGATCGATATTTTCGTAGTCGGTTATGTATTCGTTGGAATGCCTATGAGTTTGATTATCGTTGTTTCGACCTTTGGGTTAGTCGTGTTTTGTTGTTTGATACGTGTATTGAACGATTGTTGGTAATTATTGTTATTCAAGGTTGTTCGAGCGATCGGTATCTTGGTTAGGACGTTGTTCGTGGAAGGACATTGTCATCGGTATTGTGTAAGTTAAATCTTACTCGGTTAAAAGGATACTCATTCCTTTTGTTGTTCATAATCATAATTCATTCATCATAATATTAATCACTTTGAGACTTGTAAGTGTCGAATAGTCATCTCATTCACGAGGACAAATCATTTCATTGGGTTGTCAATCACGTCACTATTACTTTCATATCGGTGAGTCATCTTGGTTTTGTTTAATTATTATTCATTGGTATTCATCTCGGTCATTCTCATTCATGTGACCTTCCGGGTTCATATTGCGGGGGCGGTGTGGGTGGAATTTTTAGTCGGGCACACGATGGTCATGTATTGGGTTCACCGATACATTGAGACTAATTAGGTACAAGGACGGGTGTGTCCGGACATTCGTCTTGTACACTTGCACTTATGATGCTCCTCTTCGCCGTAATTCATAATTAAGAATATTTCATCACTTTTAATTCATGATTGTGTACTTTCAACTCTTGAGGATTGTTGTTCTCAATGGCCCGACCCGGGGATTTTGTTTTCAGTCACGGCAAGGCAAAGGCACGGGAAGAGCATGTTGGCGGCGACGAGTCCCAGACACTAGTAGGGGCCCCCATGCATTCACCATTTATTCATCATTTGTGTTTTCTTTATTTATTCCCATTTCGTTTGAATGCTCATTTCATTCAGTGTTGTGTATTTTATCGTCACATAAAATACACATGTATTCTATTTTATCCTGGGTGTGTTGTATCAAACTCCTCATCGGAGTAATTGAGGTTGTAATGTGGTTCGGTACTACATTTACCTGTGTAATTCATTCATTTTCATTCGCCTGGTGGGTCCCAGTCGGGGGTCCACGGCACTGTAATATCCGCCTAGTTTGGGGTGTTACAACGATACTCTTCGGCAATTATGCCAAATGTTTATTATCATTCATTAATGGTCGGTAAGGCATTGAGATATTCGTTGTTAATGTTATTATCGATCACCGGTTCGCTGTATCGATGTATCGGTTGTTGTTGTTAATATTGATGTCGATCTAAGACGTTGTTGTAATTATTGTTATTAATGTTGGCGTCCTGTCATTCATGTTGTATTGGCCGATTGAAGGCATTGTCGTATTCGTTCTCATCTTCGTCGTCGGTAGCCGATTAAAGGTGCCGAGGCATTCATTGTATCATTGTTATCGATTGGCCGTTCTAAGGCAATCAGGGAGTTCAATCATTCATTGTCTCATTGTCATCGATTAGCCGTTCTAAGGCAATCGAGGTGCTCAATCATTCATTGTATCATTGTCATCGATTAGCCGTTCTAAGGCAATCGAGGTGCTCAATCATTCATTGTATCATTGTCATCGATTAGCCGTTCTAAGGCAATCGAGGTGCTTAATCATTCATTGTATCATTGTCATCGATTAGCCGTTCTAAGGCAATCGAGGTGCTCAATCATTCGTTGTATCATCGTTATCGATTGGCCGTTTTAAGGCAATCGAGATACTGAATCATCCGCTGCATCATTGTTATCGGTTGGCCATTCTAAGGCAATCGAGGTATTGAATTGGGACTGTCGAGGATAGTTCCCATCCGTTGTGTCGTTGTCATCGATTGACCATTCTAAGGTAATCGAGGTATTGAATTGGGACCGCCGAGTACGGTGCCCATCCGTGAGTCATCATTATCGTGTTGGCCGACTCAAGGCAGCACACTATCATTCTCGTGAACTCGGAAATCCTCGGATCGTTGCCATTTGTGATTAATTATATTTTGGAGGCTAGTCTCAGCTAGTGCTCATTATGGGTAAGTTTAGGGCTTGAACCTTCGCGGTTGGCTTCCCAACACCTACAGCTCAGTAGGTCACGATCGTGTTTATGATCTTATTATGGGTAAGCTTGGGGCTTGAACCTTCGCGGTTGGCTTCCCAACACCTACAGCTCAGTAGGTCACGGTCGTGTTTATGATCTTATTATGGGTAAGCTTGGGGCTTGAACCTTCGCGGTTGGCTTCCCAACACCTATAGCTCAGTAGGTCACGGTCGTGTTTATGATCTTATTATGGATAAGCTTGGGGCTTGAACCTTCGCGGTTGGCTTCCCAACACCTACAGCTCAGTAGGTCACGGTCGTGTTTATGATCTTATTATGGGTTAGCTTGGGGCTTGGACCTTCTCGGTTGGCTTCACGACACCTACAGCTCAGTAGGTCACGGTCGTGGTTATGACCTTATTAGCCCTCATTAACTACAGCTTCGAGCTGTTCCAATTTCAGTGTTTATGTTGATTGACAGCTTCGGCTGAGTGACTTTCAGGTCTTTATGATGTCTTGATAATTTCATTGGAGCCTTCGGGCATTGTGATTCATATTTAATTCAGTTCTGGTTTGGTTCATCTTCATGTAATTCATTGTGATTCATATTTAATTTTCAGTTCTGGTTTGGTAATCTTCATGTAATTCATTGTGGAACTCTGTGATTATGATTCGCCGTTGGGCACTTATGTTCTAACCTGTCGAACATGTAATAATAGTATGCCGTGGGCATAGTGTTTCACGAATGCTCGGTTCTTACCTTGATTTGGGAGCATCTCGTATTATTATTATCATTGTACCGTTTCATTCGGCCTTTGGATGCATATCATGTTATACATGTATTTGATATTCATTATCTGGATGACTGACCCCGTGGGGGCGGAACACGTTTTCATGTTTTAGGTGCTTGCGAGGAGAGAGTTGAGACACAGGGGCATGATGATGGCGACGAGGCATTCGAGCGATACTAGTCCGAGTTGTTCATGTTGGTCAGTCAGTTGGAGTGTTCTCCAGTTTGTCAGTCATTGTCATTATGTTTTACCCGAGCAAATGCTCATGGATGTTGTTGTATTTTATTTTTGGCTATGTAGGCCCATCATTGTCGTTGAAATTCCTTATCGGAATATTGTGTCGGATATCATGGTAGGGACTATGATTTTCCCTTGTTGTTTAGTTTAATGTATTTTAGTCATGTTCGCCTGGTGGATCTCCTGACGTGGGGTCCACGGTTCTGTAATAACCCAATAGGATTTGGGGGTGTTACAGTATACTCATGTATAACACATTAATTAATTAAAAGCTGTCAGTAGCTTAAATTAATTAATGGACATGGAATATCTTAAACACGGGAAATAATTAATTCAAAAAGGAGCCCAATTCGTAATTTGGGATTTTGGTAAGAAGTGCAATATTAACTTATTAGTGGACTAAGTTGGTATTAATAGAGTCTTCATATTAGGAAGAGTCCTAATAATGGAAGGAAGATATCTATTGGGAGTCCTTACCATATCATCCTTAAGGTCCCTAGAGTAGCCCAAAACACCTATAAATACATATCAAGAGGTGGCCGATTTTTACATTAATTCTTGCTCAAAATTTTCGATTTTTTTTTGGTGTGTTTAATTGTGGATCTTGACTTGTGTCTTGGATTCCACAATTTAGTTAACATAATATTTTTCTAAAATACCACAAACATTCAAGAAAAATAGAGAGAAAATCGAAAGGAATTTTGGAAGGAAAAATTCGGCCGATCCCCTTTCTGTGCAAATTCAGTCTGGTAGATTGTTGCCCACACGACATCCGGACGTAGGCGGGATATACTCTAGAAGATCTTGAGGTAGAAATACAAGAAGATCGGAGAGGAACACGAATAGGACATAAATCGACCAGAAGGGATTTTCTACCACTTCGCGTCAAAGGTAAAAATTACCGACTCCCATGCGTAAATATCTCTATTTAATTGTTTATTAATCTGTTTAGTTATTAGTTGACAAGCGTAAATAGATCCGGTTTTTCTGTCGGTTAGTTATAAAACCGTTTATTAAATTATCACCACCAACTTGCTTCCGCTGCGTTTTATATTCCAACAATTGGTATCGGAGCCGGTCTTTAGGTTCTGTTCAATTTAATTAATTTGGTGATTAATATGCTAGCAATTAAATATTCGTATAGTATGATTTTTTGGAATATTTTGCTAGAATTTGTCTTGCAGGAAAATATGATCCAATTATCATGGCTATGTGATGTTTTTATTTATTTACGCGTTTTGGTAATTTGGCCCGTTTTTGTGGCATGTATAAGTTTTTCCCGTGAGAAAATCCACGAATAGAATAGGATTTATTTTTTCTTGTAATTTGATGTAAATTCGATGTATTTTATTTTGAATAAAATTGTAATCGAGTTGGAACACTCAAATTAGGAAAGAAAAAGAAGTCCAGTGCGAAGAGGAGTCCCGATCGATTTAATCGACCGAGACCGGTAATGCCAATCGGGACTCGCCAAAGAAGAAGCCTCGGCCGTGACTAAGCAGCTGCTCGGCGGCTTGGGCAGCCCGGCAATGGTCGGGCGATTCGGCAATGGCAATGGTCGAGCAGTCGGGCAGCGGGCAGCAGGTCAAGTCGTCCGGTTCGGGTCGTTCAATTCGTTTTTCCGCGAGATGCTTGAAGCAATGGGAGCAAATGAGCCGAAGATTTTCTCGTTATTCAAAACGAGGAATAAAAAGCCATGATAATTGGATATAATTGTCCAATTTTATTATTTGTTGGTTTTTATTGTTTTGATGTATGGCATGTATGGATGTATGCGTGATATGTTTCCTTGCATGTTAGGACGAGAAAATTAAAAACCTTAATTTTTCAAAATAACTAAGTGATTTTTCAAAATCACATTGGCCTCCATAATTGGTTTAAATTGTGAAATAATTAGCATGCGCGTTGACATTAGAGTCTTCCTCCACATCGGATGTGCTAAATTATTGGCTCACTGGTTTTAAACTTCAAATTTGATAACAAAAAGGTGAATATTATTTTTTATGATAGGACCTCTCCATCTGTAGGACTATTATCATTAAATAATATTTTAAGGTTTGTTAAATTATGGTGTTCACTTAGGTGTATTAATTAATAAGCTCCCCATCGGAGTCTATGTTAATTAAATACATGGCCAAGAGGAACCAACTATTAATTTTACTTGTCAAAATGTGTCTTGGCTAGATAGTAAAATTAAGGACGTTAAAATCTACTTGAAAAAGTATATGTAAACGTCCACACTATCGTGGCTTGCATGTGCGGTTTTTCAAGGTGTCGGTTGATTGCATATATATTGTTTTAAGTTTTTTTCAATATATTTTGCATCGAATTATGTGATGAATGGTGTTTTAATTTTATTCTCAGATGTCTTTCAATCCACTAGCTGTTATTCTCAAAGAAAACAAATTTGATGGCACTAACTTTACCGACTGGAAAAGAAATCTTGATATTGTCTTGACTGCCGAGGGGCATAAATTTGTTTTAACTGAGGAGAGTCCTTTGGAACCAGAACCGGATGCCACTCCTGAAGAGTTGGATGAATTCCGTAAATGGATAAAGTCTGATGAGATGGCTCGCTGTTAAATTTTGGCTTCATTGACAAATGTATTGCAGCATCAGCATCAGACGATGGGCTCGGCCGCGGAAATGATGAAAAATCTCACTGAGATGTTTGGTCATCAGAACCGGGCGGCTAGGCAAAATGTGATGAGGGTTTTGATGACAACCCAAATGTCTGAAGGGACCCCAGTAAGGGATCACGTTCTTAAAATGATGTCTCATTTGAACGAACTGAGCATACTGGGGGCCACTATCGATGCGAGTCGCAGTCGATATTATCTTGGCGCTTACCAAGAAGCTTTGAGCAGTTCCGCCTCAACTACAATATGAATCGTAGGACTTACACATTGGAAGAACTTCGACGTAACTTCAATGCCAAGGTCTCTTCAAACAAGGTTATCATCAAATTCTTGCGGCAACCGAGTCGCTTCTTCAAAACCCAAATGGGGAAAGAAGAAAAGCAGTTGGCTGCAAGTGGCAACCTTCAAAGCTAAGGGCAAGGCTCCTCAGTCAGAAGCTCCTCAGCCGGAAGCGAACAAAAAGCCGAAGGGCAAGTGCTTCAACTGCGGTCTGAAAGGACATTTCAAGAGTGAATGCCCTAAGAAAGGTACGTCTCATGCACTAGTAGTCAAAACATGTTTGGCTGCCTGTTCCATCACTTCGTGGATAGTGGTCGGGCTCCACTGATCATGTTTGTTATGACTCGCAGGGGTTCCAAGTAACCAAGGTACTTAGTGCAGATGAGATTACAATAAGTTGGGGCGACTATTCCAGGCTGAAGGCTGTTGCAGTGGGAGACGTGCAGCTAAAAGTTGATGATAGGATTTTAGTTCTTAATAATGTATTATTGGTACCCGATTTTAGAATGAATTTGATTTCAGTTTCTAAATTGCGTCCTGATGGATATTCAGTTTATTTAGAAGATAATGCAGTTATTAAAAGAAACGGTGAATATGTTTGCACGAGTACTTATAATGAAGGACTTTATATCATTAATGCTGCACCAGCTCCCTTGCATACTTATAAATCACTTAATTCTTTGACTAATCCTAATAAAGAAAAGAGCCTTCGAGCATAAATCCAACATATTTGTGGCATTTACGATTGGGTCATATTAACCTTAGAAGGATTCAAAGATTGGTGAGCGATGGCCCATTGGATTCGCTCCAAGTTGAGTCATTTCCAACCTACGAATCCTGTCTAGAAGGTAAAATGACTAAAAGGACTTTTCAAAGCAAATCGTGCACAAAAGGTGTTGGAATTGGTTCATACCGATGCATGTGGTCCAATGAACATCCAGGCTAAGGGTGGTTTCGAATACTTCATCACGTTTATAGATGATTATTCGAGATATGGATACATCTATTTGATGCGACGTAAGTCTGAATCTTTTGATAAGTTCAAAGAATTCAAGGCTGAAACAGGGAAGCGTCATGGGCAGAATATCAAGTCACTTCGATCTGATTGTGGTGGCGAATACCTTAGTGGAGAGTTTTTGGATTTCTTGGCACATGAGGGGATTACTTCCCAGCTCACAGCGCCTGGTACACCACAACAAAATGGTGTTGCTGAACGAATGAACCGTACTTTATTAGAGATGGTTAGGTCAATGATGAGTTATTCTGATTTGCCTATTTCGTTTTGGGGATACGCCTTAGAAACAGCGGCGTACATTCTGAACTTGGTGCCTTCAAAATCAGTTCCAAAAACACCCACAGAACTGTGGAATGGGCGCAAGCCCAGTCTAGGACATGTTCGGATTTGGGGTTCTCCAGCCAATGTGCTGAATAAGGAAGCTGATAAGTTGGCATCTCGTACAAAAGTACGAGTGTTTGTAGGATATCCTAAGGGAACGAAGGGTGGCTTATTCTATAGTCCTAAAGACCAGAAGGTCATTGTTAGCACCAATGCCCGGTTTTTAGAAGAGGACTATGTGATAAGCCACAAGCCTAGGAGTGAGGTCATTCTAGAAGAACTTAGGGGCGAGACTTCGACAATACCAATTGTACAAACACCTAGTGTACCACGTATCGACACTATTGTGGATACACAAACTAAGGACACACCTCGTCGTAGTGGGAGGGTTGTTCGTCAACCTGAACGTTTCATCGGCGCGGGAGCGTCTTCGGACCACTCCTCGGACCAACCATGATAAAACGGATCCATGTACGTACAAACAGGCAGTTCAAGACAAGGATGCTGAATCCTGGAAAACAGCAATGGAATCCGGAATGGGATCTATGGATTCTAACCAAGTGTGGGAGCTAGTATAACTACCCAATGGGGTAAAACCCATTGGAAGTAAGTGGGTCTACAAGTGTAAGAGAGGATCGAAAGGGAAGGTTGAAACCTACAAAGCAACGCTTGTTGCGAAAGGTTACACTCAGAAGGAGGGCATCGACTACGATGAAACCTTTTCGCCAGTAGCCATGCTTAAATCGATCCGGATTCTCTTAGCTATAGCTGCGCATTTGGATATGGAGATTTGGCAGATGGATGTCAAGACTGCGTTCTTGAACGGAGTCTTGATAAGGAAATCTATATGCGCCAACCTGAGGGATTCATTGCTGAAGGAGAGGAGCATTTAGTGTGCAAGCTTAAGAGAGCCATTTATGGTCTTAAGCAAGCATCAAGGTCTTGGAACATGCGATTTGATGAAGTCATTCAATCGTATGGTTTTGAACAGTGTCCTAGTGAGGTTTGTGTATACAAAAAGTGCGATGGAAACGTGCTGGTGTTTCTTGTACTATACGTGGATGATATACTTCTAATTGGAAACAATGTGAAGGTATTATCAGATGTAAGGGTATGGCTGTCTGAGCAGTTCGATATGAAGGATTTGGGAGAAGCTGGGCACATCCTTGGTATTAAGATCTTTCGAGATCGCAAGAAAGGATGTTGTGCTTATCTCAGGCATCCTATATCGATACGGTGCTAAATCGGTTTAGCATGGAGAATTCCAAGAAAGGTTTCTTACCTTACAGACATGGAATTCAACTATATAAGGCTATGTGTACTAAGACACAGAAGGAGATAGATGACATGAAGCTGGTTCCTTATGCTTCGGCAGTGGGAAGCCTTATGTATGCTATGCTTTGCACTAGGCCTGATATCTGTCAAGCTGTAGGCATAGTGGCGAGATATCAGTCGAACCCAGGACCGGGACATTGGATTGCTGTCAAGCATATACTCAAGTACCTGAGAAGGACTAGGGAGCATATGCTTGTATATCAATCAGATACGCTTTGTCCTTTGGGTTACACTGACTCGGATTTCAGTGCGGACAAAGAAAAGTCGAAATCAACTTCCGGATATGTTTTCACTTTGGGAGGTGGAGCCATCAGTTGGAGGAGTGTGAAGCAGAAATGCATAGCGGACTCTACCATGGAAGCCGAATATGTAGCAACCTCTGAGGCAGCTAAAGAGGCGGTATGGCTCAAGTACTTCCTAAAGGATTTGGGTGTGATTCCTAATTTGCCCAGGAGTATTACACTGTATTGTGATAATACCGGTGCTGTTGCAAATTCGAAGGAACCACGGGCCCACAAAGCAAGCAAACATATCAAGCGCAAATATCGTATCATTCGAGATTTTGTGAAGAGAAGGAAGATCATTGTCTCCAAGATAGCATCTGAAGACAACCTAGCTGATCCTTTCACGAAAGGGTTGCCCTCAAAGTCATTTGAAGGGCATGTGGAAGAAATGGGGTTGAGATGTATGGCAGCATTGCTTTGAGTATAAGTGGGAGATAGATAGACATAGTCTAGATAGTATACTTAAAAAGCATGCTTTGAGTATAAGTGGGAGATTGTTAGGGTTGTATACGTCAAAGCATACTTTATGCTTGTATTACCTAATTTCCCGGTCTTTATCTATGAGAATATTTAATTCATTTATCACATGTTTTGCATATTTATTCACGCTATGGTTATGCAAATGCAGTCTAAATTACTTTATATTGTAGATAATGTGGTGTGTAGTGTCACACAAAAATCACATTATCGGTTCCTTATATAGTAATATTTAGTTCACAACCTATATAACATTAGACAGTTATGTGAGAGGTTATAGTATATGCTTGATATTGGTTGGTCTTGACCATTAACATATATTAGCGTATTCGTTATACGTTGAACAGGATCGAGGTGAGATAGATTCTTCTGTACTGACTATAAGAAGAATGTACATCTCGGATAATTATTATTTCTTAATTCTAGTGATTAATATTTAATTATATATATTTAATATTTATTGCTTTGAGTTATCATGGGTGAGAGCCACAATGATTGACTCAATATTTATATGATAATTAATATTATAGCTAGAAATTGTGTCCCGACCAGTCGGGTTGATCATGTCTCTTGAGGCACTCGAAAGGATTATTATATTAAACCCTGCAGGTGGAATTAATTTTTCGATATAATAATAAATGTCGAGTGGTATACTAATGTATAACACATTAATTAATTAAAAGTTGTCAGTAGCTTAAATTAATTAATGGACATGGAATATCTTAAACACGGGAAATAATTAATTCAAAAAGGAGCCCAATTTCGTAATTTGGGATTTTGGTAGGAAGTGCAATATTAACTTATTAGTGGACTAAGTTGATATTAATAGAGTCTTCATATTAGGAAGAGTCCTAATAATGGAAGGAAGATATCTATTGGGAGTCCTTACCATATCCTCCTTAAGGTCCCTAGAGTAGCCCAAAACACCTATAAATACATATCAAGAGGTGGCCGATTTTTACATTAATTCTTGCTCAAAATTTTTGATTTTTTTTTGGTGTGTTTAATTGTGGATCTTGACGTGTGTCTTGGATTCCACAATTTAGTTCACAATATTTTTCTAAAATACCACAAACATTCAAGAAAAATAGAGAGAAAATCGAAAGGAATTTTGGAAGGAAAAATTCGACCGATCCCCTTGCTGTGCAAATTCAGTCCGGTAGATTGTTGCCCACACGACATCCGGACGTAGGCGGGATATACTCTAGAAGATCTTAAGGTAGAAATACAAGAAGATCGGAGAGGAACACGAAGAGGACATAAATCGACCAGAAGGAATTTTCTACCACTTCGCGTCAAAGGTAAAAATTACCGACTCCCATGCGTAAATATGTCTATTTAATTGTTTATTAATCTGTTTAGTTAATTAGTTGACAAGCCTAAATAGATCCGGTTTTTCTGTTGGTTAGTTATAAAACCGTTTATTAAATTATCACCACCAACTTGCTTCCACTGCGTTTTATATTCCAACATCGACATGAATCGGGAAACGCTACAGCTAGACTCCCTGTAAGTTTTTATGCTTTTACTCATTAATTGAGGGGGAATGCTGTAAGACCCAAGAATACAGTATCTACCATTAATTAACTGTACACTCGTAATACCAAGACAAAGATCAGAGACAGAGAAGGCATGAAACCTTCCTACAGCTGACGTGTGCATTAATCAAGGGGGAATATAGTATGACCCATGAATACAGTGTTAATCCGACCAATAATGTAAAAATTGAATCCTGTATGTACCTTTTAACGGGGAACGCTGTTTTATTCGCGGATCCAGTATTTACATTACAGGACATCAATTATGCTTGATAGTTCTATTCTATTGTGTATTGCAAAGAGTTTTAAGTCCACATGTCCTGTTTTTATATTCAATTTTTTTTTAAACGCTTTGCATGACCTCTGGACTTCACTATCTCAAACAATGCGAATTTTAACTCAACTCAATTTTTATTGTTGCAATCAAACAAGCTTAAGTATTAAGCTATAAGAACTTGTCTGCGAACAGTTCATAGGTTCAGTTGTACTCAACTAGATCACACTGTAAGATTGTGCCTGCGCGCCAATCATAAGTTTAAGATGTAATACACTTCCCTGTTAGATGCTACTACTTTAGAACTTGCCTGTGAGCAGTTCACATTTCTTTTAGACTAAGTGCTGAAGACCAGATCATTCGAACAGAAGATCAAGAAGTCTGCTCAAGATGTTATCGAAAAAGAGGGAAACTGTTGGGATAAACAACTTCTGTATCGAAGTCTTCTCAAATTGCCAACATACAGCAAGACTTCGTGTAAGTTCAAAGAGGTTTTGGCATCAAAGTTTTGGCATCATCAAGAAGTTTTGGAAATTATCAAAAAGGGGGAAATTGTTGGGAAAAACAATGTTGTTTTGATAATTACCAAACAACAAAGTTTCATACAGCAAGCTAGCATACAGCAAGATGATAAATGCCCAGCATACAGCAAGCCGCCGTATCGAAAGTCGATCAAATTTGTTGGCTTGTATCGAAGATCTTTTCATAGCGCCAGCATACAGAGAGCTCTCGCGTTGCCGTCATACAGCAACAGAATCCAAAAAAAAAACGCCAAGTATGGAAGTTGTCCCTCCATACAGCAAACATTCGATATAGCGACTACTCCTTTATAGCCTACAGCACAAATGGATACAGTATTCAAGCTATAAAATATTGAACTTCAATATCTATCGAATCAGGACTGAAGACCGTTTGGAAGGGAATCTTGGTTATTCGCTAAAGTCAAGTCCCGTTGAAAAGAAGTATTTAAATACTGAAGGGATAAAGTATTTAAATCGCATCATGTAATACCCGAGATTTCTGATGTGTATTTGAACCTTGTGATATTGTATTTATTACATTTTGATCTGAGTATTTTCCTCCGTATTTCATGATCCTGTGTTGTTGAGCATATGATTTCATGCATGTTGTTCATACTTGCATTTTTGTGCACTTGTAGCGCACACTAACATCTTAGCATTAGCGCACGCTAATTGAGTTAGCTAGCGCACGCTACGTATGAGTTGTAGCACGTGCTACACGTAGTCAGCATGATTGAGACGGGTTGGTAGGTGAGATCAGACTGCGAATTTCGTACGCTATGCCGAGACCCGTCAGAGACAGTAGGCTACTAGCCCGTTAGCGCACGCTAATTTAGGAGAGTAGCGCGCGCTAATAACCTTTTTCTATAAATAAGACAGCACCTAACTTCATTTTTCAGTTTTCACCTCTTCCCACACCCGATTTTTGGGACTTTGAGAGTTACTCCCTCCATCAAAATCCTACATACCAGCCTCCTAACATCACCATTGAAGACAAAGGAGCTTTGAGGATTGTTGTTCTAGCTCTTGGACGTGGAGTTCATCAAGATATTTCAACCTTTCTTTCCGAATAGGGTATGTTATAGTTTAACAAGCCAAAATTTACATTCTCAGCTATATTTTGAGCCTGCTTCGGAAATCCTTATGCTAGCTAATGAACTTATGAATCCAGCAACATAATTTTGAAGATTGAAACCCAGTTATATCTTGTTTTTCTTTCATTACTAAGAGTGTTGATCTAGCCTAGGTGGAAAAAACCTTAGGATGTAATATCCTTAATTCGTTGGAATCATGAGCATGATTTTAGTTAGATTCTATGAATTCCTATGATCTTCCACCGATGAAATTCATGTTTGCTAGAGGTATTTGTTTTGACAATATTCTTCATGTTGATGCGGATGATGAATTGGCCATGTCATTGAACTCAACCCGGATCACCGTAGTATCGTTTTTCTTGCGTAGTACTTGCGCATACTTGTTATCTTGAGTCACATTTGTGGTAAAATCGTAATAGCCGAACATATGAGAATTTGGAATTTAAGCCTATATTTAAACCCGAAATATTTAATAAACTTGTATACCCTTGAATCCATAAACATCGGCACTTCGCCTCCGAAATGACCATTCAACTCACATGAAGTATATCATTATTTCCAGTTCAGCTTTCATCTAAGTATACTAACCGCGAACCGGCCTTACGTCACTATTTCACGATTCTAATATAAGATATTCGGTGATCATACGTTAGTTTTGAGTAGAATGTTGAGTCCCTTGTTATCTCTTTTGATCAAGGTCCGAACCTTGCATAGTGATCGATCAAGCGACGGCAGCCTGCGGACGTGTGACATTCGTGGGAGTATTTTGTCCTTGCCATTTTTGCGGCAAGTATCGTATGTTTGAGTTTGGTTTATATTGGAACTTTGATCATGCATACGGTTTTGTTTATGTTGTCGAGTATGAGATTATTTTCTTTGATTGTTGTGGTATTCGTTATTAATTATTCGTATTGATGAACATATTGAATTGCATATGTGTATGCATGATTGCATGGTTTATATTGTAAATGATCCGAGGGGGTCATGAGGATCTATGCTGAGGGCGCTGGATCGAATGTCCACCATGCGTTGGTCCGACGGGATCATCATGGGGATCTATGCTGAGGGCGCTGGATCGTTGGATGGGTTTTCCACCATGCGTTGGTCCGACGGGATCATCATGGGGATCTATACTGAGGGAGCTGGATCGTTGGATTACCCTGTATTGTGTTGATGGAATCGTGAGGATTCGCATCGTTGGATTCCAGTGACGGGAGTCCGTTTTGTATGTTTTATGATGCATCGTTGATTTATGTATTATGATACTTGTACTAGCATCGTTTTGCTAACCCCTTCGGGGGTGGACATTTGTTTTGATGTTCAGGTAGTCGAGGAGCGGGGAAGCAACCACAGTACCGACATGACGATGAAGTGGCTCAGTGATGTGGATTTTGTTGTCTTCTTTTCTGGCTATTTTTTTAGTACTCGAGTACGCTTATGTTGTTGATGTTTTGGGCATGTTTTGTAATATTGGACTCATTTGAATTGTCGAATGGGTTTTGAATTTCTTTTTCATTAATGACACTTTAGCATTATTTCCGTATTTCTCAAATTAGCCTTGTAAATTCTTATACAAAGGATTTACGGCGCTGTAATTATTCCGAATATATCGGGGTGTTACAGAATATGGTATCGGAGCTAAGATTCATGGATATCTTTGCAGTCGGGTTTAGTTGGGTCTGTTTGCGTTATTTGATTTATGGGTCGTTTGTAACGTCACTGCTGAGCCAGCATCGTCATGTGGACCGTGGTTGTAAGTCTCCTAATCTCCAATACTATCGTTTTATTTAATTCTTGTTTTGTGAATTTTGACGGACTTTCTTTTAGAAATTTTGCCCTGGATATTGAGTATTTGTGTTTACATTATGTTGAGGGGAGGTCGTGGACGCGGACGCAGTCGTGGATGCGGACGTGGTAATGCGAGACAGGAGGATTCAGCGTCTACCCCAGAATTATCGGCTAGTCGAACCGATTCCCATTCTGGAGGACAGCAGGGATCAGCAAATCATAATGCAAATCCTAACATGCCGGGAGTGCTTCAACAGGTGGTTGCTCAGATAAACCAGTTTGCTCAGGTAGTTGATCGCATGCAGACGGCGATGGGACAGCAGCATAACGAGGATAATCGGGGAGATAAATGGCTTACTGAGGTGGTCAAATTGCACCCTCCAAAATTTGACGGTTCTGCTGAGACAATGACTTGGGATCACTGGCTGAAGGAGTTAGAAAATATCTTTGCAGGGATTCACTGTCCCGACGACCGAAAGGTTCCGATTGCCCAGTATCTCCTGACTGGGGAGGCTTTCGACTGGTGGGAGGCCATTCGACCTGAGGATCATAATGCTGATTGGACAGAATTCAAATTAATGATGGAAGCGCAATATTGTCCTCGCCCAGTTAGAGAGGCCCGAGTCCGGGAGTTTTTCTCACCCCAAAATCTAGAGGCATCTGTGACAGACGTGATTAAGACTTTTAATCACCAGCTGACTTATGTGCGCCACTTGGTCAGGACCGAGGCGGAAAGGATTTTCCATTTTGACATGCGGATGAAGCCGGAAATTCAGCAATATATGTCCGGATTTGAATGTACCACCTTGCGACAGTATCAGGACAAAGCACTGGCCTACGATATGAAAGAGGCGGCAGTAGAAAAATCAATAGAAGCAAAGAAGCAGAAAGTGTCTGGCAACTTCACGGAGAACAATAGTAGTGGGCCCCGCAAGGGCCAGTCCTCATTTCATTCATCTAGGAGACCTCCGCATCCTTCTCGAGGTGGAAAGAAGTTCCGGGCAGCATCAACAGCTTCAGACGCATCGAAGAAATGTTATAACTGTGGCAAAACAGGGCATGTTCGACGTGATTGTTACGCACCTGCTGTGACCTGCTTCGAGTGTGGACAGGAAGGACATCGCACAACGTTTTGTGGAAATGCGACTAGATCTTTGGTGCTCGCACTCCTGCACCGGTTCCGAAGGATACAAGTGTGAACCAGACGCAGCAAAGTGGTTTCCAGCATCAGAGTGTTGGGAAAAGAGAGGCGTCCAGCGCTGGGTCCGTTCCTCCATGCATTTACGAGATGAGGAAATCAGACGATCAGCACACTGCTGTTGCATCAGGTACGATTCAGATCCTTTTGCAACCAGTTAGTGTCTTATTCGATTCAGGAGCTACACATTCTTTCATATCTTTGAACTGTGTTAATCATTTGAAAATCTCGTGCTTTTATGATCGTGAGCCTTATGTTGTGGGATTACCGAGCGGAGAGAAAATTGTGGGAACCCTAGAAACTAGAGATTTTCCAGTGTCTATAGGAGGGAGAGATTGGCCATCAAATCTTATTATAGTCGACATCCATGGTGACGATTTAATTCTCGGAGACGATTGGCTCAACCGTTATGGAGCTATTTTGAATTACTGAAAGAGAGTCATTTCTATCATTGCTGATGACGGATCTGAACATTTATTTAAAGGATGGAGACTGGGAAGCTCGGGAAAATTGATCAAAGCCATGAAAGCAGTGAAATTGCTAAAGCATGGTTGTTACGGATTTTGGTGTTATGCCATGAAGAAAGAAGATGGAGTCGAGCTCGCATTTATTCCAGTGGTAAACGAATTCTCAGACGTATTCCCTGACGAACTACCCGGGTTACCTCCACGAAGATAAGTAGAGTTTAATATCGAATTAGAGCCTGGAGCTGCACCTATTTCTAGAGCACCATACCGTATGGCACCAACCGAGATGTTTGAACTAAAGAAGCAGCTGGAGGAATTATTGCAGAAGGGTTACATTCAACCAAGCGTTTCTCCTTGGGGAGCACCTGTCCTCTTTGTCCGGAAGAAATATGGATCCCTCCGATTATGTATTGATTACAGGGAGCTAAACAAGGTGACGATCAAGAACAAGTACCCTATACCTCGGATCGACGACTTGTTTGACCAATTGCAGGGGGTCAGAGTATTCTCTAAGATTGATTTGCAATCAGGATACCATCAATTGAGAATTAAGGAATTGGACATACCGAAATCGGCTTTCAGATCCCGGTACGGGAACTATGAATTTGTGGTAATGCCGTTTGGACTTACCAATGCTCCTGCGGTATTTATGCAATTGATGAATCGGGTATTCTTAGAATACTTAGATAAGTTCGTGGTCGTTTTCATTGATGACATCTTGATCTATTGGAAAGACACAGAGGAACATGCAGAGCATTTGCGTATCGTTTTTAGCACTTTGAGAAAGGAACAGCTTTTTGCGGAACTTTCTAAATGCGAATTCTGGCTTAGGGAAGTAAACTTCCTTGGGCATGTGATATCAGCTGACGGAGTTCAGGTGGACCCGAAGAAAGTCGAAGCAATCTTGGAATAGGAATCTCCTAGTAACGTGAAAGAAGTCCGAAGCTTCTTAGGACTTGCTGGATATTATCGCCGTTTTGTGGAAGGATTTTACAAAATCGCTCGTCCACTTACTCAATTATTGCAGAAGACTCAGAAATTCGTGTGGAATGAGAAATGCCAGGCTAGTTTTGATGAACTTAAGAGAAGACTGACGACAGCGCCTATACTAGCGTTACCAAATGGAACTGATGGATTCATGGTATACAGCGATGCTTCAAATCAGGGACTGGGATGTGTATTGATGCAAAAGGATAGGGCGATTGCCTATGCCTCTCGATAGTTGAAACCAAACGAAGTTAATTACCCGACTCATGATCTGGAGTTAGCAGCTGTAGTCTTTGCTCTAAAAATTTGGCGACATTACTTGTACGGCACTCATTGTCAGATCTTCATAGATCATAAGAGCCTCAAGTATATTTTCAGTCAGAAGGAATTAAATATGAGGCAGAGAAGATGGCTGGAATTAATCAAGGATTACGATCTGGAGATTCTCTACCATCCGGGCAAAGCGAACGTGGTAGCTGATGCACTGAGCCGCAAACCTATTTCTCTTCGAGTGTTGGAAGCGCTCACGTCCCAAATCAGCATTCAACAAGAACTAATCCGCGAAGGGATTGAAGTATGGTCACAAGGAGTCCAAGGGCAACTATACGTGATGGAACTAACTTCGTCATTAGTCGAGGAAATCAAATCTAAGCAGTTGAATGATTCTCTGATTCTTTGGTTATGTGACGAAGTAAAGAAAGGGAAGGCCCCTGGATTCGTAATACAAGACGATGGAGTTCTGAGATTTCAGAGTCGACTTTGCATTCCCGATGATGATGTTTTGAGGCAGACGATTCTGAAGGAAGCTCACAGTGCGCCCTATTCTATTCACCCGGGCACCAGTAAGATGTATAAGGATCTAAAACAAAATTTCTGGTGGGGAAATATGAAGAAGGACATAGCAGAATACGTTTCGAAGTGTTTGACTTGTCAGCAGGTTAAGATTGAACATCAGCGACCTGCCGGAAAGTTAAATCCACGTTCGATCCCTGAGTGGAAGTGGGAGGATATATCGATGGATTTCATCACCAATATGCCAAGGACCAAGACGGGAATGAACATGATTTGGGTTGTAGTTGATCGACTAACCAAGTCGGCTCATTTCCTAGGAATTAAAGACACATGGGGACCCGAGAAATTGGCACGAGTATTTATTTCAGAGATAGTCCGATTGCATGGTACACCGAAGACCATTATTTCGGATCGAGATGGTCGCTTCGTGTTGCACTTTTGGAAGGCAGTTCACAAGGCTTTGGGAACCGAGCTGAACTTTAGCACGGCTTATCATCCTCAGACGGACGGTCAGTCCGAAGGACTATTCACAGAGTAGAAGACATGCTTAGAGCTTGTGCCTTAGATTGGTCAACCGACTGGGAGGTTCATTTGCCCTTGATTGAATTCACCTACAACAATAGTTGGCATGCTTCCATTAAGATGGCACTGTTCGAAGCATTGCACGGGAGAAGGTGTAGATCGCCCCTGTGTTGGGATGATTCTTCTGACTTGATTGGGACGGAACCAGAGTTGATAGTTCAGACTCAAGAGAAGATAGCTCTGATTCGCGAAAGGCTGTTGACTGCCCAGAGTCGACAGAAGTCTTATGCAGATGTGCGTCGTCGCCCGCTGGAATTTGAGATTAGGGACCATGTATTATTAAAGGTTTCTCCTACCCGGGGAATTTTCCGTTTTGGGAGGAAAGGTAAGCTAAGTCCGAGGTATATCGGACCATTTGAGATCCTCGAGAGAGTTGGGGATTTAGCATACAGGTTGGCCTTACCGCCATCGCTGAGTCACGTTCACAATATGTTTCATGTATCCCAGTTACGGAAGTATGTACCAGATCCCGGTCATATCATTGACTTTGGCGAGATCGAGATAGATAATGATGGCTCGTTCGAGGAGAAAACAATAAAGATACTTGAGAGTCGGATCAAACAATTGAGGAATAAACCAATACCCTTGGTTAAAGTACAATGGTCACGACACGGAGTTGAAGAGGCCACTTGGGAAACGGAGGACAGTATGAAGACTAGATATCCAGAGTTGTTTTCATCTTAAGTTTCGGGACGAAACTTCTTTTTAGGGAGAGAGGATGTAATACCCGAGATTTCTGATGTGTATTTGAACCTTGTGATATTGTATTTATTGCATTTTGATCTGAGTATTTTCCTCCGTATTTCATGATCCTGTGTTGTTGAGCGTATGATTTCATGCATGTTGTTCATACTTGCATTTTTGTGCACTTGTAGCGCACGCTAACATCTTAGCATTAGCGCAAGCTAATTGAGTTAGCTAGCGCACGCTACGTATGAGTTATAGCGCGCGCTACACGTAGTCAGCATGATTGAGACAGGTTGGTAGGTGAGATCAGACCGCGGATTTCGTTGGGATTATGTCGGGATGAACCTGGATGGCTTTTTGGGAAAGTCGAGTCAACGGTGTTTAGCGCACGCTAATGGTTTGAGGTTAGCGCACGCTAAGTCTAGTACAGTGAGGTCAGTGAACTTTCTTTCAGTCGTTAGCGCACACAAAAACTAGTTGTTAGCGTACGCTAATCGTTGATTTTAGCGCACGTAAGGCTGTTTTGCGTATGCTATGCCGAGACCCATCAGAGACAGTAGGCTACTAGCCCATTAGCGCACGCTAATTTAGGAGAGTAGCGCGTGCTAATAACCTTTTTCTATAAATAAGACAGCACCTAACTTCATTTTTCAGTTTTTACCTCTTCCCACACCCGATTTTTGGGACTTTGAGAGTTACTCCCTCCATCAAAATCCTACATACCAGCCTCCTAACATCACCATTAAAGACAAAGGAGCTTTGAGGATTGGTGTTCTAGCTCTTGGACGTGGAGTTCATCAAGATATTTCAACCTTTCTTTCCGAATAAGGTATATTATGGTTTACCAAGCCGAAATTTACGTTCTCAGCTATATTTTGAGCCTGCTTCGGAAATCCTAAGGCTAGATAATGAACTTATGAATCCAGCAACATAATTTTGAAGATTGAAACCCAGTTATATCTTGTTTTTCTTTCATTACTAAGAGTGTTGATCTAGCCTAGGTGGATAAAACCTTAGGATGTAGTATCCTTAATTCGTTGGAATCATGAGCATGATTTTAGTTAGATTCTATGAATTCCTATGATGTTCCACCGATTAAATTCATGTTTGCTAGAGGTATCTGTTTTGACAATATTCTTCATGTTGATGCAGATGATGAATCGGCCATGTCATTGAACTCAACCCGGCTCACCGTAGTATCGTTTTCCTTGCGTAGTACTTGGGCATGCTTGCTATCTTGAGTCACATTTGTGGTAAAATCGTAATAGCCGAACATATGAGAATTTGGAATTGAAGCCCATATTTAAACCCGAAATCTTTAATAAACTTGTATATCCTTGAATCCATAAACATCGGCACTTCGCCTCCGAAATGATCATTCAACTCACATGAAGTATATCGTTATTTCCGATTTAGCTTTCATCTAAGTATACTAACCGCGAACCGGCCTTACGTCACTATTTCACGATTCTAATATAAGATATTCAGTGATCATACGTTAGTTTTGAGTAGAATGTTGAGTCCCTTGTTATCTCTTTTGATCAAGGTCTGAACCTTGCATAGTGATCGATCAAGCGACGGCGGCTTGCGGACGTGTGACATTCGTGGGAGTATTTAGTCCTTGCCATTTTTGAGGCAAGTATCGTATGTTGAGTTTGGTTTATATTGGAACTTTGATCATGCATACGGTTTTGTTTATGTTGTCGAGTATGAGATTATTTTCTTTGATTGTCGTGGTATTCGTTATTAATTGTTCGTATTGATGAACATATTGAATTGCATATGTGTATGCATGATTGCATGGTTTATATTGTAAATGATCCGAGGGGATCATGAGGATCTATGCTGAGGGCGCTGGATCAAATGTCCACCATGCGTTGGTCCGACGGGATCATCATGGGGATCTATGCTGAGGGCGCTGGATCGTTGGACGGGTTTTCCACCATGCATTGGTCCGACAGAATCATCATGGGGATCTATACAGAGGGCGCTGGATCATTGGATTACCCTGTATTGTGTTGATGGAATCGTGAGGATTCGCATCGTTGGATTCCGGTGATGGGAGTCCGTTTTGTATGTTTTATGATGCATCGTTGATTTATGTATTATGATACTTGTACTAGCATCGTTTTGCTAACCCTTTCGGGGGTGGACATTTGTTTTGATGTTCAGGTATCCGAGGAGCGGGGAAGCAACCACAGTACCGACATGACGATGAAGTGGCTCAGTGATGTGGATTTTGTTGTCTTGTTTTCTGGCTATTTTTTTAGTACTCGAGTACGCTTATGTTGTTGATGTTTTGGGGATGTTTTGTAATATTGGATTCATTTGAATTGTCGAACGGGTTTTGAATTTCTTTTTCATTAATGACACTTTAGCATTATTTCCGTATTTCTCAAATTAGCCTTGTAAATTCTTATACAAAGGATTTACGGCGCTGTAATTATTCCGAATATATCGGGTTGTTACACATCAGACAGAGATCTTCAATCAAGGAGCAAAAACCGGATCTTGTCCATCAACACGTAGGAACAGTCTATTGGCTCAACGGATCTATTCCCAACGGATATATTCAGAAGATATTTATACCCCCAGAGTTTGAAGATCAGAATATAACAAGAACACATACAATCTTACAAGCGATATTCAAAACGATCAAAAGACTGAATATTCATTATCATCAGATCAAGCTTACAAGAGCAAGTATATTTCTTCCTAGCATCAATCCATATCTGAAGAAGAAGAAATATACTCAGTCATCAAGAACAACCATCATCAGCTCAAGAACTTCATATTCAAGCCGCTGTTCTTACCTGGTTACCTTACTTTTACCTTTGAGTAAAAACCTAGTTTTGTGTGAACTAAAGAAGCTATTCCGACCTGTGTGGGACGAATAGGACGAAGCTTTGGAACTGTGTGTGAAGAAGCAAGTCAAGTGAAAGCTTTAACCAATCTGTGTGAATGGTTGAAAGCGACAGTCTTTGTATCTATCTGTGTGAATGATACAAGGATAGGTTTGATTATAAATACATAGTTGTTTACGCAGTATTTATAATAAATGTTTTACTCCTGTGTGGAGGACCAGTGGACGTAGAGGGGTTTACCTCGAACCACTTAAATACCGTGTTATTTACCTTTTGCCGTTACTGTTTTCATAAACTGTGATTTATATAAGTATACACTACAAAACCCTGTACGCACCAAGCTAATAGGAAATTAGACCGAGTTGCTGTATCGACAGCAACTTACTATTTTAAGACTTCCGCTACGCACTCAGATTTGAAAGTGGTACAGCTTGTTGCTTAAATACTTTCCAAGCTGTATTCTGTATACTTAGGGACCAACAGTCAGACTGAGCGGACAATTCAGACGTTGGAAGATATGTTGCGGGCTTGTGCCCTAGACTGGAGTAACAATATGGAACTTCATTTGCCGTTGATCGAGTTTGCCTACAATAATAGTTGGCATGCGTCGATCAAAATGGCACCATTTGAGGCACTTTATGGTAGGCGGTATAGATCGCCATTACGTTGGGATGAGGCTTCGGAGCTAGTCAGAACGGAGCCAGATATATTGATGGAGACTAAGGAAAAGATTTATATTATCCGAGACAGGTTGTTGACTGCCCAGAGCCGTCAGAAATTTTATGCTGATACTCGTCGTCGACCGTTGGAATTCAAAGTGGGAGACCATGTTCTACTCAAGGTGTCGCCGACAAACGGAGTTTTCCGCTTTGGGAAAAAGGGGAATCTTAGTCTGAGGTATATCGGACCATTTGAAATGTTGGACAAGGTTGTAGATTTAGCTTATCGCTTGGCATTGCCTCCAGCTTTAAGTCATGTCCATAGCGTTTTTCCTGTCTCTCAACTGAGAAAGTACGTGCCGGATCCAAGCCATATTATCGATTATAGCGAGATTGATGTAGCCGAGGATGTTACCTTTCCAGAGAGACTGGTGAAGATCCTTGAATGTCCAGAGAAGCAGCTTCGGCACAAAACCATTTCGTTGGTTAAAGTATAATGGTCGAGACATGGAGTCGAGGAGGCGACTTGGGAGACGGAAGAGAAGATGCGATCAGAATACCCCAAACTTTTTATTTCTTAAGTTTCTGGACGAAAATTTTTTTAGAGGGGGAGAATGTAATACCTGTATTTTTCTTCATGAATTTTGACTTTGACGTTCTTTCACTTTGTAACTCTTGTAAGCGCTTATTGAGATGTTATTACTTTTAGAGTTTTGTATCTTTCGGAACATATGTGTATTGATCGGACTTTGCAGCGATGTTATTTAATGAAGCGGATATCGTACGCTAGGCGTGAGCTAACGCACACTATTCGTGTTGAGTAGCGTGCGCTAGCTTCACCAGTAGCGCACGCTAATGGTCCGAGTTGGGCAGTGGCAGTAGCCGAATTCTGCTCTCTGGACTAGCAGTTAGCACACGCTAGGTGTGAGCTAACCCATGCTCTTCTTGTTGAGTAGCGCGCGCTAGCTTTGCCAGTAGTGCACGCTAATGGGTTGAGTCTGGCAGAGGCAGTAGCCGAGTTCTGCTCTATGGACTAGCAGTTAGTGCACGCTAGGTGTGAGCTAACACACGCTATCGGCGTTGCGCAGTGCGCACAATGCTGTTGGTAATGCACGCTAACGACGCAGATCAGAAGCTACTGGACTACCGGGTGACCCTGTTAGTGCATGCTAACCTCGATATTGGCGCGCAATAATGAGACACAGTATATAAGAAGGGTCAACCCTGTTCTTCATCATTTTTCATCTCTTTTCCTTATTTTCGACGAGAGAGCACGAGAGGGCAATCCGGAGGTGATTTGGGGGCAATCATTCATCAGCTATCATCATCCTTGGTTGAATAACAAAGATTATACAACATCTTGTCCTTTTCTTCCTTCCGAATCAAGGTAATTTCCATACCACCCTAATTGGGGAATTTTTGGGGATTTTTCTTATATCCGTCTGATTTATTCGTTTTGAAGCTTGAAATCCTTGAGGTAATGATGTATCTACCCCATACCCACGTTTCCCTTACGATTATCTAAATGATTTTGTGTATTACTTGAAGTAGAGAGCGTTTAGATGATTTCCAACCTCTATGTGAATACTTTGAAGATTTTGAATCGTAAAGGGGGGTTTCGGGAGTCTTCCCTGAGAATTGAGTATTGATGATTGATTATCGTATTTCCTTACGAATCGTTTAGGCCTGGAAATGCATTTTTGGACCTCTCGAGCTTGAACACCATTTTCACTTCGGTTCTAATGTCTTAAATGCAAGTATATGTTTATGATTGTACGTTCTCGACTTTGAAAGCTTTGAAAGTGAGGTATATGTATTGTATGATTGTATATATTCACTCTGGGAGGGTGTGACGGGGCCTCATAGGGTCCCGTTTCTGTTGGTTTGGTTCCACGAATATTTTGGGGTTAAACACTCTGGGACGGTCCGACGGGCCTCAGAGGGTTCCGTTGAAGTTGGTGCGGTTCCATGGTTAATCACGTATGTATTGAAATGTGATGTTGTGGGATTTAGTTATTCCGGAATACTAGTTTTTGAGTTTACTGAAATAAGGATTACATTTACTTTATTGTCGAGAAGTATTGTGTTTCATATCGATATACTTGTACTAGCTATTCGACGGCTAACCCCTTTTGGGGGAAATACCTTTCATGTATTTCAGGATCCAGGATAGGAGAAAGGCGTGTACCAGGTCGTCACGAAGATGATGGGCAAGAGTGATGCTGTGTCTTGTTTCTATCTGTGTCTGTATTTTATCCATTCGGTATAGTTGTACTTGGAATGGTTTGAATACTCGAGTAATGCTTAAGACGTTCATGATGTTGTGGCCTTTGTTGCCCTGAGTTTTAATTTCCGATGTATTGTATTCTGTTGGATTGATTATTTCATTGGCGTCATTCTTATTGCCTTCTATTGGGATTATATTTAGACCTCATCGGTCGAAATTTATGGTTCCACGTACTTATTAGCCTTGTGGGTCCCATGGAGGGTCTCACGGCGCTGTAATATACCCTGTGTTGCTACCCGAAATATTATCCGGAGGTAGATATTGCTGGAATGATCGAGTAGCAACAAATGCGAGAACACTTCCGTGGGAAAGTAAATAACACAAGATTTGCCGGGGTTGTTAGTCCCGGGCTTGAATGCTCTCGCGAGATATTATTAATACGAATACTTTGGAGTACAAATATTAATGTTAGAGTACATTTACAATGAGTGTAATGACCCTAGTTATCTTAGCTAGTGAGCATGAAGATTGCCGGAAGAACCAGATATGATGCTCTGTGAGTTCTTGTAACAACGATGGGGTGCTGTGACAACTGTGAGAAATCGACGGTCTCTCACAGTGTGTATTAGCTATATGTCTGAGTCCCTGGGTTTGCAAGTCTCTTCGAATCGGTACTGTAGGGAGTTCTTGCCTCTGCTGACCGTCTTCTGGATGAGAGGTGCTGAGAGAGAAATCCTGAGATAGATTCAAGAGATGAAGCCGAGAGTCTGAAAGTGTGTCCATTTTTGGATGTATTCGCCAACGTAGTTGTGAACTAAGAGGAGAGAACCTTTTTCCAGCTGCTGGGAGTTCTCTATTTATAGGACTGGGCGATGTTGGGCGATCGCCTATGCTGTATTATAATAATCGGGCGATCGTCTTTAGCACATGGGCTGGTCTCCTTTAAAGTCCGCAGGAGTTGCTGGCAGCCAGCTGTGCAGTCCAATGAGAAGTCTGTCGGTAGGTGATAAGGTGGTGACAGGCTGTGGTCAACGATCCATGTAATGCGGCGCCTGTCGCAGATCCGCACATGGACGTTGCTTTGAGATCCAGTAATCGTAGACTTTGACGGACGAAGGTCTCTGTTCGTGGTACAGGACGATCGTCCTAAGTCGGGCACCAGAGTCGATCGCTAGGTGCCAAAGGCGATCGCATTGAGAGTCGATCGCTAGATACTCGAAGGCGGACTATTATCTTCGTTTAGGCGAGTTCGCCATAGCTTGATTGGTTATGGACTCGATCGCTCGGCCTTGTAGTCGATCGCCTGTCGAGGTGAATAAATCTCGACACAACACCCTGAATAACTCGGGGGTGTTACATTACGGAGTACTACGTATTCCAACTAAGTCCCGACTTTAACTCATAGTCCAGCCTACTCAAAATTGCCTCTCAAGTGGGCTGCTCAAAACAGCCCATTTTCCTCCTTTTTCCAACACATGAATGAGCTTGATGGTCCGACAGCACACGTCAGACACAGAGTTTGAGTTGGTGATAGTTAATGCGGTTAGGCATTGCATGGGATAGGTAGAGTATGCTTCTTGAACCTTCCCTCGAAAAGATATATTCTCCTTACTAGCTACCCAGTATGACTTGGTGCCTTTGAACTGTCCGACCGCTTGTGTAAGTGATCATATGTCCTTCACAAATGCCCTCCCTGATTTATTCTGTTTTCATTATTGTGCCCGTTTTGGCCATGGACACCATCCTAGTTCTGTGAGAGTTTCTAAAGAATTGTGCCTTGCAATTCTCCTTTGAAGCGGACCCTCTTCACTCGAACATAGGTGATTCCTTTAAGTAATTTGAGTAAAACCATATTTTACTCCACCCGACTATATGTTGTCGACATAAGAATCATTAAAAGCATAAGCTTAACCTCTTCCTAAGGGTATCACTATTTTCATCCTAGGAATAGGTCGGTTCGGGGTAACCCCCACAGTGATCGTGCCCAATTTTATAAATTGGTTGTCCCATTGAACCTAGATCTTGGGATCTCCAGTCAGCTTCGATTTGGTATCTTCCATAAAACCATTAGATCATGGCAATAGACCTATTCCTCTTGATGATTTATCAACAAGGTCTTTTGTTAACCCTTTGGTTAGCGGATCCGCAATGTTATCCTTTGATGACACGTAGTCAATAGTGATAACTCATGTTGATAGCAAATGTCTAATGGTATTATGTCTCCTCCTTATATGACAAGACTTACAATTATACATTGCGTTCTGTGCCCTGCCAATCGCAGATCGACTACCGCAATGAATACATATTGCGGTCACAGGCTTTGCCCATCTTGTAATATCTTCTAAAAAATTGTGCAGACATTCTCCATCTTCTACACATCTATCTAAGTCGATAAACTCGGATCCCATCATTGACTGAGATATAAGTGTCTGTTTCGAAGATTTCCATGCCACTGCTGCATCAGCTATTGTGAATACATATCCACTTGAGGACTTGGAGTCTTTTATATATCATATATCCAATTTGCATGACTATATCCTTCAAGTACTGCTGGATATTTGGTATAGTGCAGCACATACTCACGAGTACCCCTTAAATATCTTAGTACCCTTGTGATCGCCTTCCAGTGATCTTTTTCGGGATTGCTCGTGTATCTACTTCGTATATTAACTGAGTAGGCTATATCTGGTCTTGTACAGCTTTTCAAGTACATCAGACCTCCTATTATGCGAGAGTACTCAAGTTGAGATACTCCTTTACCCTTATTCTTGGATAGTCTTAATGTCATATCCACCGGGGTTTTGGCTGTGCCGGAGTCATCTTTGTTAAATCTTTCAAGGATTTTATCCACATAGTGGGCTTGACTCACCATGAGACCTTTCGATGTTCGTGTGATCTTAATCCCTAAAATTACATCTGCGAGTCCCATATCTTTCATGTTAAATCTCGACCGCAACATGTCCTTGGTAGATTTGATTATTCTTTCATTACTACCAGCAATGAGCAAGTCATCTATATATAGACACAAAATGACATAGCCATCTTCTGTGTCCTTCACATATACACACTTATCACATTCATTAATTTTGAAGCCACAACTTAACATAACATGATCAAATTTTTCATGCCACTGTTTTGGTGCCTGCTTCAATCCGTACAACAAGTTTACCAATTTGTAGACTTTTCTTTCTTTTCCAGGGGCAATAGACCCCTAATGTTGTTCCATGTAGATTTCCTCATCTAAGTCCCCATTAAGAAAGACAGTCTTAACATCCATTTGATGAAATTCCAAATCTCGTAGTGCAGCAATAGCAAGTATCATCCTGATGGAAGTTATTCTCGTCACAGGAGAATAAGTATCGAAATAGTCTAGACCTTCACGTTGGTTATAGCCCTTCACTACGAGCCTAGACTTATACTTATCAACCACTCCATCCTTCTCTTCTTGAAAATCCACTTATTTCCTAGTGGCTTACACTTTGGAGGTAATTCCACTAGTTCCCAAGTATGATTCTGTAATATAGAATCAATTTCATCTTTGATAGCCTTCTTCCAAAGAGGTCCATTCGTTGAGCTTACAGCTTCTATATAAGACCGAGGTTCCTTTTCGAGCAAATAGGAGAACAAAGCTGGTCCATAAGATTTTTCCATCCTTTGCCGTTTGCTCCGTCTAGGTTCATCCTCATTATCTACTCTTTGGTCTATATTATCTTCATCCATGGGCTCATAAGTCTGTTCGAATGAGATAAGACATCCACTTGCAGTCTTACAAGGAAAGATACTCTCAAAGAATGATGCGTTCCTTGATTCCAGAATTATATTTTTGTGAATCTCAGGCACTTTATGTTGGAAAGTAAAACGCAGCGGAAGCGAAGTTTGGGAAAGTTGATAAAAGCGTTTTACGCATCTACGAGCATTAGATCTATTTAGGCATGCTAATTAATTAATTACTAAGACTAACAAGCAATTTAAATATTATTTATTATTTATTAATTAAATATGTTGATTAATTAAAATATCCTAATCTAGATCCAAGATCATAGGATATTACCTTTTGAAGCGCGTTGGTTACTTCCTTCTTGATCGCCTTGTATTTCTACCTTCAGATCTTCTAGAGTATGATCCGCCTTGAACCGGACGTTGTGTGGGCAACGAACCACTGGATCTTGCTTGGACACCTTATGGATCGGCCGAATCTACCTTGATATGTGATCACTATATTTTTCTTTGCTCTCTAGTATTTTATGAACACTCTTAGCAAATTTATTTTGTTATCTAAATTGTAGAATCAAAGACACAAGTCTAGATCTACAATTAAACACAAGAGGAAAAAATTGATCACACAATCTCACAAAACATGTACAAATCGGCCAACACCCCATAATGTCCTATTTATAGGCTCTTGGACTACTACTAGGGATCTAAAGGAGGATTATGGAAGGACTCCCAATTAATTCATCTTACCTTATTAGAACTCTTCCTAATATATGATGAATTAATTAATATCAACTTAGTCCACTAAAAAGTTGATATTGCACTTCCTACCAAAATCCCAAATTACGAAATTGGGCTCCTTATTAAATATATTATTTCCCGTGTTTAAGATATCGAATGTCCATTAATTAATTATAAGCTACGTGACTTTAATTAATTAATATCTTATCCAAGAGTAGTACCACTCGAACCTTATTATTATATCGGAATTAAATCCACCTGTAGGGTTTAATATAATAATCATTATCGAGCTCCTCAAGGGGACATCATCAACCCGCACGAGTCGGAACACGATTTCTAGTAATAATAATAATTGTCGTATAAACAATATTATTGCCCAAGATACGAGGCTTATTGAGTCGATCATTTTGACTCTCACCTATGATAAATCAAAGCAATAATTATTATAAATACACAATTAAATATTATATACTTAGAATTAAGAAATAATAATTATCCGAGATTTAGTTCTTCTTACGGTCGATCTGAAGACACTATCTCACCTCGATCCTGTTCAACGTATGCAAATACGCTAATGTATGCTAATAGTCAAGACCAACTATTCTCAAGCACACACTACAACCTTTTATATAATTTGTCTAATAATTATATAGGTTGTGAACTATTATATTATTTTATAAGGCACCGATAATGTGATCTTCCGTGTGACACCAACACACCACATTATCTACAATATAAAATAATTAGACATTTCATTTGCATAACCATAACATGAACTAATATGCAAAAACATGTGATTAAATGTAATTAATATTCTCATAGGTAGTAACAGGGAAATTAGGTAATACAAGCATAAAGTATGCTTTGCAGTATACAATCCTAACAATCTCCCACTTATACTCAAAGCATGCTTTTAAGTATACTACTCTATTACATAGTCTCTCATTTCTCCCACTTATACTCAAAGCAATGCTGCCATACACCGTAATCCCATTCCTTCCACATGCCTTTCAAAAACTTTTGAAGGTAGGCCTTTCGGGAAAGGGTCAGCAAGATTATCTTCCAATGCAACCCTGGCTACAACTACGTCTCCTTCCTTTACGAAGTGTCGTATGATGTGGTACTTGCGGTTGATATGTTTACTTGCCTGATGGGCTCGTGGTTCCCTCGAATTTGCGACTGCACCAGTATTATCACAATAAAGTGTAATACCCTCTGGCAAATCGGGAATCACATCTAAGTCCTGCAGGAAGTACTTGAGCCACACTGCCTCCTTGGCTGCCTCAAAGGCTGCCACGTACTCGGCTTCCATGGTAGAGTCCGAGATGCATTTCTGCTTCACACTCCTCCAACTAATGGCTCCACCTCCCAGGATAAACACATAACCCGAAGTAGACTTGGACTTTTCTTTGTCCGATGAAAAATCTGAGTCAGTGTAACCCACCGGAAATAGGTCGTATGATTGATATACAAGC
Organism: Orobanche coerulescens; assembly: GCA_033398695.1. Taxonomy (NCBI): domain Eukaryota; kingdom Viridiplantae; phylum Streptophyta; class Magnoliopsida; order Lamiales; family Orobanchaceae; genus Orobanche; species Orobanche coerulescens. Next base: position 29,415,403 of record CM065813.1, read on the forward strand.
ATGTACTCCTTAGTCCTTCTCAGGTACTTGAGTATGTGCTTGACAATCCGGTGTCACAGTCACAGGTTTGGTGATATCTAGCAGCCATGCCCACGGCATGACAGATATCTGGTCTAGTGCAAAGCATAACATACATGAGACTTCCCACAGCAGATGCATAAGGGACCATCTTCATGTCATCTATCTCCTTTTGTGTCTTAGGACACATGTTCTTAGATAGTTGAATTCCATGTCTGTAAGGTAGAAAACCTTTCTTGGAATTCTCCATGCTAAACCGCTTCAGCACTGTATCGATATAGGATGCCTGGGATAAGCACAACATCCTTTTCTTCCGATCATGAAAGATCCTGATTCCAAGGATGTGTCCTGCTTCTCCTATATCCTTCATATCGAACTGCTCAGATAGCCATACCCGTACGTCCGACAATTCCTTCACGTTGTTTCCAATCAGAAGGATATCGTCTACATACAGTACAAGAAACACCAACACGTTTCCATCGCATTTATTATACACACAACTCTCACTCGGACATTGGACGAATCCATATGACTGGACAACTTCGTCAAAACGAGTGTTCCAAGATCTAGATGCTTGCTTAAGTCCATAAATGGATTTCTTAAGTTTGCACACCAAGTGCTCTTCTCCTTTAGCAATGAATCCCTCTGCTTGGCACATATAGATTTCCTTGTCTAGACTCCCATTCAAGAATGCAGTCTTGACATCCATCTGCCAAATCTCCAGATCCAAGTGCGCAGCTATAGCTAAAAGAATCCGGATTGACTTAAGCATGGCCACCGGCGAAAAGGTTTCATCATAATCGATACCCTCTTTCTGAGTGTAACCTTTTGCAACAAGCCTCGCTTTGAAGGTTTCAACCTTCCCGTCACGTCCTTTCTTTCGCTTGTAGACCCATTTACTCCCAATGGCTTGTACACCATCAGGTAGCTCTACTAGCTCCCACACTTGATTGGAATCCATAGATCCCATTTCTGATTCCATTGCTTCTTGCCAGGAGTCAGAATCTTTATCTTGGATTGCCTCCTTATAGGTCCAGGAACCGATTCATCTTAAATGCAGGATTGAGTCCGAAGACTTTCCCACGCCTATGAATCGTTCGGGTGACGAACAACCCTCCCACTACGACGAGGCAAATCCGAGTTGGTGTAAAAGTTTTGAATCGATACGTGGTGCGGTGTTAGTTGGAGCTTGTACGATTGGTATAGACGGAGTCTCGCCCCTCGCCTCTTCGAATTATCTCGCTCATGGGCTTGTGACTAATCATATAATCCTCTTCGAAATCGGGCATTGGTGCTAACAATGACCTTCGATCTGAGGACCATAGAACAAGCCACCCTTCGTTCCCTTAGGGTATCCCACAAACACTCGTATACATGCGAGATGCCAACTTATCAGCTTCCTTATTCAGCACATGTCTTTGAGTACCCCAAATCCGAACATGTCCTAGACGGGTTTACGCCCACTCCACGATTACGTGGGTGTTTTGGAACCGATTTCAAGGCACCGAGTTTAGAATGTACGCCATTGTTTCTAAGGCGTATCCCCAAACGAAATAGGTAAATCAATAACTCATCATTGATCTAACCATTTCTAAAAGAGTCCTATTCCTTCTTTCACCACACCATTTTGTTGTGGAGTTCGTAGCGGTGGTGGGACGAAATCCCCTCATTCGCCAAGAAATCCAAAAACTCTCCACTAAGGTATTCGCCACCACGATCAGATCGTAGTGACTTGATACTCTTCCCATGACGCTTCTCCGTTTCAGCCTTGAAGTCTCTGAACTTGTCAAAGGCTTCAGACTTACGTCGCATCAAATAGATGTATCCATATCTCGAATAGTCATCTATGAACGTGATGAAGTATTCGAAACCACCCCTAGCCTGGATATTCATTGGACCACATACATCCGTATGAACAAATTCTAACACATCCTGAGCACGGTTTCCCTTGGTTTTAAAAACCCTTTTGGTCATCTTACCTTCCAGACAGGATTCACAAATTGGAAATGACTCAACTTGGAGATCATCCAATGGGCCATCATCTACCAATCTTTGAATCCTTCTAAGGTTTACATGTCCTAACCGTAAATGTCACAGATATGTTTGGTTTATGCTTGAAGGTTCTTTTCTCTTTTTAGGTTTAGATAAAGAGTTAAGTGATTTATGCATAGGAGTTTGTGCAGTATTAACAATATATAGTCCATCATTAAAAGTACCTCTGCAAATATATTCACCGCTTCTTTTCTTAATAATGGCATCATCATCAAAAGAAACTGAATAACCATCGCTTTTTAATTTAGAAACCGAAATTAAATTCATTCTAAAATCCGGTACCAATAATACATTATTGAGAACTAATAATTTATCATTAATCTTCAACTGCACGACTCACCGCAATGTACCATAAGCCCGGAATAATCGCCCGATTGATGGTAATCTCGCCGCACTAAGCCGCTTGGTTACACGAAAACCATGCGAGTCAAAGCAAACATGATCGGTGGAGCTCTGAATCAACTATCCACGAAGTGGAAGAACAAAAGCCAAACATGTTTTGACTACTAGTGCACGAGACATACCTTTCTTAAGAGCAGGGCAGTCCGCTTTAAAATGTCCTTTCTGACCGCACTTGTAGCACTTTCCCTTTGGCTTTTTGTTCGCCTCGGGGTGAGGAGCCTTGATTTTCACCTTGAGGGCTGCCACTTGCTTCTGGCAAACCTGCTTCTTCTTCTTCTTTCCCCATTTGGGTTTGGAAGAAGTAGCACCGGTTGCCGCAAGAATTTGATGATAACCTTGTTTGAAGAGACCTTCAGCAGACTGAAGCTCTGTCAGAAGTTCCTCCAAACTATATGTCCTAAGGTTCATATTGTAGTTGGGGCGGAACTGCTCAAAGCTTCTAGGTAAGCTGCCTAAGATAATATCGACCTGCGTTTCCGCATCGATAGTAGCCCCCAGTATGCTCAGTTCGTTCAAATGAGACATCATTTTTAGAACATGATCCCTTACTGGAGTCCCTTCAGACATTTGGGTTGTCATCAATACCCTAATTGCATTTTGTCTAGCCGCCCGGTTCTGATGACCAAACATCTCGGTGAGACTTTTCATCATTTCCGCAGCCGAGCCCATAGTCTGATGCTGATGCTGCAATACATTTGTTAGTGAAGCCAAAATGTAACAGCGAGCCATCTCATCAGACTTTTTCCATTTTCGGAATTCAGACAACTCTTCGGGAGTGGCATCTGGTTCTGGTTCTAGAGGGCTCTCCTCGATTAAGACAAACTTATGCCCCTCGTGATCGGAGACAATGTCAAGATTACTTTTCCAAACTGCAAAGTTAGAGCAATCTAGTTTATTTTCTTTGAGAATAACAAATGAGTGGATTGAAAGACATCTGAGAATAAAAATTAAAAACATCCATCACATAATGCATAGCAAAATATATCGAAAAACCTCAAAACACAATATATATGCTAGCAACCAACACCTCAAAAAAATCCGCACATGCAAGCCACGATCGTGTGGACGTTTACACACACATTTTTCAAGTAGAGTTTTACGTCTTTAATTTTACTATCTAGTCAAATTACGTTATGACAAGTAAAATTAATAGTTGGTTCCTCTTGGCCATGTATTAATTAACATAGACTCCGATGGGGAGCTTATTAATTAATACACCTAAGTGAACACTATAATTTAACATTCTTAAAATATTATCTTTTAAATAATAGTCCTACAGATGGAGAGGTCCTATCATAAAAAGTAATATTTACCTTATGTTATCATTTTGAAATTTAAAACTAGTGAACCTATAATTAGCACATCCGATATGGAGGAAGACTCTAATGTCAACGCGCATGCTAATTACTTCACAATTTAAATTAATTATGGAGGCCAATTTGATTTTATTTTAAAAATAAATCAATTTAATCACTTAGTTATTTTAGCCTTAAGGTTTTTAATTTTCTCGTCCTAACATGCAAGGAAACATATCACGCATACATCCATACATGCCATACATCAAAACAATAAAAAACCAAAAATAAAGCATGGATAATTAAATTTATCCAATTATCATGGTCTTCTTCCTTGAGTTGAATCCGAGAAAATCTTCGACTCGATCTCTCCCACTGAATCAAGCATCTCGTCGCTTCTCCCCGGCCGGGCCGTGGATTTTCAAAATTAAAATTTTACTTTTATGCAAAATTAATTACATCAAAAAATTTAATTTTAAATCCCGACTTCCCAGCGGACGCAACGAGCAGCATTGAACGGACCGGACCAAAAGCTGGGCGACCGGCCCGAACCAAATAACCGCCCGGACCGGTAATATCCGGATTTATTACGGTGTATTTCATCTGTATTCAAACCCTGTATTATTCGGATTGGTGGTTTTGATTATTGGAGTATGATATTTCGTGCATTGATATCATTGTACATAAGTATAGAAACATGCAAAATTGCTCATGCAACCTCGTGATAGCGCACGCTAAGAATGTATCTTAACGCGCGCTATCGGGCCATTATTAGCGCACGCTATGAAGATAGGAGTTGCGTGCGCTAAGAACTCAATTATTGAGCGGGACGGCTAGCACATGCGCCCGGCGACATGGGTCGGATAAGATTCCCGCAGAGCCTTTTGACAATTCTGAAGTCAACCATTATTAGCGCACGCTAAGGAATGCTTAGTAGCGTGCGCTAACTTGTTAATAATGCAGAATATTATAAATGGGACAACCGTTTTGGGTTTCATTTCTTTCGCCCATTCTTCATCCTTGAGAGTTCAGAGAGCTGTAATAATACTCCTATACACTTAGAACACATCTTGTTGGTGTTTGTATATTGGTTATCACTTGGGAATATTCATTGAAGTGGAATAGCACCTTGGAGTGGCATACAACCAACCGGAGTTGGATTCTACCTTACGGTTCAGTGATTTTCATCATATTAAGGTATGTTCAATCTATCTCAAGACTTAGAGTTGGATTCTAACGATTTGGATGATCATGTTAACAAGATATGGATTTTCATAGATGAATTATCCAAGTATATCATGTTTGGAATAGTGAGATGAATAAGCCTTAAATACCTTGATTATAATCATTATGATTCGAATCTTATTACACTGAATATGTGAAGAGAAGCTTCTATCATTGGTAAACCGAATCTAATAGATGATTTCATAGTAATCTTGGACTAGACGTTAACATCCTTATTGTTAGATAAATCTAAAGGTTTGATCATGGAAGGATTTATCTAGTATAGATAGAACGTTTAACAACTTCAGCATGATAATATGGATTGATATAGAGGTGTTGATATCAACCGATAAGCTTTTCGAATTGTCGTATGAAGATTTGAAGTCGGAATGGAATATGGTTTTAAATTGGTATGCATATCCTTGAATCCGAAGTTGTCTTTATCCGTAAAATCATTCATAAGTATATGAACATGGTATTCATGGAAGTAACATGAATTACCACGCAAGATTTCATTGTTTCGATCATGGCAAGAACTGTTTACTGCTCAGCAGTAAACTGCCATGCATAGATAGCGCACGCTATGCTATGAAGTTTAACGTGCGCTATCTAACACGAGTTAGCGTGCGCTACGTTTGGTACGTAACGTACGCTAGACCATCAGACGAGTCAGTTGGCTGGTCAGTGAAGTACTGACCATGCATAGTTAGCGTACGCTAGTCTTTGTTGTTTGCGTGCGCTATCGGGCAGACTTAACGCACGCTACACAGAGTACTTAGCGTGCGCTAAGCGGTCAGGCGTAATGCATTTTATGAACTTTTGGCCGTGAATCGAATTGTTAAACATTCATACGACGTGAGATAAATCATATATCATTTCTTTTGTTAAGGTTTGGTCTCGTTACGTGATTGATTGAGGAGGACGACCTTCGAGTGTTCATTTTCGTGGAAGTGTTGTTATTGTCTTCAAATCGAGGCAAGTACCTTAATTGTTTTATGTATTGTTGTTATACATATTGTCGTGCATGTATGTCGTTATTGTATGTCCACCTCGTGTTGGTCCGGGATCATCGGGGATCTATGCTAGCGTCTTACCGGATCATCGGACGGGTTTTTCCACCACGGGTTGGTCTGACGGGATCATCGTGGGTTCTAGGCAGTGAACGCTGGATCGACGGAATTACCATGTGTATGTTATGATATCATGTTGTGATTATCAGTTGTGTATGTTATGTTTGAGTTTCTCGTAGGAGAAGACTCGTTGGTACATTGTCGTTTACGTTATTATTCTTCGTGAGATATGAATAATATGTTGTGGTACTTGTACTAGCATCGCTGTGCTAACCCCTTCGGGGGTGAACATTTTGTTTGTGTTCAGGATCCAGGAGAGCGGGGAAACAACCACTGGAACTGTATGACGACGAGGGTGCAGAGTGATGTCCCGACCGGGTTTATTTATCTGTTGTTTACTCGTTATTTCAATAAGTACTCGAGTACGAAGTCATTTGTGATGATTTGAATTTGGTGATGTATTATTGAGTTCTGTTGAACAATTGTACTATTTCTGTATTGGGTCAGAACTGTTGTATCGTAATTTCGTTATTTCCATTCGTTAGTACCTTTTAATGCCTGTTCAATTCTTCAGCCTTGTAAATCCTTATGTAAAGGATTTACGGCGCTGTAACATTCCTGAATATATCGGGGGTGTTACAGAATATGGTATCAGAGCCAAGATTATGGATATCTTAGCCGTTGGGTTAAAATAGGGGTCATTTATGTCTTTTGGGGTAACCGGCCGTGAATGACATCACTGCACTGCCTACGTCTTCATGCGAACAGTGGTTGTAAGTTCCTAAACTCTATCTTGTTCTTTACATGTTGTGTCTCTTTATACTCGAATATTAGAACGATGTTGTTTCCTGTATATTGAGTATTTATGCTTACAGTATGTTGAGAGGCGGACGTGGACGTGGTCGCGGTCGTGGATGCGGACGCAAAAATGCCGAAAGGGAAGCGTCGCCTTCTAACCAGGCCAGTCATAGCTGAGGCGAGCCGCAACAATCTATTAATAATGAACCAGATCCTGCTGTACCAGAGATCCTTCGTCAAGTGGTGAACCAGATGACTCAGTTCGCCCAGGTCGTGGACCGAATGCAAGTGGCGGTGGGACTACAGCAGGGAGAGAGACAGCAAGGGATCCCAGACATGGGAAATCGAGGTGACCGGTGGCTGCAAGAGGTGGCGAAGATGCAACCACCCAAATTCGACGGTATTTCTGAGACTCCCACCTGGGATCATTGGTTGAAAGAACTGGAGAAAATATTTGCCGGAATCAACTGCCCAAACGACCGGAGAGCCTCTATCGCTCAATATTTTCTGATAGGGGAAGCGTCCGAATGGTGGGAAGCCATCCGGCCTGTAGACCATGATGCCGATTGGACAGAGTTTAGATTGATGATGGAAGCTCAGTATTGCCCTCGTCCTGTGAGGGAAGCCAAAGTTCGGGAGTTTTTCTCCGCTCAGCCTTCTGATGTGTCAGTATCCTGGCGATTAAGACGTTTAACCAAGACATCGGCATTTGTTCGACATCGGTCGTGAGCAGGCGTAAATGATGATCCATTTCGATATGAGGATGAAACCAGAAATCCAGAGGTACATGTCCGGATTTGAATCTACCACACTCCGTCAATACCAAGATAAGGCGTTGGCGTATGAGATCAAGGAAGCCGCCATGGAGAAATTTTCGGAATCCAAGAAACAAAAAGTCTCTGGTACTTTTACTAAACACAAGAACAGCGGGCCCCGCAAGGCCCAGTCATCCTTTCACTCTTTCAAGAAACCTCCGCACCCAGTTAGGAGCGGAAAGAACTTCGGAGCGACATCAACTATTACTGATGTTACCAGGAAATGCTTTAACTGCGCCCAGACGGGGCACTATCGACGGAATTGCCCCCTTCCTGCCGTGACTTGTTTTGATTGTGGACGAGAGGGACATCGGGCGGTGTTTTGTGAAGAGGCTGCAAAGTCTTTTAGAGCCCGTACACCACAGCTAGTCCAGAAGGAGGCCAGTATTCCACAGACGCATCAAAGTGTTCAGATGCCTCAGAATTTTGGCCGCGGGCGAGGCAGAGGACAATGGGACCGAAAGGGGACATCGAGTGCCGGATCTGCTCCCCACGTGCATGCGAGATGAGGAGGACAGACGATCGAGATCTTGCTTTGTCGCATCAGTCTTGTCCAGATCCTTTCCCAGCCAGTTAGCGTTTTATTCGATACAGGAGCTACACATTCTTTCATATCTTTGTCTTGTGTAAATCGTTTGAATATTTCTGGTTTTCATACTTGTGAACCTTATGTTGTTGGTTTACCGAGTGGAGAAAGAATTGTCGGAAATTTAGAAACTAGAAATTTCCCTGTATCATTTGGGGGCAGAGAGTGGCTCTCAAATCTGATCGTGATAGAAATGCAAGGAGATGACCTGATACTCGGAGACGATTGGCTTAATCGGTATGGAGCAATTGTAGACTACCGAAGGAGGAATATTTCACTGATCGCTGATGATGGCTCCGAAGTACTGTTCGAAGGATGGAAACCGGGAAGCTCAGGAAAATTGATCAAGGCGATGAAAGCTGTCAGATTGTTAAAACAGGGCTGTACCAGGTACTGGTGTTACGCAATGAAGAAAGAAGACGAAATTGTGGAACTTTCCTCCATTCATGTTGTGAACGAATTTCCAGATGTATTTCCTGACGAGTTACCTGGACTACCTCCACGAAGGGATGTGGAATTTACCATTGAGCTGGAACCCGGAGCTACACCAATTTCCAAGGCGCCGTATCGTATGGCACCTACTGAGATGTACGAACTGAAGAAACAGCTAGAGGAGTTACTGGATAAGGGCTATATTCAGCCAAGCGTTTCACCCTGGGGAGCGCTAGTTCTTTTTGTCCGAAAGAAGGACGGATCGCTCCGACTGTGTATTGACTATCGAGAGCTGAACAAGATGACGATTAAGAACAAGTATCCGTTGCCACGGATTGATGATTTGTTTGACCAGTTGCAAGGGGCAACAGTATTTTCTAAGATCGATCTGAGATCAGGATATCATCAACTGAGGATTAAGGAATCGATGTTCCGAAATCAGCGTTCAGAACTCGCTACGGACATTATGAGTTTGTAGTGATGCCGTTTGGTCTCACTAACGCACCTGCTGTATTTATGCAATTGATGAACCGTGTGTTCATTGAATTTTTGGATAAATTTGTGGTCGTGTTTATTGATGACATTCTGGTGTATTCTAAGAGCCCGGAAGATCATGCGCAGCATTTGCGGATTGTATTGGAACTTTTGAGAAACGAGCAACTGTACGCCAAACTTTCTAAGTGTGAATTCTGGCTAAAGGAAGTAATGTTCCTCGACCATGTAGTGTCAGCTGAAGGAGTCCGAGTAGATCCTCAGAAGATCGAAGCAATTATGGATTGGGAGCCTCCAAAGAACGTGAAAGAGGTCCGAAGCTTCTTGGGACTTGCTGGATACTATCGTCGATTTGTGGAAGGGTTTTCTAAAATTTCCCGCCCACTTACTCGACTTCTGCAGAAAACTCAAAAGTTTGAGTGGAACGAGTCGTGTCAGACTAGTTTTGATTAGTTAAAGAAGAGATTGACGACGACACCGATTCTATCACTCCCACAGGGAACTGGAGGATTTATAGTTTACAGTGATGCTTCGAACCAAGGACTTGGGTGCGTATTGATGCAGAATGATAAGGTGATCACTTATGCGTCACGACAGCTGAAACCTTATGAAGTAAATTACCCAACACATGATTTGGAGCTTGCAGCAGTAGTTTTTGCTTTGAAGATCTGGAGGCATTATCTCAGACGGACTCACCGCCGATCTTTACGGATCACAAGAGTCTCAAGTACATATTCAGTCAGAAAGAATTAAACATGCGGCAAATAAGATGGTTGGAACTGATTAAGGACTATGACTTGGAGATTTTATATCATCCAGGCAAAGCGAATGTAGTGGCCGATGCACTTAGCCGCAAGCCTGTCTCTATTCAGATGCTGGAGACGCTGACCTCCCAACTTAGCCTTCAGCGAGAGATGATTCGTGAAGGAATTGAGGTATGGTTACAAAGAGTCCAAGGACAACTGTGCGTGATGGAGATAACTTCATCTTTAACCGAAGAAATCAAATCTAGACAGGCAGATGATCCTCTGATGATTCGGCTACATGATGAAGTGATCAAAGGAAAGGCCCCCGGATTCATAATTCATGATGATGGGGTTTTGAGATTTCAAAACCGACTCTGCGTTCCTGATGATGATGTTCTGAAACAGACAATTATGAAGGAAGCTCACAGTTCGCCCTATTCTATCCACCCGGGCACCAGTAAGATGTATAAGGATTTGAAGCAGAATTTCTGGTGGGGCAACATGAAGAAAGACGTAGCGGACTATGTTTCGAAATGCTTGACTTGTCAGCAGGTTAAGATCGAGCATCAACGGCCTGCTGGAATGTTGAAGCCGCTCCCGATTCCTGAATGGAAGTGGGAGGACATATCGATGGACTTTATCACTAATATGCCGAAAACCAGGACAGGAATGAACATGATTTGGGTGATAGTTGATCGTTTAACCAAATCGGCTCATTTTCCAGGCATTAAGGATACGTGGGGACCAGAGAGGTTGGCACGAGTATTTATTTCGGAGATAGTTCGATTGCATGGTACGCCGAAGACCATTGTTTCTGATCGAGACGGCCGTTTTGTGTCTCACTTTTGGAAAGCAGTTCATAAGGCCTTGGGGACCGAATTGAACTTCAAGATCTGACTTATCACCCGCAGACTGACGGACAATCTGAGAGAACTATACAAACGGTGGAAGACATGCTAAGGGCCTGTGCCTTAGATTGGTCAAACGATTGGGAAGTTCACCTACCGTTGATTGAATTTACCTACAACAATAGTTGGCATGCTTCCATTAACATGGCACCATTTGAGGCATTATACGGAAGGAGATGCAGATCGCCCCTATGCTGGGACGATTCATCGGACTTGATCGGAACAGAACCAGAGTTGATTGAGCAGACTCGAGAAAAGATAGCCTTAGTTCGTGAAAGGCTGTTGACTGCCCAGAGTCACCAGAAATCCTATGCGGACGTACGCCGCCGCCCATTGGAGTTCAGTACTGGAGATCACGTACTTTTGAAGGTTTCTCCTACTCGGGGAATCTTTCGTTTCGGAAGGAAAGGAAAGCTGAGTCCGAGATATATCGGACCATTTGAGATCCTCGAGAGAGTTGGGGAGTTGGCATACAGATTAGCATTGCCGCCGTCATTGTGCCATGTTCATAACGTGTTCCACGTATCCCAGTTACGGAGGTATATACCAGATCCCAGTCATATCATTGATTTCGGCGAGATCGAAGTCGCGCAGGATGGGACGTTTGAAGAAAGACCGGTCAAGATACTCGAGAGTCGAGTTAAGCAGCTGAGGAACAAACCAATCGTTTTGGTCAAAGTTCAGTGGTCACGTCACGGAATGGAAGAAGCCACCTGGGAAACGGAAGCTGATATGAAGTCTAGATATCCCGAGTTATTTTCGTCTTGAGTTTCGGGACGAAACTCCTTTTTAGTAGGAGAGTATGTAATATCCAGATTTATTACGGTGTATTTCATCTGTATTCAAACCCTGTATTATTCGGATTGGTGGTTTTGATTATTGGAGTATGATATTTCGTGCATTGATATCATTGTACATAAGTATAGAAACATGCAAAATTGCTCATGCAACCTCGTGATAGCGCACGCTAAGAATGTATCTTAACGCGCGCTATCGGGCCATTATTAGCGCACGCTATGAAGATAGGAGTTGTGTGCGCTAAGAACTCAATTATTGAGCGGGACGGCTAGCACATGCGCCAGCCGGGACATGGGTCCGGATAAGATTCCCGCAGACGCACCCGGACAATTCTGAAGTCAACCATTATTAGCGCAAGCTAAGGAATGCTTAGTAGCGTGCGCTAACTTGTTAATAATGCAGAATATTATAAATGGGACAACAACCGTTTTGGCTTTTATTTCTTTCGCCCATTCTTCATCCTTGAGAGTTCAGAGAGCTGTAATAATACTCCTATACACTTAGAACACATCTTGTTGGTGTTTGTATATTGGTTATCACTTGGGAATATTCATTGAAGTGGAATAGCACCTTGGAGTGGCATACAACCAACCGGAGTTGGATTCTACCTTACGGTTCAGTGATTTTCATCATATTAAGGTATGTTCAATCTATCTCAAGACTTAGAGTTGGATTCTAACGATTTGGATGATCATGTTAACAAGATATGGATTTTCATAGATGAATTATCCAAGTATATCATGTTTGGAATAGTGAGATGAATAAGCCTTAAATACCTTGATTATAATCATTATGATTCGAATCTTATTACACTGAATATGTGAAGAGAAGCTTCTATCATTGGTAAACCGAATCTAATAGATGATTTCATAGTAATCTTGGACTAGACGTTAACATCCTTATTGTTAGATAAATCTAAAGGTTTGATCATGGAAGGATTTATCTAGTATAGATAGAACGTTTAACAACTTCAGCATGATAATATGGATTGATATAGACGTATTGATATCAACCGATAAGCTTTTCGAATTGTCGTATGAAGATTTGAAGTCGGAATGGAATATGGTTTTAAATTGGTATGCATATCCTTGAATCCGAAGTTGTCTTTATCCGTAAAATCATTCATAAGGATATGAACATGGTATTCATGGAAGTAACATGAATTACCACGCAAGATTTCATTGTTTCGATCATGGCAAGAACAGTTTACTGCTCAGCAGTAAACTGCCATGCATAGATAGCGCACGCTATGCTATGAAGTTTAACGTGCGCTATCGAACACGAGTTAGCGTGCGCTACGTTTGGTACGTAACGTACGCTAGACCATCAGACGAGTCAGTTGGCTGGTCAGTGAAGTACTGACCATGCATAGTTAGCGTACGCTAGTCTTTGTTGTTTGCGTGCGCTATCGGGCAGACTTAACGCACGCTACACAGAGTACTTAGCGTGCGCTAAGCAGTTCGGGCAGAATGCATTTTATGAACTTTTGGCCGTGAATCGAATTGTTAAACATTCATACGACGTGAGATAAATCATATATCATTTCTTTTGTTAAGGTTTGGTCTCGTTACGTGATTGATTGAGGAGGACGACCTTCGAGTGTTCATTTTCGTGGAAGTGTTGTTATTGTCTTCAAATCGAGGCAAGTACCTTAATTGTTTTATGTATTGTTGTTATACATATTGTCGTGCATGTATGTTGTTATTGTATGTCCACCTCGTGTTGGTCCGACGGGATCATCGGGGGATCTATGCTAGCGTGCGCTGGATCATCGGACGGGTTTTTCCACCACGGGTTGGTCTGACGGGATCATCGTGGGTTCTAGGCAGTGAACGCTGGATCGACGGAATTACCATGTGTATGTTATGATATCATGTTGTGATTATCAGTTGTGTATGTTATGTTTGAGTTTCTCGTAGGAGAAGACTCGTTGGTACATTGTCGTTTACGTTATTATTCTTCGTGAGATATGAATAATATGTTGTGGTACTTGTACTAGCATCGTTGTGCTAACCCCTTCGGGGGTGAACATTTTGTTTGTGTTCAGGATCCAGGAGAGCGGGGAAACAACCACTGGAACTGTATGACGACGAGGGTGCAGAGTGATGTCCCGACCGGGTTTATTTATCTGTTGTTTACTCGTTATTTCAATAAGTACTCGAGTACGAAGTCATTTGTGATGATTTGAATTTGGTGATGTATTATTGAGTTCTGTTGAACAATTGTACTATTTCTGTATTGGGTCAGAACTGTTGTATCGTAATTTCGTTATTTCCATTCGTTAGTACCTTTTAATGCCTGTTCAATTCTTCAGCCTTGTAAATCCTTATGTAAAGGATTTACGGCGCTGTAACATTCCTGAATATATCGGGGGTGTTACAACCAGCCGGCAGTACTGTGCCGCTCGGCAGCCTCGCCGGCCGGGCCGGCTTGCTCAAATAGCCCGGCGATCCTGTTACGCTCTATTTCTTCGCGATCCCGTCTTTTCCGAATTCGATTACAATTTTATACAAAATAAAATACATCGAAATTACATCAAGATTTACACGAAAAAATAAAACCACCTAGAACTACCTGCGGATTTTCTCACGGGAAAAACCATTACATGCCTCAAAAAACGGGTCAAACCAACAATTGCATAATTAATAAAAATAAATAAATAAATAAATGCACCATTCATATAAACCATGATAATTGGATCATATCACCTGCAAGAACACATCTAGCAAAATATTCCAACATCAAAATATATGAATATTTAAATTGCTATCAATTAATCACTAAAATTAATTAAAATAGCAAAAGCCTAAAAATCCGCCCGATACCAATTGTTGGAAAGTAAAACGCAATGAAGCGAAGTTTGGGAAAGTTGATAAAAGCGTTTTACGCATCTACGAGCATTAGATCTATTTAGGCATGCTAATTAATTAATTACTAAGACTAACAAGCAATTTAAATATTATTTATTATTTATTAATTAAATATGTTGATTAATTAAAATATCCTAATCTAGATCCAAGATCATAGGATATTACCTTTTGAAGCGCGTTGGTTAATTCCTTCTTGATCGCCTTGTATTTCTACCTTCAGATCTTCTAGAGTATGATCCGCCTTGAACCGGACGTTGTGTGGGCAACGAACCACCGGATCTTGCTTGGACACCTTATGGATCGGCCGAATCTACCTTGATATGTGATCACTATATTTTTCTTTGCTCTCTAGTATTTTATGAACACTCTTAGCAAATTTATTGTGTTATCTAAATTGTAGAATCAAAGACACAAAGTCTAGATCTACAATTAAACACAAGAGGAAAAAATTGATCACACAATCTCACAAAACATGTACAAATCGGCCAACACCCCATAATGTCCTATTTATAGGCTCTTGGACTACTACTAGGGATCTAAAGGAGGATTATGGAAGGACTCCCAATTAATTCATCTTACCTTATTAGGACTCTTCCTAATATATGATGAATTAATTAATATCAACTTAGTCCACTAAAAAGTTGATATTGCACTTCCTACCAAAATCCCAAATTACGAAATTGGGCTCCTTATTAAATATATTATTTCCCGTGTTTAAGATATCGAATGTCCATTAATTAATTATAAGCTACTGACAGCTTTAATTAATTAATATCTTATCCAAGAGTAGTACCACTCGAACCTTATTATTATATCGGAATTAAATCCACCTGTAGGGTTTAATATAATAATCATTATCGAGCTCCTCAAGGGGACATCATCAACCCGCACGAGTCGGGACACGATTTCTAGTAATAATAATAATTGTCGTATAAACAATATTATTGCCCAAGATACGAGGCTTATTGAGTCGATCATTTTGACTCTCACCTATGATAAATCAAAGCAATAATTATTATAAATACACAATTAAATATTATATACTTAGAATTAAGAAATAATAATTATCCGAGATTTAGTTCTTCTTACAGTCAGTACAGAAGACACTATCTCACCTCGATCCTGTTCAACGTATGCAAATACGCTAATGTATGCTAATAGTCAAGACCAACTATTCTCAAGCACACACTACAACCTTTTATATAATTTGTCTAATAATTATATAGGTTGTGAACTATTATATTATGTTATAAGGCACCGATAATGTGATCTTCCGTGTGACACCAACACACCACATTATATACAATATAAAATAATTAGACATTTCATTTGCATAACCATAACGTGAATTAATATGCAAAAACATGTGATTAAATGTAATTAATATTCTCATAGGTAGTAACAGGGAAATTAGGTAATACAAGCATAAAGTATGCTTTGCAGTATACAATCCTAACACTTTAGATTCATGCACAAGAAACCGATAGGCATTACTGTTGTTTGCATATCCAATGAAAATCCAGCCAACTATTTTTGGGCTTATTTTGACTTTCTTAGGTGTAGATATCAGCACCTTTGCTAGACACCCCCACACTTTCATATAATTGTAGGAAGGCTTGACTCCCTTCCATAATTCATAAGGAGTTTTATCCCTGTTGGGATAACAAAATACCCTCAGATCGAAACAAATGATAATCAATCCTCAGACGAACAGTGTTGATAAGAGGTTTTGACATATATGCCAATCCTCAATACAGTAAGGAAACTGTATCGAAGAGTTGAAGTGTCAACCTGTATCGAAAGCCTGTCATTGATCCAGCATATAGTGAAACCTTTCAGTATAGCAAAGAAGTTTTATAAAGACCAAGTATGGAAGCTGTCTCGAATCACCAAATACAGTGATCTTCCATACAGCTCTCAACAAGACAAAGAAGGAATCTTCAGAAGTCAAGTCCCGTTGATGAAGAAGTATTTAAATACTCAAGGATAAAGTATTTAAATACTGTCAGTCAACAGATCTTCAAAATCCCGCAAATTCCGGATCGTGCTTTTCATCCTGTTGGAACGGAATCTTGCTCAACGGATTTATCTCAACGGATATATTTTCCAGAAGACTATATATATCTCATCAAGGCGTTGAAGTTCAGTTACACCAAGTTACAAAATTATCAAGCTATCAAAGTTATTATCAGAGCAAAACATATCTCCAAGAAGCTTACTGCAACTCAGATCTAAGAGATATACAGTGCTCAACATCTTGAACAACACTTCATCAGCTAGAAGCTCTTAAAGTCAAAGTTGTTGTTCATACCTTGTTCTATACTTTGAACAAACCCAGATCAGCCCTGTGTGGACTGAGTAATCGTTGCTACTCCAGAACTGTGTGTGAAGGAATTGCATCGAAGAAGACGAAGCTTCATAACTGTGTGTGAAGAAGCAAGTCAAAGCATTAGCTCAAACCAATATGTGTGAACGATTGAAGCTAAGATCTTTATATCAATCTGTGTGAATGTGTGTTGTTATAATTACGTATTTGTGTACGTAGTAATTATAATAAACTTTTTACTCCTGTGTGGAGGACCAGTGGACGTAGAGGGTTTTACCTCGAACCACTTTAAATATTATGTTATTTACCTTCTGCCTTACTTGTTTTAATTACTGTGATTATTTAAGTATACACTGCACATCGAGTTGCTGTATCCACAAGAATCTCATCGTATCTAAGACTTCCGCTACGCACTCGTATTTAAAATCAAGATGACTTATTGTTTAAACTACTTCCCAAGTCAGATCCAAGATACTTAGTGGCCAACAAGTGGTATCGGAGTGGTTGATTCTAAAAAGAATCAGTCGTATTTTTAACCGAATCAGATCCAAAATCACTTACTCTTTAAAACAGTCTCTTTCATTTCTTTATTTTCACATGGATACATCTATGATCAACAAAGTGCCTATGTTCTCTATTAACGAATTTGATGATTGGAGAATTATGATGGAGGCTCATCTTGCAGCAATGCACGAAGAGATGATTTTTGTTATACAGGATGGTCCTATCAAGATCATGAAGGTAAACACGGCCGCAAGGATTGAAGGCCAAGCCCATGCTGAGATGCTCGAGAAGAAACGCGAGCAATGGACCACAGATGAAAGAAAGCGATCCAACCTCGACAATGTGGCTAAGAACGCGTTATTTGTCACTCTTGACAAAGGCACGTTCTCGAAGGTAAAGAGCTGTAAATCAGCCAAGGAAATCTGGGATAAACTCAAGATGATTTGTGAGGGAACTGAGCTCTCAAAAGAAAACAAAATTTCAAAACTGACTCAGCAATTTGAATCTTTTGAAATGAAACCAACTGAGACACTTGAAGAACTTGACCTCAGATTCACTGGTATTGTTGGTTAACTTGAAGCTTTGGGCAAAATTTATACCCAAAAGGAGAAGAATTTAAAAAATTTCAGATCTCTCCCTGCCCGATGGGACATTAAGACCACAGCTATGTGTGTATCTTGCAATCTTAATGAAATATCTACATTTGATCTCTTCTCTGACCTCAAAGCTTTTGAGTATGATATTGACAGAAGAGAGAAAGCTGAAGAATATCCTTCAAAGGTCACAGCACTAGCCGCTGTATCGAATCCTCGACACAGCATGCCCACTCGTCGAAGCCTAGTCACAAGAATGTCGACAAAGGACGACGACATCCTGTCTCAAGATGAAATGGCGCTTCTTATGCACAAATTCAAAAAGTTCATCAAGCAGTCTGGAAAGACTCCCTACAGGCCCAAACCTGTCCACAAGGTAAGTACCGAAACTTCATCCGGTGATGCTAACCTATGCTATAATTGCAGGAAACCAGGGCATTATGCAAATAAATGTCCTCATCCCAAAGTTCAAAGGTTGCCGGAAGCCGAGCAACAAGAGAGAGATGAAAGAAGACGTGCTTGGAAAAACAAGCTCAAGGCCCCGATCGAGAATCGAAGCCTCCCCACACCATCCAAATCAAGAATGTCTTCGTGTGGTCATCGAAGTGATTCATCTGACGATGAGTTCGATGATAAAGCATATATGTGCTTTGTGGCCAAGGACATTCCGGAAGGTGAAGATAGCGATGATGAGGTAAGTTCAACCTCAGCTATTCCATCAAATGCATCTCATACTTTTGAAAACATGATGAATGAGTTTAAAAACATTCAAAAGGACCACGAGACATTGAAAAATGAGAATATACAGCTCCAACTGTCTAACCTAGATCTGAAAGATGAAAATGACTTGCTGAAAATTAAATTATGAAAATATGTCTCTTGATTGTGAAACCAGCAAAGTCGATTTTGAAAAACTCATGGAGAGCAATCATCAACTTGCTCATGAACTAAGTGAGGTTAAAACTCACAACGAGAGCAAGACAAATGATTTGGTTCTACTTCAAGCCAAAGTCACAACTCTCGAAAAATGAGAAATTGAACTTGAGACCACTCTGAAATCGTTCGAGAAATCGTCCAAAAGAATGGAAGAAATTCTGAGCACTGGGCAACATGATCATGATAAAAGTGGCTTAGGATACAGCTCATGTTCAAACAAAGGGAAAACTAGTACAGTGTTCGTCAAGAGTGTGGAACACATTCCTGTATCGAAAGAAATTTCGAGTCCGGTGAAGGAACCTACTGTACCGCGAAAACCGAAGGCTGCCATTCCGCCACCACAATCCTATTCCAGACAGCGGAATCACCAGCCATTCAGACCTGAAAGGCGCACTCAACAGCATGCTCCCCGAGCATATCAATAGTGCCAACAGCCATTCAGAAGGAAGGCTGTATCCAAATACCAAAGGCCCGCACGGCAGTACTATCAGTACAGCCCGCCGAGGTATTGGATACAGGAGCCCCGTTATTCCTCGAGACAGCAGGTGTCCACTCAGTATCAACAACAGCGTTGGGAATCCAACTGGAGATCCAGAAGGCAAGCTGTTAGGCCAAAGAAAATGGCTCCACCTCCAAGAAGGCACTCGTACTGGATTAATAATAATAACTCTGAATTTTACATGCATAATAATTATCATGGTTATAGCGACTACGGATATGCCCCACGTAGATATCGCAACACTGTACCGAGTGTGACCTACAGTAAACCAATTGCTGCCAGGAAAACTTGGGTACCTAGAGGAACTAACATTTATGGACCCAAAAATCAAAGGGGACCTAAATCTACTTAATCTCTTTGCATACAGGACATCCTAGAGGAGGACACCTGGTACTTTGATAGTGGATGCTCTCGGCACATGACCGGAGATAGAAGCAAGCTATCAGATTTCGTAGAGGGTCGCGGTCCAAAAGTTCATTTTGGTGATAAATCTAAAGGAAGAACAAGAGGGAAAGGAAACCTACTTGTCGGAAAATTCAAAGTCACCGATGTTGCATATGTTGAAGGCTTACAGTATAATCTACTTAGTATTAGCCAGTTCTGTGATAAATAGTTCTTGGTGAAATTCTATATAGATCGTTGTAGAGTCAAGAACATTCAGACCAAAGAAGTTGTGCTTACAGGAAGTAGATCAGGTAACATGTATATTGCTGACTGGAAGCCTATGAGCTCCTCAATTCCATGCTTTGTTGCCAAAGGCACTGCAGATCTTAGATGGTTATGGCACAAGAGGATGTCTCATGTCAACTTCAAGACGATCAACAAGCTCTCAAGACAGGGAATGGTAAGAGGATTTCCAAATGTGTCATTCAAAAAGGACAGCGTCTGCGGACCATGTCAGAAAGGCAAGCAAATCAAGTCAACCCTGAAGAGCAAATCCTACCTTTCAACCCAAAGAGTGTTGGAGATGCTACATATGGATCTCTATGGTCCTGTAGACCCAGTAAGTTTGGGAGGTAAGAAATACTGTCTTGTTGTTGTTGATGATTACTCCAGGTATGCTTGGACAATTTTCCTAAGCAAGAAGAAGGAAACAACATCAAAGCTGCCCGAGCTCCTGAGAAAGTTGCAAAATGAAAAGGCATTAAGTATAGTGTCCATTCGTTCCGATAGAGGTACAGAATTTACTAACCGCTTTATAGAGCAATACTGTTCGGAAAATGGGATACAACACGAATACTCAGCCGCCCGTACACCTCAACAAAATGGTGTTGCCGAGCGAAAGAATAGGACGCTGAAAGAAGCAACAAGGACAATGATCGCCGCAAGCAAGTTGCCACAGCGTTTCTGGGGTGAAGCAACCAATACAGCATGCTACACTCAAAATCGCTATATCGTCAACAAGCACCACAACAAAACAGCATATGAGGTATGGAACAACAAAACTCCGTTAGTTTCATATTTTCACATTTTTTGATGCAGGTGTTATGTGTTGAATAATGGGAAGGATCAACTTAGAACCTTTGATGAGAAATCAGATGAAGGAATATTTGTAGGATACTCCTCCGTCAGCAAAGCTTACAGGATCTTTAATAAAAGGAAGCTGATGATCGAGGAATCAGTTCATGTAGTGTTCGACGAACCTCACCATGACCCTACAGGAGTAGATGATATTACTCAGAACATCCAACATTCCATAGAACCTGTTGTTGACCTAGAAATCAACCCCGCAGCTGTAAGAATCGAAGTAGATGAAGCCGACGCTGTACAAGCTGAAGCTGTATCTACAAAAACTCTAGATACAGTACGGGACCCTGAATTAGAACCCGACCGAAGATGGTTGAGAGATCACCCGCAAGAGATGATCATTGGAAACATAGATGCTGGTGTTTCTACCCATAGTAGAATACAGAGTACACAAAGAAATGTACTTTGTGCACAAGAAGAACTAGATACTGAGATATCACCGTTTCCTGAATGGAAATCTCAATCCGAGCTTAGAAGACTCAATATGTGCACTATCGCTGTATTCTTAGCCCAGTCCGAACCTGTTTCGACCATAGACGCTCTTAATAATTCTCATTGGATAACATCTAGGGAAGAAGAGCTTAACGGTTTCGAAAGAAACAATGTATGGTATCTTGTACCCAGACCTACACATCAATAGATTATAGGAACCAAATGGGTGTTTCGAAACAAAAAGGATTTAAATGGACTTATTATAAGGAACAAATCAAGTCTAGTCGCACAAGGCTATAGTCAGGAAGAAGGCATAGACTATGATGAAACCTTTGCCCCTGTATCCAGACTAGAAGCAATTAGGATATTTTTAGCCTTTGCCGCCCATAAGAGCTTCATTGTATATCAAATGGACGTCAAGAGTGCATTCCTAAATGGAGACCTTGCCGAAGAAGTTTATGTTGAACAACCACCAGGGTTTGCCAACACAGACGGCATCGACCTAGTATACAAGCTAAGGAAAGCACTGTATGGACTTAAACAAGCCCCTAGAGCATGGTATGAGACCCTGTCCCAGTATCTAACCGACAATGGATTTGAGAAAGGTGTTGTGGACAAGACATTGTTCAAAATACAGGAAGGTGATGACCTTCTAATGGTGCAAATCTATGTAGATGATATAATTTTTGGTTCAACTAACCTTGCTTTGTGTCAAAGGTTCTCTCATGTCATGTAAAGTAAATTTGAAATGAGTATGATGGGAGAACTTAGTTATTTCCTAGGTTTGCAGGTAAAGCAGTTGCCTACAGGTATTTTCATCAACCAGGAAAAATACAGCAATGAGCTTCTCAACAAATTTGGAATGAACACTTCCAAATCATCGTCAACCCCCATGAGCACTTCCGTGCAAATTAGTGCTGATGAAGCCGGAAAGCCGTTTGACCAATCACTCTACAGGAAGCTCATTGGTTCGCTCCTGTACCTAACGGCTAGCAGACCCGATATCCAGTTTGCTGTTGGAGTGTGTGCGAGATATCAAGTAGCACCTAAGGAATCACACTTCAATACAGCTAAACGAATCCTGAAGTACATTAAAGGAACAGTCGATGTAGGACTATGGTATCCTAAAGAAGGCGGATTCGATTTAGTTGGATACAGCGACTCGGATCTCGGAGGCTGCAAGCTAGATAGGAAGAGTATAAGTGGAACTTGTCACTTTCTTGGACCTAGACTCGTTTCTTGGTTCAGTAAGAAGCAATTGGCTAACTCACTTTCCGCGGCTGAATCAGAATACTATGCTGCTGGTAGTTGCTGTATGCAGATCCTTTGGATGCAGCAACAGTTGTCAGATTATGGAATTGAAGCCAGAGAGACGCCAATCATGTGTGATAGCACGAGTGCAATTGCAATAACGCACAATCATGTCCTGCACTCGCGCACTAAGCATATCAACACGAAGCATCATTTCATAAGGAATCATGTCGAGAACAAGGATGTTCGGCTTGAAAAGGTTCATACAAATATTCAGTTGGCCGACATCTTCACCAAGCCTCTCGACACAGCCAGATTCAACATGCTTAGACAAGAATTGGGAATGCTACAGCCCGACTCCATGTAAGTAATTTATTGTTTTTACTCAACAATTGAGGGGGAATGCTGTAAGACCCAAGAATGCAGTATCCACCGTTAATTATTTGTACACTCAGAGCCTTCAATACAGCACTGTAGGGAACGAAGACATATGGATTATCCTACAGCTGACATGTGCAATAATTAAGGGGGAATACAGTATGACCCATGAATACAGCATTAATCCAAAAGTTGTTGTATGGAATTAAAACCTATATGTACCTTTTAAGGGGGAACGCTGTATCGTCATGATACAAAGACATAATATAGGATTTCGATTCAGTATATATATTATATTATATTATTTCATTTAAAATGATTTTGTCCACGTGCCCTGTTTTCATGTCAAACGTCATTTACATTAAATGCCTTACATGATATCTGGACAACTGAATCTCAAAAGCCGCGATGTTTTCAAATTGTTTAATGTTTCAAAACCACCGTTTCAGGCATTTAGGGTAACAAGAAATGTCAGAAGTGGGACCCGCTCATATTTTAATATTCCGTGGATAAGTGTACCAGTTACACTCAGTTCATCGTGACCGTTCTTTTCAAAAACCGGTTCCCATCCCTTAAAATCTGACCATTCGTACTCTGGAAAACCCTACTTCGCCGCCCACTATAAAAGGACTGATACTGCCATTAGAGACTCTTTACGCTTTCTGCAAAATTTAAGAGTTCTCAAGCAAATACAGCCTACAGAGTTTTCTGCGTTTTACTGCAAATTTCGTTTATTCTCTTTTACATTTTCTTGAACAATCATCAATGGCTGGTCAGACATCTTCTCCTGCACTCAAGAAATCCGCAAACATCATCGATGGACGGATCTTCTCAAGATCTGTCGTCATCGAACGCATTCTCGCTGAAACAAATCATGTCGAACCCATGGAGTTCATCATCACCCGACTCCGTCAACAAGGACTCTACCGCCTTGGGAGTCAAACCGCTGAAAAATACGATGTTCACCTGGTTGAGGACTTTTACCTCAACGCCGCCGTTCGCTTTTTGTCGCTGGCCCAGGGAGGTCACGTTGCTGACATTACCGCTATCATACAAGGAGTGGAGATCTGTATCGATCGAGAGCTTCTTCAGAACATTTATAGGCTGCCTGCTGACGGCCTTACCATGGAAGAACTTGAGACTTTTGGGTCTCAAGAGCTGATAACGAAGTATTATGGGCTGTTCACCGGCTCAACTGTTGTTGACATGGTTTACACCACATGTCACAAGAAGAATTTCTGTTTTCCATACGTGTATTTACATGATTTTTGCTGCAGGATCATCGAGAATCAAACTGGTGCATTCGAAATGTGCACTAATCTGAGATTTAGGATGATGGTTGCAATTTTGACCTGTGAAAAGGTCAACTGGTGCCAGATAATCTTGAAGCGCTTGCAGGAGGAAGTATCCAAGCCTGCCACCCAAAAGAAGTCATTTGGTTTAATTTTAAACCATATTTTGACGAAATGCGGACTTTCGCAATCCGCTGATGCGAAGAAAAACAGCTCCCGGATATACTTAGGAGGTGTCAAGCCTTCGGCGTATAACCAGAGCACTCTGGTCTGCAACCACCCTAAAATCCAAAGTATGCCCGTGTCTGAAGATCCAAGGGATGTTTCTTTGAAGTCCCAGGATGTGGAGTCTTCAAGGAAGAGGAAAAGATCTCACAGCAAGACACCTACTACTGCTGAGAATCCGAAAAGGAAGCTAAGGAGGCTTTCTAAAGCTAAATCCATCAAATCCTCCGAAGAAGTTTCTACCGCGGCGAAACCCACTGAAAAACTACCCCAGGGCCCAACCCCTGTGGAAGAGGTGCCCTCTACTGTATCGACAGTAGATCCTGAGCCTTTGGCGGCTAAGACGGATGAACGGACATCTGCCAACTTAGAAGACTCTAGCGAGTCGGCTGCCCCTTTGGAGCCAACAGCTACTTCTCCTATGCGGGATTCCACACCCGTACAGGATCCACCTTCCTTCGGGGCACCATCCCCTGTAAGGAATCCCACTTCCCTACAGGATCCCACACCTGTAGAGGAACCCCTCGCTACAGCGGATTCAGACGTTGTACGCAGTCCCTCCCCGGACACCATTATCAACAAAACGCTTCTCTCTGTGCAGATTGATCATGCTTATCAAAGATTCCTTAAATGTAAAAGCTATAGGCTAGCTCCGTATGACACCTTATACAACTGGAGCGACTGGAGCCACAAAGAGAAATTTGTATTGGAAGTGACGGACTCAACACAGGTTGAAGCCCTGATCCAATGGGACAATCTCTACTGCAAAGAATTAATTGAAAGCCATTTATTGCAAAAATCTGACGCAAGGATAAAAGGAAAAGATAAGTCCGAGGACTCTCCCCAAAATCCAAAAGATGACGATGACTCAGACAACGATGACGATGCTTTACAAGCTAGTCTGAGAATGAGTCGTGAAGAGGCTCAAGACAGAGATGCCTCTCAACCCAAGGATGACGAAGGGCCATCAAATCGAAGTGATCCCCCTTCGCCATAGCAAGAGAACATTCCTGACGATGAGGAATCAGTACCTCAAGTCGAGGAAGAAGAAATAGTTTTGGAACAGGCACCCGAGCCTGCTGCCGCAGAAGAAGAAGTTGTTGCTGAAAGACAACAGGAGGAATCAGTCCCTCCTGTATCCATGTCTACAGACGCACCTTTGCAACAGGAGGACACAACACCCCCTGCCGCCGAACCCGAAAATGCTGCTCCCGCCCCATCAACCGTGGAATCCGAAGACGGTAATGTACCTGAGGATGTCCAACTCAATTCACGCCCTACCGTGAATATGAGGAGGTTGAATGGATCCGAAGATTTTGCCAAACCGCATTCTCCCAGCACAGCTGCTAGGAAAGAGCGCATGCGTGCTCTTGGTCTTCAAACTGTCTTCATCCAGGATGCAGTGAATGCCCTTCACTCAGTCGAAAAAGCTTTAGATTGGATGCACACATCGGCAGTTGAAGAGATGACAGGTTTAAGGCATGAAGTCTCTCGTGTTGTCGAAGCCTTCACTGTCCTGCCCCATGTATTCAAACAGGCCCTTGCCAATCTGCAAGAGAAGCAAGAAAAGATCCTGAGAGAAGAAGAATCGAAAACGCGCATTTCTAAGGCCAAAACCGCAGCTGCTATGATCGAAACCACTTCTCATCTTCGAGCCCACGACAAAAGTATCAAGGATATGTCGGAGGTGCTTTCCACCCTTGTAGAAAGAATGACAAACATTGAGACGAAACAGGATGCCGCACTGGAGATCCTAGGACGTCTTGATGACGCCAAAAAGGGGGAAGAAGCGAGAGAAGCTACTAGGAGAATAAGGCTACAGCACGAAAGGGAATTTAATGCTGCTCAAGACAGCATTACCGCTGAATTGAACAAGCTAGCCCCTCCCTCTCAAAGTTTTAATATTTCAGGCTCCCGACCTGAGTTTCATGATCCAAATGTCCCGTGGCAAAGCTTAATCCAAAAACCTTCTGAAATTCGTCTGCCAACCAACCGCCATCCAACTGCCGAAGAGGTGAAGCAATGGAGGAAGAATGAACTGATGAGATACTTTGTTAAACTCATCAGGGAATCCGCCATCTTCAAAAGCTATAAGACATTAGCGGAGGCTGTAGACAAATTCACGAAGATGTTAGAAGAAGGAAAGCTCCCTCTCCAGCTAGATATGAAATCCAAGCATAAAAGAGGAGATCGGATCACCCATCCAGAAGACTGGATTCTTGCCTTTGACAGATCCTATGAAGGTAGAGCAATATACCTAGATCGAGGCAACGATTCCCTACAGCACTGGTGGCGTGGAACCGAGAATGACCCAGGGAAAAAGCCGTGGAGACACGCGGACTATAGGAGCTGAAATCCTTGTAATTTTTGTTTGTAATTTTTCCTTCGAAACAGCAAACCTTGTACTCTATTTTTGAATATCAATAAAATGTTTGCTTGTCTTGAAAGATTACAACTCGTAATCTACTGTGTTGATGTATGATTACATAACTTAAATTGTTGAGATAACAATCACAAGTATAGAAACTTGTTTGAAAATTAAGCTGTATGAACTTGTCTACGAACAGTTCATAATTTCAGTTGTATGCATTTAGAATACATTGTAAGATTGTGCCTGCGCGCCAATCATAAGCTTCAGTTGTAAAAATTCTTAGCTGTATCGAACTCGCCTGCGAGCAGTTCATAAATTAGACTAAGTTGCTGAAAGACAGACCATTTGACAAAATACCAAGAAATCTGCCAGAAATCATCAAGAAAGTCATTCGCTTCATGAAGAAGGTTTTGGCATCATCAAGAAGACTTGAAAGTTTTAAAGTCTTGGCAAATTGTCAAAAAGGGGGAAATTGTTGGGATAACAAAATACCCTGTATCAAAGCCGCGATAATCAATCCCTGTATCGAACAGTGTTGATAAGAGGTTTTGACATATATGCCAATCCTCAATACAGTAAGGAAACTGTATCGAAGAGTTGAAGTGTCAACCTGTATCGAAAGCCTGTCATTGATCCAGCATATAGTGGAACCTTTCAGTATAGCAAAGAAGTCTTATAAAGACCAAGTATGGAAGCTGTCTCGAATCACCAAATACAGTGATCTTCCATATAGCTCTCAACAGGACAAAGAAGGAATCTTCAGAAGTCAAGTCCCGTTGATGAAGAAGTATTGAAATACTCAAGGATAAAGTATTTAAATACTGTCAGTCAACAGATCTTCAAAATCCCGCAAATTCCGGATCGTGCTTTTCATCCCGTTGGAATGGAATCTTGCTCAACGGATTTATCTCAACGGATATATTTTTCAGAAGACTATATATATCTCATCAAGGCGTTGAAGATCAGTTACACCAAGTTACGAAATTATCAAGCTATTATCAGAGCAAAACATATCTCCAAGAAGCTTACTGCAACTCAGATCTAAGAGATATACAGTGCTCAACATCTTGAACAACACTTCATCAGCTAGAAGCTCTTAAAGTCAAAGCTGTTGTTCATACCTCGTTCTATACTTTGAACAAACCCAGATCAGCCCTGTGTGGACTGAGTAATCGTTGCTACTCCAGAACTGTGTGTGAAGGAATTGCATCGAAGAAGACGAAGCTTCATAACTGTGTGTGAAGAAGCAAGTCAAAGCATTAGCTCAAACCAATCTGTGTGAACGGTTGAAGCTAAGATCTTTATATCAATCTGTGTGAACGATATATTGATTGTGTGTTGTTATAATTACGTAGTTGTGTACGTAGTAATTATAATAAACTTTTTACTCCTGTGTGGAGGACCAGTGGACGTAGAGGGGTTTACCTCGAACCACTTTAAATATTGTGTTATTTACCTTCTGCCTTACTTGTTTTAATTACTGTGATTATTTAAGTATACACTGCACATCGAGTTGCTGTATCCACAGCAACTTACTGTATCTAAGACTTCCGCTACGCACTCAGATTTAAAATCAGTACAGCTTGTTGTTTAAACTACTTCCCAAGCTGTATCCAGTATACTTAGTGGCCAACAATCCCCGTTCTTACGGCATATCTTATTTAAGATAGAATTCGCCGTTAAGATGGCTTCTATCCACATATTTTGCGGCAGACCTGAATTTAGCAATATCGCATTCAGCATCTCTTTTAGAGTGATTTTTACATTCGGCCACACCATTTGACTGTGGTGCATATAGGCCAGTGACCTCATGAATAATCCCATGTTGCGAACAATATTCGCCAAATGGTTCCACATATTCACCTCCACGGTCACTCCTTAATACTTTTATCTTTGCATTCAATTGATTCTCAACTTCCATTTTATAAAGATTGAATTTTTCTATAGCTTTGTCTTTGCTTTTAAGCAAATATACATAGCAATATTTAGTACTATTATCCACGAAAGTAATAAATATTTATTTCCACCTCTAGTTTGAGCAAACTTCAAACCACATAGATCGCTATGTATTAATTCCAAAGGTTTGGTATTTCTTTCCACTTGTCGGAATGGAGATCGAGTTAATTTTGCCTCTACACAAGTTTCACACTTGTGGTTTAAATCAATTTTAAATATTGGTATATGATCTAATGCAATTAATCTATGCATTAAAATTAATGTGTCCTAATCCAGGATGTCATAAATTAGGAGACTCAAGCAAGTAAGCAAAAGAATTCTTCATTTCATTACTTTTAACAGTCATAACATTGAGCTTAAACAGCCCATCACTCTCATAGCCCTTTCCAATAAACACACCACTCTTTGACAAAATAACTTTATCAGACTCAAAAACTAATCTAAAGCCATGCTTAATCAACAAGGAACCAGAAATAAGGTTCCTTCGAATATTAGGCACATTCAACACACATTTAAGAGTCATTTCCTTTCCAGACGTCATCTTCAAGATCACAGTGCCTTCACCCAAGATAGTTAAAGTTGCAGAATTTCCCATGAACACTTTTCACCGGCATCTGTTTATTCAAATGAGGAGAACATTGTCTTGTTGGTGCATATAGGCCTAGTTGCTCCAGTGTCAACCCACCACTCCTTGGTATTTGAGCCAACTAAGTTCACTTTGGAGATCACAGCACATAGGTCAAGATTTCCCACTGCATGTAACACCCCCAGAATATGACCGGGAATGTCACACGCCGTAGACCCTTATCACAAGGATCTACCAGGCTAAACTCCAAAAGACCACTCAATGATTGACCGACCGGGGTCAAAATTAAATAGAAAGCAGACCGACAAGGTCATAAACCAATTCAGAAACTAACGACATTCATATTACAATGACAACAATAAACTTGAACACAGAAAAGAATGACAACTCAATTTAATAAATGATAACTACACCCATGCAAGGGTGAAAACTTGAACGATAGAGAAATACCGACCAAAATGATACAAAAGAAAAGACTCTGACTCTGGTGTGATTAGCATCGTCGTCTTCCATCTCCTTCCAAGCCAATCCCGTGACTGCTCCCGAGCTGCCAAAACCTGAGCGCATAACAGGCACCCACCCCCCGAAAACTCGGGGGTTAGCAAACTGGAATTTTGCTAGTGCAAGTACATAATATACAAGATATACGAACAGTAACAACACAAAATTCAACCGCCGTGAAGCCTTAACACAAACCATACATTCCCATAGTCCACACAGAATAACACTCGCATACACAAGGTGAAAGATAATCACATAGTCATATTCTCTTTACGGAACATAACACCAATCTTTAAACGAGCCCAAGGAGTCAGAAAAATCCCTTTGTAAAAAGGAAAAGTATTATGATAAGATAGTTGCAAACATTATTATTGACTCGGGCCGTCTAGGGGTTTTGAAAATGGAATGGGAACACTTTTGGAAAATAATTTAAAAAGCTCTCGGGTCCTTGACCCAACATATGGAACACTGTCACAGACGAAATCATTACAACATCTCACAGGGTTCTCAACCCAATCCAAATAACATCGTCACGAAATCAATCATCTCAACATTTCAAAGGGTCCTCGACCCGATACACAAAATGGCACCACAATACAATCAAAGGCACAATCTCTCATTCGACATATCCTGCTCAATACCCCCGATTAATTAACCCTCGGAGATTTCGTCAAACCTCCTTGGTTAATTAACCCTGATACCAACGCTTTAAAAACAATTTGAAACAAGCTTTCAAAAACACGAATTGCGGTCTGTATCAAGACAAACATTTAAAAGTGAGTTGAAAGAATTTGAGATACGAACATCGTTCGGTAACAGGGTCTTAGCTATCACTCAAATACCCGTAACCAATAAGCCTGCCAGGCGCCTCCACTGCACACCTGTCCACCGGCGTTCACTCCACTATGTTGGCCGCTCCTTGAACATGTCACTGCACCGGCGATCACTCCCGCAAGAGCCGCCCCTTGACACACGCATTATGTAACACCGGCGTTCACCACCCATATGGAGCCGCACATTGCAGCGTACACCAGGCCGGAGTGCACGCCCCGCCCTCAGAGGTTCCCGGATATGACGTTTCTCACAACAAGTATCCACATTGTTTCAAACATCAAGCACACGGACAAACGTCACAACAATTTTCAAATTCGGTACATCAACTCACACAATTTCTCCGCCAGTCCAGAACCACACAAATAAACAATAACACGCACGTTATCAATCAAACTCAATCAACACCGCACATATGTCTCTATATTGCGACTCAACCGAATATATATATATATATATTTATATATATAGATATATAGATATAGATATAACCTTACTATATTATATGAATAACTATAGTTCGTCCATCAATCCAAGTTGAGTACGTCAACTAGTGTTAGCATTCAACACTCGTCGATCACCGACATAAGCATATATATCAATATACGTATATACATACATATATTTAACATATAACTATATATAAACACATATATATACATATATATATATACACATACATATATATATACACATATATACATCCGTATAAACTCATACACTTCGACAACAATGATTTCACGCAGTTACAATTCGTATGTCGAGGTACTTGCCTTGGTAATCTCTCGCGGATACTCCGGAAGTACGGTCGGTTGGCAAAATCCGGAACTCCAACGAAAACAACGATCGGAAGGGCTCAACACCAGATTTTTGTAGGGAAATCGTCCCTAATATCCTATCATCGAATAAACAATCAATCACGCGAGGAAAAACATCACAACACGACCAAATTCCTCACTGCGGCATTTCCCCGGACACCTTGAAGGCATCAAACGGAAGTTCATATAATCGACGAATCGGAAATGGTAAAACCGTGGAAAGATGATGAAAATGATAGAATACAACTTAATCTACAATTATCCATCCGTAATTTAAGTTCATATGGCTCGAACGAATGAAATCTATCAAGATCCCCAAATTTCCTAAAGTTTGGATTTTAGGAAAAACTAACCTTGATTCGGTCGATTGAAGGATGTTATGGATTGATCGATCAATGATATGGACTCAGGATCTTCGTGGATTTGTTCTTAAATAACATGCCTCCTTGATCTCAAAACCTCTGGCCGCGGAAAGAAAAGATTGAAATGAAAAAAATGGGTTGAAACAGGGCTGCTCGGTCAATTATATAGGCAGACCGCCCTAGCGTGCGCTAGCGTGCCGGCAGCGTGCGCTAGCGGGCCGACCATGGTCCAGTACAGAGGCTACTGGACTGATCCCTCGCCCAGGTAGCGCGCGCTAGATGCCGAGCAGCGTGCGCTACGTCTGCCGGTTAGCGCGGCCGGCCGTAGCGTGCGCTGCGGCCAACTCTCGAAGTCGAGAACCTCGGGGCCTCACCGCCGGCCCAGTAGCGTGGCGCCAGGTGCCGCATAGCGTGCGTTCATTGCCCGGTTAGCGCGCAGCCTCCGGCAGATGGCGTATGCTATGCCGGTCCCTGCCGCGCCCGTCCGGCCAGAGCCCGGCTACCATGCGGTTCCTCCATAACCGTCCGGCGGGCCCATTGCCGTGGCCTGACGACTCGATTCTTAAAAACGCACGGAACGAACACGACGAAACGCTCGCGGACAACAACATCGATCCGAAATGAAAATAATATACAACAAATCACCACATATGGCCATAAACACAAAATCGATTGTCGAGAAAAATAATACCAATGCTCGAAAACCGAGAAATTTCCGGTCTAAAATAAAATACTTCAAATTAATCAGAATAAAAATCTCGGATATTACATTCTACCCCCCTTAAAATAAGTTTCGTCCCGAAACTTAAAATAGAGAGCGGCGGAACAATCAAGGAAATAACTACTTGCTCAGCCCCAAAACATCACGAGCCATGCGCGAATGCGAGGTTCTAGAAATACAATGAATGAACCTAGCAAGTATCTTACGTGAGTTGGGGCGATAAAAATGTATGTGAACACGATCAGTCGAGGTGAATTTCGAGACAAAAACTCCAAGAGTTAAGAAAAGCACAAGACGGTTCAGACATCCTGAAACCATGTTTCGAGCTCGACCAACCGCATCCAAGTTCATAACACATTCGGAAGTGTTAATTGCACGCGTGGGAATAATAGTTTCGAACAAAATTTGCAAGGATTTAGTTCAGATATGGAAAGACCACAATAATCCACGGGATTTAACAAAACAGCTCCGAAATTCGTTCGGAGGACGACAGGCTAAGTAGAACAAGATAGTTTAAAATCTGCGAGAGGATCATAATTGAATTACCAACAATGAAAAGTCACATAATACCGGAAATACTAAGAAAAGTACGGGTAATACACTCCCCCATACTAAAAGACATTTCGATCCCGAAACTTAGAACAACAAGAGTTGGAAACATAGAGCAATGAAATGAAGAACGATCAAAGTCACAATTGTTCAAAACAGCAACGATTAGGACATATTACAAAATATTCATCCTCCCATGTCAGGCTCTTCAGAAGGAGACATAGGGTTTCGGGACATTCTCCGGTCACTTGCTCTGTTCGCCAATAGGGTAGCATTCTTTGCCAATTCGGAAATTATCTCACAATGCTTCTCCCGATGACCTTCACACCCGCACCGGTAACAAGTCAAGAGTGGAAAGGGACAATTTGCACGAACATGTCCCTGACGATTGCAGTTGAAGCACCCTCCCTTCCTACCGAGAGTCACCGATGCTGGCTTGGGATTCCAAGCGCTCACTCCCGATCGCGAAGACGACGCGTTCGAACGACGTGGGGGTTTGGGAGCCTTAGACTCTTCACCACCCAAAAACTTCCCAGATATCCTCGGTCTCTTGGCTTCGCTCGTGGGCTCGACCACTGAGGAGATTTCATAGGATATCGTTTGATCTAGATACTCCTTCACCGTAGCATGAATCGTGGTCGTACGAACCACCTTGCCGCTTCCATTTCCATCATCACGTCTACATCCGCCGAGGCTTGACATACTAATACGGATAACACCGATCAATAGTATTAGTTTATCAGTCGTACAATATACCACAATTATCAACCCGAGTTTTAGTTAGCATCCTTAGAATAACGGTACTATCGTAAAGCATAAAGTTTTATGAAGTCAATTTCGAGTTCCTCGACGAGGACGATCATTATATGTATGCATTTAATGAAAACAAATTTTTGAAAAAGAGGGCTAGTCACGTTGCGCCCAAGACTTGTAAACACTGTCTTTTATTTCGGAAGAGGAAGTTTATATAACGACTCTAAAAATTATTTTCGAGTGATGTATAAAAGAAAAAAAAAAAAAAAAGAAATCGAAAATTAATTCGTAACTAATTTGAAATATTTCAAAAATGTTGAGTCCCAAATACCACAATTTTGAAAATCTTTCCTCTTCTTCCAAAATGTTTATTCGAAAGAATTTTCCACCGAGATACGTGACCATTTAACATGACGATATTAAATCATGGCTTCACACAATGTTAGAAAATTTCAAAGCATCACTTTAAAATATTCGTGATACTACAGCGCCGTGGGCCCCGTGCCGGAACCCACCAGGCTAAAAATCATTTTAAAAAAATGATCAAAATGCCAAAAAGGCCGAAGTCGGTAATATTCTCAAATACTCACAAAAGTCATTTATAAAATATCAAATACCGTCATAAGAATACTATCAAAACATGCAAGACCAAAATATCAAAACTCGGTTTGCAAGATATCAAAAGCCATCTTAAAATACTCATGCGGTGGATAAAATTATCATTCATAAATTTATTCTAATAAAGTACCGAAACAGATAAACATGCTCGACTTCCGAAGCATACTACATAACTATTTATACTCGGACCGCATATGCATGTTATATCCTAAAACGATAATATCACCAACAAGTTCCAATTCCTAGTTCACATTAAGCATATTAGCACAATATAATCAAATACGTATATAAGGGGACTTACGATCGGGAGGCTTACCATCACGGATTGCCGGGAGATGATGTTGGAACCACGATACTAATCACAACTCTGATGCGCGCGACTTACACAAGACATGGACTTGACCCAACGGCCTAGGTTTTTCGCAAACCTAAGCTCTGATACCATAAATGTAACACCCCCAGAATATGACCGGGAATGTCACACGCCGTAGACCCTTATCACAAGGATCTACCAGGCTAAACTCCAAAAGACCACTCAATGATTGACCGACCGGGGTCAAAATTAAATAGAAAGCAGACCGACAAGGTCATAAACCAATTCAGAAACTAACGACAATCATATTACAATGACAACAATAAACTTGAACACAGAAAAGAATGACAACTCAATTTAATAAATGATAACTACACCCATGCAAGGGTGAAAACTCGAACGATAGAGAAATACCGACCAAAATGATACAAAAGAAAAGACTCTGACTCTGGTGTGATTAGCATCGTCGTCTTCCATCTCCTTCCAAGCCAATCCCGTGACTGCTCCCGAGCTGCCAAAACCTGAGCGCATAACAGGCACCCACCCCCGAAAACTCTGGTTAGCAACCGAATTTTGCTAGTGCAAGTACATAATATACAAGATATACGAACAGTAACAACACAAAATTCAACCGCCGTGAAGCCTTAACACAAACCATACATTCCCATAGTCCACACAGAATAACACTCGCATACACAAGGTGAAAGATAATCACATAGTCATATTCTCTTTACGGAACATAACACCAATCTTTAAACGAGCCCAAGGAGTCAGAAAAATCCCTTTGTAAAAAGGAAAAGTATTATGATAAGATAGTTGCAAACATTATTATTGACTCGGGCCGTCTAGGGGTTTTGAAAATGGAATGGGAACACTTTTGGAAAATAATTTAAAAAGCTCTCGGGTCCTTGACCCAACATATGGAACACTGTCACAGACGAAATCATTACAACATCTCACAGGGTTCTCAACCCAATCCAAATAACATCGTCACGAAATCAATCATCTCAACATTTCACAGGGTCCTCGACCCGATACACAAAATGGCACCACAATACAATCAAAGGCACAATCTCTCATTCGACATATCCTGCTGAAGACCCCCGATTAATTAACCATCGGAGATTTCGTCAAACCTCCTTGGTTAATTAACCCTGATACCAACGCTTTAAAAATAATTTGAAACAAGCTTTCAAAAACACGAATTGCGGTCTGTATCAAGACAAACATTTAAAAGTGAGTTGAAAGAATTTGAGATACGAACATCGTTCGGTAACGGGGTCTTAGCTATCACTCAAATACCCGTAACCAATAAGCCTGCCAGGCGCCTCCACTGCACACTTGTGCACCGGCGTTCACTCCACTATGTTGGCCGCTCCTTGAACATGTCACTGCGCCGGCGATCACTCCCGCAAGAGCCGCCCCTTGACACACGCATTATGTAACACCGGCGTTCACCACCCATATGGAGCCGCACATTGCAGCGTACACCAGGCCGGAGTGCACGCCCCGCCCTCAGAGGTTCCCGGATATGACGTTTCTCACAACAAGTATCCACATTGTTTCAAACATCAAGCACACGGACAAACGTCACAACAATTTTCAAATTCGGTACATCAAGTCACACAATATCTCCGCCAGTCCATAACCACACAAATAAACAATAACACGCACGTTATCAATCAAACTCAATCAACACCGCACATATGTCTCTATATTGCGAGTCAACCGAATATATATATATATTTATATATATAGATATATAGATATAGATATAACCTTACTATATTATATGAATAACTATAGTTCGTCCACCAATCCAGGTTGAGTACGTCAACTAGTGTTAGCATTCAACACTCGTCGATCACCGACATAAGCATATATATCAATATACGTATATACATACATATATTTAACATATAACTATATATAAACACATATATATATACACATACATATATATATATACACACATATATACATCCGTATAAACTCATACACTTCGACAACAATGATTTCACGCAGTTACAATTCGTATGTCGAGGTACTTGCCTTGGTAATCTCTCGCGGATACTCCGAAAGTACGGTCGGTTGGCAAAATCCGGAACTCCAACGAAAACAACGATCGGAAGGGCTCAACACCAGATTTTTGTAGGGAAATCGTCCCTAATATCCTATCATCGAATAAACAATCAATCACGCAAGGAAAAACATCACAACACGACCAAATTCCTCACTGCGGCATTTCCCCGGACACCTTGAAGGCATCAAACGGAAGTTCATATAATCGACGAATCGGAAATGGTAAAACCGTGGAAAGATGATGAAAATGATAGAATACAACTTAATCTACAATTATCCATCCGTAATTTAAGTTCATATGGCTCGAACGAATGAAATCTATCAAGATCCCCAAATTTCCTAAAGTTTGGATTTTAGGAAAAACTAACCTTGATTCGGTCGATTGAAGGATGTTATGGATTGATCGATCAATGATATGGACTCAGGATCTTCGTGGATTTGTTCTTCAATAACATGCCTCCTTGATCTCAAAACCTCTGGCCGCGGAAAGAAAAGATTGAAATGAAAAAAATGGGTTGAAACAGGTCGCTCGGCCAATTATATAGGCAGACCGCCCTAGCGTGCGCTAGCGTGCCGGCAGTGTGCGCTAGCGGGCCGACCATGGTCCAAGATCTGAGAGGCTCTGGGTGATCCTCGCCTGTAGCGCGCTAGATGCCGAGCAGCGTGCGCTACGTCTGACGGTTAGCGCGCGCAGCGACCGGCCGTAGCGTGCGCTACCGGCCAACTCTCTGAAGTCCAGAACCTCTGGGGCCTCACTGCCCGGCCCAGGTAGCGTGCGCTGGGTGCCGCATAGCGTGCGTTACGACTGCCGGTTAGCGCGCGCAGCCTCCCGGCAGTAGCGTACGCTATGCCGGTCCCTGCCGCGCCCGTCCGGCCAGAGCCTGGGCCTGTGCGGTTCCTCCATAACCGTCGGCCAGGTGCCGCTGCCGTGGCCTGACGACTCGATTCTTAAAAACGCACGAAACGAACACGACGAAACGCTCGCGGACAACAACATCGATCCGAAATGAAAATAATATACAACAAATCACCACATATGGCCATAAACACAAAATCGATTGTCGAGAAAAATAATACCAACGCTCGAAAACCGAGAAATTTCCGGTCTAAAATAAAATACTTCAAAT
Organism: Orobanche coerulescens; assembly: GCA_033398695.1. Taxonomy (NCBI): domain Eukaryota; kingdom Viridiplantae; phylum Streptophyta; class Magnoliopsida; order Lamiales; family Orobanchaceae; genus Orobanche; species Orobanche coerulescens. Next base: position 29,453,460 of record CM065813.1, read on the forward strand.
TAATCAGAATAAAAATCTCGGATATTACACTGTATTACCTTATTTCTTCTTTGGTTTCTTTGGCAGCCTGCAATCAGCCGTCCTATGACCCATCTTCTCACAGTTGTAGTACTTTCCAAGGAGTTTCTCTTTATTTTTCGTAATTCCTCCATTAGGTCCCAACTTGGTTCCCTTTCCATTGTTGCCTTTCTTGGATGTCTGTCCAGTTTCCATAACATTGGCCTTTGCCACAACAGTGTTTACCTTCTTCTTTGATCTTCTTTTGTCTTTCCAAGAAGTTTCTCTTTATTTTTCGTAATTCCTCCATTAGGTCCCAACTTGGTTCCCTTTCCATTGTTGCCTTTCTTGGATGTCTGTCCAGTTTCCATAACATTGGCCTTTGCCACAACAGTGTTTACCTTCTTCTTTGATCTTCTTTTGTCTTTCTCAGAAATGTGATGAAGACAAGCCTATAGTGGTCAAATAGATCTTCATATTCTGCTGCCATCTCTAGAAATTCTGGCCGTTGAGTTCTCTGATTTTTCAGCATGGTTGACCGGAAACAAAACTGAATTATTCATCGGAATCGAAGCAGAGTGGTTCATGGAAGCCGATCCAGTTTTTTGAGGCGCACCTCCAGACACGTCCGTAGACAGAAGGGGGTTTTGTGTAGGGATTGAAACATCCATTATGTCTTAAACTTTATAAAATGTCTGTTTAATCAAGTAAAGAAACAAAATCTGCTTTAAGATTGTTGGCAAAATATAGATCGAATACTTGAATAAACAGTACAAAATTAAAAAGATAATTTATTTAATTAAAGCCTGCAAATGAAGTGTTAGCAAAATCAAATATTTGCTGATGACGAAATCGAAAGGAAGTCGATGTTGAGTCCAGAAGACCTCTCCTTAAAGCAGATTCGCGCTCACCATGGTGTATAGCGTCTGCCTCCCAGGATAAAACAACACCTCGATGCACTTAATCGATGATCACTACACCCTCAGTGAACTAGAATAAATTATATATACTATCACTGACACGATCGAGAAGGAAAAATGAAGAAGAGAATTGGACTGCAAAAACTTAAAAAAACCCGTATGTTTTTTTGTGTATAAAAATTGGACCCCTCTAATTGGGTATTTATAGGTGAAGGCGAGAGAGAGGCATGTGATGTAGGAACTCTAGATCCATCTGTTTGATACTTATCCTAATCTGTTAATATATTAGTCCGATAATTACCAATTAACTTGATAGTTATCCTAATATATTAATTCGATAATTATCAATTAATTTGATATTTATCCTGCTCCGAAAAATTTAGATTTTATGATTGAGGCGGTTTAGCAAAAATGAATTTTGGCTAAATAAAATTGCAGTAAAAAGATAACTTCGAGATGCCGAGATATTTCGCCCAAATCGCCCTTCGACCCGACCCGAGCCGAGCCAAGCCCAGCTGCCCAGCCGAACGAAGCAGCGGCGGCGGGCACATGTGTGGGTGTGTGCGAGGGGCCCCAGTCACACATCCACTCATGTCTCACTTGTTGCTGTGAACAAGAGTTTGTGCACATCACCTTATATACACAAAATTCTTCTTACTTTTTTCCAATGTGGGATAGGATCCCAAACCCTTTTCCAAAGAGCTTACTTTGGAACATTATATCTCATTCATACCTCAATCATTTTGAGTGTTCTTACATATTTTGGAAACCTCTTATAGAGTACTACGTGCTCCAATTAAGTCCCGACTTTAACTTATAGTTGAGCCCACTCAAAATTGCCTCTCAAGTGGGTTGCTCAAAACAGACCATTTTCCACTTTTTTCCAACACTTTGTTGCATCTGATGATACACCATGCTGCCATAGACTACAGTCTCAGAACAAAGACGATGATTTATTTACCGAAATATAACCAACACGCGGACACGTGCATCATACTTTGCCCTTGTGCTTTGGCCTGTGAGTAAACTCAAAGTCTATATGGACGAAAGCCCTCTCGACTTCAGGAAGGTTCTAGAGCTTTTCTTGTCTTGTAACATCTCGCCAATATTATGGGCTTGGCTCAGCAGCATATCTTCTGGCACAATGTCAACCTCCACAAAGTAATGAGAATCGAAAGTGTAAGCCCTGACCGTGTCGATATATTGAATTTCTTTGTGATGGTTCCATATGAGATACGTTAACTTCGCGAGGAAGCCTGGTGGTGCGGTTCTTTCGATCAGAGACCAAACATTCTCGACAACTGTCTTTGCCCATGTGTTGATTGTATATATAGCTGTCTGCAAAGGATAGAGGAATATATTATCTCAAGTAGGCTGGTATAATTTCTGTAAATAATTAATTCTATGCAAAATTTACAAAAAGGGTGGATCGGGATGTTAGTAATTTTTTAGTTTAATTAATTGAAATATTTTGTTTTTCTTAATGTTTTTTAGTTTTTGTAGCATTATTGATTTTTGATGATTTTTTAATTGACATGATTTATACTTTTCAAACCAACTGCATTTTAATAGCCTTTTTTATTTTCTTATTTTTAAAGATTTAATTTATTTTCTTACATTCAGGTTATTTCTGCTCTGAAGTCCTCTGCTCTGAAGTTCTCCGACCTGATGATTCTCCTCTGATCTGATTGTCAAACTTCAGCTGATATTTATTGACCAGATCTTCTCTGATAATAAATTGTCTGATGATAAGTCGTATGTGGTCAACCTTCTCTGATCAGTTGAGTTGACCAAGACTCGGCTGATAAACACTTGTCTGAAACTTGGCTGCTATAGTGTTTTGGTCAAACCTCTCTGATATTTTTGTTGACCAAAACTCGTCTGATATTTGAACTCGCCTGAAGACTTCTCTGATATCTGGCAGTTCTATACTTAGCCGTTTCAAGGCTTAGCCTAAACTTATAAGGCCTATAGAAGATACTCATTTGGTTCTTCTTTACACTTTGCCAAGTACTTAAACATACATTTGAATAATTGATCAATACAGGGATGACATCATCAAAATCTAATAAGTATTCCTAACAAATTCCCCCTATTTTGATGATGGCAAAACTTAAAGTATTTTAAATGTAAATAAGTCTGCACAATAGTAAAGTGAAAGACAAAACAATCAGACTCAGTCTTTTTTGAGATAACTAGTGGTTGTCGTTCAAGGGACTGTTATAAATTTTTCATTGTTACAATACAAGGCAGTTCAGTCTTTAAAATGAAAAATTATAGGGAATTACAAGTGAATAAAAATTCTAAATAAAAAGTACCTGCCGGAATCAGAGGGAGGTTTTGTCTTATTACTTCTCTGTCGTCCCCCTGTCTGATGTCTTTGCCTTTGGTATCTCCCTTATCTTCCCCATTTCCCCCCTGCCTGAGCTCAACTGCTCTGACTTGCTCTTCCCCCTTATCTTCCCCCTTTTTGCCAGCATCAACAATAGCTGCTAGCTGCTCCTCCACCCGAGACATGAAATCAGACATGCCAAGAGGCATTCTGGAGTTTGTGGGAGGTGGGTAAGGGTCCTTTTTGTTGATCAGGTAAGTTCCTTGTCTACTTTGATCAAGATAACTTTCTCACTTGGTCTCCGCATCAAATAGGTTTTCCTCGTCTGCATCAGCTAGCTTTCTCATCTGTACTAGATTTTCAATCTAGTAGTCCAAGTTCCCTGCTTAGCTCCAGAAACCTTTCTTCTGATAAAGGTTTTGTGAATATGTCAGCAATTTGGAACTCCCTGCTAACTCTTTCCACTCTAACTCTTTTATTTAGCACATGGTCTCTGATGAAATGATGTTTGACATCAATGTGCTTTGTTCTTGAGTGCAATACTGGATTGTTTGTTAGTGCAATTGCACTATTGTTCTCATACCATATTGGAACTTCATTTGCAGTGATGTTGTAGTCCCGTAGCTGTTGTCTGATCCATAGAATTTGTGCACAACAACTACCTGCAACGAGGTATTCTGACTCTATTGTTGATATTGAGTTGGATACCTGCTTCTTTCTAAACCATGATATCAGTCTGGTTCCTAGGAATTGGCACGTTCCACTGGTACTTTTCCTGTCAATCTTTCATCCTGCAAAGTCAGCATTCAAGTATCCTGATAGCTCAAAATTGTCATCCTTGGGATACCATAGGCCAACATTGATTGTGGACTTAAGGTATCTGATTATCTTCTTAGCTGCTTCCTGGTGAGACTGCTTCGGCTTTGACTGAAATCTTGCACATACTCCCACTACATATGAAATGTCAAGTCTGCTTGCAGTGAGGTATAGAAGTGATCCAATAAGTCCTCTGTAGTGGGTTGGATCCACTGAAATGCCTCTTTCATCTGCATCAAGGTGTAGGATATGCTCATTGGTACTCTTGCGGGTTTGGCTGAATCCATACCAAATCTTTTGATTAAATCCCTTGTATACTTGGCTTGATTGATGAAGTTTCCTTTGTCCATTTGCTTGACTTGCTAACCAAGAAAGAAATTAAGTTTTCCCATCATACTCATCTCGAATTCTCCTTGCATGAGACTTGAGAATTTCTCGCATAGCTTGGGGTTGGTTGAGCCAAATATGATGTCATCTACATATATTTGAACTAGAAATATGTGGTCTTCATGCTCCACTCTGAATAAGGTCTTGTCCACCTTTCCTTTGCTAAATCCATTTTTCTCCAGAAACACAGATAGTGTCTCATACCATGCTCTTGGTACCTGCTTGAGTCCATATAGAGCTTTTAGGAGTTTGTAAACTTTGTCTCCTTTGACAAATTCAGGGGGTTACTCCACATAGACTTCTTCTTCTAGTATTCCATTGAGAAAGGCACTTTTCACGTCCATTTGGTAGACTTCAAAATCCTTGTGTGCTGCATATGCTAGAAATAGTCTGATAGCTTCCAATCTTGCAACAGGTGCATATGTCTCATCAAAATATATTCCTTCACATTGTGCATATCCTTTAGCAACTAATCTGGCTTTATTCCTAACAACAGCTCCATCTTCATCACACTTGTTTTTATACACCTATTTGGTGCCTATAACTTTTTTGTGATCTGGCCTGTCTGTTAGTTCCCAGATATTGTTTCTCTCCATCTGGTTCAGCTCTTCTTGCATTGCAATGGTCTATGAGTAATCCTCCAGAGCTTCACCTGTTGTCTTGGGTATATGAGACATGAAACAAGAGAACATTGCCATTCCTGCAGGTTCGGAAGATTGCCTGGTCTTGACTCCATCAGTTAGGTTTCCAATGATATGTTAGATGGGATGATATCTTAGCCATTTTGGGATATCTTCTTCAGGGTTTGTTCCCCCTGTAGAGTTGCTTCGGTGGACTTTGTCTTTTTCTACATCAACTAGGTTTTGGCCTTCTTGATCTACAACAGGATCAGCTACAGTCTTGTCATCTGCATGTGGGGATCCTGTCTGATCTGCAGGTGGGTCTTCATCAGCTGCAGTTGGATCAGCTAGGTTTTGGGATCCTATATTTTAGGTCATAAGTCGTCAGGAATAAGTCTAGAGGAGGGGTGAATAGACTTATTGAAACTCTTTTCCTGAAGGTCAGGTGAGTTTCTTAGCTGTGATAAGTACAGATGACTTAGAGTCGTCTGCAGACAAGTTATGCGGAAGACATAGCTGATGACGTATGCAGGTAAGTAAATGCTCTATGCAAATAAGTTACTAATGGAACAGTAAATATGTCTGCAGTAGTTAAGTATGATGTTCAATGCAGTAAAACAAGCAGGCAATTATAGTGGTCTCCGGGGTGGGGTAATCCTATACTAATCCACTTTTCTCCAAACCAGTTGGAGATGAATTCACTATAACTTTCAACCAGTGATAAACGTTACAATGATTCAACCAGTACAACAGCCTCTAACCAGTGGAATCCCATGCCGTTGCAACTCCCATTGGCTGCCTTGCACCTCTTCATCGACGATCCTTGGATGCCTTTACAACCTCTTTACCTTCAAGAACCTCGTTCAAGAAAGTAACCCCGTACTCAAACTTTATAGACTAGAGTGTTTGTCTTTCTCCAACAAAGAGCTTCTTCGAATATGATCTTTTAAGCTTGATCTTTCACGATGCTATTGTTTGCTTTGATAGCTTTGATTGCCTTGATTGCTTTGTTCGCTTGAAGGTATTGTTCGCATTGTAGTTTGCTCAATTCATATCTTTATATATTTATAGTACGATCCTTGAGCTTTTCCTCATAGCTGTTACACTACTGTAACAAATTCGTCCATTGGAGAGTGGACTTCTTTGTTTATCTTTTCAATCCATTGCAAGGCTGGATTCCCTTTACCCGACTGTTGTGAAGACTTTCTTGTTGTAGCGCCGAATTCCTTGATTAAAATAAGTATAAAGTCCTCAGAATGTGGATCTTGATGAATATTTAATTCCTTGATTTTCGGGAATCTTTCCAGTTTGTCCCCCACATCCGCATGTGACTTTCCGTGTTTGTTAACTTTTCAACGCTTGCTGACGTGGACTGGGTTACTTGGTTGATATCCTGACTGAGAACTTATCTGATATCTTGGTCAAACCTGCTAGATGTACGGTCAACCCTCTCTGATGTAGGACTTCTCTGATATATCTTCTCTGAGATGAAGTTCTTTGTCCTGATGAATCTTCTCTGATCTGACGATCTATCTGAAGTCTTCTGACCTGATGAATGTTATCTGATCTGATGGTCAAACTTCAGGTGACTGGACTTCGTCTGATAATAAGTTGCCTGATGATAAGTCGTCTGTGGTCAAACCTCTCTGATCAGTTGAGTTGACCAAGACTTGGCTGATAAACACTTGTCTGAAACTCGGCTGCTACAGTGTTTTGATCAAACCTCTCTGATGTTCCTATTGACCAAAAACTCGTCTGATTTTTGAACTTGCCTGAAGATTTCTCTGATATCTGGCAGTTCTATACTTAGCCATTTTTCGACTGATCAACAAGACTTAGCCTAAACTTATAAGGCCTATAGAAGATACTCATTTGGTTTTTCTTTACATTTTGCCAAGTATTTAAACATACATTTGAATAATTAATGAATATAGGGATGACATAATCAAAATATAATAAGCATTCCTAACAAATTCCCCCTATTTTGATGATGGCAAAACTAAACATTCAAATGTGAACAAGTCCGCACAAAGTAAAGTGCAAGACACAAATCAAACTCAGTCTCCTTTTGAGACAACTAGTGGTTGTCAATCAAATGACTGCTATAAAATTTTTATTGATGTTTACAATACTGTGCCGTTGAATGATCAAAATACAAGTAAGAAAATTTACAAGTATTACAAAAATTACAATTAATTCCAAAATAAAAACTACAAGTAAAATACAAAAATTTACAACAATCTATCTTTCCCTGTTCCTCTTCTGACTTGCTGCTTGGCTGGAGGGAGAGACCTCAAGGGTTTTGCACCAATTGGCCTTTTGGAAACTAAGGCTAACCCATATTTCCTCTTGATAATCATGGATGCAAACTCTTGTTACTCGGCAGAAGAGAAGTCATTCTCTATACATAGTTTCTTAATTTCCTCCTGAAGAGCTAATTCATCCAGATCATTGTTCATCAAAGTGGGGGATTCTTCAGGTAAGAAATTAGGAATCCTGGGATATGCATCAAATTTCTTGGCATATTTCTTTAGAACAGTCCAGAGTTTTGGCCAGGTTGAGTCCATAAAATTTATGAACGTCTGCTATGGGGAGCAATCTTTATCCTGACTTATGCTCTGATATCCTCCTCAGAATCTTCCCCCTGCGTGATGTGATCTTTGCTTCGCTCTTCCCTTTTTTCTCTCTCTTCCCCCTTTTTGCCAGCATCAATCAGAGTAGCTAGCTGTTGCTCCACCTTAGCCATAAAGTCAGACATGCCAAGAGCCATTCTGGAATTAGTTGGTGGTGGGGGAGGATCATTCTTCTACAGCAAAGTGTCCATCTTTGCATTGAGGGACTGGAGATCAGGCTTAACTTCAGTTGCTAACAATTTTGCAACTGTCTCTTCCACAAGTCGTTTGATCAGGTCGGTCAGCTCAGGTGAGATTGGAACTGTAGGTGCCATTAGAGGGGCATTCTAACATGAGTCTTCAACTGCGACAGGGCTCTTGGCAGTTGACCTGTCTGATTGCAGACTCCTGTCTGCAGGTGGTTGATCAGATGGGGTATTATCTGGGGTCCCCGATCTGTCATCTTTACTTGGATGATGTGAGCTGGAAGCTTGATCAGGTGCTCCATGCTCATCAGCATCCTCGTCTTCTTTCCTCTCTTCTTCATTTTCTTCTTCCTTTTCTTCTTCAACTTCTTCTTTTTCTCCTTCTTCTCGACTTCTTCTGTTTTCTCTTTTTCTACTTCTGCCTTTTGTTCTTTTTCTATTCTCTTTCTTTTTCCTCAACTCTTGTTTCTTTTTCAGATTCCTCTTTTTCAACTTCTTCAATTCTTATTCCATTTTGTTTTTCTCCTTCTTTCTCTTCATCATTTTCAATTTCTTCTTCCTCTCCAGCTAAAACACTTTCCATAATAAATAGGACGAACTGGTCCATGTTATTTTTAAAACTGGACATGAACCAGTTCTCCTGGAGCATCAAGATAATGTCTGTCTCACGACAAAAGTGCATGAGAAGTTGCTCCGTATCCTGGGGATATTCCCAGGTACTCTTCTCAACAGATATTTGCAGTTGAGTGAATGAAAGAGATTTCAAGTTCTTCCATTCCTTATGAATATTTACAAACGAAACATTTAAAGTTTGTTGCTTTACCCACTTTAGTTGTTCGGTTGTCAGATTCAAAGGATTATTCTCCAAAAGATTGAGAGAATATCCTGCTTCAGGAACTTCAATGGTCATTTCTACCTCTTCCTCCTCAGTCATGCTTGGAAGGGTCAAAAGGGGGATCACTTCAGCCATCAGATCGGTCTGATCAGGGTGATCCTCGTCATGTGCAGGAGCAGGAGTGGTAATTATCTGCATCTGAGCTGCAGTGTCGATGGGCTCAGGCGCAGGTAACTCGGTTGTCTGCTCTGCTTGTACTGCTTCTTTTTCAAAATCAAGGCCTCTCTGCCTTTTGGGTGAGTGATCTGGAGATGAGATAACATGAACAACCTCCTCTGCAACAGGTAACTTCCTTTTGAATCTCATGGCTTGAGGGGTGTTGTCTGAGTCGGAATCATCTGCAGGTGATTCCTTCTCTACAGATGAGTTCTTCTCTGCAATTGACTTTCTGACTGCAGATGGGGTTGATGTAATCTCCTCTGGGTAGGTCTTGTGTTGTCTAGTCCTCAGCATCAGAGTCTGAGTCCGACGGTGCTCTGTAAGGAGTAGGTTCACTCGACATCTCCTTCAACAACTGGGCAGCTTTCCTTTCGATGCCCAACTTCTTCAATGTCTCTTGGTCCAAGTGACCAAGCCTTTTGTTCCCATGGAAGGGGTCTGTATTTCCCTTCGCCTTTCCTAGGAACTACAAGATCCAACTGATCTGGGTTCCGAATGCAAGCTTTGTTTTGAATTACTTTTCCTCTTCAATCCAACTGACCTTGTTGACTTCTCGGACTAACTGCCTGTAGATATAATCAGGCCAGTTAATCCTGTGATCCTGGATAAGGGCTCCCAGCACCATGAATTTTGCAGATGAAAGCTGGTCGTAGCTGCCTGCCATCCCCATCACGACTTTGTTGGTGATATCCAGGATGAATCTGTAGTCCTTCTTCAGGTCTCCTCTCTTCGCCGTCAGTTTGACTTTTGTCGGTTGTTCGGGCAGTTTAATCTCGTACCATGTTTCCACTGAGCTCTGTTTGAGGGCTTCAACAACAATGCCCCGAGCTTTCATCTTGAATGCATCCACAACAGTCTGGGGAGTAATCGTCACTTCTTCCCCAAAAATCAAATTGGTGATTCCATCTTCAATCACTTGAGCTTCTTTGAAGAAACAAATAACTGCTTCCTTGTACAGGAGTTTGGGTTAATATCCAAAAATGGATAAATCCCATTCTTCTTGATCATCCTTATGATATAATACATCTCGGTCGACACCAAATTTGCTTCCAAAAGACCTTCAAAATCGACCACGACGCTGAAAATAATCTGGTCCTTCACGAGCTTCAGGTTGATGCCTTTGAAGTATTGAGTTGCCTCCATTTCTGCGAAGAAATTAAGTTTTTCGATTTAGTGCAATGAATATTCGAGTATTGTTCTTGATTTAGGAGTTTAGAGTTCTAAGAACTTGAAGACGGTAAAGTGTGTGAAATGATTTCCGCCGTCTTAAATAGACAGTTGAGAGGACGCTTTGAATTTAATAATAATTTAAGTTTAAGCGGCGGTCCAAGTTTTGAGAATTAACAAATGACGGTTGATTTTAATTTGACATCGTGGCGGTCGTGTGAATGTGTATTTGGCCACATGTAAGATAATAATTTAATATTCATAAGTCGGTCAAGGGTAGGGAAACTTAGCTGGTTGACTGTTTGACTTCTTGTCTGCTCTGTATCAGGTAAGTTGTATTGCTCGTGGTTGTGATCAGCTAGGTTTCTTCGTCCGTCCTTTGGCTTCTCGTCTGTTCTGATCAGGCGGGTTACTTGACTACTCTGATCAGGTAGATTTTTCTTATCTGCATCAGGTAGCTTTCTCATTTGTACTAGATTCCCAATGTAGTAATCCAAGTTCCCTACTTAGCTCCAAAAACCTTTCTTCTGGTAAAGGTTTTGTGAATATGTCAGCAATTTGGAACTCCGTGCTGACTCTTTCCACTCTAACTCTTTTATGTAGCACATGGTCTCTGATGAAATGATGTTTAACGTCAATGTGCTTTGTCCTTGAGTGCAATACTGGATTGTTGGTTATTGCAATTGCACTGTTGTTGTCACACCATATTGGAACTTCATTTGCAGTGAAGTTGTAGTCCCTTAGCTGTTATCTGATCCATAGAATTTGTGCACAACAGCTACCTGCAGCTAGGTATTCTGACTCAGTTATGGATATTGAGTTGGATACCTGCTTTTTACTGAACCATGATATGAGTCTGGTTCCTAGGAATTGGCACGTTCCACTAGTGTTTTTCCTATCAATCTTACATCTTGCAAAGTCTGCATCTGAGTATCCTGATAACTCAAAATTGTTATCCTTGGGATACCATACTCCAACATTGATTGTGGATTTAAGATATCTGATAATCGTCTTAGCTGCTTCCTGGTGAGACTATTTTGGCTTGGATTGGAATCTTGCACATACTCCTACTACATAAGATATGTCTGGTCTGCTTGCAGTCAGGTAAAGGAGTGATCCGATAAGTCCTCTGCAATGAGTTGGATCCACTAAAATTCCTCCTTCATCTGCATCTAGGTGTAGGCTTGTGCTCATTGGAGTTCTTAGTGATTTGGATGAGTCCAATCCAAATCTCTTGATTAAATCCTTTGTGTACTTGGCTTGATTGATAAAGATTCCTTTGTCCATTTGCTTGACTTGCAAACCAAGAAAGAAATTAAGCTTTCCCATCATACTCATCTCGAATTCTCCTTGCATGAAATTTGAGAATTTCTCACATAGTTCCGGGTTGGTTGATCCAAAAATGATATCATCCACATATATTTGAACTAGCAATATGTGGTCTTCATGCTCCACTCTGAACAAGGTCTTGTCAACCTTTCCTTTGCTGAAACCATTCTTTTCCAGATAGTGTTTCATACCATGCTCTTGGTACCTGTTTGAGTCCATAGAGAGCTTTTAGAAGCTTGTAGACTTTTCTCATTTGACAAATCCAGGAGTTGCTCCACATAGACCTCTTCTTCTAGAATTCCATTGAGAAAGGCATTTCACGTCCATTTGGTAGACTTCAAAATCTTTGTATGCTGCATATGCCAGGAATAGTCTGATAGCTTCAATTCTTGCAACATGTGCATATGTTTCACCAAAATCTATCCCTTAACATTGTGCATATCCTTTAGCAACTAGTCTGGCTTTATTCCTAACAACAGCTCCATCTTCATCACACTTGTTCTTGTACACCCATTTGGTACCAATTACTTTCTTGTGATCTGGTCTGTCTGTTAGTTCCCAGACATTGTTTCTCTCCATATGGTTCAGCTCTTCTTGCATTGCAATGATCCATGAGTAATCCTCCATAGCTTTATCTGTTGTCTTGGGTTCCATTTGAGACATGAAACATGAGAACATTGCAATTCCTGCAGGTTCTGTGAATTGCCTGGTCTTGACTCCATCAGTTAGGTTTCCAATAATCTGTTAGATGGGATGATCTCTGAGCCATTTGGGGATATCTTCTTCAGGGTTTATTCCCCCTGTAGAGTTGCTTTGGTGAACTTCGTCTCTTTCTGCATCAGTTAGGTTGTGGACTTCTGCAACTGGCTCAGCTACGGTCTTTTCATCTGCAGGTGGGGATCCTGTCTGATCTGCATATGGGTCTTTGTCAGCTGCAGATGGATCAGGCAGGTTTTGGGATCCTATCTAATCTGCAGTTAGGTCTTCAGACTGATCGTCATGTGAGTCCATCATTCCTGTATCATGAATGATGACTTCTTCTAGGGTGGCAGATTTGAGCTTATTCTCAATTAATTCCACCTGTTTCCTGTACTCAATAGTAGACTCATCAAACACAACATGAGGTGTTTGTTCCACAATAAGGTTCTTTTGTTAAAAACTCTGTATGCCTTGATTATTTGTGAGTATCCCATAAAGAGACCATCATCAGTTTTAGCATCAAAGGCATTCAGTTGGGTTTTACCATTGTTGTGGATGAAACACTTACAACCAAATATATGAAAGTATGCAACAGTTGGTGTTCTGTCATTCCAAACCTCATAGGAAGTTTTGCCATGTCTCCCTACAATAATACTCCTATTCTTAGTATGACATGCTGTGTTGACAGCTTCAGCCCAGAACCTCTTTGGTAGGTCAGATTCTGCAATCATGGACCTGGATGCCTCTTTCAAGGTTCTGTTTATTCTTTCAGCAATACCATTCTGCTGTGGAGTCCTAGCTGCAGAGACCTCGTGGTGAATTCCATTATGATCACTGTACTCAGTGATTGCCTTGTTGAGAAATTTTCCTTCTCTGTCTGATCTAATCTTGATGATTGAGAGGGATTTCTCATTTTGAATCTTCCTTAGCAATTAAGGTAGCTTTGTTAGTGTTTCACTCTTTTTATAGAGAAAAACAACCCATGTATATCTGGAGTAGTCATCTACTACTACTAGGGCATGCTTCCTTCCACTTAATGTCCTTGGCTTGATGGGGCCAAAGTGATCCATATGAAGTAGATCTAGAACTCTGGTGGTGAGAGCAGTAGGCTGAACTGGTTTGAATGTTGCTCTGGTCTGTTTCTCTTTATGACATGCATCACAGAGAGCTTCATTCTTGAATACTTCTGCTGGAAGTCCTCTGACCAGCTTTTGAGAGCTTATCTTGTTGATGGCTTTGAAGTTTATATGACATAATCTTTTGTGCCATAGCCATCCATTTTCAGCAATTGTCTTAGATAGAAAACAGGTGTTAGGAGTGCCTGTGTTCCAATCTATCATGTAGACATCTCTCCTTCTGAATCCTTGTAGCTTCATTTTTCCAGATAGGATATCAATCACCATGCATTTCCAAATGGTGAAGACTACTAGATTCTTCTCATCACAGAATTGGCTTATGTTCAATAGATTGTATTTGAGCCCTTGAACTTTGGATATGGCTATATTTCCTCTGTGCAGCTCTCCAAATCCTTTTGTCTGTCCTCTAGAGCTATCTCAAAAGGTTACATCTGCGCCTCTTTCTTTGATATAATTTGAAAGCACCTTCTTGTTCCCTGTCATGTGCCTTGAGCATCCAGAATCTACAAACCATTCATCACCTCCCATAGTTGAATTTGAGAAGATGTGGTAGTAGTCCTTCCACATTTTCTGCAATCAATAAATCAGAAATTTAGGTACCCAAATCTATGTGGGTCCTTGGGGGTTAGTAGGCTTCCTAGAAAATTGATTTCTCCTTGGATTATGAAAATTATGTTGATTGCCCCTATAAGGTGTGTGTTGTCTAGGCCTATATCCTCGGTTAAGTTTGTGTACTGGATATGCCTCATAATGTCTGTTAGGAAAAACAATCACCCTGTATCGAATCAGCCGGGATACCCGATCCCTGTATCGATTGTTATTTGTTATTGAAAAGGTTTTGACATATATGCCAAATATACAGTAAGGAAACTGTATCGAGGCTCCAAGGCTTTATCCTATATCGAAGACCTGCCTCGAATCAGCATTAGTGAAGCTCGTCAGTACAGCAAGAAGACTTGCAATAGATCAAGTATGGAAAACTGTCTCGATGCTCTAAATACAGTCACCTTCCATACAGTTCACAAAAGGACAAGAAAGAACACAAGTCAAGTTCCGTTGAACAAAGAAGTATTTAAATACTCTAGGATAAAGTATTTAAATACTGTCAGTCTTCAGATCTTCAGAATCCCGCGAAATCCGGATCATGTCTTATTCCCGTTGAAGGAAATCTTATTCTAACGGACATCTCAACGGATACTTTCTTCAGAGGCTATATATATCCTTGAAGACATTGAAGATCACCTACCAATTACGAATCAAAGTAACCTAACTCTCAAAGCTATCAAAGTTATCATCTGAGCAAACATATCTCCAGAGAAAACTGCAAGTTAGAACGAAAGAGATATACAGTGCTCAACATCAAGAACAGCCATCATCAGCTCAGGAACTTCAAAGTCATTGTTCTTACCAGTTACCTATCTTTTACCTCTGTGTAAAAACCGAGCTCTGTGTGAACTCAACAAGTTATTCTGACCTGTGTGGGACGAATAAGGACGAAGCTTTGGAACTGTGTGTGAAGAAGCTAGTCAAGAAGGAAGCTTTAACCAATCTGTGTGAACGGTTGAAAGTGACATTCTTTGTATCAATCTGTGTGAACGATACAAGGATAGGTTTGTTTATAATTACGTAGTTGTGTACGCAGTAATTATATAATAAACTTTTTACTCCTGTGTGGAGGACCAGTGGACGTAGAGGGGTTTACCTCGAACCACTTAAATTACTGTGTCATTTACCTTTAGCTTTTACTGTTTGAAATAACTGTGATATATTAAGTATACACCAAATACTCTGTTGCTGTATCCACGGCAACTAACTGTATCCAAGACTTCCGCTACGCACTCAGATTTAGATTCCATACAGTTTGTTGTTTAAACTACTTTTCCAAACTGTATCCAGTATACTTAAGTGGCCAACAAGTGGTATCAGAGCGGTTGATTCTAAAAAGAATCAGTCGTATTTCTTTTTAACCGAATTAGATTCAAATCACTTATTTTCAAAACAGTCTCTTTCATTCCTATATTATCAGTATGGATACTTCTATGATTAACAAAGTCCCTATGTTCTCTATTAATGAATTTGACGACTGGAGAATTAGAATGGAAGCTCATCTTGCAGCAATGCACGAAGAGATGATCTTTGTTATACAGGATGGTCCGATCAAGATCATGAAGGTCAATCCAGCCGCAAGGATTGAGGGCCAAGCCCATGCTGAAATGCTCGAGAAAGAACGCGAGCAATGGACAACCGATGAAAGGAAGCGAGCCAATCTCGACAACGTGGCTAAGAACGCGTTATTTGTCACTCTTGCCAAAGGCACGTTCTCAAAGGTAAAGAGCTGCAAAACAGCCAAAGAAATCTGGGATAAACTCAAGTTAATTTGTGAGGGAACTGAGCTCTCAAAAGAAAACAAGATTTCAAAACTTACTCAGCAATTCGAATCTTTTGAAATGAAACCTACGGAAACACTTGAGGAACTTGACCTCAGATTTACTGGTATTGTTGGTGAACTTGAAGCGTTGGGCAAGATTTACACCCAAAAGGAGAAGAACTTAAAAATTTTCAGATCTCTCCGGCACCGATGGGACATTAAGACCACAACTATGCGTGTATCATGTAATCTTAATGAAATATCCACTTTTGATCTCTTCTCCGACCTTAAAGCTTTTGAGTATGACATTGTAAGAGAGAAAGTCAAGAATCTCCTTCAAAGGTCACGGCTCTCGGCCGTATCGAACCGTCGACACAAGATGCCTAGCCTCGCCGGTCTTGGCCACAAGAACGCCGACAGCCGACATTTACATCCTGTCACAAGATGAAATGGCGCTTCTAATGCATAAGTTCAAAAAGTTCATCAAACAGTCTGGAAAGACTCCTACAGTGCCCAAACTCACAACAAGGTAAGTACCGAAACTTCATCTGGTGATGCTAACCTGTGCTATAACTACAGGAAACCAGGCCATTATGCAAACAAATGTCCTCATCCCAAAGTCCAAAGATTGCCTGAGGCCGAGCAACAAGAGAGAGATGAAAGAAGACGTGCTTGGAAAGACAAGCTCAAGGCCCTGATTGGAGAATCAGAAGCCTCCCCACACCATCCAAATCGGAGAATGTCTTCAGGTGGTCACTGAGAGTGATTCATCTGACGATGAGTTCGATGATAAAGCATACATGTGCTTTATGGCCAAAGATGTTCCAGAAGGTGAAGACAGCGACGATGAGGTAAGTTCAACCTCAGTTATTCCACCTAATGCATCTCATACTTTCGAAAATATGATGAATGAATTCAAAAACATTCAAAAAGCCCATGAGACTCTAAAAACTGAGAATATACAGCTTCAATTAACAAATCTAGAGCTGAAAGATGAAAATGACTTGCTGAAACTAAACTATGAAAATATGTCTCTTGATTGTGAAACCAGCAAGGTCGATTTTGAAAAACTCATGGAGAGCAATCATCAACTTGCTCGTGATCTAAATGTGATTAAAACCCATAGTGAGAGCAAGACAAATGATTTGGTTCTATTACAAACCAAAATTACAACTCTCGAGAAGCGAGAAACTGAACTTGAGACCATTCTGAAGTCTTTTGAAAAATCGTCCAAAAGAATGGAAGAAATTCTGAGCACTGGGCAGCATGCTCATGATAAAAGTGACTTAGGATACAGCTCATGTTCAAATAAAGGTAAAACTAGTACTGTGTTCGTCAAGAGTGTGGAACACATTCCAGAATCGGAAGATGTTCCTAGTCCCATAAAGGAACCTGCTGTACCGAGAAAACCGAAAGCTGCAATTCCGCCCCCACAACTCTACTATTCGAGACAGTGGAACCAACAACCACTCAGAAGGCATAATCTAAAGCATGCTCCACAAGCATATCATCAAAGCCGAAAGTCATTCAGAAAGAAGACGGTATCCAACCACCAAAGGCCCGCACAAAGAAGACACTCAAGATGGTGCACCTAGGTATTGGATACAGGAGCCCCGTTATCCCTCAAGACAGAAGATGCCAGCTCAGTATCAACAACAGCATTGGGAATCCAACTGGAGACCCAGAAGACAAGCTGTTAGGCCTAGAAAAATGGCTCCACCTCCTAGACGGCACTCGTACTGGAACAATAACAATAATCCTGAATTTTACATGCATAATAATTATCGTGATTATAACAACTACGGATATGCCCCCCGTAGATACCGCAATCTTGTCCGAGTACATCCTACAAGAATCAATTTCGTCAGAAAATCTGGGTACCTAAAGGAACTAACATATATGGACCCAAAAATCAAAGGGGACCTAAATCTACATAATTTCTTTGTTACAGGACATTCTAGAGGAGGATACCTGGTACTTCGATAGTGGATGCTCTCGTCACATGACTGGAGACAGGAGCAAGCTATCTGATTTTGTAGAAGGTCGTGGTCCAAAAGTTCGCTTCGGTGATAAGTCTAAAGGAAGAACAAGAGGGAAAGGAAACCTACTTGTCGGGAAATTCAAGGTCACCGATGTTGCATATGTTGAAGGCTTACAGTATAATCTACTTAGTATTAGCGATACGTGATAAACAGTTCTCGGTGAAGTTCTATATAGATCACTGTAGAGTCAAGAACACCCAAACCAAGGAAGTTGTGCTTACAGGAAGCAGATCAGGTAATATGTACATTGCTGACTGGAAGCCTATGAGCTCCTCAATTCCATGTTTTGTTGCCAAAGGCACTGCAGATCTTAGCTGGCTATGGCACAAGAGGATGTCTCACGTCAACTTCAAGACGATCAACAAGCTTTCAAGACAAGGTATGGTTAGAGGTTTGCCAGATGTGTCATTCAAGAAGGACAGCGTCTGCGGACCATGCCAGAAAGGCAAGCAAATCAAGTCAACCCTGAAAAGCAAATCCTACCTTTCAACCCAAAGAGTGTTGGAAATGCTACACATGGATCTCTACGGTCCTGTAGACCCAGTAAGTTTGGGAGGTAAGAAATATTGCATGGTTGATGTTGATGATTATTCCAGGTATGCTTGGACGATCTTTCTTAGCAAGAAGAAGGAAACAACATCAAGGCTGCCCGAGCTCCTGAGGAAGTTGCAGAATGAAAAAGCATCAAGTATCGTGTGCATTCGTTCCGACAGAGGTACTGAATTTACTAACCGCTTTATAGAGCAATACTGTTCGGAAAATGGCATACAGCACGAATACTCAGCTGCCCGAACACCTCAACAAAATGGTGTTGCCGAGCGAAAGAATAGGACGTTGAAAGAAGCAACAAGGACAATGATTGCCGCAAGCAAATTGCCGCAGCGTTTCTGGGGTGAAGCAACCAACACAGCGTGCTACACTCAAAACCGCTGTATCATCAACAAACACCACAACAAAACAGCTTACGAGGTATGGAACAATAAAACTCCATTAGTTTCGTATTTTCACATTTTTGGATGCAGGTGTTATGTTTTGAACAATGGGAAGGACCAACTTAGAACATTTGATGAAAAATCAGATGAAGGAATATTCGTAGGATACTCCTCCGTCAGCAAAGCTTTCAGAATCTTTAATAAAAGGAGGTTGACGATCGAGGAATCAGTTCATGTAGTGTTCGACGAACCATACCATGACCCTACAGGAGTAGATGATATCACTCAGGAAATTCACCATCTATCTATCTTGGATCCACCTACACCCATAGAACCTGTAGTTGATTTAGAAATCAACCCCGCAGCTGTACGAATCGATGTGGATGAAGTTGACGCTATTCAAGCTGAAGCTGTACCTACAGAAACTTTCGATACAGTACGGGATCCTGAACTAGAACCCGACCGAAGATGGTTGAAAGATCACCCGCAAGAGCTGATCATTGGAAACATTAATGCAGGTGTTTCTACTCGTAGGAGAATACAGAGTACACAAGGAAATGTACTTTGTGCACAAGAAGAATCTAATGCTGAAGTCTCACATTTTCCTGAATGGAAATCTCAATCCGAACTTAGGAGACTCAATATGTGCACTATCGCTGTATTCTTAGCCCAGACCGAACCTGTTTCGACCATAGACGCTCTTAATAACTCTCATTGGATTACATCTATGGAAGAAGAGCTCAACGGTTTCGAAAGAAACAATGTATGGTATCTTGTACCCAGACCAACACACCAATCGGTTATAGGAACCAAATGGGTATTTCGAACAAAAAGGATGGAAATGGACTTATCATAAGAAACAAATCCAGACTAGTAGCACAAGGCTATTGTCAGGAAGAAGGAATCGACTATGATGAAACCTTCGCCCCTGTAGCGAGACTAGAAGCCATCAGGATATTTTTAGCCTTTGCCGCCCATAAGAGTTTTATCGTATACCAAATGGACGTCAAAAGTGCTTTCCTGAATGGAGAGCTTACAGAAGAAGTTTATGTTGAACAACCACCAGGGTTTGCCAACACGGACGGTATCGATCTAGTTTACAGGCTAAGGAAAGCGTTGTACGGACTTAAACAAGCCCCTAGAGCCACAGTACGAAACCCCGTCCCAAGATTCTAACCAACAACGGATTTGAGAAAGGTGCTGTCGACAAAACCTTATTCAAGATACAGGAAGGTGATGACCTTCTAATGGTACAAATCTATGTCGATGATATTAGTTTTGGTTCAACTAACCTTGCTCTATGTCAAAGGTTCTCACATCTCATGCAAAGCAAATTTGAAATGAGTATGATGGGGGAACTTAGTTATTTCCTAGGTTTGCAGGTAAAGCAGTTGCCTACAGGTATATTCATCAACCAGGAGAAATACAGTAAGGAGCTTCTCAACAAATTTGGAATGAACACTTCCAAATCCTCGCCAACTCCCATGAGCACTTCCGTGCAAATTAGTGCTGATGAAGCCGGAAAGCCGTTTGACCAATCACTCTACAGGAAGCTCATTGGTTCGCTCCTGTACCTAACGGCTAGCAGGCCCGATATCCAGTTTGCTGTTGGAGTGTGTGCGAGATACCAAGTTGCACCTAAGGAATCACACTTCAATACAGCTAAACGAATCCTGAAATACGTTAAAGGAACAGTCGATGCAGGACTATGGTATCCTAAGGAAGGCGGATTCGATTTAGTTGGATACAGCGACTCGGATCTCGGAGGCTGCAAGCTAGATAGGAAGAGTACAAGTGGAACTTGTCACTTTCTCGGACCTAGACTCGTTTCTTGGTTCAGTAAGAAGCAATTGGCAAATTCTCTTTCCACGGCTGAATCAGAGTACTATGCTGCTGGTAGCTGCTGTATGCAGATCCTTTGGATGCAGCAACAACTGTCAGATTATGGAATCGATGCTAGAGAGACTCCAATCATGTGTGATAGCACGAGTGCAATTGCAATCACGCACAATCCTGTTTTGCACTCGCGCACTAAGCATATCAACATGAAGCATCATTTCATCAGGAATCATGTCGAGAACAAAGATGTTCGCCTGGAAAAAGTTCATACAGACATCCAACTGGCCGACATTTTCACCAAGCCTCTCGACACAGCAAGATTCAACATGCTACGAACAGAATTGGGGATACTACAGCCAGACTCCCTGTAAGTAAATTTACTGCTTTTACTCAACAATTGAGGGGGAATGCTGTAAGACCCGTGAATACAGTATCCAACATTAATTATCTGTACACTCAGAAACATCAATACAGTACTGTAGCGAACGAAGGCATATGAATCCTACAGCTGATGTGTGCAATAATTAAGGGGGAATACTGTAGGACCCATGAATACAACATAAATCCAAATATTGCTGTATGGAATTTAAAACCTATTAGTACCTTTTTAAGGGGGAACGCTGTATCGACGCGGAGAACAACACATACTATGGGATTTCGATTCAGTATATAATATAATATTATTTCCTTTTTAAAATAATTTTTGTCCACGTGCCCTGTTTTATATCAAATGTCATGTTCATTAAATGCCTTACACGACATCTGGACAACTGAATCTCAAAAGCCGCGATGATTTTAAATTGTTTATTATTTTTAAACCGCCGTTTTAGGCATTTAGGGTATCTACCTATGTCAGAAGTGGGACCCGCTGTATTTTAAAACCTTTTAATGGATTAGCGTACCAGTTATACTAAATCCATCCTGACCGTCGATTTCAAAACCGGTTCCCATCCTTAAAATCTGACCATTCGTACTCTGCAAAACCCTATTTCGCCGCCCAAGTATAAAAGGACTGTATCTGCCATTAGAGACTCTTTACGCTTTCTGCAATTACAAGAGATCTCAAGCAAACAGCCTACATATTTTCTGCATTTTTCACTGCGAATTTCTACTGTTTTCTTCCACCTTCGTTTTAAGAAAACATCCATGGCTACTCAATCTTCATCCCCTGTTCTGAAGAAAACTTCCAACATCATTGATGGCCGCATCTTCTCGAAACCTGTCATCATCGAGCGTATCATCTCGGAAATCAACGACACCGAACCAATGGAGTATATCATTACTCGCCTTGAACAACAAGGACTCTATCGCTTCGGAAGCAAAATCGCCGACAAATACGACGCTCATCTAGTTGAGGAATTCTACCTCAACGCTGCCGTTCGTTTTCTCTCACTAGCCCAGGGAGGACATGTTGCTGACATCACCGCAACAGTCCAAGGAGTGCAAGTCTGCATCAATCGTGACTTACTTCAGAAAATCCACAGACTGCCCGCCGACGGCCTGACCATGGACTAGCTTGAGACGTTCGGGTCTCAAGAGCTGATTACCAAGTTTTATGGACTATTTACCGGGTCCAAAGTGGTTGATATGGTGACAACCACCTGCCACAAGAAAAATTTTCTTCTTCATTTCGTTTATCTGCACGATTTCTGTTCCAGGATCATTGAAAATCGAACCGGTGCGTTCGAGATGTGCACGAATCTAAGGTTCAGAATGATGGTAGCTATCTTGACCTGTGAAAAGGTCAACTGGTGTCAAATCATTTTGAAACGACTTCAGGAAGAGGTGTGCAAACCGGCCACCCAAAAGAAATCATTTGGTTTAATGCTGAACTACATTCTGACGAGGTGCGGAGTCAAGCAATCCGCCGATGCCAAGAAAAACAGCTCACGGATATATTTAGGAGGCGTCAAACCCTCTGCCTATAACCAGAGCACAATGCATGCCAATCACCCGAGAACCAGGCACATGCCTATCTCTGCCAACCCCAGAGACAAAACCGTGAAGGTCCCTGAATTGGAATCTTCAAAGAAAAAGCGCAAGCGTTCTCACAGCAAGAAGCACTCTGCTGATGAGAAGTCGAAGAAGAGACTCCGGAGGCTCTCAAAAATCAAAGCCAAACACTCCGAGGATGTCTCGCCCGTGGCGCAACCCACTATAGCACCCCAGGGCCCAACCCCTGCGGAAGAGGTGTCTCCTACTGCTTCGACAGTAGATCCCGAGCCTTTGGCGGCTACGACGGATGTCGAGACATCTGCCAACATTCAAGACGTTAGCACGTCGGCTGCCCATTCGGAGTCAAAAGCTACCTCTCCTTTACGGGATTCCACACCCGTGCAGGATCCAATTTCCTTCGGGGCACCATCCCCTGCAAGGAGTCCATCTTCCGTACAGGATCCCATACTGCACGGAATCCTCAAACAGCGTCACAGACGTGATTCAAGTCCCTCCTGCACTCAATTATAAATCAAACACTTCTTTCAAGACAAATTGAACAGCGCATTTAAAGATTTCTGCAATGGAAAAGCTTTAGGCTAGCTCCGTACGACACACTGTACAACTGGAGTGAATGGAGCCACGAAGAGCGATTTGTCTCCGAAGTAACAGACTCAACTGAAATTGAGGCACTGCTTCGATGGGACAACGCTTCTTGCAAAGATCTCATTGAAAGCCACCTGCTGCACAAATCCGACGCCAGAAGAAAAGGAAAGAAGAAGTCAGAGGACTCTCCCGTTAATCCAAAAGCTGACGACGACCATGACTCAGACGATGACGACGATGCTCTTCAAGCAGGTCTGAGAATGAGCCGTGAAGAGGCTGAAGCCCAAGCCTTCTCTCCACCCAGCAAAGACGAAGGACCATCTACCCAAGCCAATCTACCTTCGCCACAGCCGGAGAACATTCCCGACCAGGAGGAATCAGTCCCTCCAGTCGAGGAAGATCAAGAAATTTTGAAACAGGCACCCGAGCCTGTTGCGACCAAAGAAGCCATTCCTGCAAGGCAACAGGAGGATTCCGTCCCTCCTGCATCCATGTCTGCCGAAGAACCTTCACCACAGGACGCTTCTGAACCATCTGTCTCCATTCCACAAGAAGCTACTCCCGCCCCTGCAACCTTGGAATCCGAGGACGGTAACGAACCTGAGGATATCCAACCTACTTCACGTCCATCCGTGAACGTAAGGAGGTTAAATGGTGCTGAAGACTTCGCCCAGCCTGACTCTCCTATCTCTGCTGCACGCAAAGAGCGCCTGCGAGCTCTTGGCCTTCAGACTGTATTTATCCAAGATGCAGTTAACGCTCTCTTCGTAGAAAAGGCATCAATCGATGCACACCTCTGCAGTTGAAGAAATGACAACTCTTCAACACGAAGTATCTCGAGTTGTTAATGCATTCATTCTTCTGCCAGAAGTGTTCAAGCAAGCCTTGAAGATTATGGAAGCTAAACAAGAGCAACTGCTAAAGGAGGAAGCTTCAAAGACAAGAATTGCTGAAGCCAAGACTGCCTGTGCAATGATAGAGAACAGCTCTCAGCTGCGTGCGCATGACAAATCCATTCAAGAGATGTCGCAGACTCTTTCCTCCCTCTTTGAAAGAATAACCAACATCGAGACCAAACAGGACGCCGCTCTTGAAATCCTGCAAAGTCTTGATGAAGCCAAAAAGGGGGAAGAAGCACGAGAAGCTGCAAGGAGAATAAGACTGCAACAGGAAAGGGAATTTGAGGTCGCTCGAGCAAGATCGCCGCCGAATTGAACAAGCTAGCACCTCAACCCCAAAGCTTTAGAATTTCGTGCTCCGGACTGAATTCCATGACCCAAATGTCCCTTGGCAAAATCTTGTTCAAAGACCTTCGGAAATACGTCTGCCAACCAACCGCAACCCAACTGCCGAAGAAGTGAAGCACTGGAGGAAGAATGAACTGATGAGATATTTTGTCAGACTCATCAGGGAATCCGCCATCTTCAAAAATTATAAGACATTGGCGGAAGCGGCAGACAAGTTTTCAAAGATGCTCGAAGAAGGTAAGCTCCCTCTCCAAGTCGAAATGAAATCAAAACATAGAAGAGGAGATCGGGTCACCCATCCAGAGGATTGGATACTTGCCTTTGATCGTTCATATGAAGGAAGAGCGATTTACCAGGAACGAGGCAATGATTCACTTCAAAACTGGTGGCGCGGCACCGAGAATGAGCCAGGAAAGAGACCATGGAGGCATGCGGATCAAAGATAAAGAGCTGAAATTTATGTATATTATTGTAATTTCTATTCGACACAAACTTTGTACTCAATCTTTTTGAATATCAATAAAATAGTTTGTTTGTCTTGAAAGATTACAACTCGTAATCTACTGTGTTTATGTATGATTACTTAAATTGTTTGATAGGAATCTCAAGTTAGTTAAACTTGATTGAAAAATTAAGCTGTACGAACTAGTCTACGAACAGTTCATAGTTTCAGTTGTAAACTTAGAATACATTGTAAGATTGTGCCTGCGCGCCAATCATAGGCTTAAAGTTGTAAACTGTATCGAACATGCCTGCGAGCAATTCATTTGTGTAGACTAAGACACTAAGTCAGACCTATTGACAAAAGACCAAGAAATCTGCCAGAAGTCATCGAAGAAGAATGCTTCATGAAGAAGGTTTTGGCATCATCAAGAAGACTCGAAGAATTGAAGAAAGTTAGTCTTGGCAAATTGTCAAAAAGGGGGAAATTGTTAGGAAAAACAATCACCCTGTATCGAATCAGCCGGGATACCCGATCCCTGTATCGATTGTTATTTGTTATTGAAAAGGTTTTGACATATATGCCAAATATACAGTAAGGAAACTGTATCGAGGCTCCAAGGCTTTATCCTATATCGAAGACCTGCCTCGAATCAGCATTAGTGAAGCTCGTCAGTACAGCAAGAAGACTTGTAATAGATCAAGTATGGAAAACTGTCTCGATGCTCTAAATACAGTCACCTTCCATACAGTTCACAAAAGGACAAGAAAGAACACAAGTCAAGTTCCGTTGAACAAAGAAGTATTTAAATACTCTAGGATAAAGTATTTAAATACTGTCAGTCTTCAGAATCCCGCGAAATCCGGATCATGTCTTATTCCCGTTGAAGGAAATCTTATTCTAACGGACATCTCAACGGATACTTTCTTCAGAGGCTATATATATCCTTGAAGACATTGAAGATCACCTACCAATTACGAATCAAAGTAACCTAACTCTCAAAGCTATCAAAGTTATCATCTGAGCAAACATATCTCCAGAGAAAACTGCAAGTTAGAACGAAAGAGATATACAGTGCTCAACATCAAGAACAGCCATCATCAGCTCAAGAACTTCAAAGCTGCTGTTCTTACCTGGTTACCTATCTTTTACCTCTGTGTAAAAACCGAGCTCTGTGTGAACTCAACAAGTTATTCTGACCTGTGTGGGACGAATAAGGACGAAGCTTTGGAACTGTGTGTGAAGAAGCTAGTCAAGAAGGAAGCTTTAACCAATCTGTGTGAACGGTTGAAAGTGACATTCTTTGTATCAATCTGTGTGAACGATACAAGGATAGGTTTGTTTATAATTACGTAGTTGTGTACGCAGTAATTATATAATAAACTTTTTACTCCTGTGTGGAGGACCAGTGGACGTAGAGGGGTTTACCTCGAACCACTTAAATTACAGTGTCATTTACCTTTAGCTTTTACTGTTTGAAATAACTGTGATATATTAAGTATACACCAAATACTCTGTTGCTGTATCCACGGCAACTAACTGTATCCAAGACTTCCGCTACGCACTCAGATTTAGATTCCATACAGTTTGTTGTTTAAACTACTTTTCCAAACTGTATCCAGTATACTTAAGTGGCCAACAATGTCCTTGGTGTGAGCCATTCGAAAATCTTGGCTGAGACCATTTGTTAAAGCTTTGGGGTCTCCACACCTGATTATTTTGAAAACTTGGATAACCTTGAGGTTTCCATTTACCTCTCCCATTTTGAAATCTGTTTTTAGGGAGTCTTTGATAATAGTTGGCATAGTGTCTTGACTGCTGCTTCTGCCTTGGCCATTGCCTAGTCTCTTGTCTAGGTGGCTGCCTTGTAAACCTTGGCTGCTGCTTAAACTTTTGACTTGGCTGCTGCCTATTTTGAAATACGGGTTTATATGTAGGCTCAGTAGTCTGGACAATTGTTTCGCCCTTGATAAAAGTGGTTTTTGAACTAGAGGGAGTGTTGGTGTCATATACAAGGCCTGATCTTGAATAAAGTGGCCTTTTGTTCATACACAGTTCAACCAAGGTTATAGATGCCTTTAGAGATGTTATCTCTTTAGATTGTGTACTATTTAACTGTTTCACCTTGGATAGGTCAGCTTTTACATGAGCGAGTGCAGCTGACTTTTCACTATTTAAAACAGTTAGCTTATGGATCTCAGCTGCAGTATTTTCAGCTGAGTTTTTCAAAGAGTTTTCAGATCATTCAAGCTCAGCTATAGTGTTTTTAAATTTTGCTGACTCTTGACTGAGCTCGTCAAAATCATTTTTCAGCTGTACTTTCTCATTCTTCAGCTGTTCATTTTCGGATGTCACAGTCTGGTGAGATGGTTTAAGGGTTTCAAAATCTTTTAGTAACTGGTTTACAGATTCATGAAGATTCATATCTTCAGACATGTCAGAGCTAAAACCCTTTGTAGTTTGAGGTTTGGAAGTTACCTCTTCATTAGCTAGATTGGCCATGAGACAGTTGTATTCATCATCATCATCAGAGAAGAATCCACCGCTTGATTCTACTCTTTCTTCAATCTGATCTTCAATTATGAGCGATGTTCTCTTGTCTTCCTTCTTGCCCATGTCCTTCTTGGCTTCATCCTTCTTAATGTCAGGACAATCAAATTGTATATGTCCTGTCTTATGACAGTTGTAGCATTCAACCTTCTAGTTTCCAGCCTTTTGATTCCTCCTTGGATTGTCTTTGTAGTTCTTCTTGCACTTGGAGTAGTTTTTCCGGAAGTTGCTGATTCTTTGCATTATTAATGCCATCTCTTCTTCAAAATCTAGAGGATTCTGAGGTTTAACTTCAGATAGGGTCCTGGCAGGAGACTCTGCTGCAAATGCTATTCCCTTCTCTGCTGGCTCAGTTGATGATGAACATGGTAGCTCGAACTCATAAGCCTTCAGATTAGAGAAAAATTCTTGGATCTTTATCTTGTTGAGGTCTTTTGATTCTCTCATGGCCACAACCTTCATGCTCTATTCAGGGTTGAGAGGTCTTAAGACTTTCAGGGCCATCTCCCTATTGCCATAGGTTTTTCCCAGAGAATTGATTTCATTTATTATCTCTGTGAATCTTCCATCCACCTGATCAATGGTTTCTCCGGTCTTCATTTTGAAATTGTCAAATTTTTGTGTAGCTATTGACAACTTGTTTTCTTTGATCAGCTCTGTTCCTTCACACATTGCTGCTAATGTGTCCCAGATTTCCTTCGCATTGTTGCAGTTTTTGATCTTGACCATTGTAGCTTTATCAAGGGTCTGGTATAGAACATCTTTGGCCCGGTTGTCTAGATTGTCCAGCTTTCTTTCTTCAGGGGTCATCTCTATTCTCTTCTTGGGAATCTTCTATGGATTCCTAGCTGCAATTTCTTCAGGTGAGTTGTCCTTCTCAAAGATGAAAGGACCATCTTCAATGATGCACTACATGTCGTCATGGATGGATGTTAAGTGTGCCTGCATTCTTATCTTCCAGAGGTCATATTCATCAATGGAAAATACAGGTAATCTAGAGTGCATGTGTTGCATGTGTTCCATTCTAAATGAGATATTAAAAATATATGCTCTGATATATGGATCTGGTTCTGTAAAAATTGAACCAACCTCTCTGATACCACTTGTAGATCACAAGTCGTCAGGAATAAGTCTAGAGGGGGGTGAATAGACTTATTGAAACTCTTTCCTGAAAGACAGATGAGTTTCTCAACTGTGATAGGTACATATGACTTAAAGTCGTCTGCAGACAAGTAATGCGGAAGACACAGCTGATGACGATAGCAGATAACTAATGTTCTTTGTAGATAACTATCTAATGGAACAGTAAATATGTATGCATCAGTTAAGTATGATGTTCAAATAAGTAAAACATGCAAGCACTTATAGTGGTTTCAGAGGTGGGGTAATCCTCTACTAGTCCACTTCTCTCCAAACCAGTTGGAGATAAATTCACTATAACTGTCAACCAGTGATAAAGGTTACAATGAATTTTCCCTAGTTACAATAGCTTCCAACCAGTGGAAATCCATGGCCGTTGCAACTCCTTTGACTGCCTAGCACCTCCTGATTGAAAACCCGTGGATGCCTCAACAATTTCTCGAGCTGTCTATCACCTTCCAATCAAGAACCCGTGCATACCTTATGTAATACCCGTATTTTTCATTCTTGTAATTTTGATTTTAGCGACTCGTCTGTGTTCATTGACACATTTTGGACATGTTTTGTTCTGCATTTTTGTTATCCGAGCGAGTTTTGATATTGTTTCGGGTTAATCGGCATATCATTGCAACTTTTCCGCATCCGGCTCCGATTCCTGTGAATCTTGCTCGGAATTGTTATTTTGTCGTTCCTACAAGTTCGTTTGACTTTTGTGGTCATGTTGTGAACTTCGGAATTATTATTTGATCTCGTATCGTGATTTTAGGCATTTGGGCCGTTTTGTAATTTCCTAAAGTTTTGGGTACTCACTTACGTACTCGTTTTTACCTACCTTCAGATTTTCAGAATCACATGTTTGTTTAACGCTTTTGTTCGTTGTTGAGAATTCTTTGTAAGCGTTACATCACATTTTTCGAGTCGTCGCACTTTGAGGTCGTTCGGGGCTGGCCGGACAGCAGGATGGATTGTGCTGCCAGGATGCAGGTTACGGCCGCAACCTGCAGTACGTTACGGCCGTAAAGGCCAGTTCATTATGTCCGTTCAGGGCAGTGTGTTACGGCCATTATCAGATGTTGAGAATCGGGCAGTAAGATCTGGAACACATTTACGTACGTAACGTCCAAGCTCTTACGTACGTTAACGATTAACGTATGTTAAGCTTATGTAGCTTACGTACGTAATGCAGTCCAATTATATAATCTGCGAGACGGGTTTTTCACCTCATTTTCCCGTTTCTTCTCTTCTTCTCGCGGTCGACGGACAGGTGAATCTAGGGGTTGGATTCTTGGTCGATTTTACTCAATTCCTACGTATTTTGAAAGGTCTTAGGTGATTGTAACATCATATAATCGGTTGTTCTTCGTCGGATCGAGGTATTTTCTTGATTTTCCTAGAGTTGACGTTTTTGGGGATTTTGTTCTTGATCTCGTTTCTAATCCAGTTTTTTATGAATTGATCGTTGTTAAACGTTGTTATTGATCACGTCCTATGGATTGTATATTCATAGTTCCGATTCGTTCAACCCGATTTATGATTTTAATGTTCTTGAGGGACCACGAACATTTAATGTCCGATTAAATATTTCAATGAATTTTCCTTCGATTGTTAGCCGGCCTTTCCATCGTTATTCAGCTGGTATTCTTGTAGTAATATGTTGTCATTGTTTTCTTGTGAAGGTTGTAGGTATTCGGAGCCGTTCGGTTGAGCCGTGTTCGTCGAACGTTAGCGTGTTGATCTCTGAGGCAGGTGTTCTTGTCTATACAGTTTATATCGTGTGAATTGAAGATATTAAATGACTTTGTAATGGTTGTTCATTTTGTCGGTTGTGCATTATATGAATCGCCGTAGGTGTTAAGTTATGGTGTTAAGTTATTATGTTAAGTTAGTGTCGGTTTGCTACTTGTCGTAGAGGCTTGGAAATAGAGGCGTGATATTGTTTAGATAGTACACTTAGACGTGCGGTTTTACGTCTTGAGGATCATCGTGTTGGGTGGATTAATTTGTGTAAGTCGTCATTCATAGTTAGATGGTGATAGTCCGCAATTGTGGAAAGGAGTTGAGTTGGTTGATTATAATTGTCAATGTGTAGTAATGCGTCGAGGATTGCTAGGTTGTGGTGAAGTCATGTCGGTTGTTTTGTAGGTGCTGTTTGTGGTGATTGTTGTGTGTTGACGTATACTAGGGATAGTTGTTGTGCCAATCCTTGGTCGTAGTTACGTGTCGGTAAGTGGTCATTCTAGCAGGTGCCAAAACTATGTATATTGTATTCAATGTTGGAATTTGTGAAAGTTGTGAAACACTAGTGTGTATGAGTTGTTCTTCCACCTGGGGAGGGTCCGACGGGGCCTTTGGGGGTCGATGCTAAGGGGCGCAGCCAGGAAGTGGTTTCCCACCTGGGGATGGTTCGACGGGACCTCTGGGGGTCGATGCTAAGGGGCACGGCCAGGGTTACCAAGTGTGTTGTGCATTTTGGTGATATTGTTTTTGGTGATTAATTGTGATATATCCGGAATATCATAACGTTTATTCTCGATATTGAGTTATATTATATATATGGTCTTGGTACTTGGCTAGAATGGCACTAGAATATGTGTAGGATGTGTTTGGTTCCTTGGAGGCAATGCTTTGATGTCAGAAACGGACCTTGTTATTGTAGCAAAAGGCGAAATCCCTCGCCCCCAGGGCCTCCACCCCCCGGTCTGACAGGGATTGGTGGAGGAATTAAATCATGGTGACTCAACGGCCCACTAGGTGGGAGGAACAGTGCCTGGTGCCCACAAGGAGCTATCCCCCACATTGCAGGGATAAAACTCCCACACTGCGGCTGCCAGGACTCAAACCTTGTTATTGTTTTCATGTATTGTGGTTTGAAGAGATTTTGGGTTGAGACCCCAACGGTTGTGTAAAGATTGTTTTACGGGAAATGACTTTGGGCCGAGGCTCAACTGTCTTGATATGATTTCGTGACTAAGGACGTGAGGTCCAGAAGGTTTCCTATTTATAAAATGTTTGCTACATGAACGATATTTGGGCTGAGAGCCTATTGTGTACGAAAGAGATTTTATGAACTTGGATTTGAAGTTCTAAAAAATTTTCCGTCATCTTATAAAACCTCGAGTTGATATATTATTTTCAAGGACTTGAGTTATATTTTAAAATTTATAAAACCTCTTGGGAACTTCTTTCATGGTTTGTCGTTGTTTATTATAACTGATATTTGCATGGTATAACTTGTATAGCTTGAACACTTGTACTAGTCATTCCAGTGCTAACCCCTTAAATTGGGGAAATGCGTATCATGCATTTCAGGTATGCTTAGTTCGTTGGAGGTACCATAGGGAGGGCATGGAGGAAGGCGAGCCGCGATACTAATCAAGAGCTAGAGTCCAGTTTGATGTTGTCATATTGTTGAGTTATCTTCCGTATTCCATTGTATTGTATTTTGATCCCTGTGCGGGTATGGGTCTCGTAAGAGAGATGTATATGAACTTTAATTTGTACGTTTGTGGTAAAAGACCAAATCGGTCTAATGGTTCGTTATTTAGCTATGTCGGCAAGTAATGTGATGTCTTGTTTCTGTAATTAGCCTGGTAAATCCTCACAGAGAGGGTCTGCGGTGTGTAATATTCCCAGATGGTTTCTGGGGGAGTTACACCTTATCAATCGCGAAATTTCTGAAACCTCGTTTGAAGAAGTACCCCGTACTCAACTTTAAAGACAAGAGTTTTTGTCTTCTCCAACTAAAGAGCTTCATCGAATATGATATTTTAAGCTTTCTCTTTCACGATGCTATTGTTTGCTTTGATAGCTTTGATTGCCTTGAATGCTTTGTTTGCTTGTGAGTGTTGTTCGCATCGTACTTTGCTCAATTCATATCTTCGGATATTTATAGCATGATCCTTTGAGCTTCCTTCATATCCGCTGCACTACTGTAACAAATTCGTCCATTGGAGAGTGGACTTCTTTGTTTATCTTATCAATCCGTTTCAAGGCTTTGTTCCTTTCTTCAAATCTGTCCATTTGAAGAATCTTCCCGTTGCGCCGTTTTCTTTGATTTGAATATTCTGAAAGTCTTCCTGGCGCAGATCTTAAGGAATATTTAATTCCTTGCTTTTCGGGAATCTTTCTAGTTTGTCCCCTTGAAATAAGTTTGCACGTGGTTTTTCGTGATTGTTGACTTTCAACGCTTACTGACGTGGACTTAGTTTAGGACTTGTCTAATGTCTTGTCTGAGAACTCATCTGATATATCTTGGTCAAACCTGCCTGAAGTGCAGTCAACCTTCTCTGATGTAAACTTCTCTGATGTATCTTGGTAGAAGTTCTCTGCTCTGGACTTCTCTGCTCTGAAGTCCTCTGCTCTGAAGTTCTCTGACCTGATGATTCTCCTTTGATTTGATGGTCAAACTTCAGCTGATATTTGTTGACCAGATCTTCTCTGATAATAAGTTGTCTGTGGCCAACCTTCTCTGATCAGTTGAGTTGACCAAGACTCGGCTGATAAACACTTGTCTGAAACTCGGCTGCTACAGTGTTTTGGTCAAACCTCTCTGATGTTTGTGTTGACCAAAACTTGTCTGAAATTTGAACTCGCCTGAAGACTTCTCTTATATCTGGCAGTTCTATACTTAGCCATTTCAAGATTTAGCCTAAACTTGTAAGGCCTATAGAAGATACTCATTTGGTTCTTCTTTACACTTTGCCAAGTACTTAAACATACATTTGAATAATTGATCAATACAAGGATGACATCATAAAAATCTAATAAGTATTCCTAACATAAACTAAATGTAGTAAATACTTCGTGTTGGATGTGTTGTGCTTGATTCTTCATGATCGAGGAATCATGATGGTTGTGATGATTGTGTCGGTTTAATTTTACACTTGGGCGTGTATTGTGTGTTGTGTTATGTGTGCAGGATTGTGATAATCTTGTTGGTTGGTTGTACATGTGGTTGTGTAATGTGTTGTGTTTCGATCATGAGTTATGCTGGATTGTGTGTTATTGATGTTGATGGTTGGATTGTTGAGATTGTGCTATATGTGTTGGGTGTGTACTGGTTGGATTGTTGATATTGTGCTATGTGTGTTGGGTGTGTACAGTTATGGTAATCAATGTGATTGATTGACCGTATGGCCTTGGTGAAACGTGAATGTTAATGTTGTGTGATGTGTTGCTAAGTTTACTCGTGCGGGTTCGACGGGACCTACGAGGATTCATGGCGGGGGACCATGGGATCGGAACTTAGTATGTGGTGCTGAGGTCCAATCATGCGGGTCTGACGAGGCCTACGATGACACATGGCAAGGGATTGTGGGGTCAGGACACAGTACGTCCAACCATGTGGGCTCGATGAGGCCTACGGTGACTCATGGCAAGGGATCATCGAGTCGGGACTGGTTATGGTGATTGCTGTGTTGGCTCAATCCATGTGGGTTGTTGAACCTACGGAGACTCGTGGAAAGCGATCACAGAGTAATGAGCGTGACTAGTTGTTGTGATTGTTGTGATCGGTTAAGTCCGTGCGGGTTGTTGAACCTACAGAGACACGTGTCAGGGGATCACGGTGTCATGAATTACGTTTTATCTATCAAAGTTTTTGAAAGAAAATTTTAATAATGAATGTTGGGCCGAGCCCCACGAAAATTGTGGAAATATTTTCCTACTATAAAATTGTTGAAATACAAATTGAGATTTGGGCTAGGACCCTAAGATTTTCGAAAAAGTTTTGAAATTTAGGACTCGAGGTCCTAAATATTTGATAGTCCTAATAATCCCCGGGATGAGAATTTTATTTTCAAATACTTTGCTTGAATTCGAAATTCTAAAACCTTTCGGGAATATTTTGGTAGTTGATTGTCGTATCTGATTCGTGGTTGCTCTTTACTTGTTACATTTCGTATAGTATGATACTTGTATTAGCCATTCAAATGCTAACCCCTTAAATGGGGGAAATGCATTTCATGCATTTCAGGTATGCTTGGTTCGTGGGAGCAGTCACAGGGTGAGCATGGAAGATGATGGGCCGCGATACTAATCAAGAGTTTTGGAGTTCAGTTATTGTTGCGTCGTTGTATTATTCTCAGTTTTCCGCTGTGTTGTATCGTTTTGTATTTTGGACCCCTGCGTAAGTATGAGTTGAAAGAAACTATTTTAGCTTGATTTAGTCGTGTGACCTCATCGGTCCATCTTGTTATCTTGTTTGACCCCGGACGGTCAAATAGTTGGTCGTCTGTAGTGTTTAGCCTGGTAGATCCTTGTGAGAAGGGTCTACGGCATGTGATATTCCTGGATGATTTCTGGGGATGTTACATTTATGGTATCAGAGCTTAGGTCATGGAAATCTAGGCTGTCGGGTCAAGTTGAGTTGTGTCGTTGTCGAGCCATTCGAGTTGTCGTTTGACAAGTTGAGTTGTGCGTTGTCACATCGTGTTATTCGTTGAGATTAGTATCATGGGTGACCGTCATCTTCGTGCGACCTGTGGCGGTAAGTCTCTTCTTTCATGTGAGATATATGTGTTTCATAACTTCAATCATGTGCATGTTGTGTGATAAAATCCGTGTTTGATACTTGTGGTATACCGCTTGTGTATTGAGCTGAACAGGCTGAAGGTTTGGACACCGAGTGGTGCGGTATGATGTGAAAGTTGCGAACCTTGATGTGTTCCAGGAAATGTATCAACAGTAGAGTTTGTGAGAAACTCAAATGGATGGTTTTGACGTATTTTTAAACTTGGTGTTCACGAGTTGTATTTGATTGAACTGGTGATCTTGTATGCTGGATGGGCATGTGGTTTAAATTAGGTTATTTTTGGATCATTGCAATTATGTCCGCTGCATGTATATTTGAAAACGGTTTTCTGAAATATTTCACAGACTTGAGTATGTTGTGGAAAATCCATTTCCAAAAATATTTTGACGGTGCGGTTAAATAATGTTTTGTATGGATTTTGAAATTGGTTGAACTATGACGAGTTGGTCATGTATTTTCAAATGACACCTTCAGACGGTATTTGAAAGATGTGTTTTAGAGTATTTCGGACATTGTAAAATATTACCGTCATTTTTGGATATGTTGAAAGGAGTTTGGAAAAAATGTTGATTTGCAAAACGACTTTCATTTCGGAACTAAGAACATTGAATGTGTCGGTGTGTAGAGGCTAAGTCGTTGCAACAAGCTTATTATGTTGTTGTACTCGTCGGAGAATTTTGCAGTGTTTCTTAGTGTTAAAATACATTGTTGGGAGTTGATCTTTAACCTTTAGAGCCGTTTTGAGGCTGCTAAGTTAATTGTGCTGTTCTGTAGCTAGGTTTTACGGCCGTAAGATGGTTGCTGTTACGGCCGTAAGCTGTTAGCTATTACGTCCGTAAGGAGTTAGTGTTACGTCCGTAAGCTCCTAGTTCTTGCGGCCGTAAGTTGTATGCTATTACGGCCGTAATCTTGTGACTGTCACGGCTGTAGCCTTGTTGTTACAACTGTATTTGTGCTCTGTATAGGTCATTTCATTCCTATTGAAACGGTCATATGGTCCGTCAGTGATGACCATAAACTTTATCAATTGTAGCAATAATGTTTGTACTCGGTTGCTTATCCTGCATGGACATTATTGTCGTGTTGTTAATTGTTGCCAATATTGTATGTGCAATGTGGAATTATTTGGGTGAGTTGATTATGTGATATTATGCTTCCTTGCAATGAGTAATTGTCTGTTTAGTATGCCGAGAGATCGAGGCCGAGGATGTGGTTGTGGTCGTGGACGTAATCAGGAGCATGATAAGGCGACTTGCTCGTTGTCGAGTGCCAATCAGCTCAATACAGATGGTCGGGATGAACAGTCGCGTAATCAGGAGCAATCAGCTGTAGGTAATGTTGATGTGGGCGCCGCCACAATCTTTCGTCAGGTGGCTGACCAGTTGGCACAGATGAATCAAGCAGTACACCAGAATGAGCCTCCCGAAAGGGAGAGTGGAGCTAGTAGGTGGTTGCGAGATGTGATGAAAATGCATCCATCTTGTTTTGCGGGTTCCTCTAACTCGTTAAGATGGGAGAACTGGCTCTTCCAGTTGGGAAGAATATTTGATGTTGTGGCATGTCCCGATGAGAGAAGAGTACCTATTTCTCAGTATCATCTCGATAAAGAAGCTACAGACTGGTGGCAGGCTGTAGCGCCTGCAGATCGTACATCTACGTGGGCTGAGTTTAAGATTGCCATGGAAGCAGAGTATTGCCTGTTGCCTGTCCGTGAGCACAGGATCGTTGAGTTTTTCTCGGCTACGCCCCAGGATGTACCGATATCCCAGACGATAGTTGATTATAATCAGCAGCTGAGTTATGTCCGTGATCAAGTGAGAAGTGAAGCGGACAAGATCCGATACTTCAACATGCGCATGAAACCCCATATCCGTGAGAGTATGGATCCACTCATGTGTGCCACTTTGAAAGAGTATCAGGACCGAGCTTTAGCCATCGAGATGGCTGTTCCTGTATCAGAGGATAGTTAGGGAGGTAAGAGACCGAATATCTCAAGTAGTTTTTCCAGAGGTCAGATAAGTGAGTTCCGTGATTATGTTGATTTGCTTTGTCCTTCTGGGAGCACTCCTCGTTCGTTTGATCAGTCTAAGAATCTTACGCCAGTGGTGAGTAAGGTGAGCGATGTGAAGATATGTTTCAACTGTAGCTGTGTGGGCCATACTCGGAAGAATTGTCGCTCGCCGCAGGTTAACTGTTTCAAGTGAGGTCAATTAGGATACCAAGCGGCGCACTGCGAGTCCGTCGTTGAGATGTTCGGGAACCAAAGTCCCGCTCCTACTCGGGGAGGGCCCAGTGGTGCCTAGTGACGTTATTGCATGTTGTATTATAAGTTATGTCTTGTGTGGAGATTTGATATTTGTTGTGTGAACCTTTTGGTTTCGTTTGTGTCTACCTTGGTGTTTTATTTTAAGTTTCGGGACGAAACTTATTTTTAGAGGGGTAGAATGTAATACCCGATATTTTTGTTTTCTGTCATCTCGTGTTGGTTGTCTTTTTTTGCCAGATATTTTTCTGTTGACATTAAATCGTAATGATTTTAACGTGATACTCTGTGTGTTACTATCGTGTAGTGGTCTTTGTCGAGTGCAACTTGTCGCCGCATCGATCATATTGATCATATACTTGTGCGTGTGACACTGTATTTTGTTTCTCTTCATATGATTGTTTTGTTTTGAACATCAGAGCTTTGTTGTCAAGCTAAGAGTCGTGTTATTCGTCGGGTAGTCGCGTCATTGTACCGACTTCAGATTGTGCTGTTGTCAAACCATGTTACGTACGCTAAGGAGTGCATTGCATATGTAACTGGTGATGGACAGCGTACGTTATGTGTTTAGGCTACGTACATTATCATACATGTTGGTTGGGGCAGTAACCTCTGGAGAGGCTTTAGCGTACGCTACATGGGGCTTATAGCGCACGTTATTGATTGGTTATGTACGTAACAATGGATGTGTTACGTATGTTAACCTACATATGGATTGGGGCAGTGAGGTCTAAGTAGAGCATTACATACGTAGCATTTGTCCGTTACGTACGTAAGACCAATTACGTACGCTAAACGTGCAGTATTGCGTACGCAATGTGCTGCGGCCTATATATAGGCGGGCAGCAGACTTCGTTTCACGTTTTTCATAATTTCTTTCTTCTTCTCTTCTTGCGGTCGACGGGATTGGTTTGAGAGGCTAGGGTTGGTCGAGGTTTCATCATCCATCAATCTTTTTTGAGTTCCTAGCAAGGATTAACATCATCTAATCTATTGTTCTTCGTCAGATCGAGATATTTTCCTATTTTTCCTTGAGTTAACCTTTTTGGAGATTTGTTCTTGATTTCGATTCTAGTCCGATTTTGATGAATCGGTTGGTGTTATATGACATTATTAATCGTGTTTTATGGATTGTATATCCATATCTTCGGTTCGTTCAACCCGACGGGTTATTTTGGTGTTCTTGAAGAATCTTGAACATTTAATGTTCGATTAAATGTTCCAATGAGTTTTCCTTTGATAGTTTGATGTGATTTCCATTGTTATTGGTCTTGATCCTCGTTGTGATCGGGTTTTCGTTGTGTCTTGCGAAAGTTATAGGTATTCGGAGGTTCCCGGTCGAGCCATGTTCATCGGAGTGTTCGGTATCAGTTATTGAGGCAAGTATCTTGTTTATACGATTTGTGTCTTGTGAATAGATATTTCGTGTTAGAGTTACAATGATTAATTTACCCCTGTGAATATATATATTTCATATATTGTGAGTATAAACTAAATATAGTATGTGTTGTGCTTTTTTTTTAGAGATGGTTTTTAAAATGGGGAATATAGTATGTGTTGTGCTTGATTGTTCATGATCGAGGAATCATGATGGTTGTGATGATTTTGTCGGTTTGATTTTACGCTTGGACATGTATTGTGTGTTGTGTTATGTGTGCAGGATTGTGATAATCTTGTTGGTTGGTTGTACATGTGGTTGTGTAATGTGTTGTGTTTCGATCATGAGTTATGCTGGATTGTGTGTTATTGATGTTGATGGTTGGATTGTTGAGATTGTGCTATGTGTGTTGGGTGTATACTGGTTGGATTGTTGAGATTGTGCTATATGTGTTGGGTGTGTACAGTTATGGTAATCAATGTGATTGATTGACCGTATGGCATTGGTGAAACGTGAATGTTAATGTTGTGTGCTGTGTTGGTACATAATTTTATCATATTGTGAATTTATAGTAACTACTCAATGTTGTATTTGTTTTACTAGCATTTTATTTGTTTGGTGTACAAATATGTATCTATGTTCAAGTTTTAAATTCCTAAATTCAAAAGAGCATGTAATTTGATACCTTAAGTGTATTATGTTTAACCTTCGAATATTACACGTTGAATACATTCGTTTGATGTTTGATTATTTCTAAGTATTATGGGGCATGTTACGTGCACAACGCGTCGAACAATATTAATGTGTGTCTATCTTCCTGAATGAATATTTATGGCATCGATTTTGATGTATTCTTAGCGTACGTTAATCTCGTTGACATAAGACTTGCATTTTTACATACGTTATCATCTGTCCACTGCAGTCCAGTAACTTTGTTTCTTCCTTTGCGTACGTTATATCTTCACGTTGTGTACGTTAAGTACAACGGACATATGAACATTGTACGAGTTGACCTTCTAGATTTCTCCAACTGGCTGATACTTAAAATTGCATTTCAAACTTCATAGCGTACGTTAATATCAAAGTATTATGTACGTTAACTTTGTCATGTCGCATATGTTATCTTCTTTCATTGCGTGCGTTAACATGCCTAAATGACATCGACCAGTTTCTTATGTCTTAATCTTTTGCATACGTTAATATGCTGATATCGTACGTTAGCTATGCTTATCTGTCCAGCTCTTTGATTACTTCTGGTTCGTTGCGTATCCACCGTAGAGTTTATTATCACGGTCAAAAGTGTCTGTTTGAAATAATCATTCCATCGACTTTTGCTTTACCGATTTTCTTCCTCTTTTGCTTTAATCATTTCACTACATTCATGACTACACTTTTTCTTTTTCTTTTCTTTTCTTTTGTTTTTCTCTTGAATTTTTTTCTGAATCTTGAGTCTTAGACCGTTCTTTGTCTAATTGTTGTTTTTCTTTGATCATCAACACATCATCAAATTTTTTAATATATTTGTGTGGAATAAAATGTCCAATAATTGTTGTGTTGGTACCGCCACTAGAAGGGGGGTTGAATAGTGCAGTTAAGAGTAATGAACTCCTTCTGTGTGAAAGCGATAAATAAGTGCGGAATATAAATGACACAGAGATTTATAGAGGTTCGGCGACGTGCCTACGTCCTCTCTCCTTCACTATCTTTTTCCATAGGTTCAAGATAAACCTTTCCGTATTGTCTTCGATCGCTCCGAGGTAAACCGTTGCAATCTTGTCTTTTTGTCGGTCCAAGATAAACCCTTTTTCCTTTTCTATCAGACAAGGAAACAACCTTTCTAGCTTTTTATCGGTACTAGAAAAACCTCACTTGGATTTAGATTATGATTCTAATAATGCCGGATCCACGATCCTAATAACACTGAATCAAATACACAATCTTTTCTTTCCTCTCGTGTATTGTTGAGTGAATCAAACAGTCTAATATCAATTAAGGTCGATTACAACAACAATGAATATATAATATTTTCAGATGAATATGAATTATACTTGGAGTTGTTGTTTCTTGAATACGAAATGAAGTGGCATTTATAGGCTCCAAGCATTAACTAGTCGTTGTTGCCTGCTGCTTTATAGTGTACGCTATAATGTATTCTTAGTGTACTTTAATCTCGTTGCATACGTAAGACTTACATTGTTACTTACGTTATCATCTGTCCAGTGAAGTCCAGTAAATTTGTTTCTTCCTTTACGTACATTATATCGTCATGTTGCATACGTTAAGTACAACGGACATATGAACGTTGTACGAGTTGACCTTCTAGATTTCTCCAACTGGCTGATACTTAAAATTGCATTTCAAAATTCATAGTGTACGTTAATATCAAAGTATTACGTATGTTAAATTTGTCATGTCGCATACGTTAGCTTCTTTCATTGCATGCGTTAACATGCCTGAATGACATCGACGATTTCTTCTGTCTTAATCTTTTGCGTACGTTAATGTGCTGATAGTGTACATCAGCTTTGCTTATCTGTCTAGCTCTTTGATTACTTATGGTTCGTTGCGTATCTTCCCTAGAGTTTATTATCACGGTCAAAAGTATTGTTCGCTATATTTTAACTATCCGCAAGTGTACGGAGTAAATGTAGAAAGTGGCGAGCAAGGTCGTATTCCACATAGACTAATTATTCTTGTTGTATTAATTACTAGATTATAGTGATCCCAATTGTATATATATGATCGCTAAGTAGATGAATGATTAGCTAAACGAACTAAAAATAATAAAACTAATTCAAATAAGTGTAATATCCGAATCAAAGAAAATTTTAAGAGTTTTAAAAGATAGATTCCAAGGCTAGGTTTCCGTTGACTACTAAGTTTAGTCGGGATTGTTTTCAAAGGGTTCTATGTGCGTTTCCAAAATGATAATCACAACAATATCTTAAAGTCCCTCTCGAGATGCATTAAAATATAGATTAAACAACCTATAATGACGTCTCCATCTATTATAAATTATCTAACTCCAGATATTCATGAGATCAAAGATCATCATAGTTTATCACCGATTTCTCAATCTCGTAATTAACTACGTCAAATACTCGAAACCTATTAATGCGCTCTTCGCTCGAATTATGAGTAATTAAGTTTAACATGTAAAAAATTGATCAAGTGTCCTAACATGAATCAAAACCAAGTATTTGAAAAAGAAATCACAATAGATATATATAATCATCAATCCTTCAAAACCATAGTGAATCAACGTACTCCCATACCCGGAATCTAACAAGTTTAGCAGGACATGGTAATAAGAGAAAGATCAATAATCATCATGTTCATCATGTTCAAGATAAATAAAATAACAAAATGAGTAAAAGATATGAAGAATATAAACCTCGGATGATGTCTTGAGTGGTCTCGATTCAAGCCTTGAAGTGTTCTTGAGGTGTTCTTCCCTGTGCTTTGCCAAAATCTCCTTCCTTTGGTGTATTTCCTCTCAATCTCTTGTTTTTCAACTCTCTCCAACTCTCCCTTCTGAATTCTCCCTTCTAGGTCCAGTCAAGGACCCTTTTATCAAGCCAAAATCAGTATTTTTCTTGTTCAAACCGTGTTCAAACGTCAATCAAGGTGATTAACTTAGAAAAGTGACTC
This sequence comes from Orobanche coerulescens, assembly GCA_033398695.1. Taxonomy (NCBI): domain Eukaryota; kingdom Viridiplantae; phylum Streptophyta; class Magnoliopsida; order Lamiales; family Orobanchaceae; genus Orobanche; species Orobanche coerulescens. The sequence continues at coordinate 29,495,660 of CM065813.1, forward strand.
GGCCCTGTCAAATGAACACGTCCCGTGTCGAAGTGCTCTTGAAATGGCTCAAATGTCGGGCAGTGTAACTAGGTCGGGTTCATGGCCATGTCATTTGACACGGTCGAGTTAGTAGACACCGAGTTGTTTTGACACGGCCGAGGCCGTGTTTTTCTGTTCTGACCCAGTTTTTCAGTCTTTTTCGGCTCGATCTTTCGTTCATGCATCACTTGATATGTATTGGGGGTTGGGACTTTATTCATGCTTGATAATGGCCTTAAAAACACGTAGGTGTAGCAACCAAACATACCCAAGCGTGATGGAGTCCAACATACACAATTTAAGCAAACAACACAATTCTACACATTTTAGGATCTTAAAATCCGGTAAAACCCTATAGAAACATGTTTAAAAATGAGTGTTAACAAAATCCCCCAAACTTAAATGTTGATCGTCCCGAGCAATGCACTTTAAAATAACCACTCTTAAGGGAAATCATCCCTCAACACACCTCAAATGATCATTTTGAAAATTCATCAATACGTCTCGAGTAATAAATAAGTCGAGTTCTTTAAAGTATTCAAATCTCTGGGGTGCTTCCTTAACATCATAGCCAATACTTGAAAAAAATATAAACCACACTAGTCAAGTGTTTTCACTCACTCTCAAAGTGTATAAAAGGACTTGTATACGCTCAAAACTCATTCAATGAAATAAGAATCCCCATAAGCTTGCCAATCGTCTACCTCTCTACCACTATTTTATGCATGCAAATTTGTGAATCAAAAAGGACTTCAATCGTTGTAATGTAGGATTTTTGGTCGGAGTAAGATAAATATGGCTAAAGTGACTTTTACTTGAGCAAATTAGAACTAAATCACAATAATCACTTCGCTCCACTAAGTACTTAGAAGCTCAAAAATATTTCTGGAATTTGCTTCTTTCAAAACCTTAATTTATAATAATCATAACAAGTACTTTTTAAATTGAAAACCATAACCTTATTCCTCCTTTTTGCTCCATTTATTTTTATTGTCCGTTTATTTGGGTAATTTATCCGAGTAAACCTAGTGTGACCCTCCATATAGTGGACAACATCGTCATTTTCTTTTTTTTATATCATTGTGAACCAACCCATTCTTTAACTTAAACAATCTTCCCCATTCGCCACCACACATGTTATTTCATCCTTTTACCAATTAATTCTAACATGCTCAAGTATAGGGAAAAAGAATATAAAGGAACGGGAAGCTCATTATGTGGCTAACAAAAAAGTAGGCTTTAAAGTCTCACATGGGCTAACTAGGGGATTAATAATTACTCGTTAGGCCAAAAGGATTGAAGGGCTAAATCAAAAACCGCCTGAAATCACTTTCACTCATTTGCACACACTTGTGGTTTCGAATAAGATACCAAGGCAAGTTCTAGAGTATTAAAACATGAATGATACACTCGACTATAAAACCTGCATATTTAGTGATGCACAAAGGCTCAAAAGCTCACACGTTAAGATTTGTTCATACCTCCAAGGTATTAAACTATTTATTTAATTCCACACCCTTTTGTTGATGCAATATTAGTAGGTATCGCCATTTGGAGATAGAGTTATAAAACTCTTTCGCGTTGCGGAAGCGATTTAAATAAAAGTGCAGAAAGTAAAACGACACAAGGATTTATAGAGCTTCGGCCAAATGTGCCTACGTACTCTCTTCGGTATCTTTTTCAATAGGATGAAGATCAACCTCTGCAACTCTCTTCTATCGGTCGAGGGATAACCGTTACAAGTTCGTCTTCTATTGGTCCGAGTAAACCGTCTCTTATTTGTCTTTTTATCGGTCCAAGTTAAACCGTTTTCCTTTTCTATTGGACAAGGAATCATCCAATCTAGCTTTCTATGGGTACTAGATAAACCTCACTTGGATATAGATTATGATTCTAACAATGCCGGATCCTTGATCCTAATAACACTGAATCCAATCTTATCCTTCCTTTTTCCTCTCTTGTATGATTTTGTGTATAACACTCAATCACTATCAATTTAAGCTCAAGAACAACAACTAGAATGTTTACAATGATATAACAAGTATATATATTTTGCTCAAGGTTGTTGTATGCTTTGATACCAAGTGGTTTGGTATTTATAGCCAATTTCTTCCAACTAGCCGTTACTGCCAGCTTTATTTAGCGTGCGCTAGCCTTTCTGCATAGCGTGCGCTGTGGCTGATTACGTACGTTATTGATGTCCCGTAGCGTACGTTATCGGCTTCCAGTTTTAGTCCAGTAGCTTTAGTTTCTCCTTTACGTACGTTATCACATCATATAGCGTACGGTAACTCCATGTTGTAGCGTACGTTAATATTGTAACGTAGCATGCGCTAACCCATATATCCGTTGTATCCAATTTGTCAAACTGTTCGTTTGATTCTCTGACTTTGACCCTGACTTTTCACCGAATCTTCCAACGTTTATATTCTTGAATTCAAACTCTTTAGCGTGCGCTAAATATCATCAGTAGCGTGCGCTATGTCTTATGTCAGTGCATACGTCATTCTGTGTTGAAAGTCTTCACAACGGTCATATTCCTTCGATAGCGTGCGTTAGTCTTCAACTGTAGCGTGCGCTATCTTCATCAGGTAATTTTGTCTTCAGGTAGCTTTGAACTCGTCTGATATGCAGGTTGCCCCATTAGTGTGCGCTAACCTTTATCTCTAGCGTGTGCTAACTTTGTATTTTGATCAGCTTTTTACATCTTCGACTCCTTCGTTGTTTTGTTTCGCTTCTTTGTTGTTTTGCTTTGTTTAACAACTAATCATCAAAACTCTATTATGAATATTTGGAATAAAATATTCCAACAATCTCCCCCTTTTTGATGATTACAAAACAACCCTTAAATGGGATGAACCTGCAAAATAAAATATATGTATATTTGACGAAACAAAGTTTTTTCGGCTTTGATCATTTCGTTAGTTCTCCCATCTTTTCTTTTTCTTCTTTTCGACTTCTTCTTTTCATTTTTCAACTTCTTAGTTTCTTTTTGATTTTTCGACTTCTTCGATTTTTTCAACTCCTTCGTTTCTTTTACTATTCTCTCATTTAATATCCCATTCTTCTTCATTCAGTTATTTTCTCCGTTTATCCCATTCTTCTCCCCCTTTTTGTTATCGGCAAAAAGTGTAAATAATGATAATAAAATCAATAAAATTATGATAAATGCATAAAAATGGGTAAACTCCCCCTGATAAAATTCTCTCCCCCTTTTTTAAAATACATAATACTCCCCCTGAGTAAAATACCAATTTGATGAAAATTAATTTTTATTTTTGGGGATCCAACCGAGAGTTGGTTTTTGTTTTGAGACATAGATGATATTTGGAATGGTGGTTTAGGAATCCAAAACTTTTTAACTTTAATCGTCCGTCTTGGACTTTTAAGTTTAAAATATGGTGCCCAATTTTCAAATATTTATCACATCGGGGTATTTTGAAATTTAAGGATTCATTTTTAGAATGTGGGTTGAATCCCAACCCCTGTTTATTTAATGTAAATTTTTGAACCGAGAGCATTTGTTCAAATTTTTTGTTTCCACACGAAAATTTCTTTGTTAAATTTGTAAGCTCGGTTTGAACTCTCAAAAGATCATTCTTTAAAATATTTTCATTTTCAACACAATGATAATGATCGGTCTCAATAATTTTTCCCTTTTCAAGAATTTTGGAAATTTCTATTTCCAATAATTTATTTTTAGATTGGAGGGATTTAATTTCTCTTAAAGCATTTTGATAATCCGTATGTAATAGTTCAAATGCTTCAAAAAGTTCGTCGTAAGAATTACTTACTTGACTTTCGACGTCGCTTTCGTCGAGTGAACTTCATGCCATAAGAGCGAGATTTTGATTGAGATCATCATCTTCATCTTCATCGCTCCACGTTGCTTGATTTGTTCCTTCGTGAGTTGTCTCTATTTTTTTCCAAATTTCTTTGGCACTATTACACGAGGAAATTCGGTCGAGATCTTCTGTATTTAAGGCACAATAAAGCATCTGTGTTGCCTTACAATTTTGGTGGTCGTTCCCCCATCCATATCATCATATTCTTCGAAACTTTGTATAGTCCCATTGGAATTCGTGGGAATTTTCGGACCTAGACATATGATCTTTCAAATCTCAATATCATAAGCTCAGATGAAGATTGACATCTTCTTTTTCCACTTCATATAATTTGATTCATCGAAGAATGGAGATTGATTTGACACAAGACCTTCTACCGGGGCAAATTGGAACGCCATTGGATCTCTCTCCTCGGATGTTAAGCCGCTTCTAGGAGCACCTCTCCGATACAAATTGTTGGTACAATATTGGTCGGTATCGCCGTTTGGAGATAGAGTTATAAAACTCTTTCGCATTGCGAAAGCAATTTAAATAAAAGTGCAGAAAGTAAAACGACACAAGGATTTATAGAGCTTCGGCCAAATGTGCCTACGTACTCTCTTCGGTATCTTTTTCAATAGGATGAAGATCAACCTCTGCAACTCTCTTCTATCGGTCGAGGGATAACCGTTACAAGTTCGTCTTCTATTGGTCCGAGTAAACCGTCTCTTATTTGTCTTTTTGTCGGTCCAAGTTAAACCGTTTTCCTTTTCTATTGGACAAGGAATCATCCAATCTAGCTTTCTATGGGTACTAGATAAACCTCACTTGGATATAGATTGTGATTCTAACAATGCCGGATCCTTGATCCTAATAACACTGAATCCAATCTTATCCTTCCTTTTTCCTCTCTTGTATGATTTTGTGTATAACACTCAATCACTATCAATTTAAGCTCAAGAACAACAACTATAATGTTTACAATGATATAACAAGTATATATATTTTGCTCAAGGTTGTTGTATGGTTTGATACCAAGTGGTTTGGTATTTATAGCCAATTTCTTCCAACTAGCCGTTACTGCCAGCTTTATTTAGCGTGCGCTAGCCTTTCTGCATAGCGTGCGCTGTGGCTGATTACGTACGTTATTGATGTCCCGTAGCGTACGTTATCGGCTTCCAGTTTTAGTCCAGTAGCTTTAGTTTCTCCTTTACGTACGTTATCACATCATATAGCATACGGTAACTCCATGTTGTAGCGTACGTTAATATTGTAACGTAGCATGCGCTAACCCATATATCCGTTGTATCCAATTTGTCAAACTGTTCGTTTGATTCTCTGACTTTGACCCTGACTTTTCACCGAATCTTCCAACGTTTATATTCTTGAATTCAAACTCTTTAGCGTGCGCTAAATATCATCAGTAGCGTGCGCTATGTCTTATGTCAGTGCATACGTCATTCTGTGTTGAAAGTCTTCACAACGGTCATATTCCTTCGATAGCGTGCGTTAGTCTTCAACTGTAGCGTGCGCTATCTTCATCAGGTAATTTTGTCTTCAGGTAGCTTTGAACTCGTCTGATATGCAGGTTGCCCCATTAGTGTGCGCTAACCTTTATCTCTAGCGTGTGCTAACTTTGTATTTTGATCAGCTTTTTACATCTTCGACTCCTTCGTTGTTTTGTTTCGCTTCTTTGTTGTTTTGCTTTGTTTAACAACTAATCATCAAAACTCTATTATGAATATTTGGAATAAAATATTCCAACAATCTCCCCCTTTTTGATGATTACAAAACAACCCTTGAATGGGATGAACCTGCAAAATAAAATATATGTATATTTGACGAAACAAAGTTTTTTCGGCTTTGATCGTTTCGTTAGTTCTCCCATCTTTTCTTTTTTTTCTTTTCGACTTCTTCTTTTCATTTTTCAACTTCTTCGTTTCTTTTTTATTTTTCGACTTCTTCGATTTTTTGAACTCCTTCGTTTTTTTACTATTCTCTCATTTAATATCCCATTCTTCTTCATTCAGTTATTTTCTCCGTTTATCTCATTCTTGTCCCCCTTTTTGTTATCAGCAAAAAGTGTAAATAATGATAATAAAATCAATCAAATTATGATAAATGCATAAAAATTGGTAAACTCCCCTTGACAAAATTCTCTCCCCCTTTTTTAAAATACATAATACTCCCCCTGAGTAAAATACCAATTTGATGAAAATTAATTTTTATTTTTGGGAATCCAACCGAGAGTTGGTTTTGTTTTGAGACATAGATGATATTTGGAATGGTGGTTTAGGAATCCAAATATTTTTAACTTTAATCGTCCGTCTTGGACTTTTAAGTTTGAAATATGGTGCCCAATTTTCAAATATTTATCACATCGGGGTATTTTGAAATTTAAGAATTTATTTTTAGAATGTGGTTTGAATCCCAACCCCTGTTTATTTAATGTAAATTTTTGAACCGAGAGCATTTGTTCAAATTTTTTGTTTCCACACGAAAATTTCTTTGTTAAATTTGTAAGCTCGGTTTGAACTCTCAAAAGATCATTCTTTAAAATATTTTCATTTTCAACACAATGAGAATGATCGGTCTCAATAATTTTTCCCTTTTCAAGAATTTTGGAAATTTCAATTTCCAATAATTTATTTTTAGATTGGAGGGATTTGATTTCTCTTAAAGCATTTTGATAATCCGTATGTAATAGTTCAAATGCTTAAAAAAGTTCGTCGTAAGAATTACTTACTTGACTTTCGACGTCACTTTCGTCGAGTGAACTTCATGCCATAAGAGCGAGATTTTGATTGAGATCATCATCTTCATCTTCATCGCTCCACGTTGCTTGATTTGTTCCTTCGTGAGTTGTCTCTATTTTTTTTTCCAAATTTCTTTGGCACTATTACACGAGGAAATTCGGTCGAGATCTTCTGGATTTAAGGCACAATAAAGCATTTGCGTTGCCTTACAATTTTGGTGGTCGTTCCCCCATCCATATCATCATATTCTTCGAAACTTTTTATAGTCCCATTGGAATTCGTGGAAATTTTCGGACCTAGACATATGATCTTCCAAAGCTCAATATCATAAGCTCGGATGAAGATTGACATCTTCTTTTTCCACTTCATATAATTTGATCCATCGAAGAATGGAGATTGATTTGACATAAGACCTTCTACCGGGGCAAATTGGAACGCCATTGGATCTCTCTCCTCGGATGTTAAGCCGCTTCTAGGAGCACCTCTCCGATACAAATTGTTGGTGCAATATTGGTCGGTATCGCCGTTTGGAGATAGAATTATAAAACTCTTTCGCATTGCGAAAGCGATTTAAATTAAAGTGCAGAAAGTAAAACAACACAAGGATTTATAGAGGTTCGGCCAAACGTGCCTACGTCCTCTATTCGGTATCTTTTTCAATAGGATGAAGACTCTGCACCTCTCTTATATCGGTCGAGGTATAACCATTACAAGCTCGTCTTCGATCGGTCCGAGTAAACCGTCTCTTACTTATCTTTTTGTCGGTCCAAGTTAAACCGTTTTCCTTTTCTATTGGACAAGGAATCAACCAATCTAGATTTCTATGGGTACTAGATAAACCTCACTTGGATATAGATTGTGATTCTAACAATGCCGGATCCTTTATCCTAATAACACCGAATCCAATATTATCCTTCCTTTTTCCTCTCTTGTATGATTTTGTGTATAACACTCAATCACTATCAATTTAAGCTCAAGAACAACAACTAGAATGTTTACAATGATACAACAAGTATATATGTTTTGCTCAAGGTTGTTGTATGGTTTGATACCAAGTGGTTTGGTATTTATAGCCAATTTCTTCCAACTAGCCGTTAGTGCCAGCTTTACTTAGCGTGCGCTAGCCTTTCTGCATAGCGTGCGCTGTGGCTGATTACGTACGTTATTGATGTCCCGTAGCGTACGTTATCGGCTTCCAGTTTTAGTCCAGTAGCTTTCGTTTCTCCCTTTACGTACGTTATCACTTCATATAGCGTACGTTAACTCCATGTTGTAGCGTACGTTAATATTGTATCGTAGCGTACGCTAACCCATATATCCGTTGTATCCAATTTGTCAAACTGTCTGTTTGATTCTATGACTTTGACCCTGACTTTTCACCGAATCTTCCAACGTTCATATTCTTGAATTCAAACTCTTTAGCGTGCACCAAATATCATCAGTAGTGTGCGCTATGTCTTATGTCAGTGCATACATCATTCTGTGTTGAAAGTCTTCACAGCGGTCATATTCCTTCGATAGCATGCGTTAGTCTTCAACTATAGTGTGCGCTATCTTCATCAGGTAACTTTGTATCCAGGTAGCTTTGAACTCGTCTGATCTGTAGGTAGCCTCGTTAGCGTGCGCTAACCTTTATCTCTAGTGTGCGCTAGCTTTGTATTTAGATCAGCTTTTTGCGTCTTCGACTCCTTTGTTGTTTTGTTTCGCTTCTTTGTTGTTTTGCTTTGTTTAACAACTAATCATCAAAACTCTATTATGAATATTTGGAATAAAATATTCCAACACCTTTTGATTATCTACAATTTTTCCCCGTAAAACATTATCAACTTGTATATCAAAATGACAAATAAATCTCTTAGGCATCCAAGACAAGAGTTCATTCTTCCGAGTTTTTATCAAAAGTAGAATACTCTAACAAAATAAAAATAACAATGCAAAACTACCAACTAACAAACTCAAAACAATAAATATGCTAAATGCAACTAAATGCAATGCAAAAATTAAAAAAAAATACAAGTATTTTATTGACCCAAGATCTCTCCCCCAAACTTGAATTAAACGATATGATTACTTAGGGAAGCACAGAATTTAATAGTCGAGGTCAAAAAGTACTTACAAGCATTGGGTTGCCTCCCAACCAGCGCTAAATTTAACATTTTTAGCCAGACGCTTGTTTTCTTTATCCCGGATCATTTGACGAGCTCTTATAATCCGGCTTACGTGCAGTTTTATCGGGAAGTTCTCCATTTGTCAATCCATCAAATAATGGGGTCATCAAAAATACGACATTTTCACCATGCGTCCTAATAGTCAATTCTCCTCGATCCACATCAACTAATGCTCGTGCAGTAGCTAAGAACGGACGTCCAAGTATTACTAGACCATCTTGATTCCCATCATCATCAAGCACTATGAAATCAACGGGGAAGGTGAACTTATCAATCTTTAAAAGTACATCCTCCACAATTCCCCTTGGGTAAGCCAAATATCGATCTATGAATCGTAAGTTCACTAGAGATGACATCAATTCTTCTAATCCAAGTGTCCTGAAAATAAATAAAGGCAATATATTGACACTTGAACCATTATCACATAATACATCAGTTAATGAAAAACCCGAAATAGAGCAAGTAATTGAAAAACTCCATGGATCCTTAAGCTTTTGGGGTAGACGCTCCAATTCTTTTTTCTTTGACTCCATGGCTTGCAAGAAACCTCAAAATTTGTCTTCTCCTCGATATTCTCAATATCGGACTGATCCTTCACCTTATTTATAGAACCTATCAAATCAGCTTTATTAGACAACACGGTTGCTATTCCCTCTAACTAGTGACTAATGACCATGTACAAAATAACCTCATTCATAAGAGTATAAGTTTTTTATACCAAAATGTGTAAAAGACATTAGTACCCTTAAGTCTATTACTAAAAGATAAAAAATAAAAAAAATAGAAAAGTAATAAAACAATAATCGGCCCCATAACCCAATCTCTCTCTCATCCAAAAAAAATATCTCTCTCTCTATCGCAAAACCCGACCGTCCCAACCAAAACCTATCGCCGGCGATAAATATCCGACTCTGACTCCGACCGAGAATCCGAACACGATAGAAGTTCCTCATACGATAGTGACACCCAATCTGGAGAGGCTTTCGTCAATGAGCCGCCGGTTAGTGCAATTTAGTCACATACAGTCACGCCCACGAAGGTTGTTCATCATCTCACGATGGTGCTAAAGATGATGACACCATCGTGTGCACGATGATTTACACACGATGAGCATCGATCGTGTGAGTTGTCGTGGACAAAAAGACCAAAGGCATCTGCCTTGCATCGATCATGTGCAGGCCATCGTGTGCAAGACAGTGGCCTTTTTTGTTTGTTCCCTTGGGCATTCTATCATGGTTCTTATGATTTGTATGTATATATTGCAAACTGCTTGCGTATGGAAGAGACCCACATTGCGCTTTGTTACACGGCAAGTCAATCTTTACATACAGGAGTCGGTATTTAAAGAGATAATTGAGGCACAAAGAAGTATTGGCCGCAACTCTGCAGCTGGTGATCGAGCTACCGAGAGCTTGACTGAGGGGGTCCTTGAGCGTTTGATAAAGTGAGGAGAAAAGAGAGTACAAATGATGCCCTACATCACTTGATTACCCATCGGTTGGAGGGTGATCAAATCCCCTGGATGAGTCGTGGTTCCAGGTTTGCGGGAGGACCATTCATTTTACGGCATGTGATTTTGCCATGATCACTGGACTGCACTTTGGAAACTCTACCTTCCATCTACAGGACAACCTTCTCCTTCAGTCTGATGGTATTTTCAACAGAATACTCCATGACAAAAATATTAAGGTTTGTTCTGCGAAAGAAGTTCAATGATCGAGATTTGGGTAGAGACATGAGAGATTATGTGAAGGTATCCAATTTGTTGATATACTACTACTTTATCCTATATCGTGACGACATGATGGTCTATACATGGGCATGGGCATTAGTTGAGGATTTCGAATAGTAGGATATGTTTTCTTGGGATTCTAGTGGCTTAGGGGTTTTGTCTTACTACGTAGACAATGTGTCCATGAAGGAGGGACATGAACATAAGGACTATCACTTCTATGGTCCGATTTGGGCTTTACAGATATGATCGTATGAGATGATTCCTTTATTGGGAGAATTGTGTGGAATTCGAGATAAATCTGTCCAAGTTCCCCGGTGTTTGATGTGGACTACAAGGAAGATGTTATGTGATTTCACTCATTTCTTCGACGAAAAGGTACGTAAATTTATAAAAGTATTTTCTTGTGGCTTCACTCATTTCTTCAACGTTAGGTGATTTTACTCTAATGGTATGCTTTAATGACTTGTTTTGCAGCACAAAGTACTTCCCTCTTTACCACATCTGGAGGAGGATGAGAATGAGTACTACTCCCTCAGTTTTGAGAATGGCTCGCCATACGATGTTATGTTCATAAAGCCTATACGAATAGCACAGAAGAACAAGGAGGATGAGCCTGCGCCGAAGCCGAGAAAGAAAGTTATAGATAGGTTTAAGAAGGCTGCTGGGAAAATAATTACACATGGGCCGACATATAAAGTGTCCAAGCGACGCCGACACAGTACCTGTAATATTCGCATTTTCTATTTTTAGTAATTTTTATTTTTGTGTATTTTCATTTCGGACAACTCGCTTGCATTTGTTTTGGTATTCCGAAACTATTTTATTCTGCATTCATGGCCATCCGAACGAATTTTGGAGTTGTTTTACGAGATTAGGCATATTGTGCAACTTTTCCACGTTTAGGCTCGATTCTCGTAGATCTTGTTCGAAACTAACGTTTCGTTGCTTCTACGAGTTTCTTTAATATTTTTGGATATGTTACAATTTCCTGAGATTGTTATATGACCTTTAATCATGATTCTCGGGAGTTTGGGCCATTTTGTAATTTCTCATAATTTTGGGTACCGTTAATGCAATTATTTGTCCATTCTAGCGGATGGTTGGAATCATGTGTTTCGATGAGAGCGTAAGCTTGCATGTTGTTGTTCCTTATTAACGCTTCGTTATTCATTGGTAACTATCGAGTTTTGTATCTTCCGAGACGTGTACATTCTGACCAGGAATCACAACTGTATTTTTGTGTCAGAGCAGTTAGCGCACGCCAATAATATACTTAGCACGCGCTAATGTGGCATCTCTAGCGCATGCTAAACTCATCCATATCGCACGCTAATCAGGCTGGATAGTAGGTTTCTGGCTTCTGGAATGAGTTGATTAGTGAACGTTAAGGTTTTCCATTACGTACGCTGATGAGTCGATTAGCGTACGTTATTATACCGTTGTGTACGCTAATGTGAATGGGCAGAATATTCTGGAGTTGGGCAGAAGGTTCACTGATTCTGGACCTAACCAGGTAGCGCACGCTAACACAAACGCTAGCGCACGCTAACGGGATGGACAGAAGCCTCTGGACTGCATTTTATCCAGATTAGCGTACGCTAAGCCCTGTCAGTATAAATATGACAGTTGGGCTAATTTTCATCATTTTCACTTTCATCTGTTCCTTTCGACAAAATTGGCGACCTTGTACGAGTGTGGAGATAGATAGTGTAACACACCGAGATATTCAGAATAATTACAGCGCCGTAAACCCTTTATATAGAATTTACAAGGCTAAATTAAAAGAAGAACTGATCAATACGAACAATACCACCAATAGTTGTGTAATTTAATAACCAATTTAATCATCTAAAACAACCCATTAATACAAAGTTCTCAAATCACCATAAAGAACACACGTACTCGAGTACTTATTACAAAAACAGAATACCAAAACAATTCATACGGTTAACATCACCGTGCCCCTTCATCATCATGTCGACACTGTGGTTGCTTCCCCGCTCCTCGGTTACCTGAACATTAAACAAATGTCCACCCCGGCAGGGTTTAGCAAAACGATGCTAGTACAAGTACCAAAATTATACAAAATCAAATATGAAACAACAATGCATAGAAAAACAAAAAGCACGGACTTCCTCTACCGGAATCCAACGATGCGAATCCACATGATTCCATCAACACAACACAGGGTAATCCAATGATCCAGCGCCCTCAGCATAGATCCCAAGATGATCTCGTCGGACCAACACGAGGTGGGAAACCCGCCTAACGATCCAGCACCATCAGCATAGATCCCAAGATGATCCCGTCGGACCAACACGAGGTGGACAACTGATCCAGTGCCCTCAGCATAGATCACACGATCCCATCGGATCAACACAACATATACAATACAACTATGCATACACATATGCAATCAATATGTTCATCAGCATGAACAACCTATGAATCATAACATGAACGACATTATGACAAATCAACTTGGACGACCTCATGTTCAACAACATGAATGACAATATGCATGATCAAAATCATCAACATTAAACCAAAATCAAGTTAAGGTACTTGCCTTAGAAATGACGACAAGGATTGATACTTTCGATAACCTTCAACCCGCTCGAAGAACTCTCACTCGATTAATTCACAATATCCGAACCTTAATTATAAAATAACACTAATATAACTAATGTTTCCGAATAATCGTTTCTAAATATTAAACGAACATGAAACGGCATAATCTATCCGATTAAGATAAACATGCTAATATGCCCCAAGCCATACCGATCGAATCATCACTACCATACTTATCCGAACAATAATCTCAAAATGTTTCAATCAAGTCTTAACACATCTTTAGATCGAATCCTTCAATTATACTTCAGAATATTTCTTCCTACAAGATCCTAACCATACCCATCAACAATCCAACATAACATGATTTCGGAATTAACTTGTAGAACATCAAAATCATCATATAAAACTCGTTACTAGGTTCAACATGATCATCATCTTCTTCTACAAGGGATAAACCCTAAGTTCCATCCATCTAGTTCCCCTATATGTGTTTTTCGATCGTATAGTTAATAACAAGCTCAATAACCTCAGTAATCTATTCATGAACATTCCTAAGAACATGAATTCCAGACGGCTAGAGTATCACATACCGTACTACGGGAGGAAATGACGAAATTACTTGATGAAAACCAACTCCGGAAGCTTGAGTACCAATCCAAGATGCTTCCCAACTTCAACAACTAAGTAGAGATGATAAAATGAGGTTTATGTGGTGGGAGAAGCTCTCTGGTCTTGCAGAAATCGGACAAGGGGTGAAAGACAACGAGGTGAAATGAAGTGGGGTGATGTCCCATTTATAATGTTCCGAACTTTACGTACGTTAACAACAAGGCCTTACATACGTTATCGCCTTAACGTACGCTATTTGCCATCCTTAGCGTACGTTAACGTCCGGTAGTAGCTCACTGCCTCAGTTTTCGAATGGTCCGATATATCTTAGACTCAGTTTTCCTTTCTTCCCAAACGAAAGATTCCCTGAGTAGGAGGAACCCTTAAAAGCACGTGGTCCCCAATTCCAAACTCTAACAGGCGACGGCGCACGTCTGCATAAGACTTCTGTCGACTCTGGGCAGTCAACAGCCTTTCGCGAATCAAAGCAACCTTCTCTTGAGTCTGTACTATCAACTCCAGTTCCGTCCCGATCAAGTCAGACGAATCATCCCAACACATGGATGATCTGCATCTTCTCCCGTATAACGCTTCAAAAGGTGCCATCTTAATGGAAGCATGCCAACTATTGTTGTAAGTGAATTCAATCAACGACAGATGAACTTCCCAATCAGTTGACCAATCTATGGCACAAGCTCTCGACATATCTTCTACTGTCTGAATAGTCCTTTCAGACTGTCCGTCAGTCTGAGGATGGTAAGTTGTGCTAAAGTTCAGCTCGGTTCCCAAGGATTTATGAACCGCCTTCCAAAAGTGTGACACAAACCGACCATCCCGATCTGAAATAATGGTCTTCGACGTACCATGCAATTGGACTATCTCCGAAATAAACATTCGTGCCAACTTCTCTGGTCCCCAAGTATCCTTAATGTCCAGAAAATGAGCCGACTTGGTTAGACGATCAACTATCACCCAAATCATATTCATCCACAATCTGGTCCTTGGCATATTGGTGATAAAGTCCATCGATATATCTTCCCACTTCCATTCAGGAATCGGCAGTGGCTTCAACATTCTGGCAGGTCGCTGATGTTCAATCTTAACCTGTTGACAAGTTAAACACTTCAAGACGTATTCTGCTACGTCCTTCTTCATGTTTCCCCACCAGAAATTCTACTTTAGATCCTTATACATCTTACTAGTGCCCTGGTGAATAGGATAGGGCGCACTGTGAGCTTCCTTCATGATTGTCTGTTTCAACACCTCATCATCGGGGATGCAAAGTCAACTCTGGAATCTTAAGACTCCATCATCATATATTACGAATCTTGGGGCCTTTCCCTTGTCCACTTCATCACATAACCGAATCATCAGAGGGTCATCCAATTGCTTAGATTTGATTTCTTCGATTAACGACGAAGTTAATTCCATCACACATAGTTGCCCTTGGACTCCTTGCAACCATACTTCAATTCCTTCACGAATCAACTCTCGCTGAATGCTGGACTAAGACGTAAGCATTTCCAACATTCGAATAGAAACAGGTTTGTGGCCTAGTGCATCAGCTACCACGTTCGCTTTGCCTGGATGATAAAGAATTTCCAGGTCATAATCTTTAATCAATTCTAGCCATCTCCTCTGTCTCATGTTTAATTCCTTATGATTGAAAATATATTTGAGACTTTTATGATCTGTGAAGATCTGACAGTAACTACCGTACAAATAATATCGCCAAATCTTCAGAGCAAAGACAACGGCTGCTAACTCTAAATCATGTGTGGGTAGTTAACCTCATACGGTTTCAACTGTCGAGAAGCATAGGCAATCACTCTATCCTTCTGCATCAACACGCAACTCAGACCCTGATTTGAAGCATCGCTGTAAACTATGAATCCTTCAGTTCCGTCTGGTAGTGTAAATATTGGCGCCGTTGTCAGTCTCCTCTTGAGTTCATCAAAACTAATCTGACATTCCCCGTTCCTCACAAACTTCTGAGTCTTTTGTAACAACTGAGTAGGCGGACGAACAATTTTGGAAAATCCTTCCACAAAACGACGATATTACCCAGCAAGTCCTAAGAAACTTCGGACTTCCTTCACGTTCTTAGGAGATTCCCACTCCAAGATTGCCTCAACTTTCTTCGAGTCTACTTAGACTCCGTCAGCTGATATCACGTGCCCAAGGAATGTTACTTCCTTAATCCAGAACTCACATTTGGAAAGTTTTGCATAAAGCTGTTCATTTCTCAAAACCTTCAAAACAATATGCAAATGTTCTGCATGCTCTTCATGATTCTTTGAATAAATCAAGACGTCGTCAATGAAAACGACCACGAATTTATCCAAGTATTCTAAGAACACTCAATTTATCAATTGCATAAACACAGCAGGAGCATTAGTAAGACCAAATGGCATTACTATAAAGTCATAGTGCCCATACCGAGATCTGAACGCGGACTTCGGTATATCAGATTCCTTAATCCTCAACTGATGGTATCCTGATCTCAAATCGATCTTCGATAATACTGTCGCTCCATGCAATTGAACAAACAAATCATCAATCCGAGGCAATGGGTATTTATTCTTGATCGTCACCTTGTTCAGCTCCCTGTAATCAATACACAATCGGAGTGATCCGTCTTTCTTTCGAACAAAGAGAACGGGCGCACCCCAAGGAGAAACACTAGGTTGAATGTAACCCTTCTGCAACAATTCTTCAAGTTGTTTCTTTAACTCATACATCTCTGTTGGCACCATATGGTATGGTGTTCTGGAAATAGGTGCGGCTCCCGGTTCCAATCCAATATTAAACTCTACATCTCTACGCGGAGGTAATCCAGGTAGTTCGTCAGGGAATACATCTGAGAATTCGTTCACAACTGGAATAGATGAGAGCTCTACTCCTTCTTCCTTCTTCATGACATAACACCAAAACCCAGTACAACCCTGTTTCAGCAATTTAATCGCTTTCATGGCTTTGATCACTTTCCCTGAGCTTCTTGGTCTCCATCCTTCGAATAAATGTTCAGATCTGTCATCAGCAATAATCGAGATAACTCTCTTCCGATAATTCAAAATAGCCCCATAACGATTGAGCCAATCGTCTCCAAGAATTAAATCGTCACCATGGATATCGACCACAATTAGATTTGACAGCCAATTCCTCCCTCCTATCGACACAGGAAATTTTCTAGCTTTTATATTTCCCACAATTCTCTCTCTACTCGGCAGACTCACAACATAAGGTTCAAAATCATGTAAACACGATATTTTCAAACGATTAACACAGTTCAATAATATGAAAAATGTGTAGCTCCTGAATCGAATAAGACACTAACTGGTTGAAAAAGAATATGAATTGTACCTGATGCCCCAGCAGTGTTCTGATCATCTGACCTCCTCATCTCATAAAGGCGCGGAGGAACGGACCCAGCTCTGGATGCTTCTCTTTTTCCAAGATTTTGCTATTGTAGACCACTCTGTTGTGTCATGTTCACACTCGTCTCCTTCGGAACTTGCACTGAAGTATTAGCTTCAAACGATCTGGTCACATTCCCGAAAAATGTCACACGATGCCCTTCTTACCCATATTCAAAACAGGTCACAGAAGGAGCGGAACAATCACGCCGAACATGCCCTAGTCGTCCACAGTTATAACACTTCTTCGCTGCATTTGTAACCGTCGATGCCGTTTTGAACTTCTTTCCGCCTCGGAAAGGATACGAAGGCCTCTTGGATGAATGGAATGAGGACTCACCCTTGCGGGGCCCACTACTCTTACTCTCAGTGAAGTTGCCAGACACTCTTTGCTTCTTTGATTCCGAAAATTTCTCCACTTCTGTCTCTTTCATCTCGTAAGCTAGGGCTTTATCCTGATACTGTCGGAGAGTAGTACATTCGAATCCCGACATATACCGTTGGATCTCAGGCTTCATCCTCATGCCGAAGTGAAAAATCTTTTCTGCCTCGGTTCTGACCGGATGTCGTACAAAGGTCAACTGGTGATTAAAAGTCTTAATCATATATGTCACATATGCCTCCAGATTTTGTGGTGAGAAAAACTCTCAGACTCTAGCCTCTCTAACTGGACGAGGACAATATTGTTCTTCCATCATTAATTTGAATTCGGTCCAGTCAGCATTATGATCCTCCGGTCGAATGGCTTCCCACTAGTCGAAAGCTTCCGCAGTCAGAAAATACTGAGCGATAGGAACTTTTCGGTCATTGGGACAATTAATTCCCGCAAATACCTTCTCCAGTTCTTTCAGCCAGTGGTCCCATGTAGGCATCTCTGAAAAACCGTCAAATTTTGGTGGGTGTAATTTGACCACTTCCAAAAGCCACTTGTCCCCTCGATTTACTTCGTCACGCTGTTGGCCCATAGTCATTTGCATGCGGTCAACCACTTGAGAAACTTGGGTCATCTGAGTGACCACTTGCTGGAGCACTTCAGGCATGTTGGGGTTTGCATCTGCCTCCTTAGTTCGTGCTCGTCCATTATTAACTGATTCCTGTTGTTCGCCAGAACAGAAATCAGCTTGATTAGACAACGAATCCGCGGCGAACGATGAATCTTCCTGTCTAGCATTGCCACGTCCGCGTCCACGACCGCGTCCGCATCCTCTTCTCAACATACTGTAAACACAAATACTCAATACCCAGAGCAAAATCTCCTAAAATTTGTCAATTTCCACAAAATGCACAAAAATTAAAAAGATAGTATCTCAGATTAGAAACTTACAACCACGGTTCACATGATGATGTTGGCTGCACAGTGATGTCATGAGTAGACGATAAATCAAACGACATAAACAGACCCAACTAAACCCAACTGCCAAGATATCCATGAATCTAAGCTCTGATACCATATTCTGTAACACCCCGAGATATTCGGAATAATTAGAGCACCGTAAACCCTTTATATAAGAATTTACAAGGCTAAATTAAAGAAGAACTGATCAATATGAACAATACCACCAACGGTTGTGTAATTTAATAACCGATTTAATCATCCAAAACAACCCATTAATACAAAGTTCTCAAATCACCATAAAGAACACACGTACTCAAGTACTTATTACAAAAACAGAATACCAAAACAATTCAGACGGTTAACATCACAGTGCCCCTTCGTAATCATGCCGACACTGTGGTTGCTTCCCCGCTCCTCGGTTACCTGAACATTAAACAAATGTCCACCCCCGCAGGGTTTAACAAAACGATACT
Organism: Orobanche coerulescens; assembly: GCA_033398695.1. NCBI lineage: Eukaryota > Viridiplantae > Streptophyta > Magnoliopsida > Lamiales > Orobanchaceae > Orobanche > Orobanche coerulescens. The sequence continues at coordinate 29,514,572 of CM065813.1, forward strand.
AGTACAAGTACCAAAATTATACAAAATCAAATATACAACAACAATGCATAGCAAAACAAAAAGCACGGACTTACTCTACCGGAATCCAACGATGCGAATCCACATGATTCCATCAACACAACACAGGGTAATCCAATGATCCAGCGCCCTCAACATAGATGCCAAGATGATCCCGTCGGACCAACACGAGGTGGAAAACCTGTCCAATGATCCAGCGCCCTCAGCATAGATCCCGAGATGATCCCGTCAGACCAACACGAGGTGGACAACTGATCCAGCGCCCTTAGCATAGATCACACGATCCCATAGGATCAACACAACATATACAATACAACTATGCATACACATATGCAATCAATATGTTCATCAACATGAACAACCAATGAATAATAACATGAACGACATTAGGACAAATCAACTTGGATGACCTCATGTTCGACAACATGAATGACAATATGCATGATCAAAATCATCAACATTAAACCAAAATCAAATTAAGGTACTTGCCACAGAAATGACGACAAGGATTGATACTTCTGATAACCTTCAACTCGATCGAAGAACTCTCACTCGATCAATTCATAATATCCAAACCTTAATTATAAAATAACACCAATATAAGTAACGGTTCCGAATAATCATTTCTAAATATTAAACGAACATGAAACGGCATAATCTATCCGATTTAGATAAACAAGCTAATCTGCCCCAAGCCATACCGGTCGAATCATCACTACCATACTTATCCGAGCAATAATCTCATAATGTTTCAATCAAGTCTTAACAAATATTTAGATCGAATTCTTCAATTATACTTCATAATAGTTCTTCCTAAAAGGATCCTAACCATACCCATCAACAATCCAACACAACATGATTTCGGAATTAACTTGTAGAACATCTAAATCATCATATAAAACTCGTTACTTGATGAAAACCCAACTCTGGAAGCTTGAGTACCAATCCACGATGCTTCCCAACTTCAACAACTAAGTTAGGGCTGTTATCGGACCGGTCCGGTCCGGTTTTTCACAGACCCGGAACCGGTCCGGTAAGGTACCGGATATACCCGGTCCGGACCGGTAAGAAAACCGGGTCATATTTAAGATCCGGAACCGGTCCGAAATAGGTACCGGGTAGACCCGGTCTGAATCCGAAACCCAAATCCGGAACCCGGAAACCCGAATCCAGAAATGAGAGAGTAGTGGAAGGGAGGAGGCATATTTATAGTTGATACCAAGGCTTTTAGATGGTTTATCCCACCAATGTGGGATGAAACCTTAAGCAAAATGGTGTTGGAACTCAAGGTGAACCAAGCAATGTGGGATGAAACCTTAAGCAAAATGGTGATGGAACTCAAGGTGAACCAAGCAATGTGGGATGGGAAAAAAATCCCAATTCCCTGATGGTTTTAAACAAGGGAATTATTTTGTTATTAATTATTTTGTATTAATTAGATCTATATTATATTGTATTGTTATTAATTATTTTGTATTAATTAGATCTATTATTATCAAGTTATTAATTAATTTTTTTATTACTATAATTAATAAATATAATAACAATTAATAAAAAATTTATATACCAAAGGCCTTAGGCCTTGTTTGGTGTGTGTGTGAGTGTGTGTATATATATATATATATATATATATATATATTATCGGGTCTTTTTCCGGTTTTCTCGGTCCGGTTCTTATCGGTTTCGGTTCAATATTTAGAACTCGAATCCGAACTCGTTAATTGTCGGGTGAGTTTCGGTCCCGGGTTTTTTGGTCCGGTTCATGACCGGGTTTCGGGTTCACTCGGACCGCTAACAGCCCTAAACTAAGTAGAGATGATAAAATGAGGTTTATGTGGTGGGAGAAGCTCTCTGGTCTTGCAGAAATCGGACAAGGGGTGAAAGACAACGAGGTGAAATGAAGTGGGGTGCTGTCCCATTTATAATGTTCTGAACTTTACGTACGTTAATAGCAAGGCCTTACGTACGTTATCACCTTAGCGTACGCTATTTGCCATCCTTAGCATACGTTAACGTCCGGTAGTAGCTCACTGCCTCGTTTCTGGCTTCTCTTACGTACGTTAACAAATACCTTTACGTATGTAATCTGATCATCATAGCGTACATTATCGGCCATATATAGCGTATGTTAAGTCCCGTTGACTTGCTTTATCAAAAAGCCGTCCAGGTTCACGCGGGGAATCTCTATCTGATCGTGACCCCAATCGGCCCATGTGCCGACCAGGATATCTGTCATTGACTACCTTACGTATAGGTCTTAACGTACGTTACGCTCTCCGTATAGCGTACGTTATGATGAAGCTACATGCATGAATAGGAAATTCAAAAATGCAGGAATACGAATACTAAAATCACACTTCGATCATTAATACACAAAATCAAATGCTTCAAGTTTCGAATACAGGTAAAATACACAATAATTATCTGGGTATTACAGATATCGGCCAAATAACATCACCTTTCAACATTTACAAGTTCCTTGTGCGAATTTACAACATCTAATCATCTTTCCCCGTCCAAATCAAGGTATATTTCCTAGAACCCTAGTTTTTGGGATTTGGGGGGTTTTGTGATGATTTCATCCTTCTAGTCCGTTTTAGCCTAGATTTATGTTAGATTATGATTGTATAATCGTAAGCCCTCGATTTCCTTGATGTTTTGTGGACTGCATTTCCGTGTTTTCGACCGTTAGTCGACTTTGATCGATTAAGCCCTTGTAGTGTCCGATGAATTGTTCCTAAGGGTAGAATTTAGGGTGATTCTTTATATTCCAGTAGTGTTGTAATTGATTATCATTGTGTGCTAGGAACAAAACTTTAGAGTGAGTTTGGATCGAAGCCCCTCTCCGTTCACTGTTTCTTCATGTCATAATAATCAAGGCAAGTACATGTATTACATAATGTCATTTGTCTTACGAGTTCGACATGAATGATGAATTATGATAATGTGTGTGTGTGTTGTTGTTCTTCCACCCGGGGACGGTTCGACAGTGTAATACCCGAATATCTGATATGTATTTTATCTATATTAGAATCTTGTGACATTGCATATGCCGTATTTTGATCTGAGTATAATCCTCCGTATTTCTTAATCCAATATCGATGAGTATATGATGTCGTAGATGTTGATTCATTCTCATACTTATATACATTTAGCGCACGCTAACGTTTAAGTATAGCGCACGCTAAATATGTGAGTTAGCGCACGCTATAGATGAGTCTTAACACACGCTATATGTGGTCAGCATGACTGAGACAGGTGGTAGGTGAGATCGGATCTTGGACAATGATATGTCGGGATGAACCTGGACGGCTTTTGGAAAAGTCGAGTCAACGGTGCTTAGTGCACGCTACGAGAGAGATGCTAGCGCACGCTAAGTCTAGTACAGTGAGGTCAGTGAGCTTTCGTAAAGCCGATAACACACGCTATGATGGTGTTAGCGTACGCTAACTGTTGCATTTAGCGCACGTAAAGGATATTTAGCTTACGTAAGACCGAGGACAGATAGAGACAGTGGGCTGGGTGTAACACCCCCAAACCGTTCGGGAATATTACAGCGCCGCAGACCCTCTCCGTTAGGATCTACCAGGATAAATACAGAAAACACAACAACACAGTACATGCCGACATGGCTAAATAACGAACCATTAGACCGATTTGGTCTTTTACCACAACATACACATCAACCATACAATACTCTTTCTCGCAACTCATACCCACGCAGGGGCTAACATAAATCAACATTCCCGTAAAACGGGAATAATAGACACAACGGAAGGACAAAACAACAAGACGTCACCAAAATACTCAACACTGGTCTTCATGTGATTAGTATCGTCGTCTTCCATCAGCCTTCATAACGATCCTGTGAATTGCTCCCCAGCAACCTGCAAATACCTGGACGCAATACAGACATCCACCCCCCGAATACTCGGGGGTTAGCAAAACTCCATTGTTTTGCTAGTGCAAGTATAAATACAAAGGCAAGCCATACATATCATACTCCAAGAACATAGAAATCGTGAATATACTTCCCGAGATAATTCACTTGATCAAAATAGTTTGAATTATGAAAGATGGGAATAAAACCATTTTACATCTTACAAAACATTTTACGATCTCGGAGTTTTGAAAGCATTTGGGGTTTAAGAATTTTCAAGCCTTTCGAAACACTTAGGGACACAGCCCAAAAATCATTTATTTCAAAATACGATTCCGATAACAAAATACGGGGTCTACGACCCAATCATAACATTCCAACCACAAGCACGGGGGTCCGTGAATCAACTTATTCACATCACATACTCACAAGAATAACCCGACATAAACTACACCGTGTCAAACATTACCATAACAACAGTCTCACAGAACGACAACAGAGAGCACAACTTTGCAACTTGACCATACGGCGAACTCAACACACCACAGAGCTACAATACACAGAGCAACCACAGGACTCACGTACCCTTACCAAATTATCATAGTCAAGGGACAAATCACACACAACACATTTACTGGTGTCATTCCAGCCAAGTACGATACCATTTGGACTGCCATTCTAATCAGACGAAATATGCGCCAAAAATCACAGTTCTCCAACAAAACATTTCAAAGTTAAACTTGGTACGAGACTCACGGCCACCGTACCCCACAGAGCCCCGTCGGACATCCCTGGGTGGTTAACCATAGTTCGCGATACGCAACTCACGGCAACGTACCCCTAGAGGCCTCGTCAGACCGTCCCTAGGTGAATATACACATATCATCCAAAACACCACGGGAAGCCATAATTCGAATACTAGAATATGCATACAAATGCTAGGTACTTCGCTAGAATGGCCACTTTAGTCGACGTACACTCACAACTAATGTCACACAACCACAAGCAAATACCAATACCAAACAACACCAAGCGTCACAACCTCCTCACGAAGGAATAACAACTAATATCACACAACGTCACATATTCACCGAACAATTACACATATCAATACACAATCCTCGGCAAATAATTATGGTCTACTAAATTCACTAAATATGTTTAACATCTTCTAACATACGAAACTAACGCACATATTCCGAAAGCACATTAATCCCCAAAGCATACGAGTTATCTTTTAAAAGACAGTAATTATCGAGAACATACCGATCTTTTTAAAAGTTCATTAAAACATTCGGATTGCACATAAAATCATTTATCAATGATTCCGTCTACAAAACATGAAAAGTATGGGCAAGATACTTACCTCGGATAATTACAACCGCGGAGAATTGACCGAAGTGATGAGACCCGAACTGTCCACGAACCCGCTGACTCCGCCAAGCGACAACCCGTGAAGATAAACTACAAATGACAATAACAAAAATGAAAGTGAATTCCAAAGCACGACCCAAAGCCGCTGAATTAAAGGATCAAACGACGAAAGTTCAAGGGTTTCCCCCAAAACGGCCAAGAACACTAATCGACTCGACAATTCATGAAAAACAGAATTCAAACCATGGATTATAATCAATAAAACTATATACCAATGACGACAATCTCAGATTCAAATCACGAAATCAAGACAAACTCCTAAATTTTGCCGAAATAGGGTTCTGATTATACCTTGATTCGGACGGAGGAAGGTGATTACGTTGATGATGATATGTTCCCACAACACCACTGTGATGGAAAAGGAAGAACACACGGATCCGAGGTGGTAGAAATCGCCCTCTGATGTCGCCCGATGGAGAAAACGAAAGAAGAGATGTGAAATGAGGTTTCTGACCTCTGCCCGTTGTTCTTAAAACAGCGGCTGTTATGGACATAACAAGTGATGCATTACGGCCGTAACAATGGCCATATTACGGCCGTAACTGATGGGGTGTTACTAGGAACACCTCTTGGACAAAGAACTGGCAAATTCGTTCGAATCAAGCTTTCGGATGACTCCGAAATCCAGACCTGCTATCGAACCAAAAATATGGTTACGAAGTATATTCGATGACGAATCTAAGCGTTACAATAAAATAAAATTCCGACTACCCGGGAATCCGAAATACGACAACGAAGATGAAATTCCCTAACTTATAGGAAATTACAAAAATGGCCCAAGTGTCCGAAAATCACGATACATGATCGAATAACCAAACCAAAGTTCGCAACACGTCTAACAAGGCTAAACGGACTTACGGGAAACACGAAACGACAGTTTCGAACGAGATTCGTAAGAATCGAACTCAAATGCGGAAAAGTCGCCCAAAAAGCACGGAACTCAGCAAAGTGACACCGAAACAAACTCGGATGTCGAAAGTACGGAATTAATCATTCTCAGAATGACGGAACGGTCACAAGCGAGCCGTTAAAACGGACTTCCGCCCAAAACGAAAATTACTGAAAATCGATACTGCGGGTATTACACTGGGAGCCCATTAGTTCACGCTAAAAATGAGCAATAGCGTGCGCTAATAGTCATTTTCTATAAATAGGACAGCACCTCATTTCATTTCTTAGTTTCCACTTCGCCCCACACTCGATTTCCGAGACTTGGAGAGTTACCCTCTCAATCTTAAACCTTCATATCAGCCTCTAAACATAATCATTGAATGCAAGGAGCTTTGAGGATTGGTGTTCAAGCGTTCGACGTGGAGTTCATCAAGTGATTTCATATTTTACTTCCGTAAAAGGTATATGGCGATTCACCAATCTAGATTACGTGTTTCTTGTTGTCAAATATGAACATGCTATGGAAGTTGTTGAGTTTATTACTGAGATTACCAAGTTCTTACGCACAATATGATCAAACAACGCGTATAGGGGAACTTAATGGATTGAACTTAGGGTTATTCCTTGAAGGAGAAGACGATAATCGTGTTGAACCTAGTAAATGAGTTTTTATGGTATTCTTCGAGATATTCCCGAAATCTTGTTGCATTGGATTTATGATACGTATGATTAGGATCCTTGTAAGACGAACTATCATGAGGTATAGTTGAAGAATCCGACCGAAAGATGTATTTAATCTTGAATGGAATACTATGAGATTTTTGTTTGGATGAGTAGCGTAGTGTTGATCCAACAGGTATGGTTTGGGGCAGATTAGTATGTTATGATCAGGTAGATTATGCCTTTTGATGTTCTATGATGTTAGAATGATTATCCGGAACCGTTAGTTATATTGGTGTTATTGGACAATGAAGGTTCGGATTTTGGTGAATTAATCGAGTGAGAGTTCTTCGAGCGGGTTGAAGGTTATTTGTAGTATCAATCCTTGTCGCCATTTCTGAGGCAAGTATCGTAATTTTATTATTGTTTTAATGTTGATGATTTTGATCATGCATATTGTCATTCATGTTGTTGAACATGAGATCATCCAAGTTTAATTGTCATAATGTCGTTCAGATTATTGATTCATGTGTTGTTCATGTTGATGAACATGTTGATTTGCATATGAGTATGCATAGTTGTATGGTATATGTTGTATTGATCCAAAAGGGATCGTGTGATCTATGCTGAGGGCGCTGGATCGGTTGTCCACCTCGTGTTGGTCCAACGGGATCATCTTGGGATATATGCTGAGGGCGCTGGATCGTTGGATGGGTTTTCCCCCTCGTGTTGGTCCGACGGGATCATCTTGGGATCTATGCTGAGGGTGCTGGATCATTGGATTACCCTGCGTTGTGTTGATGGAATCATGTGGATTCATATCGTTGGATTCCGGTAGAGGAAGTCTGCATTTTGCGTTTTGCTATGCGTCGTTGTTGCATATCTGATTTTGTATATTAAGATACTTGTACTAGCATCGTTTTGCTAACCCTTGTGGTGGTGGACATTTGTTTTGATGTTCAGGTAGCCGAGGAGTGGGGAAGCAACCACAGTACCGGCATGACGATGAAGGGGCTCAGTGATGTTACCCATTGTATTGTTTTGGTATTCTGATTTGGTATTTAGTACTCGAGTACGCGTGTTCTTTTGATGATTTTGAGAAGTTTGTAATAATGGATTGTTTCGGGTTGTTTGGATGATTAAACCGATTACTAAATTACTCCTATTGGTGGTACTTTCGTATTGTTCAGCATTTCTTTTAATTTAGCCTTGTAAATTCTTATATAAAGGGTTTACGGCGCTGTAACTATTCCGAATACATCGGGGTGTTACATACAGGACCTCTGGGGGCCGATACTAATGGGTACGGCCACGGAAGTGGTTTCCCACCTGGGGACGGTCCGAAGGGACCTCTGGGGTCGACACTAATGGGTACAGCCGCAGGTTACCAAGTATAATTATCGTGGTGTTGAGATGTGATGACATGGTTTTCATGATAATGATGTTGTGATGACAATGTGATATTCCAGAATATTGTTTCCTAAAATGCTTTCTAGATGTGATGATATTGTTGAATTGTATCTGTATATAATATCGTGTAATTGTGTACTTGCACTAGCTATTCAAATGCTAACCCGTTAAATGGAGGAAATGTGTTTCATACATTTTAGGCATCGGGTGATCTGAGGAGCCAGCCTGGGAAATGCATGCAAATGATGGTGAAGCATGATGTTATGAGGCTCGAGTCTGGTATGTTTATTTTATTATATTTGTGTTGTCTGTCGGAGTCATTTGAGTAAACGTCTTCTGTTTTTAAGATATTGTTGAAGTCCTCTGCGCGGGCAATGGATTTATTTTACATTGTGTTTTCCTGCATTCAAACTAAAACATTTTGGCCGAGGCCACGAACTTATTTACATTCTTAAATGTTGTCATTATTGGTTTAGTGGATAATTGTGTGAATGTTCTAGCCTGGTAGACCTTGATGAAGGTCCTACGGCGTGTAATGACCCTTATGAGAATTGGGGTGTTACATTTATGGTATCAGAGCCTTAGGTTGTGAATACCTAGGCTGTCGATTAATTGTGTCTGTCAGTTGCGTCGTAAGAGTCAGTTGTTGAGCCTAACATCATTGTGCTACCATCTATTCGTGCGACCCGTGGTTGTAAGTCTTCTCAAACGATTACGCTTCTGTATTACTTTCTTATGTGAATTGGAATTGTGAGTTGGGGTACCGACGATATAAATTGTGAGATGTGCTAATCTTGTCTCTATTCAATTATTATTCTTCAGTATGCTCAGAGGTCATGGCAGACCAGCTTGGAGACACAGTCGAGGCCGTGGTCGTGGTGCTGATGATGAGGGAGTTCCGCTTTCCCAGTCATCCACGGATTCGGCTTCACATTCAGTGCCGAATACTCTGCCCTTGAGTTCTGACGGACAGCAGGACTTATCAGTTAGCCAGGGCCAACGATCGGGTAATAACACTGACGCAGGAGATACTGCTATACTTCAGCAGTTGGTAGCTCAATTAACTCAAATAGCTAAAGGTGGGCACCAAAATCCACCCCCGACTGCGGAAGACGAAGCCAGCAAATGGCTTCAGTAGGTGACAAAGATGCACCCCCTCGTTTTACTGGTTCTACTGAATCCTTGGGTTGGGAGAATTGGATTCTTCAGTTGGGAAGAACTTTCGATGCCGTATATTGCCCAGACGACAGGAGGGTACCTATTGCTCAGTACCTCCTGGATAAGGAAGCCGCAAAATGGTGGGAGGCAGTGACGCCCAAGGATCGTGTAGCCACCTGGGATGAGTTTAATACTGCCATAGAGGTGGAGTATTGTCCACAGCAGGTTCGAGAGCGTAGAATCATCGAGTTCTTTACACCTATGTCGCAGGACGTATCGATATCTCAGGCCATCATCACTTATAATCGGCAGTTGGGCTATGTGAAAGATCAAGTGAGAACTGAGGCCGATAAGATCCGCTATTTTAATATGTGCATGAAGCCGCACATCAGACAGAGCATGACACCACTCATGTGCGCTACGTTGAAACAATACTAGGATCGCGCTTTAGCGATTGAGATGATAGTTCCGGAGTCGGAGTTTGGTTCCGAGGATAAGAAATAGAAAACTACGGGTAATTTCTCAGCCGGTAAGGGTGGCCAGTTTTTGAAGTCGCAACTGCTCCCGCATCAGGGAGAAGGTCATTTCAGCAAGCTGTAGGTTCTCATGGTAACCGTTCGATTCAGTCTACCATACCTAGTGGCAGAGTTTGTTTCAATTGCAGTCAAAGTGAGCATGCGGTGAAGGATTGCCCGTTTCTGTTGGTTACTTGTTTTTCATGCGGGCAGAGCGGGCATCGTGCAGCTCATTGCGAGAGGGCTACCAGAGCAATCAGAGCCCCGATATGCACTGCAGTACAGAAGGAGCTTAGTGTCGATCAGAAGACCCCATTTGCTCAGACCCCTCAGAGTTCGGGCTTTGGTAGGGGCCGGGGACATCCGGACTGCCATGTAGTGTCGAGTTCGGGATCAATTCACCCCCATCTATCCCAGATGAAATGCACAGAGGAGACATATATTTCAGTGATATCAGGTACCACTCAGATCCTTTCCCATTCAGTTTCAGTGCCATTTGATTCGGGTGCTACCCATTCTTTTATTGCATGGGATTGTATACATCGTATTGGTATTGACTGTTTATTCGTGTGTGAACCGTTCGTAGTGGGTATGCCTAGTGAGGATCGTATGGTTTGGAATTGGGAAGTCAGAGACTGTCCAGTGAGGATTGGGAACCGGGATTGGCCCTCGAACCTCATTTTTATAGATTTAAAAGGTGAGGATTTGATCCTCGATGCTATCATGGACTATTGGACTTGTACTATCTTGATAGTGGCCGAGGATGGCACAAAACATACTCTTGTGGGTTGCAAACCGGGTAGATCAGGACGTGTGATTAATGCCATGAAGGCGATGAAACTCCTATACCAAGGTTGCGTAGGCTATTGGTGCTATGCTTTGAAGGCAGAAGAGAGTGGGGTTGAGATATCGTTGATTCCAGTAGTTAACGAATATCCCCATGTATTTCCAGACGACTTACCGGGATTACCACCACAGCAAAAAGTCGAGTTTCCTATTGATTTAGAGCCGAATGTATCTCCTGTTTCTCGGGCACAGTATCGTATGGCACCGTCATAAATGTTAGAGTTGAAGAAACAGTTAGGGGAATTATTAGATAAAGGATACATTCGACCGAGTGCATCACCTTGGGGCGCACCTGTGCTTTTTGTTAAAAAGAAGGATGGATCACTTCGTTTAGGCATCGACTATCGAGAATTAAACAAGCTGACCATCAAAAATAGATACCTTTTGCCTCGGATTGATGACCTGTTTGATCAGCTTCAGGGAGCGACAGTCTTCTTGAAGATTGATTTACGGTCACCTATTATTAGTTGAGGTTTCGGGATAGCGATATACCGAAAGCTGTCTTTCGGACGAAATATGACCATTACGAGTTTGTCGTTATGCCGTTGGGGCAAACCAACGCCCCAGCTAGGGGTGTTCATAAGCGGGTACCCGGATTTTCGGGTACCCGCTTTTTCGGGTACCCGGAACTCCGGGTACCTATTTAGGCGGCCCATGGCCCGGCCCATAAAATCCGGGTACCCACTTTTTCGGATACCCGACTTTCCGGGTCTGGTCACCCGGGTACCCGGGTACCCGAGTTTTTTTAATCATATATATTATTATAATAATTATATATATATATATATGATTTTTTTGCTATATTTTTTTTCAACTTTTAGTTCAACAAAAATATTTAATTTTAAATTAGCAAGAATTGATTCTATTTTGAAGTCATGCATTATGATTAAATCAAATATTAAGAAAATTGAACTTTAATTTAATTTATTTGCTCGATTGATTTCTACAAAAAAATTAAATTAAAAGTAAGAAAATTATTTACAATAATTAACATTCATTTTATTATCATTGGTTCTAACATATTATGATATTATATAAAATATTTAATCTATTCACTTTGAAATTAGACTACTATATTATATTAATACATACTCAGTTTTGTAATTTTGATGTCATAATTTAAAATAGTTAATGAGATTTAAATTATAAACAAATACGATTCATAAAAAGGAAAAATAATTAGAGCATAAGATTAATATAGACCAAATTTTACATAGGTATTGTAATAATAATATTATTAAAATATAAGTAAATACATACTAATTCTATGCATAATTTTTAAAATGGTTAAAATGAAGTATATAGTGGGAAAATAAAAAAATAAAAAAAATAAAAACAAAGTTACCGGGTCGGCAGGTACCCGGTAATTTTATTTGGCCGGCCCATTACCCGGCCCGGTAACTCACATAATTAGCGGGTCGGTTACCCGGCCCGCTAAATCCGGGTAATTAAAAAAATTACCCGGTAAAAATTTCCCAGGTAGTCGGGTAATTGGGCCGGGTCAACCGGGTCGGGTAGTTTTGAACACCCCTAACCCCAGCAGTGTTCATGCAGTTGATGAACAAGATTTTTATCAAATATCTTGACAAATTCGTAGTCATTTTTATTGATGACATCCTTATCTATTTCGGAGTCAGGAGGAGCATGTTATGCACGTTCGTATTGTGCTAGATATTTTGAGAGCTGAACAGTTATATGCAAAGTTTTCCAAATGTGGGTTTTGGCTCTAGGAAGTAATAGTCCTTGGGCATGTGATCTGGGCGGAAGGAGTTCGGGTTGACCCACAGAAGATAGAGGCGGTACTGGCGTGGGAACCACCTAAGAATGGGAAGGAAGTGAGAAGTTTCCTAGAACTTGCGGGTTACTACCGTAGGTTCATCGAGGGATTTTCCAGGATCGCTCGACTAAGGCTCTAAACGAGCCGAACTGTACCGAACCTTCACAGGGTTCGGCTCAGCTCGAACTTATTCGAACCTTAGGTTCGATTTGGCTCGAAACTTTCGAACCTCAGAATTTGAGGTTTGATTTGGCTCGAAGGCTAATTTTTTTATAGTTGGTTCGATTCGGCTCGAATTTTCGAACCATTCGAATATAGTTCGATTCGGCTCGAGTTAAAGTCTAGTATAACTACATAAGTCCAATATAGTTCGAATATAGTTCGGTCCGATTCGCTGACGCCGAATGGTTCGGCCTGGGATGGAGGGGTTTATGTCTTGGGCCAAAGACCCTCGAATCGTGCCGAACCATTCGGTCCGATTCGCGAATCCTATTTTATAGGGTTCGGCTCTACGTTAGTGCCCTGACTCGAGCCACGAACCGAGCTTTTTCGAGCTAAATCCTTCGAACTGAATCGAACTTTTAGGTTTGTTCACAGCCCTACGCTCGACCACTTACTCAGTTACTTCAAAAAACTCAGAAATTTGAGTGGAACGCGGATAGGCAGCATAGCTTCGATGAGTTGAAGAGATGTTTGACTAACCCCGGTTCTAGCATTGCCGCAGAAGAAAGATGATTTTGTGGTTTATAGTGATGCTTTAGGCTTCGGAATTGGATGTGTTTTGATGCAGAGAGATATGGTTATCACTTATGTACCTATACATTTGAAACCATATGAAGAAAATTACCCTACTCATGATTTGGAATTAGCTGCAGTCATTTTCGCTCTAAAGATTTAGAGGCATTATCTCTGCGGGTATTTGTGTAAGATTTACACGGACCACAAGAGTCTGAAGTATATCTTCATCCAGAAGGAATTGAACATGAGGCAACGTAGGTGGCTAGAATTAATCAAGGATTATGATCTTGAGATTCTTTATCATCCGGGCAAGACCAATGTAGTAGCAGATGCGTTGATTCGTAATCCGATGGCTCTTCAGATGTTAGAAGTACTTACGCCTCAAAGCAAAATCCAACGGGAATTAATTTGTCAAGATATTGAGGTTTGGCTTCAAAGAGTTCAGGGACAGTTGTGTGCGTTAGATATCACTTCGTATTTGATTGATGACATCAAGGCGAGGCAGTATGATGACCCATTTTTAGTTCAGTTGAGGGAGGATGTGAAGAAAGGGAAAGCCCCTGGATTTGTAATTCATGAGGATGGAATTTTGAGATTTCGAGGAAGATTGTGTGTACCATGTGATGTTTATTTGAGATAGAAAATTTTGAGAGAAGCTCATACTAAACCCGATTCCATACATCCTGGTACAAGTAAAATGTACAAGGATGTAAGAAGTAATTTCTGGTGGAGTAACTTGAACACGGACGTTAGCGAGCTTGTATCGAAGTGTTTGATCTGCCAGCAGGTTAAGATCGAACATCAGCGACCCGCGGGATTATTGCGACCACTTCCTACTCCAGAATGGAAGTGGGAGGATATTTCTATGGATTTCATTACCAACATGCCTAGGACTCGGACCAGAATGAACATGATTTGGGTCATTGTCGATTGACTAACCAAATATGCTCATTTTTTGGGTATTAAGGATACTTTGGGACCGGAGAGACTAGCCCAGGCATTCATTGCAGAAATTGTGAGGTTGCATGGGACTCCTAAGAGTATTATTTCTGATCGAGATGGTCGTTTTGTATCACATTTTTGGCAGGCCGTTCATCGAGCTCTGGGGACCGAGTTAAGACTCAATACATCTTACCATCCCCAGACAGACGGACAGTCAGAGTGAATGATTCAGACTTGAGGATATGTTGAGATCCTGTGCCTTAGACTGAAAAGATGATTGGGAGTCGCACATACTGTTGATCGAGTTTACGTACAACAATAGTTGGCACGCTTCGACCAAAATGGCACCATTTGAGGCTTTATACGGAAGGAGGTGCAGATCGCCATTGTGTTGGGATGATGCATCTGAATTGATTGGTACTTAACCAGATTTATTACTCGAGACGATATAGAAGATTTCCTTGATTCGAGATAGGCTGTTAACGGCTCAGAGTCAACAGAAGTCCTATGCCGACACGCGTCGCCGCCCGTTAGAATTTGAGATTGGTGACCATGTATTACTTAAGGTATCACCGACTAGGGGAGTTTATCGATTTGGTCGGAAACGTAAGCTTAGTCCGAGATACATTGGACCTTTCGAGATTTTAGAGCAAGTTGGAGATCTTGCACATCGGTTGGGTTTGCCGCCGTCCTTGAGTCACGTGCATAACGTATTTCATGTCTATCAACTAAGGAAGTACGTATCAGATCCTAGTCACGTTATTGAATTTGTAGAGATTGAACTGGGACCCGACATCACATTTGAGGAGAGACCGATTCAGATTGTGGAACATTGGGTAAAGCAGCTTAGGCACAAGACCATTCCCGTAGTCAAAGTGCAATGGTCGAGGCATAGATCACAGGAGGCAACATGGGAGACGGGAGATGATATGAAGGCGAGATATCCCGAGTTATTCACTTTGTAAGTTTCGGGACGAAACTTCTTTTAGAGGGAGAGAATGTAATATCCGCACTTTCAGTTTTTAGTAATTTCTATTTTTGTTGTATTTTCATTTCGGACGACTAGCTTGTACTTGTTTTTGTATTCTAAAACTATTTTGTTCTGCATTCATGGCCATCCGAACGAATTTCGGACTTGTTTTATGAGATTAGGCATATTGTGTAACTTTTTTGCGTTTAGGCTCGGTTCTCGTAAATCTTGTTCGAAACTGACGTTTCGTTGCTTCTATGAGTTTCTTTAATATTTTTGGATTTTGTTACGATTTCCTGAGATTGTTATCTGACCTTGAATCATGATTCTCGGGAGTTTTGGCTATTTTGTAATTTTTCATAATTTTGGGTACTGTTAATGGAATTGTTTGTCCGTTCTAGCGGATGGTTGGAATCATGTGTTTCGATGGGAGCGTAAGCTTGCATGTTATTGTTCCTTATTAACGTTTTGTTATTCGTTGGCAACTATCGAGTTTTGTATCTTCCGAGACGTGTACAGTCTGACCAGGATTCACAACTGTATTTCTGTGTCAGAGCAGTTAGCGCACGCTAACAATATACTTAGCGCGCGCTAAGGTGGAATATCTAGCACACGCTAAAATCATCCGCAGCGTGCGCTAATCAGACTGGACAGTAGGTTTCTGGCTTCTGGAATGAGTGTATTAGCATACGTTAAGGTTTTCCATTGCGTACGCTGATGAGTCGATTAGCGTACATTACTATATCGTTGCGTACGCTAATGTGAATGGGCAGAATATTCTGGAGTTCGGCAGAAGGTTCAGTGATCCTGGACCGAACCAGCTAGCGCACGCTACCACGAAAGTTAGCGCACGCTAACACAAACGCTAGCGCACGCTAATCCGACATTAGCGCATGTTAACGGGACGGATAGAAGCCTCTGGACTGCATTTTATCCAGATTAGCGTACGCTAAGCCTTACCTTAGCGCACGTTAAGCCCTGTCAGTATAAATATGACAGCAGGGCCAATTTTCGTCATTTTCACTTTCATTTCTTCCTTTCGACGAAATTGGCGACTTTGTACGACTATGGAGATAGATTTCGGCCAGATAACATCACATTTCAACATTTTTTCCTTGTGCGAATTTAAAAACATCTAATCATCTTTCACCATCCAAATCAAGGTATATTTCCTAGAACCCTAGTTTTTAGGATTTTGGGGCTTTTGTGATGATTTCGTCCTTCTAGTCTGTTTTAGCCTAGATTTATGTTAGATTATGATTGTATAATCGCAAACCCTCGATTTTCTTGACGTTTTATGGACTGAAAATCCGTGATTTCTAGTATTCGATGAATTGTTCCTAAGGGTAGAATTTAGGGTGATTCTTTATATTCCAGTAATGTTGTAGTTGATTAAGTATCATTGTGTGCTAGGAACTAAACTTTGGAGTGAGTTTGGATCGAAGCCCTCTCCGTTCACCATTTCTTCACGTCATAATAATCAAGGCAAGTACATGTATTAGATAATATTATGTGTGTTACGAATTCGATATGAATGATGAATTATGATAACGTGTGTGTGTTGTTGTTCTTCCATCCGGGGAAGATTCGATGGGATCTCTGGGGACTGATACTAATGGGTACGGCCGTGGAAGTGGTTTCCCACCTGGGGACGGTCTGACGGGACCTCTGGGGTCGATACTAATGGGTACGGCCGCGGGTTACCAAGTATGGATTATCGTGGTGTTGAAATGTGATGACATGGTTTTCATGATAATGATGTTTTGATGACAATGTTATATTCCGGAATATTGTTTCCTAAATGCTTTCTAAATGTGATGATATTGTTCAATCATATCTTTATATAATGTCGTGTAATTGTGTAACTGCACTAGCTATTCGAATGCTAACCCCTTAAATAGGGAAAATGTGTTTCATGCATTTCAGGTATCGGGCGAGCTGAGGAGCCAGCACGGGAAACGCATGCAAAGGATGGTGAAGCATGATGTTATGAGGCTTGAGGCTGGGATGTTTATTTCATTATATTTGTGTTGTCTGTCAGAGTCAATTGAGTAAACGTCTTCTGTTTTTAAGATATTGTTGAAGTCCCCTGTGCGGGCAATGGATTTATTTTACATTGTGTTTTCCTGCGTTCAAACCAAAACGTTTTGGCCGAGGCCACGACCTTATTTACATTCTTAAATGTTGTCATTATTGGTTTAATAGATAATTGTGTGAATGTTCTAGCCTGGTATACCTTGATAAAGGTCCTATGGTGTGTAATGACCCTTATGAGAATTGGGATGTTACAGTACCCCACCAGTAGATGGTGCAGAGACATCTGAACGGGAGAGGAAGCCAGAGAGGGTGTGTTGTATCCACGGACTTCCTTATCCGGACCACACCTAGTACACGAGCAGGGTTGAGTACTTCGATCACTGTTTGAACAGTAAGAGTCTGACTGGCTTGCACCGAGTTAGAGAGCTTTTCAAAAGTGTGTACTGTCAACTCATGGTCTCTTGATGCAGCTTCTCCCCACTTCTCATTGAACCAATTCTCTAAAATTATGTGAAATATCTCAAGTAACGAGCAAATAGGTAAACGCCTCACCCACAACATACGATTATTAAAGTATTGAACAGTATTGGATGCCAAAAAATTATAGCGTCGTACCGGAGACTTCGACCTAGCCCACCTCGCTGGCCCAATTTCAGAAAGGCGCCTGTGAGCCCAATAGGGCTTTAAATATGTGGTTTCGAAAAGTAGTTTTTAAAAACTTCATCACAATGCATATAGGCTGCAGTTCTAAAGAGTCTATTTTATGAGCACTGTAGGAGGTCAGATTTTTTGCAAGATGTAGCACAAGCCGTGGAACGCATTCGAATAGACGGCTCGAACAGCATTCTGAATGCTCTTATGTTGGTCACTCACAATCAGTAAGTATTTCATAGGATTGTAGCATCTCCACAGGTTATACAGAAAATAAGTCTACGACTCATCGTTCTCTATCGGACTGAGACCAACTGCAAGAGAAAATACTTGATCGTTCCCGTCAAATGTGATACCGTAAAAAAAGTTCCTTTATTCCTTCCCTTCAGGTGGCTCCTGTCAACTATAATCACCGGCCGTAGGCACGTAGCAAATGCCCTAATACTCTGTCCGAGTGCAACGAACATGTGGCAAAGCACTCCCTCACGAGTCATCTGCAAATTATAAATCGTCCCAGGATTACGCTGCTTCAATAAATACAGATAAGACGGGAGCCTCTGATACGACTCATCAAAGCCGCCGTATGTATTCTTTATCGCTATATTCCTCGTCCAGAGAGAAAAACTGTATAGCATGTCGATGTCGTACTCCCTACGCATCTCTGAAATCATCTCATTTAGCCTCAAAGTGACCCCCTCACCGGTCAATCTTTTAGCAAAATAATGGGCGGCAACCTCAGAAGTGACCGACCGTGCGGCAGCACGGTTCAAGTTAAGGTGACAGTTGTGATCCAATGTCAACTTAGTAATTCTCCAAATGGTTGCACCCTGAAATAGCACACAACCTACATTGATAATTGTTCCTCCAACTCTTACAGAGAAACACTATACGTTTATTGGCGGAACGATTAGTGATACACTGTAACATGTTTTCCAAATGATATATTTCTATAGTTATCCTCAACTCTGTCTTGGACCAAAAGGTGGACCCCACCTCTAGCTGACCGGTGACAGATGAAGGCTGCTGACCCAATCCAAAGTCCCGGCACTGCTGGGATCGGTAAATGAATGATCCAATTACGCATAGAATGTTGATGCTCATGCTCGCTCGCAGACTGATGGTCGGATGAGAAGTTCCGACGATTCATAATCCTATCCATTTGGGCAGGTTGGCGAACCCAAGCAAGAAACTCCATAGACAGTGACTCAAGCAAGTCTTTACGACAATCTTCATCTTCGGACGTATGCACCTTCTCACCTTCCTCGTCTTCCTCATCTTCCTCGTATTGATAATCTTTGGAAGGCATGTCATAATTTATGTTGTCGAGCTCTACTCTCGAGCTGCTACATCCCACATTAATCTCGGGGGTGAAGGAGCTGTCGTTCTCAACATAGACCTCGGGATCCTTTTTATATTCTGCTAGCAATCGAAGTATCTCGGTATCGCCCCGTAATAGGACTTTTACTTTGTTGCCCTTGGCCATGTGTGTCAAGTACCATAATTTGTAATCGGACTCATTTGGACCACCCAAACCCTCTCTGATAACCCCAAGAGGTTTGCACGACTAACTTTGCTCGCGTAGATGTAGACAAAAAAGGAGTCCCCGTCCACATATGTCGATCGCTCCCAATGACCACCGTGATGTATCAAAATACGCTGCCACGACATCTGATTACAAAAAGATGAATAACTTATCAGAAATTCTAGCACGGTCTCTGCCTTGGACACGACCGATGCACATGGTCGGATGCTACAGTGTGCAGCGATCGTGTGCAAGTTTCCTGGCCATGAAATGGCCTTGAACACGATTGTTGCACACGACCGTAGACGATCGTGTGCGATGATCTTGGACACGTTAGTTGTACACACGAAATGTCAAGTCGTTGGACACGACCATTGCACACGGTGACTTGCCATTGTGTGCAGCCGTCGTGTCCGGAAGAACTTGTCGGAAAAAAATTCTGGCGGTAAAATATTGATGCATACCTTTTTTATGAAGCCAGAAGCATAAGAAATGAAGTCCTATATCAACGTCAATTTTTCTTTTTCAAATAATCGTGTGATTTTTACAAGAATTTTGAGAGACCCATTGTCCAAAATGGTTGTTTGTTTACGGTGATGATGTATAGGTTTTAGTTAAATTTGGTTGTTGGACATTAATATCGGTAGTTAGAATGGAGTAGATGAGGAAAAAAAAGAGTTTAAATTAAATGAAATACAAAAAGAAAAAAAGTCAACATTGACCACTTTTGGGAGGACATTTTAGTCTTTTTAAGCAAAATAGTATCAATAATTTATACTCTTAAGAATGGAGATATACAACTTGTCAATTTTATAATTTGGTATTAAAAAATTAATTCTCACTTTATATCTTTTAGTTTCAATTTTATAGAGGAAAACAGAAAAGGCAACAAAATAAACAGATATGCAATAGTACAATACTTTTACCTATTATATTATAATTTCTCTAAATATTAGGGGAAAGGGATTGTTTCATCGCCCAATTTTCAACTTATTGGGTAATTATGTTCGTGTATTTTAATATTGTCGTGTCAATCTACAACACGAATTTTTAGTATCATCTAATAACTAAATATAATGTATGTTTGTTCAATTTTTGTGATATAGAGTTTGGATCATAATATTTGTTTCTGCTAAATTTAAAATTTCAGATACTATATTTAAAATTTAAATATAATACCATACTATCTCTCTCTTCTTATTATTTTTAAATAATTCAACTAAGTACTACTTCATATGTCCCAGCCAAAGTTGACAGAGAGAGTTAAATTACGACAATGTAGACAAATGATTGAATGCGAACGATAGATTGTACAAATATTGATAGTAAGTGTATAATAAATAATAAAAACTCAAATTTTTTGATGATAAATGCATGGTAAAGATTAAGTCAAGTGATTGTGGTGGTTGTTTGATCTGAATATGTAAAAATGATAAATATAAATTTACTAAGAAACAAATTTAGAGGTAAAATATTAATTTTAGATGGGACAGAGAAAATAATATATAATAATATAACAGCACGTCTCTCTTCGTTTTATTGTTAAATAATACAACACTATTTAGGTCGAGTCTCTTGGGGATACTCAGGACAGGGGACGATCCCCTCGTGTGCGTGTGTGGAAAAAAAAAATAATACAACACTATTTCTCTTATGTTTAGTCTTTAATAATACAGTTGCGACTAATAAAAAAGACATAATCGTGCTTATACATCAAGGGTGGTTTTTTAAACCCATCCAAATCCCACATTCTGCATTGCATATTGATATCTTTTCCCCCTTATCTAGTTTATCAGAGAAGGAAAATTTACAAGGAATGGAGAGCGGCAGTGGCGGCTGTGTCAGCGAAAGCCGTAGGGAGTTATTGGGCGGCGGCGGCGGGGAGATCGAAGACGAGCAGTCGTCGTGGAGACTCGACATAAATGAGTTCCGATTGCCGGAGCGCGGCTCCGATCACCGCCACCAGTCTTTCAGTATACGACGGCTTCTGCGAAATAAGAGTACGCGCATTTCCTTTTTATCATATGTATGCGGTCTCGGGGTATGTGTACATGTACATGCGTTCTGCCTGAACGAGTGGTTATTATTTCAATATGATTTTTTTGGCAAATTCTTCGGACTGCCATCTCTGCCAGGGTTGGGGAATACTGTAAAGCATATCAGCCCGACAACTGGTATAGAAAATCATCATTTTATCTGAGATACGGGGTGGTAAATGTTACTAAAGAATAGGGGGAAATTCTGTGTTTGGTTCTCCTTTCCCTTTTCTTCTCTCGGAATCTTTAATATAAATTCACAATATATTTTGTGCGTGTGTGTGTGAATGTGTGTGTTTCAGGTTACAATTTTAAATTTTCATACTATATACAGGCTACCGACTGTGGACTGAGAGGCTTTACTAGTAATGTTTCTCCTGGTGATATTTTGGGAAGAATCTTAATAGATCTACTAAAATGAAAGAAGTCAAATGCTCTCTGAATCTGATGTCTGCAGACTACGATTTTGACATTATATAGTAACATATACTTTAATCATATTAAAGGTGTCTGAAGTAGGATTGAGTAACTTAAAAATTTTCAACTGGAATCGCTTCTTCCGTTTTTTTTTTTTTTTTTTCCTTTCCCCTATTTTGGGACGAATACCATGTTTTTGTGCTTTTTTTTTGTCAAGATGAAATGTGCTGATGATGCCATCAACTTCTTTTATTTTCTTTTTTTTTTTTTGTTTTTTTTTGTTCTTTTTTATTTTTAACTATATGTCCAATGATCATGTCCGAGCTGATGCTATGATCTCTAGATCCAATTTATGCCTTTTGACTGTTCGATTCCCTTGAATTGAGCACAGGGAGCGTTGTAATGGTGTTCTCTTTTTATTTATATGGATACACATCTGTAGTTTCCAGAAATGCATAAGAATATATTACTTTTTGTCCAAGAACTGAAGGGCACCATTTCCTGTGTTGAATGGATAGCCCCTTCAAAGGCTGTGTGGAACTGTAGTCATTTCTAAGCTTTTGAGTGCTTGTGCCATAATTTCAAGCCTTACCAAGCATGGCCGAAATTTATAATGTGTGGGTGGTATTAGTTGGACTGTTGGAGACATTTCATGTCTTGTGATTGTGAGCCTTCCAGAAATGAGCTTTTGATTGTCCGCTGAATGAGCCATCCCCATGTCAACTAACTGCATCATGAAAAAATATTGAAGTACGATATACCAAGTTGGTTGATCGATTTTAATAGACTACTGTATCCCAAGCTTTGAAGACTCCTTTTCAGCATAGACCTTATAAATGACAATATAAAACACTACATTTCCAAGGAGCATTGACCTGTTCAACTGAGCAATTTCCTGGTTCCTTTGGGCTGCAAAAGGTCACTATGAAATGTAGCATGCATTGAATCTTGTTTGTACGAGTGTTCAATTCTGCTTTGTCTGGTGTTGTATGTTAATATTTCCAGCATAAGTTATTAAAATGCATTTCTTCACATTTTATAAATTATTTGATGTTCTTTCAATATATCTGTTGCCAGGAAAGCAGCGAAAAGTTGCTGAGTATTACAAAAATCAGGAGAGGCTATTGGAAGGATTCAATGAAATGGAGACTATTCATGAATCTGGTTGTTTACCAGATGCCCTGACAGAGGTTGGTTGTTTACATTTTATTCCTTTTTCAAAAAAAAAAAATTAGTTACTTTAGGCACTAGTAATATTATTTGTTATTTGATACTGAAGTGCGGGGTACATTCAATTAATGTATTGCCTTTCTTGGATTCGTTGAGTCCTTTACTCTGTGAAGCTAATCGTCTCATAACTTGAAGTTGGCACATACCCAGTTCAGTTTTCGATGAAAGCTTTAAGATATTTGCTGGAAAGAACTTTCGGATTTTATTCCGTACTTATTTTGTTCCTTAATCAGCTCAAATATCTGTCAGGATGAAATGAATCAGCTTGCTAAGAGCGAAAGGATGGCTGTTCATGTGTCAAATATAGCTAATCTGTTCCTTTTCATGGCAAAAGTGTATGCCTCGGTTGAGAGCAGGTCTTTGGCTGTCATTGCGTCAACTATGGATTCTTTTCTAGACCTATTATCTGGGTTGATCCTGTGGTTTACTTCCCACGCAATGAGAAACCCGAACCAGTATCACTACCCAATCGGAAAGAAACGGATGCAACCCGTGGTAAGGTCTCCCCACCGTGTTCCTCTCTTGCAAGTAACTAGACTTCTTATTTATCCATATATGAGTGACCTGGTGATCCAAATTTGAATTTAGCTGTACCAACGCAACAGACGAATTTCCACTGGCATCTTCTCCAAAAAAAAAAAAATCCTTGTTCTTCTTTCACAAAATCATGCTTTTTTCTAGGAAATTAGAAATAGAAATTTCATATATACTGCATGACCTGTGAAAGGTGGCTCCTGCAATTATCCTGAGATGACAAATGGAATATGTTAGACCTACCATATAAGATGTGTCCTTCATATGATTGACGAAGCACTTTTTCTTCTTGTTATTTTTCTTCCAGTTTAGGAGTAAATAGTTAGTATATATTCAAGTTCAGAGGAGGAGCTATTTTAGAATTAATTTCTCTACTTGAACTCAGTACATTGTCCACAGGGAATTATTGTTTTCGCATCTGTAATGGCTACACTGGGACTGCAAATTATACTGGAATCAGTTCGGCAACTTCTTGCAAAGGTACTTATTTCATCGTCAAATAACCTGATAATCTGCGGAAATAAATCCTAAGCAGAATGTTTAGCTGTTGGTAAATTTGCTTTAACACTTTTCCTTTTTTCCTTTTTTTGTTTTCATTCTCTTTTGGACAGTCTGGCCCTGATATGGACCATGACAAGGAGATGTGGATGATAGGGATCATGGTGTCTGTAACTGTTGTCAAGTTTCTGCTTATGATTTATTGTCGCAGATTCAAGAATGAGATTGTCAGAACCTATGCTCAAGACCATTTCTTTGATGTCGTCACCAACTCAGTTGGACTGGTCACTGCTGTTTTAGCAATTCGATTCTACTGGTGGATTGATCCTGTCGGAGCTATGATTGTAAGTCTACCAGACAGGCAAATCCACCCTTTTTGTAAATTTTGCATAGAATTAATTATTTAACAGAAATTATACCAGCCTACTTGAGATAATATTCTTCTCTCCTTTGCAGATAGCTATATATACAATCAACACATGGGCAAAGACAGTTGTCGAGAACGTTTGGTCTCTGATCGGAAGAACCGCACCACCAGATTTCCTCGCGAAGTTAACATATCTCATATGGAACCATCACAAAGAAATCCAGCATATCGACACGGTCAGGGCGTACACTTTCGGTTCTCATTACTTTGTGGAGGTTGACATTGTGTTGCCAGAAGATATGCTGCTGAGCCAAGCCCATAATATCGGCGAGACATTACAAGAAAAGCTCGAGCAACTTCCTGAAGTCGAGAGGGCTTTCGTCCATATAGACTTTGAGTTTACTCACGCACTGCAGCACAAGGGCAAAGTATGATACACGTGTCCGCGTGTTGGTTCTATTTCGGTAGATAAATTACCGTCTTTGTTCTGAGATCATAGTCTATGGTAGTATGGTGTATCATCACATGCAGCGAAGTTCTAATGACAGCCACTTTAGTTATGTCTTCTGCATTAGTGCATGAGTGCACTTTGGTAATTGAATACCAAATTATCAAAAGAAAAAATTCGGTGGGCTGGATTTGATCAGAGGAGAATTCGTCTCCTATGAGGAGATATTCTATAAACAAAACTAAAACCTCAGAAGGTAAGGACCAAAAAAATAGCACACTTTGAGGGTAAAAATATTCTCCAAAAACTAGTATACTGTTTGGATTGCGGTGGACCGGTCGAAAAAGAGTAGAATGATGAAGCTACAAAGGAGAATGAAGGAAAAGGAGGAGAGGAGAAAATTGAAAAGAAGAGAAGAGAAGAAGAGCAGAGAAGAAAAAATCGAGAAGGAGACGGACAGACAGGCATAAATGTTTTTGGGACTGCTTGGAGTGAAAAATTCCACTCGATCGTGATTATCAACTGAAAATTTGATTACAAATCTACTGTTTTTTTACACATGTAAATCGATGTCTACTAATTTCCATGATTCAAAATTTAACAGTTTGTGGGGGAACTTTAGATAATAAATCATTTCGACGAATAAAGTTTATAAACTGACCTTCCTAAACAATTTCTTACAATTTTCAATTTAAAAATTCATTTTCTTTTTCATTATCCTAAATGGAACTGATACAGTGGATCATATGTTCTTTCAATGTGAGTTTGTTGCTACTGTTTGGAATAGCTTGAAGGTGTGGTGTGGTTTTGCAGGAAACACAACGAAACAGAGATTATATAGGTTGGTTTTCTCCACAACAATTTACTATATATGGAGGGAAAGGAACTATAGAAGATTTCGAGGAATGTCTACAAATGAGGAAGCTGTAATTAGACAATGTAGAATGGACATAGTTGTGATATGCAAGAGAGATAGAAAGTTGACTGCATTTCTATAGCAATTGAATTTTCTTGTTTTTGAGTTGTAGAGTATGAAGTAGTTGTACTTTCAAGCCAATTGGTTAATAATACAAAACTATTTTCCAAAAAAAAAAAAAGAAATTCATTTTCTGTAGGCAACTTTAATAGGTATTGTAGTTAAGGTTCAATAGAATAATCTTGGAAAATAATGAGATTCCTCTAGTAAATTAAGCATTTCAAGAGGAATATCCTTTTTTTTAAAAGAAAAAGAGAAATATCCTAATACTATCTTTTAATCTTTCACTTAATCATCACTATCAAAATGCATGTCATGCTTCTTCCCCAGACCTGACAATGGGCCGGGCCGACCTGAACTGGACGGGTAAAAAATGGCGAATTTTTTCCGGACCGTCCAAAAGGCCCACCTTTTTCTAAAAATACGAGGCTTCGCTGCGGGTGGGCTTGGCCCTGCCCATGGCCCTTAGTTTTTTGTTTTTGAAGTATAATAATAAATATAATATAAAAATAATAAATACTTATATTTGGTCATAATATTATTTACTACGGTACCATAATCAAAGGAATAAGACTGTAACACCCCAAAAACCATCCGGGATATTACAGGGCCGTGGGTCCCGCGTCGGAACCCACCAGGCTAAAAACCATCTCAAAAACGTTTAAAAACGCCAAAAGGCCGATGACGGTAATATTTTAGATACTCAAATATTTTCAAAAGCATAATGCTCAAATACCGTCATAAAATACCATTTGAAAATACAAGGCGAAATGCCAAATCTCGACAGTTTAAAGTGTACGTTAAGCCACCCCTTAAACGTACCGATAAAATAGTTAGGAAAAAGGGTTTGACGAAATAACCCAAGTTCGCAAAATGCCAAAAGGCCATTTTAAAATACACACGAGTTGGTAAAGATACCGAAAAGCCATTTTAAAATACACACGCAGCGGATAAAACAACCAGAAGAGAATACTCAAATAAATGCCACAGCCAGTATCACCCGGGAAGCTCACCCCTTCACGACCGCTACTAGCTCGATCTCCGAGTACCTAAAAATAAAGCCCACGACGGGGTCAGCCAGAATACTCAACAATGATATCGATCACATCATCATAAATAATTACATACCAATGTAATAACGAAGTAAGAATACTACCAATGTAATCTTACCGTTATAACCTTACCAATTCATAGCAATCCATACTAAATCAATCCTTGACATATTCCACATTTCGTATTCTCAAATGACGAAATGAATTCAACAACAATCATCTCTACTGTATTCCAAAAATACCGATAATCTTCAAAACATCATCATAACTCATTAGTGCGGAAATAATCCAATCTGTGCCAAATCCTGTCCATCGGATTACACAATCAAATCTCAACATGTATAAACCAATAATACACAACATATCTGTAGATCAACTACCACATGATAATGATAACAAATCCCGAACATCGATGTACAGTCCGAATGCTCATACGATCAATAACAATGATCAACCAATACATCACTGAGAATATCATCGACATGACAACTCCAATATGACCAACAAAGGATCAACGATAACCGAGAGTACCCTCAACATGGTAAACTCCCAACACGATCAACAAAGGATCAACAACAACCGAGAATACCCTCAACGTGGTAAACTCCAAACACGATCAACAAAGGATCAACAATAACCGAGAATACCCTCAACGTGGTAAACTCCAAACACGATCGACAAAGGATCAACTATAACCGAGAATACCCTCAACAAGGTAGACTCCAAATGATCAACAAAGGACCAACAATAACCGAGAATACCCTCAAGAAGGTAGGCTTCAAATGATCAACAATAATGGATCTCAAAGAAGTAACTCTGACTGTCGAACATACCCCTCGGGCGTATGAACAACCAGTCACAAACCGTCGAACATATCCAATCATACATGGACTATGAACGACCCAACAATATGGCTCAAAAAATGGACGTCACAGTACGCCCAATCCGGAAATGTGTCCGTGCACATGTCCACCCCGTATACGGAATCCAGGATATACGTGGGACATGTACCTAATTAGCCTCACGAACTATGTCTCGTGTGCACGGTTCAATGCGGAAACATCCACGCATAACCATCATGTGCCCGGCTAAAAATCCTACACAATAATCAATCGGCACGCAGATATGACTCCAGATATGTCACGATGCAGCATGACAACGAAACTCAAAGAATCACATATCCAATAAGGATCAAACGACTCACTGAAGTGAACAAAGACAAACTGACAAAGAAAAGTCGACACGACTAATCAATATCCAAAACAACAATCTTGGGATCATCATCCCCGACAAATGATCAACACGATAACCGATCTCAATACAATCAGCCCTGGGATCATCATCCCTCAAAGAAATAATCAATACGAATCCCAATATACGAAACGTCAACATACAACATATACAATAATTCCCCAGAACAATTATCCTCATAACTGAACAATACTGGAATTACCTCAAAGCCGAAGACAATATTCTTTCCACGAACAACATCCCTGAACGAATACACAGTTATACAAATAATCTCAAATAAGATACCATCCATTCAATACCAATAAACCTTTATCCCGATACTTATGTCATCACGATAACTATCCTCGATACCTGATATTCTATATCCTTGACCAAAGATAACTCACGTCTTCCTTGAACACGATTAAATCATATACCTTATGATTTAATACAAACCAGAGCACGATATACAAACCATTATCCCGACAACTTACATTTCTAACAACATTGCTATACGAATTATAAATGAAATGAAAACAAAACCATTCATCAAATATTATAAACTGAACAAGTACAAACTTGCCTCGATACCGATACCACGAAGCTGTTACCGAACCCATTGCCTTTGTCTACGAGCTCCTCAGCCCTGATCAAAAGCAAACTACGAACTCCTCAGCCTTAACCGCAACACAACGGTCGTAATCCACGATCAATTATCGTAACCTAATGCAATAATCAAATGACAACACATCCGATAATAATCAACAACCGACATAACCAACCAATCGAACTCAACGGTTCAACAAAAACCTCGAATAAACGCAGTCTGAACAAAACAAATCAAACCATCACGAATTCATAATCACAACACAAAAATACTGCACTGTCTGCCTACTTAGCGTACGTTAAACGCATAATGTAGCGTGCGCTAAGTTGCTCCCGTTAGCGTGCACTAGCCAGTAAGCTTAGCGTGCGCTAATGCTGTACAGTGGCATGCCTTCCAAGCATCGACTAACACCTTGCGACTACGAATCCGAATGAAAAGGAAATCATACTCCAAGATTAACAACAACTTTTTCCAAATTCAATCTCATCATCATGATCCACATCTTATCAAGAACATACGAAACTAAAATCAACATAATATTGGTTTTAATCATCTTATCCATATTTATAATTAAAACCATTATATATCCTTATGTCATCTTAACATCAAAATCCAAAATGAAGGGAGACATAAATCTCCATATCTCTTGAAGATAAACAACACCATAACTATCACAAGGATCATATCATACTCAATCCGGAATTCGACCTCATATCATGATTTAACTCATCTAAATCTGTAATATCCGCAAATTCGATTTCCGGTAATTTTTCTTTATTGGCGAAAGTCCGTTTTGACGACTTGCTTGGGACCGTTTCGTCATCCTGAGAATGATTAATTCTACACTTTTTGTCATCCGAGTTCGTTTCGGTATCGTTCTGTTGAATTCCATGTTCTTTAGCGACTTTTCTACGTATGAGTTCGACTTTGTTAAATCACCATTAATTTTTGGAAACTCCAAAAATTCTGAATCTTTGCAATATTATAAAGCATCGAGTTATCTTTCCAATGGTTCAAACGGTGAGTCAATCGGAGTCCAGACGAGGAAGTTATGGTCGAAATAGCTAAGTCACTCTCATTTTCCAGATTCGGCCAAAACCGTCTGTACCCTGTGCCGCGGCACACTTCGGCTGATCCGCGGCACACTGCCGAGCCCTGGGAGCAATTTTGGGCCTGTGCCGCGGCACACTTCGACTGAGCCGCGGCACACATGACAGTCAACCCTATATCTGCGTTTTTTTTGAGCGGATCACCTCATTTTTTCCCCATTTCTTCACTTGGGCACGAGAGAGAAGGCTTGAGAGAGAGAAGTTTCTTCACCTATCACTTGAGTGTGTGATTTCTCTTCATCTCTTTTCGATTGTGAAGCTCGGATCATCGATATATCGCGTACTCTTCGAATCATAGTGCTTGGATCTTCAAGAGGTAATTTCTTCAACATCTTGGATTTCAATTTTGTATTGGGTAATGATGTTTTGGATGTTAAAATCATGGTGTATGAAGTTATATATGCATGATTATGGACACGTTTGAGTATTCATCGGATTATTGAAAGATTATTCAAGAACACTTTGAATATTGTGTTGGATTTTGGGGGTTTTCGTAGATTCGTCCGATTTATCCGATTTGAAGCTTGAGAACCTTGAGATTATGAGATATCTATGCCGTATGCGTGTTTTTCTTACGATTTTACGGGTTGGATTGTGCCGTTTTCGAACTTGTGGGAGTTTGGGCGATTTCCCAACCTTTAGTTGTTCACCCGTGTATTTTCTTGAATCGTAGACGAGTTTCGGGAGTCTCTTCGTGTAATTTGAGTATGGATAATTAATTGTCATTTCCTTGCGAATCGTTTAGATGCTGGAAGCGCGTTCTTGGACCTACCGAACTCATACCCTTCCTCCGTTCGATTTCTCGATGTCTCAAAGGCAAGTATACATTTATGATTGTACGTTCTCGACTTTGAAAGTAAGAAATATTGATGGTATGATATGAACGAACCGTTTTTACGGCATTCATGTATGTATTGTTGGCATGTAATGAATGAACCGTTTCTACGGCATTCATACATGTATCGGCGTATGATATGAACAAACCATTTCTACGGCATTCACATACGTATCGGCGTATGATATGAACGAACCGTTTCTACGGCATTCACATACGTCTTGATGTGGTACTATGAGATTTTAGTTATTCCGGAATACTAGTCTTGAATTGATGAATTGACGGTTACATTTACTTTATTGTCGAGGAGTATTGTATTTCATACTTGATATACTTGCACTAACTATTCGACGGCTAACCCCTTTATGGGGGAAATACTTTTTATGTATTTCAGGTTCCAGGAGATCGGACAGGCAGGTATCGGGTCGGCATGAGATGATGGGCAAGTGTGATACTGTGTCTTGTCTCCGGTTATCTTTTTGGATTCCTCCATTCAGTGTTGTTGTACTGGAATGGATTTTAAATACTCGAGTATTGTATTTTCAGTTTCCTTGATGTTCCGGCCTGTGTTGCCGAGGTATTGATTTGTGTGGTGATGTATATGGTTTCATTGGTTATGGTTTTTAATACCATTTGTATTGTCCTTCATTCCATTGTATGTAGACCTTCTCGGTCAAGTTTCATAGTTCCGCGTATGTTTAGCCTTGTGGGTCCCACGGCGGGGCTCACGGCGCTGTAATATACCCTGAATAACTTGGGGGTGTTACAGAATATGGTATCAGAGCTTAGGTTTATGGATACCTAGGCTGTCGGTCTTTTGGGTCGATTGAGTCGTCATTTGCCCACAGTATCACTACTCTGCCATCATCACAGTGCGACCGGTACTTGTAAGTCCTCTCACTCTTCTTGTATTTTTCTTAATCGTTTCGTTTATAGCTTGTTATTCTTGGGAATTGGTCACTTCGAGAATGTGCGATTTGGATTATACTTACGCATGTATGTGCCCTTCAGAATGTTGGCTGAAAGTAGGAAGAATCGTGGTCGTGGTCACGGACGTGAACTCTTCCTTGAGATTTTGTTAAGTTGCTAATTGCGATAATGGTGTGTATCGGTATTATGTTGAGACTTTGTTTAGGAGTCGCATGCTAGTATCACGGGAGATCTTCGACTTCGCAGACTTGTAAGTATGTTGTTCGGATTATTCGATAATTCTTGGTGAATTTAAATTTCCGTTGAAATGTTGTTTGTGCGAGTGATTGCAAGTTTCGAGGACGAAACTTATTTTTAAGGGGGGTAGAGTGTAATACCCCGATTTTTCGGATATATTTTTTTTTCGTTTATATGTTGGATGTCGTTGATGGATAATTGTTCTTGAGGATGATGTGAATGTATGACAATGTTATTGAATGCGTTTATGTATTCATTGTGCCGTATGATCGTTTGGTATGTCGAGATGTTTGTCGAGAATAGCGGAAAATGGCTAAGTACAGCCACATTAGCGCACGCTACAAGGTATGCCTAGCGCACGCTAAGACATATATACTTAGCATACGCCACGGTGCATACTTAGCGCACGCTAAGAGGTTTGAGTTACGTACGCTAAGGAGGACCCCTAACGTACGTAAGGTATTCTGGATAAGGTGAAAGTGGCCGACAGGTAGGCCCAGACTGTTTATTATCGGCGATTAACGCACGCTAATTTCAGATCGTCAATAGGGAATCTTGGCTTTATTGGTTGCTTTCGGCGTGTAGGACCCGGGCATCTTCTGGGAAGGTACAGGTTGTCGGGTCAACGACGATTAGCGCGCGCTAAGGTCGAGGAATAGCGCACGCTACTGAGCATTTCACTGTAGCAAGTCAACGCCTATTTGCGTACGTTAATGCATGGGCATTACGTACGTTAGATGAATTTCGAAGCAATGTAGTAGCTTGTGTACTGCCTGATAGTGCACGCTATCAAGAAAGGATAGCGCACGCTAGTCCTATAGCGCACGCTAAATATAAGGTCTAGCGCGCGCTAGTGATGTGTTTTATAGAGAGGATAGACGAGTGTTGAGAGGCATTTTGTCCATTCTCCTTCCTTCAGTCAATAGAGAGAGCCTTGGGAAGTACTTGAAGTTCCTAAACATTGAGAGATGATTCTCTTAAACAAGTTTAAGATGGAGAGCTCGGATTTAAGTATTGTTCTTGAAGTTTTGATGATTCTTGGAATGGAGTTCAATTATTCTTCTTCGTGGTTCGTTTTTTTAAGGATTACTACTTGGGAGGGAGTATGTTGGGAATCGTGTATTTTGATGTTCGTCTTATTTCAATGTAAATGCATAAATTGGACTGTACTTTTATCCAGTGCGTGAGTATTTTGAAATTGCTTTTGGTATTTTGCCAATGAATTTTATTTTGTAAAACGATTCCCTAAACTGAGTTTTTGGCATTTTAGCCTTGATCGTTTTGACGGTATTTGGAAAATGATTTTTTTTAGTATTTGAAAAATATTACCGTCATCGGTCTTTTTGGCATTTTTGAAATGACGTGGAAAATTGTACTTAGCCTGGTAGATCCTTGTGAGAAGGGTTTACGGCGTGTAATATTCCCAGGAGGATCTGGGGTGTTACAATTATGGTATCATGTGATAATGTTATACGAGATTTATTGGAATTGTAATAAGAGATTTCGGATGTTGATATGATTATTGAGATCTTCTTCATATGATGATAATGGTTTTGTTGCGATTCTTGAGGTTGTATGAATGACATGATGAAGAAAATGGTAACATGGAGATATATACCTCGGATATGTTGTTCTGAACGTGATTTCGGATATTTCATGTTCTTGAAGAACTCTTGAATTATACGAGGTGATGAAAATTTTTAAGAAGTGTTGATGTTTTGAAAATGAATATGGAATATTCATATCTAGAGCTAAACTATGTGTTGGAAATAATATTCGTATAGGAATACGAATGTGATTATGAGTTTGATGAGACTATTATTCATCTCTGAATTTGGAAGCTCATACGTATGGAGCAAATATTCAAGTCGAATGATTGGATTGTTTGATAACCTTTTTAATATGATTATCTATTGTTTTGAACCAGTCGGATGATTCGAATTGATGACGGTCATAAGTAAATTTTAACGATGGATTTACGAGAAGGGAACCTTGTCAATTCGTATTTAAGAATTGAGTTTGGAACATTTAGACCCTTATTATTGGTCCGAATTGGTTGCTGATATGATCATCATATTTCACTCGTATTGTGGACAGGATTTGTAAGTGCTCGAGTTGGATTGTTCGATCGTAATTAGTCGAGATATGGTGAAACGGTTAAGTTTATGGTTTGGTGGTATTGATATTGGTCGTCATCGAACCTGTTGATTATTAATCCTTCGTTTTACAATAAGATATGATGTTTGATCAGGGATTATGACTGTTGTGTTGCGGTTGAGGTTGAAGGGTTCGTAGATTAACTTGGTCGAGACTGAGGAACTCGTAAGACGAAATCAACTAAGTTGGTAACAGTTCGTTGTATTGATATCGAGGCAAGTTTTATACTTGTACTAATCAATGAGATTAATGTTATCGTGTAGGTGTATGAATGTGTGTATCATTTCGAGACTTGGCCTCTTTATGATTGTATTGATATCAGGGGATTGTTTGATACGACACCTGTCGACAAATTATGCCAAATATTATTGTTGTTCGTAAATGGACGATTTAAGGCATTGCGATACTTGTTGGTAATATTTGTCGATAGCCGGTTCGCGGTATCGACGTATCGATTGTTATTATTGATTGATGTTCCATCAAGATATTTTTTGTGAATCGTCGTTATTGATATCAGTGTTTTTCTATTGATGTCGTTTTGGCCGATTGAAGGCATTGACGTATTCGATTATCATCTTCGTATTCGTAACCGATTAAAGGTGCCGAGACATCCGTTGTATAATTGTTATCGATTGTCCGCTCTAAAGGTAATCGATATATTGAATTGGGATTATCAAAGATAATTCCCATCCGTTGTCAAAAATATTCTCATCCGTTGTATCGTTGTTATTGATTGGCCATTCTACGGTAATCGAAGTATTGAATTGGGACTGTCGAGGATAGTTCCCATCCGTTGAATTATTATTGTCGTGTTGGCCGACTCAAGGCAGCACACTATTATTCTTGTGAACTCAGTAGTTTTGTGATCGTTGAGGGTTGAGGATTTTCCGAATTGTTGTGTTGTGATTGTTGCTCGTATTAATCGGTCCTTAAGGATTTTGATCCCATGATGGTTTTTTGAATATTGTTGGTCGTGTCGATCTTTCATTATTCGTGTGTCATCGTTCACTTGGTGAGTCGTATGATCCGTATTGGATATGTTATCCTTTGAGTTCGTTGTCATGTTGTATCGTGGCATATCTGGAATCATGTCTGCGTGCCGATTGGTTATGTGTAGGATTTTTAGCCCGGCACACGATGGTCATGCGTGGATGTTTCCGCAATGGACCGTGCACACGAGACGTAGTTCGTGAGGCTAATTAGGTACATTGTCACACGTATATTCTGGATTCCGTATACGGGGTGGACATGTGCACGGACACATTTCCGGATCGGGCGTACTGTGATGTCCATCTTTGAGCCGTACAATTTTTGATCGTTCATAGTCCATGTTTGATTGGATGTGTTCGACGTTTTGTGATTAAGCGTTCATACGCCAGAGGGGTATGTTCGACAGTCAGGTTTGTTTCTTTGAGATCTGTATTGTGATGATTTACAGCTTTGGGCTGTTCGGCTTTCAGGCCATCGTGATATACAGCTTCGGTTGAGGGGCTTTCAAGCCATTGCGATGTATTGGTATTTCTGTTGGAGCCTTCAGAAATTGTGATTCGTATTTACTTCAGTGTTGGCTTGGATTACCTTCGGGTAATGTATTGGTGTGTTACTTGCAACGTTTCACCGTTGGGCGTAAGTTACGCGTTTCTTGTGTATCTCGTTGAGTTTTCCTGGCGGGATATTGCTTCTCCCTAGTTGTTTTAAGTTTCGGAACGAAACTTCTTTTAAGGAGGGTAGAATGTAATATCCGCAAATTCGATTTCCGGTAATTTTTCTTTGTTGGCGAAAGTCCATTTTGACGACTTGCTTAGGACCGTTTTGTCATCCTGAGAATGATTAATTCTACACTTTTTGTCATCCGAGTTCGTTTCGGTATCGTTCTGTTGAATTCCGTGTTCTTTAGCGACTTTTCCACGTATGAGTTCGACTTTGTTAAATCACCATTAATTTTTGGAAACTCCAAAAATTCTGAATCTTTGCAATATTATAATGCATCGAGTTAGCTTTCCAATGGTTCAAACGGTGAGTCAATCGGAGTCCAGACGAGGAAGTTATGGTCGAAATAGCTAAGTCACTCTCATTTTCCAGATTCGGCCAAAACCGTCTGTACCCTGTGCCGCGGCACACTTCGGCTGAGCCGCGGCACACTGCCGAGCCCTGGGAGCAATTTTGGGCCTGTGCCGCGGCACACTTCGACTGAGCCGCGGCACACATGACAGTCAACCCTATATCTGCGTTTTTTTTGAGCGGATCACCTCATTTTTTCCCCATTTCTTCACTTGGGCACGAGAGAGAAGGCTTGAGAGAGAGAAGTTTCTTCACCTATCACTTGAGTGTGTGATTTCTCTTCATCTCTTTTCGATTGTGAAGCTCGGATCATCGATATATCGCGTACTCTTCGAATCATAGTGCTTGGATCTTCAAGAGGTAATTTCTTCAACATCTTGGATTTCGATTTTGTATTGGGTAATGATGTTTTGGATGTTAAAATCATGGTGTATGAAGTTATATATGCATGATTATGGACACGTTTGAGTATTCATCGGATTATTGAAAGATTATTCAAGAACACTTTGAATATTGTGTTGGATTTTGGGGGTTTTCGTAGATTCGTCCGATTTATCCGATTTGAAGCTTGAGAACCTTGAGATTATGATATATCTATGCCGTATGCGTGTTTTTCTTACGATTTTACGGGTTGGATTGTGCCGTTTTCGAACTTGTGGGAGTTTGGGCGATTTCCCAACCTTTAGTTGTTCACCCGTGTATTTTCTTGAATCGTAGACGAGTTTCGGGAGTCTCTTCGTGTAATTTGAGTATGGATAATTAATTGTCATTTCCTTGCGAATCGTTTAGGTGCCGGAAGCGCGTTCTTGGACCTACCGAACTCATACCCTTCCTCCGTTCGATTTCTCGATGTCTCAAAGGCAAGTATACATTTATGATTGTACGTTCTCGACTTTGAAAGTAAGAAATATTGATGGTATGATATGAACGAACCGTTTTTACGGCATTCATGTATGTATTGTTGGCATGTAATGAATGAACCGTTTCTACGGCATTCATACATGTATCGGCGTATGATATGAACGAACCATTTCTACGGCATTCACATACGTATCGGCGTATGATATGAACGAACCGTTTCTACGGCATTCACATACGTCTTGATGTGGTACTATGAGATTTTAGTTATTCCGGAATACTAGTCTTGAATTGATGAATTGACGGTTACATTTACTTTATTGTCGAGGAGTATTGTATTTCATACTTGATATACTTGCACTAACTATTCGACGGCTAACCCCTTTATGGGGGAAATACTTTTTATGTATTTCAGGTTCCAGGAGATCGGACAGGCAGGTATCGAGTTGGCATGAGATGATGGGCAAGTGTGATACTGTGTCTTGTCTCCGGTTATCTTTTTGGATTCCTCCATTCAGTGTTGTTGTACTGGAATGGATTTTAAATACTCGAGTATTGTATTTTCAGTTTCCTTGATGTTCCGGCCTGTGTTGCCGAGGTATTGATTTGTGTGGTGATGTATATGGTTTCATTGGTTATGGTTTTTAATACCATTTGTATTGTCCTTCATTCCATTGTATGTAGACCTTCTCGGTCAAGTTTCATAGTTCCGCGTATGTTTAGCCTTGTGGGTCCCACGGCGGGGCTCACGGCGCTGTAATATACCCTGAATAACTTGGGGGTGTTACAGAATATGGTATCAGAGCTTAGGTTTATGGATACCTAGGCTGTCGGTGTTTTGGGTCGATTGAGCCGTCATTTGCCCACAGTATCACTACTCTGCCATCATCACAGTGCGACCGGTACTTGTAAGTCCTCTCACTCTTCTTGTATTTTTCTTAATCGTTTCGTTTATAGCTTGGTATTCTTGGGAATTGGTCACTTCGAGAATGTGCGATTTGGATTATACTTACGCATGTATGTGCCCTTCAGAATGTTGGCTGAAAGTAGGAAGAATCGTGGTCGTGGTCACGGACGTGAACTCTTCCTTGAGATTTTGTTAAGTTGCTAATTGCGATAATGGTGTGTATCGGTATTATGTTGAGACTTTGTTTAGGAGTTGCATGCTAGTATCACGGGAGATCTTCGACTTCGCAGACTTGTAAGTATGTTGTTCGGATTATTCGATAATTCTTGGTGAATTTAAATTTCCGTTGAAATGTTGTTTGTGCGAGTGATTGCAAGTTTCGAGGACGAAACTTATTTTTAAGGGGGGTAGAGTGTAATACCCCGATTTTTCGGTTATATTTTTTTTTCGTTTATATGTTGGATGTCGTTGATGGATAATTGTTCTTGAGGATGATGTGAATGTATGACAATGTTATTGAATGCGTTTATGTATTCATTGTGCCGTATGATCGTTTGGTATGTCGAGATGTTTGTCGAGAATAGCGGAAAATGGCTAAGTACAGCCACATTAGCGCACGCTACAAGGTATGCCTAGCGCACGCTAAGACATATATACTTAGCATACGCCACGGTGCATACTTAGCGCACGCTAAGAGGTTTGAGTTACGCTAAGGAGGACCCCTAACGTCGTAAGGTATTACGGATAAGGTCCGAAAGTGGCCGAGTGTAGGCCAGATCGCTTATTATCGGCGATTAACGCACGCTAATTTCAGATCGTCAACAGGGAATCTTGGCTTTATTGGTTGCTTTCGGCGTGTAGGACCCGGGCATCTTCTGGGAAGGTACAGGTTGTCGGGTCAACGACGATTAGCGCGCGCTAAGGTCGAGGAATAGCGCACGCTACTGAGCATTTCACTGTAGCAAGTCAACGCCTATTTGCGTACGTTAATGCATGGGCATTACGTACGTTAGATGAATTTCGAAGCAATGTAGTAGCTTGTGGACTGCCTGATAGTGCACGCTATCAAGAAAGGATAGCGCACGCTAGTCCTATAGCGCACGCTAAATATAAGGTCTAGCGCGCGCTAGTGATGTGTTTTATAGAGAGGATAGACGAGTGCTGAGAGGCATTTTGTCCATTCTCCTTCCTTCAGTCAATAGAGAGAGCCTTGGGAAGTACTTGAAATTCCTAAACATTGAGAGATGATTCTCTTAAACAAGTTTAAGATGGAGAGCTCGGATTTAAGTATTGTTCTTGAAGTTTTGATGATTCTTGGAATGGAGTTCAATTATTCTTCTTCGTGGTTCGTTTTTTTTAAGGATTACTACTTGGGAGGGAGTATGTTGGGAATCGTGTATTTTGATGTTCGTCTTATTTCAATGTAAATGCATAAATTGGACTGTACTTTTATCCAGTGCGTGAGTATTTTGAAATTGCTTTTGGTATTTTGCCAACTGAATTTTATTTTGTAAAACTGATTCCCTAAACTGAGTTTTTGGCATTTTAGCCTTGATCGTTTTGACGGTATTTGGAAAATGATTTTTTTTAGTATTTGAAAAATATTACCGTCATCGGTCTTTTTGGCATTTTTGAAATGACGTGGAAAATTGTACTTAGCCTGGTAAATCCTTGTGAGAAGGGTTTACGGCGTGTAATATTCCCAGGAGGATCTGGGGTGTTACAATTATGGTATCATGTGATAATGTTATACGAGATTTATTGGAATTGTAATAAGAGATTTCGGATGTTGATATGATTATTGAGATCTTCTTCATATGATGATAATGGTTTTGTTGCGATTCTTGAGGTTGTATGAATGACATGATGAAGAAAATGGTAACATGGAGATATATACCTCGGATATGTTGTTCTGAACGTGATTTCGGATATTTCATGTTCTTGAAGAACTCTTGAATTATACGAGGTGATGAAAATTTTTAAGAAGTGTTGATGTTTTGAAAATGAATATGGAATATTCATATCTAGAGCTAAACTATGTGTTGGAAATAATATTCGTATAGGAATACGAATGTGATTATGAGTTTGATGAGACTATTATTCATCTCTGAATTTGGAAGCCCATACGTATGGAGCAAATATTCAAGTCGAATGATTGGATTGTTTGATAACCTTTTTAATATGATTATCTATTGTTTTGAACCAGTCGGATGATTCGAATTGATGACGGTCATAAGTAAATTTTAACGATGGATTTACGAGAAGGGAACCTTGTCAATTCGTATTTAAGAATTGAGTTTGGAACATTTAGACCCTTATTATTGGTCCGAATTGGTTGCTGATATGATCATCATATTTCGACTCGTATTGTGGACAGGATTTGTAAGTGCCTGAGTTGGATTGTTCAGACTGTAATTAGTCGAGATATGGTGAAACGGTTAAGTTTATGGTTTGGTGGTATTGATATTGGTCGTCATCGAACCTGTTGATTATTAATCCTTCGTTTTACAATAAGATATGATGTTTGATCAGGGATTATGACTGTTGTGTTGCGGTTGAGGTTGAAGGGTTCGTAGATTAACTTGGTCGAGACTGAGGAACTCGTAAGACGAAATCAACTGAGTTGGTAACAGTTCGTTGTATTGATATCGAGGCAAGTTTTATACTTGTACTAATCAATGAGATTAATGTTATCGTGTAGGTGTACGAATGTGTGTATCATTTCGAGACTTGGCCTCTTTATGATTGTATTGATATCAGGGGATTGTTTGATACGACACCTGTCGACAAATTATGCCAAATATTATTGTTGTTCGTAAATGGCCGATTTAAGGCATTGCGATACTTGTTGGTAATATTTGTCGATAGCCGGTTCGCGGTATCGACGTATCGATTGTTATTATTGATTGATGTTCCATCAAGATATTTTTTGTGAATCGTCGTTATTGATATCAGTGTTTTTCTATTGATGTCGTTTTGGCCGATTGAAGGCATTGACGTATTCGATTATCATCTTCGTTATCGGTAACCGATTAAAGGTGCCGAGACATCCGTTGTATAATTGTTATCGATTGTCCGCTCTAAAGGTAATCGATATATTGAATTGGGATTATCAAAGATAATTCCCATCCGTTGTCAAAAATATTCTCATCCGTTGTATCGTTGTTATCGATTGGCCTTTCTACTGATGTCGAAGTATTGAATTGGGACTGTCGAGGATAGTTCCCATCCGTTGAATTATTATTGTCGTGTTGGCCGACTCAAGGCAGCACACTATTATTCTTGTGAACTCAGTAGTTTTGTGATCGTTGAGGGTTGAGGATTTTCCGAATTGTTGTGTTGTGATTGTTGCTCGTATTAATCGGTCCTTAAGGATTTTGATCCGAGGATGGTTTTTTGAATATTGTTGGTCGTGTCGATCTTTCATTATTCGTGTGTCATCGTTCACTTGGTGAGTCGTATGATCCGTATTGGATATGTTATCCTTTGAGTTCGTTGTCATGTTGTATCGTGGCATATCTGGAATCATGTCTGCGTGCCGATTGGTTATGTGTAGGATTTTTAGCCCGGCACACGATGGTCATGCGTGGATGTTTCCGCAATGGACCGTGCACACGAGACGTAGTTCGTGAGGCTAATTAGGTACATTGTCACACGTATATTCTGGATTCCGTATACGGGGTGGACATGTGCACGGACACATTTCCGGATCGGGCGTACTGTGATGTCCATCTTTGAGCCGTACAATTTTTGATCGTTCATAGTCCATGTTTGATTGGATGTGTTCGACGTTTTGTGATTAAGCGTTCATACGCCAGAGGGTATGTTCGGCGATCGGAGTTTGTTTCTTTGAGATCTGTATTGTGATGATTTACAGCTTTGGGCTGTTCGGCTTTCAGGCCATCGTGATATACAGCTTCGGTTGAGGGGCTTTCAAGCCATTGCGATGTATTGGTATTTCTGTTGGAGCCTTCAGAAATTGTGATTCGTATTTACTTCAGTGTTGGCTTGGATTACCTTCGGGTAATGTATTGGTGTGTTACTTGCAACGTTTCACCGTTGGGCGTAAGTTACGCGTTTCTTGTGTATCTCGTTGAGTTTTCCTGGCGGGATATTGCTTCTCCCTAGTTGTTTTAAGTTTCGGAACGAAACTTCTTTTAAGGAGGGTAGAATGTAATATCCGCAAATTCGATTTCCGGTAATTTTTCTTTGTTGGCGAAAGTCCGTTTTGACGACTTGCTTAGGACCGTTTCGTCATCCTGAGAATGATTAATTCTACACTTTTTGTCATCCGAGTTCGTTTCGGTATCGTTCTGTTGAATTCCGTGTTCTTTAGCGACTTTTCCACGTATGAGTTCGACTTTGTTAAATCACCATTAATTTTTGGAAACTCCAAAAATTCTGAATCTTTGCAATATTTTAAAGCATCGAGTTAGCTTTCCAATGGTTCAAACGGTGAGTCAATCGGAGTCCAGACGAGGGAGTTATGGTCGAAATAGCTAAGTCACTCTCATTTTCCAGATTCGGCCAAAACCGTCTGTACCCTGTGCCGCGGCACACTTAGGCTGAGCCGCGGCACACTGCCGAGCCCTGGGAGAAATTTTGGGCCTGTGCCGCGGCACACTTCGACTGAGCCGCGGCACACATGACAGTCAACCCTATATCTGCGTTTTTTTTGAGCGGATCACCTCATTTTTTCCCTATTTCTTCACTTGGGCACGAGAGAGAAGGCTTGAGAGAGAGAAGTTTCTTCACCTATCACTTGAGTGTGTGATTTCTCTTCATCTCTTTTCGATTGTGAAGCTCGGATCATCGATCTATCGCGTACTCTTCGAATCATAGTGCTTGGATCTTCAAGAGGTAATTTCTTCAACATCTTGGATTTCGATTTTGTATTGGGTAATGATGTTTTGGATGTTAAAATCATGGTGTATAAAGTGATATACGCATGATTATAGACACGTTTGAGTATTCATCGGATTATTGAAAGATTATTCAAGAACACTTTGAATATTGTGTTGGATTTTGGGGGTTTTCGTAGATTCGTCCGATTTATCCGATTTGAAGCTTGAGAACCTTGAGATTATGATATATCTATGCCGTATGCGTGTTTTTATTACGATTTTACGGGTTGGATTGTGCCGTTTTCGAACTTGTGGGAGTTTGGGCGATTTCCCAACCTTTAGTTGTTCACCCGTGTATTTTCTTGAATCGTAGACGAGTTTCGGGAGTCTCTTCGTGTAATTTGAGTATGGATAATTAATTGTCATTTCCTTGCGAATCGTTTAGGTGCCGGAAGCGCGTTCTTGGACCTACCGAACTCATACCCTTCCTCCGTTCGATTTCTCGATGTCTCAAAGGCAAGTATACATTTATGATTGTACGTTCTCGACTTTGAAAGTAAGAAATATTGATGGTATGATATGAACGAACCGTTTTTACGGCATTCATGTATGTATTGTTGGCATGTAATGAAAGAACCGTTTCTACGGCATTCATACATGTATCGGCGTATGATATGAACGAACAGTTTCTACGGCATTCACATACGTATCGGCGTATGATATGAACGAACCGTTTCTACGGCATTCACATACGTCTTGATGTGGTACTATGAGATTTTAGTTATTCCGGAATACTAGTCTTGAATTGATGAATTGACGGTTACATTTACTTTATTGTCGAGGAGTATTGTATTTCATACTTGATATACTTGCACTAGCTATTCGACGGCTAACCCCTTTATGG
This sequence comes from Orobanche coerulescens, assembly GCA_033398695.1. Classification (NCBI taxonomy): domain Eukaryota; kingdom Viridiplantae; phylum Streptophyta; class Magnoliopsida; order Lamiales; family Orobanchaceae; genus Orobanche; species Orobanche coerulescens. Next base: position 29,558,258 of record CM065813.1, read on the forward strand.
GGGAAATACTTTTTATGTATTTTAGGTTCTAGGAGATCGGACAGGCAGGTATCGGGTCGGCATGAAGATGATGGGCAAGTGTGATACTGTGTCTTGTCTCCGGTTATCTTTTTGGATTCCTCCATTCAGTGTTGTTGTACTGGAATGGATTTTAAATACTCGAGTATTGTATTTTCAGTTTCCTTGATGTTCCGGCCTGTGTTGCCGAGGTATTGATTTGTGTGGTGATGTATATGGTTTCATTGGTTATGGTTTTTAATACATTTGTATTGTCCTTCATTCCATTGTATGTAGACCTTCTCGGTCAAGTTTCATAGTTTCGCGTATGTTTAGCCTTGTGGGTCCCACGGCGGGGCTCACGGCGCTGTAATATACCCTGAATAACTTGGGGGTGTTACAAAATCGACCACTGAAATTATCATGATTCAGAAATCCATGATTCAACCTCATCAAGTTAAATGAATCACCATTAACATGAAGAATCTTAAATAACATCCGAAAACTCTTATCATAATCCCATTAGGTCTCATAAAAATCACCACATGATTATCCAACATGTTCTCTCATAAGTAATCGTCCTTAAAAACGAACTACTATCAAAGGGATACGAAAATTACCTGGATTAGACGAACCAAGAAGGAGAACACTTGAACTTCATTCCAAGAATCATGAATAACTTGAAGAACAAGGCTTTAATCCATGATCTCTATCTTAATCTTGATAAATATCATCATCTCGGAGTGTTTCTGGACCTCAAGTACCTCCCAAAGCTCTCTCTATCGAGTGAAAGGAAAGAAATGGACGAAATGCTTCATAATACCCGTCTGTCCCCTTATATAGAATACATTACTAGCGTGCGCTAACATCTCATGTTTAGCGTGCGCAACAGCCTTAGCGTGTGCTAACTGACTTTGTTAGCGTGCGCTATCGCAGTCCAGAGGCTACTGTCTGGCTTCGTACATGTGCTTACGTACGTAATGCCCATGCATTAGCGTACGTAACTTACACTGTCTAGTGTACGCAAGTCCTTGCACTTGCTACAGTCTATACCTACCACGAAGATGCTCGTGACCCACATGCCGAAAGCATCTGACAAGGATAAGATTCCCTTTGACCGATCTACAATTAGCGTGCGTTAAGACTCATGCTTTAGCGTGCATTAATCCTTCAGGACAAACAACCGTTGACCCTATTAGAACATGCGCCGACAGTAGCCGGTTCCACATGCAGATTCCCTCTGGCCTGATCTGCACTAGCGTGCGCTACATTCTGCCTCTAGCGTGTGCTAACCATGAACGATAGCGTGCGCTATACTTGAACATTAGCGCGCGCTAATCAGGCTATACTAAGCCATTTCCAACTCTTCTCGTCCATCTCGACATACTGGATACGTACACTCACATACTGAATACATATACTCAATCCAATAATATTCTCATATGATAGACCCGATGTCAAAATTAAGACAATCTGATACACGATATCCTCAATTATAACTGACAACCAATCACGACAATTGTACAAATACAACTATCTCAGTCTTCAAATTATTTTATCCATACTGTATAGACACCAAACTATCCAGTATATCTCAGATAAAATAACGCGAAAAAATTATACAGAAAATCTGGGTATTACATACTACCCCCCTTAAAATAAGTTTCGTCCTCGAAACTTCCAACCCTGTCACAACAGCAGATCAAACCAAAATTTCCAACTCATCACAAAAACAATCAAGCGTCGCCAAAAGCGAATAACCAAACCAATATACTTACAGGTGCGTGAAGCCGGTGATCTCCCGTGATACTAGCACACGACTCCCACACGAAGTCTCAATACAATCAACACACACCAATATCACAAATAGCAATTTGAAAAGAATCTCAAAAATTTTGGAAACTCCAAAAATCGATTTGACTCAAAAGCCCGAAAAATCATTTTCAAAAGCCACGCTACTACCGTATTGGTAGAGCCACATAACACACACGCCCGGATTTCACAAAACCCAAGCTCTGATACCATCTTCTGTAACACCCCAAAAACCATCCGGGATATTACAGGACCGTGGGTCCCGCGCCGGAACCCACCAGGCTAAAAACCATCTCAAAAACGTTTAAAACGCCAAAAGGCCGATGGCGGTAATATTTTAGATACTCAAATATTTTCAAAAGCATAGTGCTCAAATACCGTCATAAAATACCATTTGAAAATACAAGGCGAAATGCCAAATCTCGACAGTTTAAAGTGTACGTTAAGCCACCCCTTAAACGTACCGATAAAATAGTTAGGAAAAAGGGTTTGACGAAATAACCCAAGTTCGCAAAATGCCAAAAGGCCATTTTAAAATACACACGAGTTGGTAAAGATACCGAAAAGCCATTTTAAAATACACACGCAGGGGATAAAACAACCAGAAGAGAATACTCAAATAAATGCCACAGCCAGTATCACCCGGGAAGCTCACCCTTCACGACCGCTACTAGCTCGATCTCCGAGTACCTAAAAATAAAGCCCACGACGGGGTCAGCCAGAATAGTCAACAATGATATCGATCACATCATCATAAATAATTACATACCAATGTAATAACGAAGTAAGAATACTACCAATGTAATCTTACCGTTATAACCTTACCAATTCATAGCAATCCATACTAAATCAATCCTTGACATATTCCACATTTCGTATTCTCAAATGACGAAATGAATTCAACAACAATCATCTCTACTGTATTCCAAAAATACCGATAATCTTCAAAACATCATCATAACTCATTAGTGCGGAAATAATCCAATCTGTGCCAAATCCTGTCCGTCGGATTACACAATCAAATCTCAACATGTATAAACCAATAATACACAACATATCTGTAGATCAACTACCACATGATAATGATAACAAATCCCGAACATCGATGTACAGTCTGAATGCTCATACAATCAATAACAATGATCAACCAATACATCACTGAGAATATCATCGACATGACAACTCCAATATGACCAACAAAGGATCAACGATAACCGAGAGTACCCTCAACATGGTAAACTCCCAACACGATCAACAAAGGATCAACAACAACCGAGAATATCCTCAACGTGGTAAACTCCAAACACGATCAACAAAGGATCAACAATAACCGAGAATACCCTCAACGTGGTAAACTCCAAACACGATCGACAAAGGATCAACTATAACCGAGAATACCCTCAACAAGGTAGACTCCAAATGATCAACAAAGGACCAACAATAACCGAGAATACCCTCAAGAAGGTAGGCTTCAAATGATTAACAATAATGGATCTCAAAGAAGTAACTCTGACTGTCGAACATACCCCTCGGGCGTATGAACAACCAGTCACAAACCGTCGAACATATCCAATCATACATGGACTATGAACGACCCAACAATATGGCTCAAAAAATGGACGTCACAGTACGCCCAATCCGGAAATGGGTCCGTGCACATGTCCACCCCGTATACGGAATCCAGGATATACGTGGGACATGTACCTAATTAGCCTCACTAACTACGTCTCGTGTGCACGGTTCAATGCGGAAACATCCACGCATAACCATCATGTGCCCGGCTAAAAATCCTACACAATAACCAATCGGCATGCAGATATGACTCCAGATATGTCACGATGCAGCATGACAACGAAACTCAAAGAATCACATATCCAATAAGGATCAAACGACTCACTGAAGTGAACAAAGATAAACTGATAAAGAAAAGTCGACACGACTAATCAATATCCAAAACAACAATCCTGGGATAATCATCCCCGACAAAATGATCAACACGATAAACGATCTCAATACAATCAGCCCTGGGATCATCATCCCTCAACGAAATAATCAATACGAATCCCAATATACGAAACGTCAACATAAAACATATACAATAATTCCTCAGAACAATTATCCTCATAACTGAACAATACTGGAATTACCTCAAAGCCGAAGACAATATTCTTTCCACGAACAACATCCCTGAACGAATACACAGTTATACAAATAATCTCAAATAAGATACCATCCATTCAATACCAATAAACCTTTATCCCGATACTTATGTCATCACGATAACTATCCTCGATACCTGATATTCTATATCCTTGACCAAAGATAACTCACGTCTTCCTTGAACACGATTAAATCATATACCTTATGATTTAATACAAACCAGAGCACGATATACAAACCATTATCCCGACAACTTACATTTCTAACAACATTGCTATACGAATTATAAATGAAATGAAAACAAAACCATTCATCAAATATTATAAACTGAACAAGTACAAACTTGCCTCGATACCGATACCACGAAGCTGTTACCGAACCCATTGCCTTTGTCTACGAGCTCCTCAGCCCTGATCAAAAGCAAACTACGAACTCCTCAGCCTTAACCGCAACACAACGGTCGTAATCCACGATCAATTATCGTAACCTAATGCAATAATCAAATGACAACACATCCGATAATAATCAACAACCGACATAACCAACCAATCGAACTCAACGGTTCAACAAAAACCTCGAATAAACGCAGTCTGAACAAAACAAATCAAACCATCACGAATTCATAATCACAACACAAAAATACTGCATTGTCTGCCTACTTAGCGTACGTTAAACGCATAACGTAGCGTGCGCTAAGTTGCTCCCGTTAGCGTGCACTAGCCAGTAAGCTTAGCGTGCGCTAATGCTGTACAGTGGCATGCATTCCAAGCATCGATTAACACCTTGCGACTACGAATCCGAATGAAAAGGAAATCATACTCCAAGATTAACAATAACTTTTTCCAAATTCAATCTCATCATCATGATCCACATCTTATCAAGAACATACGAAACTAAAATCAACATAATATTGGTTTTAATCATCTTATCCATATTTATAATCAAAACCATTATATATCCTTATATCATCTTAACATCAAAATCCAAAATGAAGGGAGACATAAATCTCCATATCTCTTGAAGATAAACAACACCATAACTATCACAAGGATCATATCATACTCAATCCGGAATTCGACCTCATATCATGATTTAACTCATCTAAATCGACCATTGAAATTATCATGATTAAGAAATCCATGATTCAACCTCATCAAGTTAAACGAATCACCATTAACATGAAGAATCTTAAATAACATCCGAAAACTCTTATCATAATCCCATTAGGTCTCATAAAAATCACCACATGATTATCCAACATGTTCTCTCATAAGTAATCGTCCTTAAAAACGAGCTACTATCAAAGGGATACGAAAATTACCTGGATTAGACGAACCAAGAAGAAGAACACTTGAACTTCATTCCAAGAATCATGAATAACTTGAAGAACAAGGCTTTAATCCATGCTCTCTATCTTAATCTTGATAAATATCATCATCTCGGAGTGTTTCTGGACCTCAAGTACCTCCCAAAGCTCTCTCTATCGAGTGAAAGGAAAGAAATGGACGAAATGCTTCATAATACCCGTCTGTCCCCTTATATAGAATACATTACTAGCGTGCGCTAACATCTCATGTTTAGCGTGCGCAACAGCCTTAGCGTGTGCTAACTGACTTTGTTAGCGTGCGCTATCGCAGTCCAGAGGCTACTGTCTGGCTTCGTACATGTGCTTACGTACGTAATGCCCATGCATTAGCGTACGTAACTTACACTGTCTAGTGTACGCAAGTCCTTGCATTTAGCGTGCGCTAATATCAGTTGACTTGCTACAGTCTATACCTACCACGAAGATGCTCGTGACCCACATGCCGAAAGCATCTGACAAGGATAAGATTCCCTTTGACCGATCTACAATTAGCGTGCGTTAAGCCTCATGCTTTAGCGTGCGCTAATCCTTCAGGACAAACAACCATTGACCCTATCAGAACATGCGCCGAAAGTAGCCGGTTCCACACGCAGATTCCCTCTCGCCTGATCTGCACTAGCGTGCGCTACATTCTGCCTCTAGCGTGTGCTAACCATGAACGATAGCGTGCGCTATACTTGAACATTAGCGCGCGCTAATCAGGCTATACTTAGCCATTTCCAACTCTTCTCGTCCGTCTCGACATACTGGATATGTACACTCACATACTGAATACATATACTCAATCCAATAATATTCTCATATGATAGACCCGATGTCAAAATTAAAACAATCTGATACACGATATCCTCAATTATAACTGGCAACCAATCACGAAAATTGTACAAATACAACTGTCTCAGTCTTCAAATTATTTTATCCATACTATATAGACATCAAACTATCCAGTATATCACAGATAAAATCACGCGAAAAATTTATACAGAAAATCTGGGTATTACAAAGACCATTACACTATTTATTACACTACTGCAATCAAAAAATAAATATACAGATAGTTTTATTTTATCATTAGATTATTTATCACTACACAATCTAAAAGAATTATAAAGTAATATAATATATTTATATGAGATACCTCAAAGTAATCACAAAGTTCTATAAATACATTGATAATGAAGATATAGATGTAGTATAATCTAACAAAATATATAAGGTAAAAATTTAAAATATTATAACTACGTCCAACTTAAAAAAGAAAAGAAAAAAAACTGGACCAAACAAGCAGCACGAAGGCCTGGTCTCTAAGGGCCGGACAAAAATTAGACCGAACCAAAAAGGTCGATTTATTTTGGGCCATAGCAATGGAGCCATCAATGCCTACTAAAAAATGATAGGGCTGGTCGGCAGATCACGACTTATTTTGTCAGGTCAACACCCTACCAAAAACAACCATTTCATGCTTAAGAAAATTTCAAGATCTAGCTCAACTATTTGTCAATGAGGTTGATAAAACTAGCAATTACAAAATGACTTGCAAAGCAACTAATATGGGCAGGGAGGCCTTAAAATTTAGTATCTGTTGGGGTATTTAGGGTTTATGATGGAGATTCGGATTCTCAATAGATCGTGTAATCACTTTCTGAACTGATATTTCTACCCTATGCCAGGGTTACAAGAAATCCAGTCTAGGATAATCCAAAGAGACACTTACGAATCTTGGCACAGAAACGTAAGCCAAATTGCTAGAGAGATTATGAATTCGTCAGAAAAAAAGAGGGCTCAGAAAAGGTTGTCTCAAACTCAAAGAGAAAAGCCTTATACATGTCGAATTAGGGTTACATTAGGGCGAGATTAGGGTTACATTAGGCGGCGCCGTTATTAGGATTAATTACTGATCCGAAATTAGAGGCATGACTGATGGTTTCCAAACTTGGCGATATTAGTCAATTTTACCATAGTCTCCCTCTAAAATTCGGAATTTTCACTAAGTTACCTCTAGGGGCTCTGCCCCTTAGACCTCGCTAAGGGCGTTGCCCCTAGACCCCATCACCGGGGGCGTTGCCCCCAGACCCCCGACATTTTGTCGTACCGTCTTATAATTCAATCTTATACATGCGTGCACTCCGCACATACCCGAACATATATTAGAATACAAATTATATAACCTCTTAGCTCACATATTAGTTCCAATTACACAAAATGCCCGGTGACACTAAAATCACCAACAATCCTCCCCCATTTTAGTGTAACCCATGAACCAACATAACATTAATCCAATCAAACCAAACCAGTACATAAATGAAAATATCAAAACGATTGAATTTCCATGTTAGTATTATACACTTTCAAATACTCGAGAACTATGGTGTTCTAAGAATTGAACCCTTCAACCCATTTGAATACCTAAAGATAAAATACATACTAGTTTATTGAATTTCTCTAACAAAATACAACTTGACACTATTATTAATTCGTGTGTCCTAATCCTCTCATGACTGTATCAAGGTCAAGTTCCCAACCTATTGAAATGCGGCTACACTTCACAATCACGTAGGTAATTCCTTTACTTCATGTATCTGCACATACATTTTATCAAATGAATTATTAAGAAGTTAAACTTCAACCTGGTCAACTGCAGAACCCAACACATACCTGGGATGAATACTTTGTGTGTTCCAATCTATAAGTGTGAGCTTTCCTCATTGAATTCAACTTCTAATGTCATATTAGAAGGGAATTGGGTGTATCACCATTACAGAATTAAATGGACTTTAATCACATCCCAATTACAGACTTGTGCATTAAGTCTCTTGACAAACCCTTAGTCAAATGATCTGCCACATTTTGTTGCGATTTCACAAACTCAACTGCAATCACACCATTCATAATTAGTTCTCTAATCATACTGTGTCTAACACCTAAGTGTCTAGACTTTCCATTATAAACTTGGTTATATTCCTTAGCCAAGGCTGCTTCATTATCACAAAGAATAGAAATTGGTGCTATTGGCTTAGACCACAAAGGAATATCATAGACTAAATTTCTTAGCCACTCTGCTTCTTTACCAGCAGCTGCTAACGCAACAAAATCAGATTCCATTGTCGAGTTTGTAATGCAAGTTTGCTTCTTGGAAGCCCAGGAAATGGCACCTCCCCCAAACAAGAATACCCAACCAGTAGTTGAGGAATGGTCCTCCATGTTGGTTATCCAACTTGCATCCGAATGTCCTTCCAAAATCGAAGGATATCCCAAGTAACTCAATCCACAATCCATGGTTCTCTTGAGATACTTAAACACTCGATTCAATACTTGCCAATGTTGAGCACTAGGATTACTAGTGTATCTGCTCAATTTTCCCACAGCAAAAGCAATATAAAGCCTGGTACTTGTCATGGCATACATCAAGCTACCAATGGACTTAGATTACTCCAATTATGAAATGGGAATACCAGTGTTTGGCATTAACTTCACACTAGAGTCCATAGGAGTGCTGACGGGAGAACAATCACTAAAATTAAACCGTCTAAGAATTTTCTCAATATAATGACTTTGAGTCATTACTAAACCTTTGTTCACCCGCTTAATTCTTATTCCAAGAATTACATCAGCCTCTCCAAGTCTTTCATGGAATTTAGATGACAACAATTTCTTAGTTTCATCTACTTGATTTTGGTTAGTACCGAAAATCAGCATGTCATCTACATATAAGCAAATGATCACTCCAGCACTAGTAGCTTCATCAAATCTACTATAAACACATTTGTCACATTGGTTTAACTTAAAACCAGAGGACAAAATAACCTCATCGAACTTTTGATGCCATTGTTTGGGTGCTTGTTTCAGGCCATATAAAGATTTCACAAGTTTACATACCATATGCTCTTTACCGGGCATAACGAGACCTTCTGGTTGTTTCATGTAAACTTCTTCATCAAGTTCACCATTCAAAAGACTGTTTTAACATCCATTTGATGGACAATCAGATTGTGAATACTTACCAAGGCAATTAACAATCTAATAGTAGAAATACGCGCAACCAAAGCATACGTATCAAAATAGTCAACACCGGGTCCTTGTCTAAAATCTTGAATGACCAACCGGGCTTTGAACTTGTCAATGGTATCACTAACATTCATTTTCTTTTTGAAAATCCATTTGCAACCAAGTGGTTTAGAACCCGAAGGCAAATCACACAACACCCAAGTATTACTTTCAAGAATTGACGACATTTCGTCATCAACAGGTTCCTTCCAAAAGGTAACATCTCGAGACTCCATGGCCCCTTGAAAAGTCTTAGGATCATCCTCAATGCTATAACAATAACAGTATTGAAAACCAATTTCGTCCCTTGTTCCTTCTACCAAAAACAGTTGGAAGTCGGAACCGAAATTTTTCGCAATTCAGCCTCTTTTGCTTTTCCGATGCTCTTGTGTTTCTGGTACAGCAATACCATCTGAATTTTCTGGATTTTGCACTTCATTAGTGCTAAAAGTCAAATCCTTAGGCCGTTGAATCGATGTAAAACGCATCTCATCAAAAATCGCATCCCGTGACTCGATAACGGTGTTAATCGATACCGAATCATTAGGTTCTGTTACATAGAACCTATATGCCTTGGAATGTTCAACATATCCAATGAATATACAATCTATTGGATATGCCCCTTAGAACCTATACCGCCAGGGGCTCTGCCCCTAAGACCCCGCTAGGGGCACTGCCCCCGGACCTCCAACATTTTGTCGTGCCGTCTTATAATTCGATCTTATACATGCGTGCACTCCGCACATACCCGAACATCTATTAGAATACAAATTATAGAACCCCTTAACTCACATATTAGCCCCAATTACACAAAATGCCTGGTGACACTAAAATCACCAACAGTGTCTTGGCCCTTGGGGATAAACAAATATTCTCTAAATGAACAATTTTAGTTCTAACTGTTGCGATCTAGCTCTAACTGTTTCAAATTTTAGATCTAGCTCTAACTATTTCGAATATATATATATATGAATTGGTTCAAATGAGAACCAATCATTGAAATGAGAAACTGAGTCCACAGTTAGTATGAATTCACAGTACAAATATTATGTTGTAATACATATTTATGTAATGCATATATATATATATATAATATTTTAAATGAGAATGTTTTTCTGAGTAAAAAGTAGGATAAATACGAACCATAAATCAATATGTGATCTACGGTCCATATTGGCATACTCATAAAATATAACCATTCCATGCATTAAAATGCTAATATATTAAATTTATGCATTATATGTATAAAAATATTAATTTATTAAAACAATATATTTTATGCATAATTTTTTGTTAGAATAAATTTAATCATCCATTTAATCAAGCACTAATCAAATTCATTCATATTTTTTAACTTAAACCTCATTTTTATCAGAATCATTCCATATATATAAGAAATTGCATTTGTACTCATGATCTTTCTACACTAAAAAAGAATAAAAAATCTTACGAGAATCTCTTGAGGTAATGATTTTTTTTAGATCTAAGATATCCAAGTGAATTTTCTGTCGGACAAAATTCTATAGATCAATAATAGCACTTTAATTCACAAAATAATCACACTCATGGTTTTTCTTGAACAAATAAATTTCGTATTAGAATTATATTCATCCGACAAAATTCTTTAGGACCAAAAATAGCAGCCAAATCACATAACTATACTCATGATATTTAGACCTTGAAAATCTTATTAGTATCGATCTCCATTCAAACAATAATCTTTTGAGCATTATTTTTTTTTTTTGATACCGAGGTTCAAAGCTTATACATGACTAGTCCTCGAGACAACAATCCCGGCCCCCACAGAACTGCTGTCAGTTAAATCGCGAGATGCATATACAGTTCTCAGGTTCTTAAATATCCTCAACTACCGCGCATAATGAGTCGCCCCCAAGTGATTGCTCCATGCTGGACCCTCTCAAAACCAACCGCAGGATCCCACCGAAGTACGGTTTCCCACAATGCCGCTTAAAACCTTTAATATTTAGTTATTCCATCAACGTACTCTGGATGGCTAGAGTCTCTTCTTTAGTCATAGACTAATCATAAACCCTTGAAAATTCTTGTCCTCAGAAGAACTCCAACATGGATCTCCCACTTGAAGTGGAAGCCCCGTGACCAGTGGACCAAGGCCACTGACTTATCTTTTGAGCATCTTCGACCATTCTTGGGGGAACGGCTGGAGCCCTTAGGTAATGTCCGGGGATGAAACCATTAACCCTGCCCGGGCCCAGTAAGCGCGGGCCTGTAACCCAAGTGGGGGACAATGAGGCGATCAGGTCATGCTGACAAACTTACCTCTAGATCGAGGTGAGCTCGAGCCTCTTTGGGGGGTACTCAGGACAGGGGACGATCCCCCTCGTGTGCGTGTGTAAAAAAAAAAAAAAAAATAATCTTCGACCATTCTTCTTCTGGCTTTGTTTTGTTGGAAGTAATATTTAAGGAGGCTCTTTAAGCCAATATCAGTCATATAATTACTTTAAAACAAGGATGACATTTAAAATATAGAAAAAATGTCAAATTGGTAATCGTCCCTTCCCAAAACCTGATTTTTGAATCAATATAGAAAAAATGTCAAATTAGAAATTACCTTTTGTAACATGGATTGTACTCTAAAATTGTGGAATTCGAAAGGGTATTACTAAACACCGCCCTAAATTACTAGACACTGCCCTATAATATTACTTTTTTGTCCATTTGACAATCTTTCATTATTTCTACCCAACACACCAACATACCAGTTTTTCGAATTGAAATCTAGAAATAATTTTTCATTTATTCTACAGAACACACAATCAAATATATATCGTCAATATCATCGACAACTATGAAAATGGACGAGAATTCACATCTGGAGGTAATTTTTCGGAGAAAATGACGCAGACGTCTGAATATTCCGCCTGTTCCATGGTACAGGCGTCCGAGAATTCCGCCTAGACCATGGTACATGCGTCTGCTCCGGACGCTCCGTCCTTGGTCTAGGCGTCTAAACCAGGCGCCTGAACCATGGTCTGGACGTCTGATTCAGACGCCTGTGCCATGGCTAGGCGTCCGATTCAGACGCTTGTACCGTGGCCAGGCGTCCATGCCAGACGCCTCGGCCATGGTCCAGGCGCAATTTTTGGACGTCTGGACCTTTTTTTTGCATGAATTTAAATTTTAATAATAATATTATTGGTATTATTATTAACATTCTGTCAATTAATAATTTCAGGTTATATTGGAAGAATTTGAAGGTGACGGCGTTGATTATAGTGGTTATTTCGTTAATGACGAAATATTCGCTAGTGATTGTGATGCGATTGGTTGGGCGAAAAAAATTGCTCTTCAAATTGGTTTCGAGTTGATCATTTCGTCGTACAAGAATAAAGGAAAGACAAAGCTATTGAGATGTAACCGTGGTGAACGGTACAGAGGGGTATTAAGAGATTTGGATGTCGCTGTTCGAAAGGACACAAAGACGAAAGCATGCAAGTGTACATTTCAGATAAAGGCCGAACAATTGCATGACTTGAGTGGTTGGATAATCAGACCGATATCTGGGATTAAGGGTATGCACTATCACTCATTTATTGTATATCCGGAGGGGCATCGTCAAATGAGTGGACTGAATAAATCGGCCAAACAAGTTGTTCGTGAGATGAGTGCTGCTCAAGCCAAGCCGTATGCCATCTTGGCGGCCATTCAGAATAAATTTTCCGAGGACAAACCGACTAGACGACATATCTATAATTATAGAGACCACTTGAGGAAGCATGATTTTGAAGAAAGAGATGTCGTCGGTCAGTTTCACCATTTGGCTGTGACGAATAACTACGTACATTGGACGCAGGCCGACCCGGATACAAATGCTGTTACCCACGTGTTCATGGCACATCCAACATCAATCAACTTAATCCGGACCTACAGATGTTTCATTGGCATGAATTCCACCTACAAAACGAATAAGTATAAGATGCATTTCTCGAGATAGTCGGGATGACTTCATGTAACAAGAACTTCCTAATCGCCTATGCAATTATGAAAGATGAGACCGAATCGAGCTATGTGTGGGTGTTGGAGAAGTTGAAATTTTTGCTTGGGTTTGATGTTCATCCGACGGCTATTGTTACGGATCGCGAGTTGGGATTGATGCGTCCTATTGGAGAGATATTTCCACAGAGTGCCCACTTGCTTTGCACATGGCATATTAATAAGGATGTTGAAGATAAGGTCTACAGAATTTGTGGAAAAGATAAAGAAATGGGCCAAAAGTTTAAAAATGGGAAATGGAAGAAAATCATGGAAGCGGCGACCGAAGAGGAATACGATCAAGCGGTGCAACTCATGAAGGATACATGGAGATGGAATCCTAAGGTGATATCCTACGTTGAGGGTACATGGCTTCGTTGTTGCATGGACGAATAAAGTGCTTCATTTTGGAAAGACAACCACTTGTAGAGTAGAGAGTGCACATGCCGAGTTAAAGCAATGGCTTAATTCTTCCACTGGAGCCCTCGATACCGTCTGGACCAAAGTGAACCAGGAGATTGAATCACAACTAACGCAGATCAGATACACACTTGAACAGTCTAGGTGTCGTACAGGCGTGGTGTACTCTGGTTTTCCATTCAACTACTTGCGCTGTCGTGTTTCCCATCATTGTCTGCGGTTACTATCGAATGAATTAACACGTATGAGAGAATTAAGTGATCAAGTATACCATCGTTGCGGTTGTGCACTCCAAACCACCCATCATATTCCTTGTGCGTGTGAGCTCAAGAGACTTATGGAATCGCGGACCCCATGTAGTGTTAGTCGTCTTCACATATTTTGGCAAACACTTATTATTAGTGATGGTGTGGACACGACCGAATTTGTCGATCCTTCTACCGGTGCTGAATCGGAGGACCAGCGGTACTTCCAGGCCCTTGTCGATGAGGTCAGACAGAGCGATCTTGCAGTTGTCCGTAACGTATCACTTATGATCCACGATCATCTTCACCCTAATCAAACGTGTTACGTTGAACCACAAGTGAATACGGCAGTTAAGGGTCGACCAAGAGGAAGTTCATCGACTAGACGCGATCCTAGTGGTTGGGAGTATAGCCAAATGGGTCGTGGCCATTCCCGCTCATCCAGTGGTCGTGGCCGCAGCTCTTCTGCATCAGTCCACAATGCCTCTTCATCGGGTATGAACAAATTTATTAATACTCGTGATATGCTTTTTAAGTTTGATATTATTACGATAATATGTAATATATTGAATATGTGTTTGCAGATGCACATCACCGAGTGGAGATTGGCAACTATCACCATATCGACAAGATACCGGGAATTATTTTGCCGTTTGTTGAAGATTATCTCGATGTCCCTGGAGATGGTAATTGTGGATTTCGTGTTATCGCCGACTACATATTTGGCGACCAAGATAAATGGCGTATTGTACGTGTATGCATTGCAACTGAAATTATGGCTAACTGTATACTCTACCGATCGATCTACTATGATGGGATTGAACCTGAGGTTCGACGTATTACATGGGATGGTGGTGCGTGTGGATCGGAACATTGGATGGCTGTGGCTGAAGATTTATTCCCTATTGCTACTATTTTCAATGTCGCCGTCATACTATTCGGATTCGGAAATGGTAGATCTTTATTTTCATGTCTCACTGTGCTGCCGTTGAAAGCACCCTCAACGGCAACACGGCCTAGTCAGGAGATTGTCATTTGTCATTTAGGAGATACGTACAAACATTTTATTCGTCTAGATTTAATGCCTAATTTTCCTGTACCGCCCATAGTGACTAACTGGTTTAGATACCATGATAGTAGTGTTGGTGGCTGGGAGAATTTGTATACGAGCAGGACAGAAAAATGGAATAGATTAGTCGGTATGATGTAAAAATGAATTTGTTGTATGTTCCTTAATTATTAAAATTTTCGGTTTTGTTGATCTTTATAGTTGATTTTCTTTTTTGTTGATCGTGATAGTTGACAGAAAAATTTTCTTTATAACTACGTACTCCTAAAGAACAAAACGAAAGTGCCAATCAAAATACAAAATACAAAAAAAAAAGTGCCAATCAAAATACCGTCTTACACAAAAGAAACAAAATACAAAATACAAAATCAGTTGGCCAAATGCCAATCCCTCAGGTACTCCTCAAGCATCGTCGTCGCTTCTTCCGCCTTGTCTGGGGGAAGGTGTCTGATACAGTGCTGGGTAATACCGGCCAATCGACTCACCCACTGTAAAAAATATAGACAATATAATACAATGAGTAATGTATGATGAAATCAAACAAAGTGCAAAGTTAAAGAACATACGTAATCGCTGCTGGAACGAGAAGGGATCACTGAACCAGGTGCTGCATCGTCGTTCAGTAGCTGAGGGTGCGAGTACCGATAATACCACTCAATGTAATCATCGGCGCATGCAGCCTGATCATGAGTAGCAGCCTGATAGTCAGCGAGAGGAAGCCTATATGCGCCCGGAAACATCATCCAAGCATCAGATGACATTCAAATGGGATAGTCAACTCGGTACAATCTGCTCGACCACGCCCGAACCGCTTTCTCCGGTCTGGTGATCGGGAAAGGGATGGTCTGCACATAACCGAGCTGCCGTAATGCCCGACCAGGCATGTATGGCTCGATAATATCCCGATATCGTAGCCATCCAATGAATGTGGTCCTCGGGACATCCCTCACCGGATCAGGGCCATAAGGCAACCACTGTATCTGCGTACATGTAATCAACAAATTATACAAGTTATTTTTAAATGAATTGTGAGATTGTTAGAAGGAATCGTTATACCTCTGCGGCTGTCAACTGATCAATGCGGCGACGCGAAGACTGGAGTCGCTGCTCGTCCTTACCCTCAGGCTGGACACTCCATGTAGAAGCTCGAGGCTGCGTGGAGTCAACAATCATACGCTCTCGATGAGGTCGAAAGCAGGGAAAATACTCATAAATCCAAGCCTGAACGAGGATAAGACATCCACAAATACCCATGGAGTCGCCGCGACTAGCGATACCGAGCTGACGGTACATGAAAGCCAATCCGGCCGAACCCCATGAATACTGACCGGTTGTATCCATACCGTCCCTCACCTCCAATATGCAGGACGGCCTAATCCGGTTACCACTCTTGTCAACAAACAATGTGGATCAAAATAACAACCACATCCAAGCTACGGCCTGGGTGCCCTCCACTCGATCTCCATCGCGGCATGACCTGAAAATCGAGTCCATAAGTACGCCGCCACCCCCCCAATGAGTACTCAGTAGCTCTGTAACACCCCAATTTCGCATATACATTTATTGTGAATTATAGAAAACATGTCCAATTTTATTAAATTAATGCCCGAATAATTTATCATTAATTCATTTTATTTCATGATCATGCAAATTCATTTATACCATTATTATGACAAGTCATGTGATTTGTTTCGTTGCATTTCTCATTTTAATTCATTGTTTCATCTCGTCGTTTCTAGGCCCGAGTCAAATTTTAAGCAATATTAATCGTTACGCATAAGATTTCACAAGTCCATTTTAATTAATTTTAATTTATTCACTTTGGGCCGGCCTAAGCCAAACTCATTATAATACTCAGCCCGAATCCTACAATTAATTAAAGCCCAACTATTATAATTTTACCAAGTCCAAATATCTTCTCTGAACCCATATTTTAATGGGCAACACAATTCCAGCCCAATTGAAAATATTCATCACGATCAGAACTATGAGAACTCCACGTTCACACGTTCGAAGAGGTTGGCAGAAGTGGGGTTGAGGAGAGGAACTTCAGGGGGAGTTGCATCGTGGGGAAGTGGTTATAATCTTCTGGCATATAAAAACCCACACACACCAAAATTTTCAGTTGCAGCAAAATATTTCACAAAAATACAGAGCATAATCTTCATTATTAAACTCTCGGCAAATCTGCAAATACCATCTTCCAGCAAGAGGTAAATCATATCTAATTCTTTTTTTCTTTCCTTCTGCCAATTATGAGACAGTACACACACATATTCAAAAAAAAAAAAAAATCGAGATCAGAAATCTATCACATCTGCATACCCTTCATCGCAGCCCTGAAACTGAAGCCAACTTCAAACTTAGCCTGAGCTCAGAATTTTCTAACCAGAAATCTTTCCGAGCCCGAACCTACAAACAAACCCTTCATCCGAGACCGGAAATCCCCAGCCACAACCACCTGGCTCCACTGATGTCGGCTCAAACCTCCGGCTGCTGCAACCTTGTTCCGCCGACGGTTCGAACTCACGGCCGATGAGCAAATTCCATAGCCGCCGCGTGCCAAAATTTGTCCAGGTCGAAATCCCGCAACCCCGATTCAAAGCTTATTGCTAAATCTTTCCCTAGAACAATCAATTGCGTCTCTTTTCTTCATCGTCGATCGCATTTATGGAACCTAACCCAGTTCCTGATTCAAACTCGCCGCCGTCGACCCTTCACCAGTCCGCCGCCGCGGTGGCGCTGTCAATCTCCCCGACAGAAGCCCTAATCTGGCCGCGACCGCCATTCCCTTTTTTCGGTCGTGGTTTGATGTGCGTGTGTGTGCTGGTGTTGATTTTGTGTGTGTGTGTCTTATCGGAGAATTGGGAGAGAGAGATGAATCGAAGAAGAAGAAATGAAGATGAGTCGGCCGACGGGTGGTAGAAGGGTTTTTATACCCTGCCATATTTTAGGTTTTATCAATTTAGCCCCCATAGTTCCAGACCTTTCAATTTGAACCCAAATCAACTTTTCAGTGTATTTAATTTCAGTCCCTAAATTTTTCCAATCCTTTTAATTCCCCCAGCCAGATTCAATATTTTAAAAATCGGTCCCTTTCGGCCAAGCTTTTAATATGTTGACCTTTTCAATTGATATTATTATTCACTCATAATTTAATTCTCAGTCATATAATAATAATAATTTATTATTATTATTAATTGTAGATAATAACAAGAATTTACGGGCCTAGAATTGTCGAGTCAAGCATCTCATCACATTCAAGTTCAATAACTGCATTTTATCCAGGTGTGGGGATTTATTACGCTTTTGTTTATTTTAATTGCTTTATATATTGTCTCGTATGTGCACGTGAAATCAGTCAGAAGCACTTAAATGTGCAATCAGTCAGAAGCACTTAAATGTGCAAATCAGTCAGAAGCACTTAATTGTGCATAAAGCCTTCGCTAGCCGACGGCATCGAATTTATCACCATGTTGTTTATACTTGCTAATATATTTAGTAATAAACTAAGACATATTGCCTACTCTCCACCTTTGGCGAGTTGGAAGCTCACCCCACCATTTTACCCCCTTTCAGGTCGAGGAGCTCGATGTGGCATGCGATTGAGAGTGGGATGATCAAGCCTATGATTAGATGTTTATTTATTTAATGTTATTTCTTTCAAACTATGTTTATGAACAAGTGTTCAATTTGTTTTATTTTTATGTCAAGGTATGTTTTGTTTTAACAATGACTCGAGAAGATTACTTGCAATTATTAAGTTTGTCTTTTTGAAATGTATTTCATTGCAAAAAAATTTTTATTTATTCTTCTTAAAATTTGAAGAATTATATTTTATATTAGTGGTAGCTACATAAGTGGTATCGGAGCGTGTCTACGGTTATGTAGACTCTTTAAAATTGTTTCTTTTTCTATACTATTATTTCATTTTCGCAAGTAGTCAAATATTTTTTAGCAATTATGATCATCCACCTCTCGCGCTCCACGTCGACTCCAAGGTACATTAAGTTATTATTATTCATTATGTGATAAATGCGGTTTACGGATCAACCATGATTCATGCATTAAAGATGCATCTTCAGTCTATTTTGTATATAAGAATTTTATGATAAAATATTTGGGCATGAAATTGTTTTCTTATAAATTCATAAGTATATGTGTGACATGCGAAAGTCATCATTGCTAGAAATCTCTGGTGCTCAACCTATAGATGCAGTGTAACGCTCCATTTTATTTCTCCCTCTCGTTGGGTAAGTACTGAAGGATCGTTGCGTGTGGTATGCCTTAGGATAATGGCAACTCATGGACGTGGACGCCCAGCTAACCGAGGTGCAGATAATCTCGGTGGTCAGAACGCTAACCTTGGTGGTGGTGACGGAGGTCAGGATAACCACAACAATAACGTGCCAGCTCTAACTCAGGCACAAGTTGTGCAACAATTCCGACGTTTCACTCCACCCACATTCAACGGTCGAGAAGGACCAGCTTTCGTTGATGAATGGTTCATGTCGCTCGAGCGCACCTTTGAGCTCATTGGGTGCACCGATGCGCAAAGAATTATTTGTGGCCAATATCAAATGGTGGAGGATCTTTGGACGCCGGTGGATAAGCTATTGGCGTTTGAGGTCGGCGGCGGCGTCTTTGCATTAACATGGGATCGGTTCAAGGAAATAGTGATGGAACAGTACTACCCACAGCACTACTGAGAGAAGATGGAGAGAGAGTTTTGGAACCTTGAACAAGGAGGAATGACGGTTGAAGAATATGAGAGAAAATTCAACCAAATAAGCTTCTTTGTGGAGCACATGGTGGACACAGATCGAAAGAGGGCCCTTAAGTTCCGGAGTGGTTTACGCCCGAGTATTCGTCACATCGTGGCTGGTCATGGGGTGCTACCCTATACCAAGACGGTTTTTCGAGCCCAAGAGGTTGAGGCTAGCCATAATCTGTAATACCCGGTTGTAATTCATTCATTTTCATTCAGTAATTATCAGTCTGTAATTGTCACTCAGTAATTCTCACTCATTAATAATCACTCATCATTCATGAATCACTCATTTGCGTTCAATGTTGGCATGTTGTAATCGTATATCAGTTACCGATCGTCATTTTATCTCCGTTTTTAGATCGAGACGGGAGTATTATCATTTTCATTGGGATTGATAGCCTTGTACTGAGAGTATCATCTTTGGCTCGTGTTAGACTTGTTCACTTTCACATTCGTATGATATGTCGGATCATTCATCAGTCGTAGTGAGGAATCGGAATTATCGGATTGATTCACCTTGGCCAGCATCGAGTTACGGCCGTAAGGTTCTGGGTTACGGCCGTAAGTCGGTAGTACGGCCGTAAAGTGGCGATTCTGGCCGTAAGTGGTCCAAAATTTGCCGGGCATTTGGCGAAGGTGAGTTACGGCCGTAAGGGAAGGTGAGATACGGCCGTAAGTGGCGTTCGTAAATTTCGGGTGTTGCCGATCAAGGGTGACTTACGGCCGTAAGGGTTGCGGCATACGGCCGTAAGTCGAGGCGAATGCGGCCGTAAGGCTTGGCCGGATACGGCCGTCTGTGCGAGAAGGATGTCCGCCATTTTTGACGAAGGCGGGTTACGCCGTAAGGTTGGCCGGATACGGCCGTATCATCGAGTTACGGCCGTAAGGTGTGCGATGCGGCCGTAAAGTGTCGGCGGGTGTTTTTGACGAAGGCGAGTTACGCCGTAACTAAGGAACGATTCTGGCCGTAAGTCTGTCGGCGAGCTTTCGGACGAAGCGAGTTACGGCCGTCTGAGTTGGCCGATTCTGGCCGTAAGGCCGTTGACTTGTAAAGTTACGGCCGTAAGAGGGCCGAGAGTTACGGCCGTAACTTCCGGCAGTACTTAATGACTTGGCCGGGTCATTTCACCTCACTTTTTCATTTTTCCTTCTTCATCCGAGAGAGAGTGTTGAGAGAGTGATTTCATCATCATCAATCACTTGAGTGTGTAATCTTCATCATCTTCATTCCTTTGGGAAGCTTGGATACTCGTTATAACTCGTGTTCATCGGATCGAAGTGGTTGGATCTTCAAGAGGTAATTTCTTCAACACCTTGGATTTCGATTTTGTGTCGAGATATAATGTTTTGGACGATATAATCATGTTATATGAAGGGATATGTTTATGATTATGAGTTTGTATAAGGATTCATTGGATTATTGAGAGATTTATTCAAGAACGCTTTGAATATCGAGTTGGATTTGGGGATTTCCGATTAATAGTTGTTATAATCACGTTTTTGGATATTCTTAACGGACTATTGATCGTATTGGAGATGTTTTATTGATTTGAAGCACTTCTTGGGGATTTGAGATTGGTATTGTTGAGGTTTAGTTGTAATCAATCGAAGTTGGACTCAAAGTGTTCGATATAATGCCCCTATGAACTTGGTTTAATCGTATCGACGTCTTGAGTTCGTTAGATTCGTGTTTAATTCGTTTATTAATCGGATTGTTGGTAATTATTGTTATTCAAGGTTGTTGAGCGATCGGTATCTTGGTTAGGGCGTTGTTCGTGGACGGACATTCTTCATCGGTATTGTGTAAGTTAAATCTTACTCGGTTAAAAGGATACTCATTCCTTTTGTTGTTGATTGCTCATAATCATAATTCATTCATCATAATATTAATCATTTTGAGACTTGTAAGTGTCGAATAATCATTTCATTCACGAGGCAGCGGTTCCAAATCTTTTCATTGGTTTATCAATCACGTCACTATTACTTTCATATCGGTGAGTCATCTTGGCCTTGTCTAATTATTATTCATTGGTTTTCATCATGGTCATTCTCGTTCATGTGACCTTAGGGTTCATATTGCGTGGCGGGTGTGGGTGTGTGGAATTTTTAGTCGGGCACATTATGGTCATGTATTGGGTTCACCGATACATCGGACCGTGCACACGGTACGCTTACCTCCGTGAGACTAATTAGGTACAAGGACGGGTGTGTCCGGACATTCGTCTTGTACACTTGCACAGACATTACGGGCGTACTATGATGCTCCTCTTCGGCGTAATTCATAATTAAGAATATTTCATCACTTGATTAATTCATGATTGTGTAATTTCAACTCTTGAGGATTGTTGTTACGTATGGCGGCCCGTTGGGGATTTTGTTTTCGTGTCACGGCAAGGCAAAGGTACGGAAGAGCATGTTGGCGGCGAGTCAGTGATACTAGTAGGGGGCCCCGGTCATTCCGTTTGTTCATCATTTTGATCATTTGATTATTTACGTCATTGTATTTTCATTTGCAAATTCCGTTTGTAATGTTTATTTATTCAGGGTGGTGTATTTTATCTTCATATAAAATACACTAGTATTCGGTATTGTCCTGGTGTGTTGTACTTAAACTCCTCATCGGAGTGTTTGGTAATATAATGTGGTTCGGTACTACAATTATATTATTTAATTCATCATTTTCATTTGCCTGGTGGGTCCCATTCGGGGATTCACGGCACTGTAATATCCGCCTAGTTTGGGGTGTTACAGAGTTGGTATCGGAGCGTGGTTTTGAATACTACCCTCCAAGTCATGTCTCGTTTGAAATCATCGTCATCGGACTAGTATCATTGGACTTTCGCGTCACGTGTGACCTGTGCAAATGCCGAGCCAATCAGACCAAGAACTGTAAGATTTCTATTGCCATGGTATAATTTCTGGCAATAGTCATTCATTCATAATTCATCAGTTAACAATCCTCAATCATCATTGTCATTTTGACCAGGACGGTCAGGTTAACTCATTAATCAGTCAATTCATTTCATTGTTCAGTTGTTGATCAGGAAGATCGAATCATTAATCTTGTTAACTCATTCAAGATAATCATTTCAATAATTTCATCAGATAATCATGTCACCTCAGTTAATCATTCATGTAATCACCGTGTTAGAGCGCGTATGCTCATATTCATAATCTCATGTCATAATCATAACGTGATATTCATGCAGGGAATATAATCATCATGTGACTTTCCTACTTGATATGGAAAGAGTGGCAGAGGACGAGGAGGACGAGGCCGTGGAGCGAGCCGAATCCCGAGAACTCGTGCGAACACACGTGCAAATGCCGGGAATAATGCTAACTCATCGAGCGGTGACGCTGCCACTCATTCACCTCGACGCGATCATTCACTATCGGGAGTCGTACCCGGGACACGGCTCGGTCGGAGGGTGTCCGGGTTGATCCACTCGCATTTATGCAGGCATGATGGCCCAAATGACTCGGATGGCTCGGTTGATGGAGACGATGCATAACTCCGTCAATCGAATCGGCAGGCTCCTCCGCCGCCACCTCGGAGGCAAGAGAGGAATGTGAGTAACATCATCGGCGATATCTCTCGCGGAGGCCACCTACTTTTGAGGGCTCGTCGAGCCGGAGATATCATTCATTGGCTCGAGCATTTCGAGAAGGCTGTTTGCTATGGTAGAGTGTCCCGAGGACACAAGGTTTCGATTGCGGCTTACTATCTCGGTAAGAGCGCTCATTCATGGTGGTTATCGTTGAAGCCCACAGACGGATCATGTACTTGGGATCGGTTCAAGACTCTCATGATGGAGAGGTATTATCCGGCCCCACTCGGAGAGGCCAAGCCGCCGAATTGCTCACCCCGATCCCTCATCGAGACGAGGATGTTCTCGCCATTGCCGAGAAATTTCGGGAACTTCTTCCGTTCGCCTCATCTATCATTCACTCGAAGCGGACAAGATCAAGTATTTCGACAAGAGGTGAAACCCCGTATGAGACTTGATTTACTTAATCATAATTGCACCACGTTGGCGAGTTCATTGAGAAAGCTCTCACCTACGAGCTTCTTGCTAAAGAGATTGCTAAGCGGCAACCTTCGTCGCTAGCAAGAAATCGAAGAATCGTAACTTGATCGAAGGCGGTCGACAACCTTCAAGAAACCCGGGCGGGCTCTGCTTTTACGAGCGACCTCTGTGTCGTCTAGACCGCGGAATCTCGGTCTCGGCGGCCGATTCGGCCATCACTGTTATAAGCTGCGGGAACTTGGTCACCTCGGTACCAAGTGTCGGCGTACTATCACATGTCATAATTGTGGAATTGCTGGGCATAAGGCCCGTTTTGCCGTAGGGACTCCAAACCTACTCGGACGTCATCTCGTGCACCTAAGCGGTCGGCCGTTCGAATCGAGCCACTCAATCGGCGTCGTTTAAAGCAGCGGAGCGACTAAAGGTGGAGCTTTTACCCACCGAGACAGAGGCGTCGGTCTGCAGGACTAGCAAGCCCCGGTTATGAGATGAAGAAGACCGATGATCCAGAGGCCGAATGATCTCGGTACACTCGATATTCTATCTCAACTGTTTGCACTCTTTTCGATCTTGGTGCATCGCATTCATTCATTTCCGAGTCATGTTTGAGTAGACTACGTGCAGGTAGTGCTACTAGTTGTGAGCCTTATGTCATTGGCCTACGATGGTAGGCAATTATCGTGTCGTGAGATTGTAATTGTCGATTGATTTCATGGTCGTGTATGGCCAGCGGACCTAATCGTGGTAGATTTGCCGAGGGACGACGTCATCTTGGGTATTGATTGGATGGATCGTCATGATGCCATCATTAATGTCCGTAAGCGTATGGTCACTATCATTTCGGACGATGGGGTGGAATGTGTGTTTCAGGGAGGTAATCCCGGCTGTTCTGGTAAGGTCATTAATTTGATGAAAGCAGTAAGGTTACTCAATCAGGGATGTGTCGGTTATTGGTGCTATATGGCCAAAACCGAGAAGTCATCAGTAATGTTAACGGATATTCCGGTGGTGAGGGAATATGCCGATGTTTTTCCAGACGAGTTACATGGGTTGCCTCCACAGAGGGATGTGGAATTCACGATTGAGTTGGAGCCTGGTACGTCCCCGATATCGAAGGCGCCGTACCGGATGGCCCCGACCGAAATGCAGGAATTGAAGAACCAACTTGAGGAGTTGTTCGAGAAAGGTTATATTCGACCGAGTGCGTCCCCGTGGGGAGCGCCAGTGTTATTTGTCAAGAAGAAGGATGGTTCATTTCGCTTATGTATTGATTATCGGGAGTTGAACAGGGTGACGATCAAGAATAAGTATCCCTTACCCCGTATTGACGATCTCTTAGATCAACTTCAGGGAGCTTCAGTATTTTCCAAGATCGACTTAAGATCTGGATATCATCAGTTGCGGATTCGAGAGTCGGATATCGCGAGGACGGCGTTTCGAACACGCTATGGTCATTATGAGTTTGTAGTTATGCCGTTCGGATTGACTAATGCACCTGCGGTATTCATGGAGTTAATGAATCGGGTCTTCATCGACTTTTTGGATCAGTTTGTTGTTGTCTTCATCGATGACATTTTGATTTATTCTCGTGACCGGGAGGAACACGAGTTCCACCTTCATCAAGTGCTAGACGTGTTGAGACGAGAACAACTTTATGGGAAGTTTTCTAAATGTGAGTTCTGGATGTCCGAAGTGACTTTTCTCGGACATGTAATTTCATCAGACGGAGTTCGTGTCGATCCTCAGAAGACGGAGGCTATCCGAGGCTGGTTACCTCCGAAGAATGTTAAGGAAATCCGGAGTTTCCTCGGATTAGCGGGTTATTATCGGCGATTTGTGGAAGGATTTTCCAAAATTGCTCAACCATTGACGAACCTTTTGCGAAAGGATAAGAAATACACGTGGTCCGACGCGTGTCAGCGGAGTTTTGAGGAACTCAAGAGCCGATTAATGTCAGCACCTGTACTTTCCTTGCCGCAGGGGACGGAGGGATTTGTGGTCTATAGTGATGCGTCCGGACAGGGTCTCGGATGTGTGCTCATGCAGAACGGGAAAGTTATTGCCTATGCTTCACGGCAATTGAGGCCTTACGAGGTTAATTATCCGACCCACGACCTGGAGCTAGCAGCCGTGGTGTTCGCTTTGAAGATCTGGCGTCATTACCTTTATGGCGTCACCTGTCAGATATTCACCGATCATAAGAGTTTAAAGTATATATTTACTCGGAAGGAGTTAAATATGCGCCAGAGACGGTGGTTGGAATTAATCAAGGATTATGATATTGAGATCCTTTACCACCCGGGCAAGGCGAATGTTGTCGCCGACGCCTTGAGTCGTAAGTCAGTTCAGGAGCAGATGCTTGCCCGTTTAACAGTTCAGAAGGAGCTTCAGCAGGAATTTCTTAGACCCGAGATCGAGGTCTGGCTTCAGCGAGTTCAGGGGCAGCTTTGTATGTTAGAGATCTCATCATCACTCGAGGAGGAAATCCGAGAGAATCAGGGTTCGGACCCATCATTGTTGCGCATCCGAGAGGATGTGGCTCAGGGGAAAGCCCCTGGATTCGTGGTCCACGAGGATAGACTTTTGAGATTTAAGAATCGGTTGTGCGTACCGGCGAATGACGAGTTGAAAAACTCGATTTTGAGAGAAGCTCATGCTACCCCTTATTCTGTTCATCCGGTCCACAAGATGTACAAGGACTTGAAACAAAATTACTGGTGGAGTAATATGAAGCGAGAAGTCGCAGAATTTGTTTCGAGATGCTTAACCTGTCAACAAGTTAAGATTGAACATCAGCGACCGGCGGGTATGCTGAAACCTCTCCCTATTCCGGAGTGGAAGTGGGAAGACATTTCTATAGACTTCATCACGAGTTTGCCGACGAGTCGTCGTGGTATGAATACGATCTGGGTGATTGTGGACCGCTTAACTAAATCAGCTCATTTCCTTGAGATCAAGGATACGTGGGGTCCTGAGAACTAGCTCGATTGTTCATCAAAGAGATAGTCGACTTCATGGTACTCCTAAGAGTATCGTTTCCGATCGTGACGGACGATTTGTGTCTCATTTTGGAAATCGATTCATCGTGCTATGGGAACTCGGCTCAATCTCGTGCGCTTTTCATCCTCGGTCAGACGGCAATCGAGAGAGGACTATTCAGACATTAGAGGACATGTTGAGGGCATGCGTCCTCGATTGGAAGGACGATTGGGAAGCCCAACTACCATTGATCGAGTTCACGTATAATAATAGCTGGCATGCTTCCATTAAGATGGCACCTTACGAGGCCTTGTACAGTCGTCGTTGTCGGTCTCCTTTGTGTTGGGATGACTTGTCAGAATCAATCGGCACCGAGCCCGATATGCTTATAGCCGCCCGAGAGAAGGTAGCTTTAATCAGGAGTCGTATGTTGACATTTCAGTCGGCAAATCTATGCGAGATAATCGTAAATCGACCACTAGAGTTCGAGACGGGCGACCACGTTTTGGTCAAGGTATCCCCGAGTCGAGGTATTTTCCGTTTTGGGAAGAGGGGAAAGTTGAGTCCGAGATTCATTGGACCGTTTGAGATTTTGGATCGAGTGGGCGGGTTAGCTTATCGATTGGCTTTACCTCCGGCGTTGAGCCGAATTCATAATGTATTTCATGTCTCTCAGTTGCGGAAGTATGTTGCCGACCCGAGTCACATACTCCAGTTCGACGAAATCGAGATCGCCGACGATCATTCATATGAGGAACGTCCTATTCGAGTTTTAGAGCGGCGAATCAAACAGTTGAGGAATAAGACGATTCCTTTGGTTAAGATTCAGTGGTCTAGACACGGAGTCGAAGAGGCCACTTGGGAAACCGAAGAGAGTATGCGGGAGAGTCATCCCGAGTTGTTTGACCCTTAGTTTCGAGGACGAAACTATTTCTAAGGGGGGGAGTATGTAATACCCGGTTGTAATTCATTCATTTTCATTCAGTAATTATCAGTCTGTAATTGTCACTCAGTAATTCTCACTCATTAATAATCACTCATCATTCATGAATCACTCATTTGCATTCAATGTTGGCATGTTGTAATCGTATATCAGTTACCGATCGTCATTTTATCTCCGTTTTTAGATCGAGACGGGAGTATTATCATTTTCATTGGGATTGATAGCCTTGTACTGAGAGTATCATCTTTGGCTCGTGTTAGACTTGTTCACTTTCACATTCGTATGATATGTCGGATCATTCATCAGTCGTAGCGAGGAATCGGAATTATCGGATTGATTCACCTTGGCCAGCATCGAGTTACGGCCGTAAGGTTCTGGGTTACGGCCGTAAGTCAGCGGGTACGGCCGTAAGGCTGGCCGGTTACGGCCGTAAGTGGTCCAGCAGGCTGCCCGGGCATTTTGGCCGAAGGTGAGTTACGGCCGTAAGGGAAGGTGAGATACGGCCGTAAGTGGCGTTCGTAAATTTCGGGTGTTGCCGATCAAGGGTGACTTACGGCCGTAAGGGTTGCGGCATACGGCCGTAAGTCGAGGCAGGTACGGCCGTAAGGCTTGGCCGGATACGGCCGTCTGTGCAGAAGGATGTCCGCCATTTTTGACGAAGGCGGGTTACGCCCGTAAGGTTGGCGGATACGGCCGTATCATCGAGTTACGGCCGTAAGGTGTGCGATGCGGCCGTAAGGTGTGGCGGGTGTTTTTGACGAAGGCGAGTTACGCCGTAACTAAAGGCGATTACGGCCGTAAGTCTGCAGCGAGCTTTGACGAAGCGAGTTACGGCCGTCACGAGTTGGCGATTCTGGCCGTAAGGCCGTTGACTTGTAAAGTTACGGCCGTAAGAGGGCGAGTTACGGCCGTAACTTCCAGCGATGCCAATGACTTGGCGGGTCATTTCACCTCACTTTTTCATTTTTCCTTCTTCATCCGAGAGAGTGTTGAGAGAGTGATTTCATCATCATCAATCACTTGAGTGTGTAATCTTCATCATCTTCATTCCTTTGGGAAGCTTGGATACTCGTTATAACTCGTGTTCATCGGATCGAAGTGGTTGGATCTTCAAGAGGTAATTTCTTCAACACCTTGGATTTCGATTTTGTGTCGAGATATAATGTTTTGGACGATATAATCATGTTATATGAAGGGATATGTTTATGATTATGAGTTTGTATAAGGATTCATTGGATTATTGAGAGATTTATTCAAGAACGCTTTGAATATCGAGTTGGATTTGGGGATTTCCGATTAATAGTTGTTATAATCACGTTTTTGGATATTCTTAACGGACTATTGATCGTATTGGAGATGTTTTATTGATTTGAAGCACTTCTTGGGGATTTGAGATTGGTATTGTTGAGGTTTAGTTGTAATCAATCGAAGTTGGACTCAAAGTGTTCGATATAATGCCCCTATGAACTTGGTTTAATCGTATCGACGTCTTGAGTTCGTTAGATTCGTGTTTAATTCGTTTATTAATCGGATTGTTGGTAATTATTGTTATTCAAGGTTGTTGAGCGATCGGTATCTTGGTTAGGACGTTGTTCGTGGACGGACATTCTTCATCGGTATTGTGTAAGTTAAATCTTACTCGGTTAAAAGGATACTCATTCCTTTTGTTGTTGATTGCTCATAATCATAATTCATTCATCATAATATTAATCATTTTGAGACTTGTAAGTGTCGAATAATCATTTCATTCACGAGCAGCGGTTCCAAATCTTTTCATTGGTTTATCAATCACGTCACTATTACTTTCATATCGGTGAGTCATCTTGGCCTTGTCTAATTATTATTCATTGGTTTTCATCATGGTCATTCTCGTTCATGTGACCTTCCGGGTTCATATTGCGT
The DNA here is from genome assembly GCA_033398695.1 of Orobanche coerulescens. NCBI lineage: Eukaryota > Viridiplantae > Streptophyta > Magnoliopsida > Lamiales > Orobanchaceae > Orobanche > Orobanche coerulescens. Next base: position 29,588,008 of record CM065813.1, read on the forward strand.
GGCGGGTGTGTGTGTGGAATTTTTAGTCGGGCACATGATGGTCATGTATTGGGTTCACCGATACATCGGACCGTGCACACGGTAACGCTTACCTCCGTGAGACTAATTAGGTACAGGGCGGGTGTGTCGGACATTCGTCTTGTACACTTGCACGTGACATTACGGGCGTACTATGATGCTCCTCTTGGCGTAATTCATAATTAAGAATATTTCATCACTTGATTAATTCATGATTGTGTAATTTCAACTCTTGAGGATTGTTGTTACGTATGGCGGCCCGTTGGGGATTTTGTTTTCAGTCACGGCAAGGCAAAGGTACGGGAAGAGCATGTTGGCGGCGAGTCCCGATGATACTAGTAGGGGCCCCGATCATTCCGTTTGTTCGATCATTTTCGATCATTTCGATTATTTCGTCATTGTATTTTCCGCTGCAAATTCCGTTTGTAATGTTTAATTATTCAGGGTGGTGTATTTTATCTTCATATAAAATACACTAGTATTCGGTATTGTCCTGGTGTGTTGTACTTAAACTCCTCATCGGAGTGTTTGGTAATATAATGTGGTTCGGTACTACAATTATATTATTTAATTCATCATTTTCATTTGCCTGGTGGGTCCCAGTCGGGGATTCACGGCACTGTAATATCCGCCTAGTTTGGGGTGTTACATAATCTGGATCAACAACAGTCTACGAAGCCTAGTATCGGTAAGAGGCATTGGAATGGAAACCAAAATAAGGCCATGGTCTCTAATAAGCAAGCAAAGGTTGATCAAAGGTCGGGACCTAAGCCTCAAACCAGTAAGCCAGAGTGCTCGAAGTGTGGTAAGAATCATGGCGGGGAGTGTTTGTATGGAAAAGGTGTCTGCTACATATGTAAGGAGGCAGGGCATGCAGCTTCGAATTGTCATCTCCAAAGGGCTAAAGGTCAAGGTGCTGGAGTAAAGGCTCGTATTTATTCTTTGACCCAAAAGGACGCAGATGAGAATCCCGGCACAGTGTCAGGTATGCTTATGATATCTAATGTGCCTGCTTTTGCTTTATTTGACACTGGTGCCACACATACTTTTATGTCTGCAAAGTTTTATCATGCTATTGGTCATAGAAGCATTAGAATCGTTGAGTCTCTTGAGGTTAGCTTACCGTCAGGAAATACGATCCTCACTAATACGATGATTGACGAGAATATTGAGATAGGAGGTAGAGAATTTGACGCTAGCCTGTATTTAATTAACTCGATGGATTTTGATGTGATCCTTGGTATGGACTGGCTCGATAGACATGATTCCGATATAAGTTGCCGTGAGAAGAAGGTAACATTGAGGTATTCCGAAGGCGAGTCGATCACCTTTTACGGTACTAAGAGTAGGACAGTACCAAGAGTAATCACAGCCATGAAAGCATTGAGAGGTCTAAGGAAGGAGAAATGCCAGGGTTACTTGGTGAGTTTGGTCGACACTCGTACTAATGAGGTGTCCCCTACAGACGTACCTATAGTACGAGAGTTTCTGGATGTGTTTCCAGAAGATTTGCCGGGAGTCCCACCCGACCGACAAGTGGAGTTTAGCATTGATTTGGTCCACAGGCGGCCCCTACATCCAAAGCGCCATATAGAATGGCTCGAAGGAACTTCAAGAATTGAAGGTCAGTTCAAGAGCCACCGGAGCTCGGATTTGTTCGTCCTAGCGTGTCACCCAGGGTGCACCAAGATCGCTTGTAAGAAAGAAAGATGGGTCACTTCGGATGTGTATAGATTACGAGAGTGAATCGACTCACGGTGAAGAACAAGTACCCACTACCGAGAATCGAGGATCTATTCGATCAGTTGAGGGGAGCCGGAACCTTTTCGAAGATTGATTTACGGTCGGGGTATCACCAACTGAAGATTAGGGAGTGTGACATTCCCAAGACGGCCTTCAGAACCCGTTATGGACATTTTTGAATTTGTAGTGATGCCTTTTGGCTTGAGTAATGCACCGGCAGTCTTTATGGATTTGATGAACAGGGTGTTCCAACCTTACTTGGATAAGTTCCTGATCGTCTTTATAGATGACATCTTGGTGTATTCTAAGGACAAGGAACAACACAAAGAACATTTGAGGATTACATTGGAGACACTTCGCAAGGAGAAGTTGTATGCTAAATTCAAGAAATGTGAGTTTTGGTTAAACATAGTTGGATTCCTTGGACATGTGGTAACTTCAAAAGGAATTGAGGTTGATCCCGATAAAGTTGTAGCAGTGAGTAGTTGGGGATACCCAAGAATGCGAGCGAAGTCCGCAGCTTTCTGGGCCTAGCTGGCTATTATAGGAGATTTATCGAAGGATTTTCGAAATTCGCCACTCCTATGACCCAATTAACAAGGAAAGGTGTGAGGTTCGAATGGAACGACAAGTGCGAGGAAAGTTTTCAAGAGTTGAAAAGGAGACTAACCTCGGCACCAGTATTAACGATTCTTGATCCGACGGAAGACTTTGTTATTTATAGTGATGCCTCAAAGTAGGGGTTGGGTTGTGTTCTGATGCAACATGGTAAAGTAGTAGCCTATGCATCGAGACAGCTTAAACCACATGAGTTGAACTATCCAACGCATGATCTGGAGTTGGCTGCTGTAGTACATGCGCTGAAGATTTGGCGTCACTATCTCTACGGAGGAAAGTGTGAGATATACACTGACCATAAAAGTTTGAAGTATCTTTTCACACAGAAGGACCTTAACATGAGACAAAGGCGATGGTTAGAATTGGTGAAGGACTATGATTGTACTATTCATTACCATTCGGGTAAGGCTAATGTGGTAGCTGATGCCTTGAGTCGGAAGACTAGAGGCGAGTTAGCTTGCTTGACCGATCAGGAGAGTTTGATAAAGGAGTTCTCCCAGTTGAGGATTGAGGTAGTTGAGTCTTCAAAACATTCGAAAGCAATCCTATCATCTTTGGTCTTGCAACCAAACTTGAGGGATAAGATTAAGGAGGCTCAACCACGTGATAAGTTCTTGTGCAAGATGAAGGATCGAGCACAAGCTGGGAGTATTGAGAAGTTGGTCGTTTCCGCAGACGACGTTTTGACTTATGATGGGAGGTTATGTGTTCCTAAGGATCCATCCCTTAGGAAGCAAATCCTTGAAGAAGCTCACAATGCACCATACTCCGCTCACCCGTGAGGTACAAAGATGTACCACGACCTGAAGAAGTTCTTTTGGTGGAGAGGAATGAAACGGGACATTGGTGTATTTGAGGAGAGGTGTATGATATGTCAGCAGGTGAAGGCAGAACACCAACGGCCAGGAGGTTTACTTCAACCGTTGGAAATCCCAGAATGGAAATGGGAGCATATCACAATGGATTTCGTGGTTGGTCTGCCACGAACCGTGAGGAAGAACGACGCTATCTGGGTGATAGTAGATCGTTTGACGAAGTCATCTCATTTTCTACCTGTGAGGATGACTTACAGTATGGAACAATATGCACAGATTTATATCCGGGAGATTTTGAGGCTACATGGTGTTCCAGTGTCGATCGTATCGGATAGAGATCCGCGATTTATGTCGAAATTTTGGAAGAGTCTTCAGAGTGCTTTGGGCACTAAGTTGAATTTCAGTACTGCATATCATCCGCAAACCGATGGTCAATCTGAGCGGACTATCAAGACACTTGAAGACTTGTTGAGGGCATGTGTTCTTGATACTGGTGAGAATTGGGAGAATATTTTGCCGTTAGTGGAGTTTGCTTATAACAATAGTTACCAAGCAACTATACAAATGGCCCCGTATGAGGCTCTGTACGGAAGGAAATGTCGATCGCCCCTTTATTGGAGTGAGGTTGGAGAAGGAAAAATTTTGGGTCCAGAATTGATCGAGCAGACTGTAGAGAAGATAGGCGAAATCAGAAGTAGAATTAAGACTGCCCAGGATCGGCAGAAGTCTTATGCGGATAAACGGAGGAAGGATATCAAATTTGAGATTGGAGAGAAGGTGTTCCTGAAAGTAGCGCCGATGAAAGGAGTAATACGATTCGGTAAAAAGGGAAAGCTACAGCCTCGTTATATCGGACCTTTTGAGATTTTGGGTCGTGTTGGTGATCTTGCTTATAGTTTGGCATTGCCGATGGAATTATCAGGAGTGCACAATGTCTTTCACGTCTCCATGCTGAGAAAATACGTACACGATCCTGATCATGTATGCAATTTCAAAGAGTTGCATGTAGCCAAGAATCTGACTTATGAGGAGGTACCTATAGCTATTCTGGAGCGTAGGGTACACCAGTTACGAAATAAAGAGATTAAATTGGTGAAAGTTCAATGGAGTCGTCATGGACCAAATGAGGCAACTTGGGAACGTGAAGAGGAGATCCGTTCTAAGTATCCAACATTTATTTTTCAAGGTACGCAACTTAATTTTCGAGGACGAAAATTTGTTAAAGGGGGGTAGGTTATAACACCCCGATTTCGCATATACATTTATTGTGAATTATAGAAAACATGTCCAATTTTATTAAATTAATGCCCGAATAATTTATCATTAATTTATTTCATGATCATGCAAATTCATTTATACCATTATTATGACAAGTCATGTGATTTGTTTCGTTGCATTTCTCATTTTAATTCATTGTTTCATCTCGTCGTTTCTAGGCCCGAGTCAAATTTTAAGCAATATTAATCGTTACGCATAAGATTTCACAAGTCCATTTTAATTAATTTTAATTTATTCACTTTGGGCCGGCCTAAGCCAAACTCATTATAATACTCAGCCCGAATCCTACAATTAATTAAAGCCCAACTATTATAATTTTACCAAGTCCAAATATCTTCTCTCAACCCATATTTTAATGGGCAACACAATTCCAGCCCAATTGAAAATATTCATCACGATCAGAACTATGAGAACTCCACGTTCACACATTCGAAGAGGTTGGCAGAAGTGGGGTTGAGGAGAGGAACTTCAGGGGGAGTTACATCGTGGGGAAGTGGTTATAATCTTCTGGCATATAAAAACCCACACACACCAAAATTTTCAGTTGCAGCAAAATATTTCACAAAAATACAGAGCATAATCTTCATTATTAAACTCTCGGCAAATCTGCAAATACCATCTTCCAGCAAGAGGTAAATCATATCTAATTCTTTTTTTCTTTCCTTCTGCCAATTATGAGACAGTACACACACATATTCAAAAAAAAAAAAAAACAAACCGAGATCAGAAATCTATCACATCTGCATACCCTTCATCGCAGCCCTGAAACTGAAGCCAACTTCAAACTTAGCCTGAGCTCAGAATTTTCTAACCAGAAATCTTTCCGAGCCCGAACCTACAAACAAACCCTTCATCCGAGACCGGAAATCCCCAGCCACAACCACCTGGCTCCACTGATGTCGGCTCAAACCTCCGGCTGCTGCAACCTTGTTCCGCCGACGGTTCGAACTCACGGCCGATGAGCAAATTCCATAGCCGCCGCGTGCCAAAATTTGTCCAGGTCGAAATCCCGCAACCCCGATTCAAAGCTTATTGCTAAATCTTTCCCTAGAACAATCAATTGCGTCTCTTTTCTTCATCGTCGATCGCATTTATGGAACCTAACCCAGTTCCTGATTCAAACTCGCCGCCGTCGACCCTTCACCAGTCCGCCGCGGTGGCGCTGTCAATCTCCCCGACAGAAGCCCTAATCTGGCCGCGACCGCCATTCCCTTTTTTCGGTCGTGGTTTGATGTGCGTGTGTGTGCTGGTGTTGATTTTGTGTGTGTGTGTCTTATCGGAGAATTGGGAGAGAGAGATGAATCGAAGAAGAAGAAATGAAGATGAGTCGGCCGACGGGTGGTAGAAGGGTTTTTATACCCTGCCATATTTTAGGTTTTATCAATTTAGCCCCCATAGTTCCAGACCTTTCAATTTGAACCCAAATCAACTTTTCAGTGTATTTAATTTCAGTCCCTAAATTTTTCCAATCCTTTTAATTCCCCCAGCCAGATTCAATATTTTAAAAATCGGTCCCTTTCGGCCAAGCTTTTAATATGTTGACCTTTTCAATTGATATTATTATTCACTCATAATTTAATTCTCAGTCATATAATAATAATAATTTTTTATTATTATTAATTGTAGATAATAACAAGAATTTACGGGCCTAGAATTGTCGAGTCAAGCATCTCATCACATTCAAGTTCAAGAACTGCATTTTATCCAGGTGTGGGGATTTATTACGCTTTTGTTTATTTTAATTGCTTTATATATTGTCTCGTATGTGCACGTGAAATCAGTCAGAAGCACTTAAATGTGCAATCGATGAAGCACTTAAATGTGCAATCGACGAAGCACTTAAATGTGCAAATCGACCAAGCACTTAATTGTGCATAAAGCCTTCGGGCTAGCCGACGGGCATCAGAATTTATCAGTCATGTTGTTTATACTTGCTAATATATTTAGTAATTAACGTAGACATATTGCGTACTCTCCACACTGAGCGAGTTGGAAGCTCACTCCACCATTTTACCCCCTTTCAGGTTGAGGAGCTCGATGTGGCATGTGATTGAGAGTGGGATGATCAAGCCTATGATTAGATGTTTATTTATTTAATGTTATTTCTTTCAAACTATGTTTATGAACAAGTGTTCAATTTGTTTTATTTTTATGTCAAGGTATGTTTTGTTTTAACAATGACTCGAGAAGATTACTTACAATTATTAAGTTTGTCTTTTTGAAATGTATTTCCGCTGCAAAAAAATTTTTTATTTATTCTTCTTAAAATTTGAAGAATTATATTTTAGAAAAGTGGTCGCTACAAGCTCGGACCGCGATACTCCAAGAACCTCCATCACATCCACCTGCAACTGTGTAAATGTGCTATCGGCATCAACCAATCGGCCCTCGACAGGAATGCGAAGGATCTGCCACACATCATGTAACATGATGGTCATCTCTCCGAACGGCATGTGAAAAGAGTTCGTATCGGGCTGCCACCGCTCAACGAACGCAGAAATCAACGGGGAGTCAATATGTCTGAACATGGCGTCCGTCAGGTGGGATAACCCAGTCCCACTGATCCGACTCACTAAAGAGGGTGACATAACTGAGCGCCACTGACTCAAGCTCTGACAAGCAGCAATCCTGGTATGACACTTCAGCAAACCTCTCATATCTCCAGTCCAGATATGCGCGGCGACATGCCCATCGAAACTCGGGATAACGCTGTCGTCGATAGGGCCACCAGGCATCTCCTCACTAACCGTCCAAGATGTGTCATCCTCTGCCCTACGTCGTTTACTACTGGTAGACCTAGAAGTGACAAACCTCCACCCTCTCCCCTTCCGAACCCGGCACGAAAATGAAGAAGAATCATCACCGCCCTCCTGATCGTCGGCTTCATCGTGCGAATAATACTCGCTCGAATCCTCAGTATCAAAATCAGTATAAGGTACGTCCTCGAATCCCCTACGCTCTGCCTCCCGCTGTCTACGAACGGAAGCATCAACACCACGAGCTCTGGTGTGACGCGCTCCAGAACCCATCAACTCTGTGACTAGCGGCATAGATTTGCCCGCTCCTCCTCTCATCTGCATTTAGCAAACAATACAACTAATAAGTAATAATCATACAAACAATACACATTATTAATTATTAATTGAAAGTGTTATTTTTTTCCAAAAAAATGACTGGGGCGTCCGGACAGGACGCCTGAACCAAGGGAGGGGCGTCTGGTCTGGACGCCACGACCATGGTTCAAGCGTCCGAAACAGACGCCTACTCCAGCGGCTAGGCGTCCGATCTGGACGCATATGCACGGTTTGGACGTCCGACGTAGACGTCTATGCCACCGGCTGAGCGTCCGCCATGGACGCCTGCGCCATCGGCGGACGTCTGTGCCATGGCCAGGCGTCATCTTCGGACGCTTGTGACAAAATAACGGCCGCGGCCTCTGTCGTGCACTCCGACACGGCGGCCGCGGCCAACGAACCAGTAAAACGAAAAAAATTAGTTACCGGAGCTTTTCCTTTTCCGGTCATGGCAGCGGACGATGGCGGTGCGGCGGCGAACGGCGGCTGTGCGGCGGTGATGTGGCGGCGGAAGACGGCTGTGAGGCGGTGTTAGGGCGGCGGTGCGGTTGCGGGTGGTTGGGTCTTTAGAGAGAAAAGTATTAAGAAATTAGGATTACAAATTTGATTAATCTGAATTAAGGGCAAAAAGGTAATATTTTAGGGCGGTGTTTAGTAATCCAGAATTCGAAACTAATGTGTATGTAAACTTCCCAATTTCTAGCTCATAATTTATGATGTTTTTTTATTTATTGACTAATTGTACAACTTTACCCGCTTTAAGGAGGCTCCTTATATATTTTTGTAAGAAGCTAAACCAAACTCATCCAAATATATTCATCAAATTTTTCGATGGATTATACACTAGTGTAAAAATAAAAAGAACTATAAAAAAGAGTAGCAAAATAAGTATCATACTCATGATGATGGTATCGAATTTCCATCAATTATGAGGAGATAGTCACTTGTCATCATACTCATGATGATGTTTCTAATGTAGACTAAAAAAAAAAGGTAAAAAGAAAATCTTACTAGAATCAAGCACAATAATAGTGATCATTTTAGATCTAAGAAATCTTACTGGGATTTCCATCCTACAAAAATCCACATATCAATTCTATCAATTAAATCACATAATAATTACATTCATGATTTTTCCCAAAAAAAATAGAATAATACCTCATTTTGTATCGCTTAACTTTAAAAATAATCACTTTTTCGATGAAATAGAATAGTATTTTTGTACTCCCCCGTCCCATTATTTTTGTCTTGTTCTGACTTTTTGCGGTCAACAAACTTTAATTTTAACTACAAATTAATCTTAAATCGTAAATATAAAATATTCAATTAAATTATATATGAAACTTTACTTCCAAATTTTTCATTATATAATTTAATTAAATATTTTATATTTACGGTTTAAGATTAATTTATAGTTAAAGTTTGTTGACCGCAAAAAATCAAAACAGGACAAAAATAATGGGACGGAGCGAGTAAGATTTAAGGTCACTGGCACCAGATTTTCGAAGCAGCATGTTTGATAATTTAATAGTGTTGCTTTTAAATACTGTTGTCATAAAGAATACTGAAAAACAATAATATTTTACATCTTAAAAGCACTTTAAAAATAGTATTTGTTAAACACAAATCTATTTAAATTCAGAATTAATTATTTTCACATCCTATCTGCAACATTCTTTTTTATAAGTCACGTCAATATTAAACTAAGGGTATGTTTGGATGCATTAACTGATAATCTAGCTGATTCTTGATAATCTAGCAGAAATCAATAATCTACATTATATCAGATAATCTAGCTGAAAATTGATAATCTAGCTGTAGTGTGATAATTTAGATTATTGTATTTAAAAGTGTTTGGCAAAACTAGCTATCATACTAGCTGAAATTTATAAAATGACATAAAGGTACATCTTTTATATTTATTGTTATATTATAATATTGCAAAAACAACCTTAATATTTATATATTAACTCTTATGTTGCTTATTATTCTTTGACATTATGCAATATTATTATTTATTTTGTTTTCAACTTCTAATGTTATCACTTATATTATTATACAAATGTTATACAAATATTTACTAAGGGTAAAATCGAAATGAAAAAATAAAATCTATATATATATAATATACATTAAGGGTAAAATCGGAATGAAAAAATAAAATCTGGTAGCTTTGGGTTGAAAGCTATATTCGAAAGCGTTTGAATTTAATCTAGATTAAATTAGCACCATTCAAACAAGATTTTGAAGGTCAAATTAGATTATTTGACCAACTTTAATCTAGAATAAGATTATAATCTAGATTAAGTGGTCATCCAAACATACCCTAAGCCTCGAATGAAAAAAAATGAACGTAATATTATATTGATATTTAAATGCCATGGCGTTCTAGCAAATTCATATGCACAGTTAGTTATTTTAAATAGTTTGAAATTATTAAAACAAGTAGGAATGCGACCGCTGCGTTGCAGCGGGAATTTTTGGGAACATTTTTACGATAATCATTTAAGATATGTTTGTGTGGGGCTTCTCGTTGTGAGATCGTGGTATTTTTTCCGACACGTTTTGTATTTGTCTGGAATAAATGTCGTGTCAAGCTATATTTATATTTGTCGTACGATATCCTTTTTAGAATGAATGTTGTGTCGGGTACCAGTGTGTTTATATATATATTAAACTTCAATATTTTTTATAAAATACGTACGTAAAAAGTATATCAATATTGGGCTTGTTTTGTTCGTTATCGACAGACCTTATTGCCAGTATTTTTTTTTCAGGAAATCGCTAAATATCTGTTAGATACTTAACAAATAAAGTTTGTTATATAAAAAAGTCGTAAATATTAAGAAGTTTAGGGTGTGTTTTGTAAGTTGTGTTTTTTCTTTTTTTTTCTCTTTTTTTTTACTATTAATAGTACGGAGGTTTGATATTGGGCCTGAAAAGGGCCAAAAATGGGCTCAACATTAAAGATTAAACCCAGAAGCGGGAGCCAATGAGATTGCTGCGAATCAAAACGACAACACAGGCGTTGTTTAATGACGCTGCGTTATATATATAGTAATATCTTACAATATTTTACTTAAATATCTTACAATTCATATGCAAATTCATGAATATATATATATATATATATATATAGCGCGTTTCTATGCAAGAATAATATTAGATGCAGATTTACAAAGACTAATTTATGCATGAGTTTTGTACTAATTATGCATGAAATATATGCATTTCGTGCATCAAAATTTCAATGCATTAAATCTCACAAAAATTTGATGCATATAATCCAATATTTTAGTGCATCGATATTTTGATGCATATATTGCATATTTTAATGCATTGAAATTTTGATGCACAAAATGCATATATTAGTACTTTACAGTACTAATTTATGCATGAGTTTTGTACTAATTATGCATGAAATATATGCATTTCGTGCATCAAAATTTCAATGCATTAAATCTCACAAAAAATTGATGCATATAATCCAATATTTTAGTGCATCGATATTTTGATGCATATATTGCATATTTTAATGCATTGAGATTTTGATGCACAAAATGCATATATTTCATGCATAATTAGTACAAAACTCATGCTTAAATTAGTACTGTAAAGTACTGCATCTAATATTGGTACTGCATAGAACGAGCCACTATATATATATATATATAGTGGAGAATCTACACAATTCAATCCTATAATAATAATATTTCATTATCAAACGATTTTGACACTACCACAATCTTACAATTCTACCAAGATATGAATTTGAATCAACAAGTCTAAACGAGAATGATTGGGAGGAGAAGATGAAGAAGGAAATAACAACATGCGATTTAGTGGAAGAGCCGGTGAAAATCGAGCCGACAAGAGGAAATGGCGCAAATGAAGTCTTTACTTTTTAGATGGTAGAGTATTAATTAATGAGGTTTCACCTTTTGTTATGCGGGAATAAAATTTGTTACGCCCCTTAATTTTTATATTTTTTAGACATATCAAAAAAATAATTTTTTAATTACGTGTCAATTTTTTTTGTTAATTGTACAACTTATGTCTCAGTCACTAGAAATTGAGGGTTTTCGGGCTCGACGTTGAGGTGGATTCACTTAGTAAATGTGGCATTGTTGAAAAATCATAATAAGAGAGAGGCTTTTGAATTTGTTAATTTTTTTTTAGATTTTTCGAAAAATGTCACGTATGCCACGTAGATCCACCTCAACCCTGAACTCGAGAATTCTGAATTTTAGAGTATATGTGGACAAAAAGGATGTTATTTTGATAATTTTCTGTGTTTAAGACGGAAATTGTGATTGAAATTGTACAATAAACAAAAAATCAGAATGTAATTGAAAAGATTAAGTTGTTAGGATCTTTTAGGAAAATTGAAAAACTGTGAAGCGAAATGATAATAAATTATACTAACAATTATATATATATATATATATTGGCGGCTAGCTTTTCAAGCGACGCATACCAACAGACTAGAAGTGGCGAACGAATGCGTAGGGAAAAACTCCAACGAGCTGGCACAAATTGAATACAGATGCAAGTCTATTCACAGACTCGGTTTCTGCAGCAGGTGGAGGACTAATTCGTGATGATCATGGACACTGGATTTGCGGTTTTTCCAAGAGATTTCATGTTGATTCCATTAATATGACGGAGCTGCTTGTACTTAGAGAAGGATCGAAAATAGCGTGGGAAAGAAGGCTTCCAAGGGTTTTAGTGGAGATTGACTCGGAAGTAATCTTCAAACTGTATAACTCCAAGAATACTACTCAACATGCTCATCACAACTTGTTGGAGGACTGCAGATACTACCGGCGCGGCATACAAAAAGGGGCGAAAACGCATGTGCTGATTTTCTGGCTAAACTCGGACAGAAGTGTGTGGGGTTTGGATGCTTATCAGACTGTTTTGCTTTCTTAGTTTGTAATTTGTTTCTTTTTCCTTTCCGATGGAACCAAAAAAAAAAAATTAAACGAGCTCGATTTGTTTGACAATCGCACCAAGCTCGAACGAGCTTAACGAGACGAATACGAATCGAGCTCGAGTATTTTGATTTTTATATGAATTTATTCAAATCGAGCCGAATTCAAGCCAATCTTAATATTTCATCAGACATAAAATTATGTTCAAGTTTGATTCGTTATATTAACGAGCCCTCCACCTCCTACAGGCAGTGGACACAAGAAGTAGAATGTCGCAGAAGCCCTCCACCTCCTACTAATAATTAAATGTAAGCTTTTCTTACTTCGCGAAAATACACTTTTTCTAACTCAGTTTATTTAATTATTTTCTTGGGTTTGACGTTACAATTATTTTATTTTGAGACAGAAACTACTTCAAAATGGTGGAGCTCCAAGATACGGAGTTATTAGGCAGTTCGGCCTTGATTGTTTTGGATGTTTTTTTTTTATTTTCTTTTCTTTCTTCTTATTCCATTTCTTTTTTAGAGAAATTATCTTGGACGCTGTTACACATGTACCAGTATACTTTAAGAAAGTGAAATGGAACTTATCTTACAATTGCTTCCTCAGCTATAATCAAGTGCAGCAGCTTTCTTCACCAAGTTAATTTAAAGTGATTACTTTATAACAAAAATGATGATAAGCAAACACTGAAAAATCAATTGAAATCTTTAACTCCTGAAATCTACTCGTTGAAGATTTGTAGTAATATTGATAGGTCTCATTCGTTTCAAATCAGTTTCAATAACTAATATTAAAATCGAACATAAATAAATTAAGGTCAAGGCAGGTGACTCCGTTTGATAAAATCAAAACAAAAATTTGATCAAGAAGAGTGATGTATAGTGGAGATAAATTTAAAAATAGAAATCAATTAAACATTGAAGAGTCAATCAAATCTTTATCAAATTTCAGAAACTAGTAATTATATCGAATATAAATCAATTCATTAAATATGATCGAACTCGGACAAAAATTTGATCAAGATTGATTTATCTTGGAGATAAATTTAAAAATTAAAAATCAGTTAAGTAAATATAAATAATTGTAGTTATATTCTAAATAATTATTTAATAATTTGCAAATACAGTAATCCAAAATCCAAAATGTTACAAGTTACCTAAATAAATAAAATCCAAAGAACACGAAAATAAATTAAATCTGATTTTGTATAAAATTAGTTAATGAGACAAAAAATATAAGTAAATTTAAAATAATATGGAATAAGTTGTTACCAGTTCTGATTATAAAATTTTTATATCTTACAAAAATCATATAAACTATTTGTTTTAAAAATCGGAACACAAAAAACGACCTGGAACTGTTTTTTAGTAAATAGAAGTTAATATATACAAAAATATTTAGAAAATTATTTAACAAATTTGAATAGAAAAAGTTATTTAATAAATATGTAATGGTCACTGACTCAAGACTTCAATCTTGACTATTTTGGCTTTAATGGTGTGGCTTGTTATTGTTCACTTGAGCTCGAGGTCGAGCTCAAACGAGCACTAAAATTCAAGCTCGATCTCAGCTCTAGCAGCATTCCGGAGCGCTTACGAGCGGCTCACAAGCAAAATGAATTTATCGATATAAAACACTCATTTCGATAAAAGGAGTTGAACTGCGTATTCTAAAAAAGGGCATTTTCTCTCTTTTATTTAATGCAGAAGTGACAACCTAGACCTTATGTACAATTACAAATAAGAATAATTTTTTGGAATTTAAACTGAATAAAAAAACGAAACAACTAGACAAAGTATCAAATCTATGAATTTTATTTTTTATTTTGTTTGAATCTATAAATATTAATGAAGATATAATTCAAAATATTGTTCTGTGCATGGGGCCTAATTTTAAACGAGCACCACTGATACTTGATAAATTCAAAAATCACCAAATTATGTGGAATTTTTTTTAATGAATTATCTTTCCAGCTCAAACGGTGGGTCATTTATAATCTGGATGAATGAGTTATGAAAAATATAATGAAGACTATCCACAGCAGGCCAGTGCAACACAGAGCCAAAAATTGCGGAAAATGGACTATCTTGTGTTTTATTGACCCCGTAACCTGTTGTTATAAATGGCACGTGGTGTCAATTTAGGGTTATAAGCATCATCTTTCAAATACTCTCAAGCTTCAGCCTTGTAGCAATCTGCCACTCAGGAATCAGTTGAGCTGCCCATGCGGACAGTCTCAAGCTTCAGCCTTTTAATCATCATTGTAGCACTCGAAACTTTGATTTTGTGCTAATCAATCACATCAAGGAGGTCGGATTGGTTGAAATGGTGTCCTTAGTCAATGTTCATTCCTCAAATAATAATTTATAGGATTAGTTCGGTTGTTTATTAGTAATTGAAATATTTAAAAAACCATTTTCAGTAAGATGAGATTGAATCAATTAGACTTGAAGTCCATAAAGTATAAAAGGATAAAACGGACCTTTGAGTGTAAACAGGATGAAATGGATCACAAAGACAAATTGGATGGCCCAGCAACCGTCAATCCCACATTAGTTCAAGCGAATCCAGGTCGGCCGAACACGGCTCGTGTCGGGCTGAGGGATCACGGGCGGACTGGCTCCTTAGAGGGGTCGGTCGGTTTGGCATGTTGTCCTATATGGACTAGGACTCTCTTTCCTTATCTGTATTAGTTTATATATATATATATATATATATATATAAAAGGGGAAAGAGAATTACTTGTGTTATTAGAGCCAAAACACAATTCATCCCAACCTAAATTACACTACACAGGGAGATAGGTCTGAATTGGAGTTCGTCTTCTTCATTCAATGTTCTAAGCTAACAACTCAAGGTGATTCTGATTCATGATTTGCTGTGTGGATACCGGCCGGGGAACGTCATTTGGAGTCGTAAATCTAATTCTACGAGAACGATAGCAAGATCCTCCACACGTGATGAATGTATATATCTACCTACTTGATATATGCTTGATTAGATTATATTAATCTACGAGGAATGCTAGGGGTACATAAGATTCTACACAAAATTCTACACCTCTGCTTGTAGGGGTTGCACCCTACTTTGTAGGGGTTGTACCCTGCTTTGTAGGGGTTATAATAAAAAATTTATAAAGCACCCGGTACAACCCCTACAAAGCAGGGGTGTAGAATTTTGTGTAGAATCTTATGTACCCTTAACATTCCTCTTAATCTATACTATGTGTATATGATCCTTCTAGTTTTGATATTTTCCTCCAAAGACATTTGATCAAAACCCTACAATAGTATCGAAGCCACTTACACATATAATATTTGATTCAATTTTGTAACGACCCGATTTTTCTAAGATATTTTATGAGAATATTTTACAAGAAAAACTTGTAAAACCTCAAGTCGTTATGAAAAATGACATTCTTCTAAAATAAAATATTGACGAAGATAAGGAGGATTTAAATATTCATTACTTCATAGTATAATTTTAGCAGCGAAAATAATTATCAAAACAACGATAAGTGTTCCATCCAAAACATAAGCGGAAACTAGAAAACCATAAATATTAGAAATATCATAATTCGACCGGCCCCGCAATTCGTTGCTCGACATTCCAATTTAACCTGAAAATTTTACATAAAAAATAGGATGAGCTTTCTATTGCTCGTGGGAACATTATAAGTCAACAGTAATCACAATACGTAACGAAAACATAGCATTAATATGTGTTATCAACATATAACTTGAGTATGTGAACATGTGACTGTATATAAACATATATTTGTACTTGATATATAAAACATGTGACTCCATGTTTAACATAAATATAACATATCACCTACACAGTCCAAACAAAGCAATTAATATCGACAAGTAAAAATTTCCACCTGAAATTGAGATGACATGAATGCAAGTGCTTGGACGTATATCCGATTGTCCTATTCTTGTACTCTTAATTGTCGTTGCCTACAATTAGAGAGCCGCGTATTGTAATTTTTAAATTATAAAAATTATCATATACGAGGCATTATCCAACCCGTGCGATGCATGGTCTTTGGTTGAATATCTACGTGTTTTGTACGTAATATTGGGGCAGACGGTTGAATGAGCAGATGACAGAATTTAAATGCCTTTTAGAGAAGTTTATATGTTTTTTTATTGTTATTGTCCTTTTATTTTAGTCTATGTAATTAGTTATATGAAATGAGGCTTTACTAACCCGTATGTTGCTCCGGGGTTGTTTTTGATTTATTCAACTCGTGCGATGCACCGATTGTATCTAAGATTTCATAGCTAAAATATAACCATCTTGTAATTTATACTATCATTTAAAAGTTCATTTTAATCACCTTGTGTATTAGAAGGTGCACGTGTTTTGTACGTAATGTTGGGGCAGACGGTTGAATGAGCAGATGTCAGAATTTAAATGCCTTTTAGAGAAGTTTATATGTTGTTTTTATTGTTATTGTCCTTTTATTTTAGTCTATGTAATTAGTTATATGAAATGAGGCTTTACTAACTCGTATGTTGCTACGGGGTTGATTTTGGTTTATTCAACCCGTGCGATGCACCGATTGTATCTAAGATTACATAGCTAAAATTTAACCATCTTGTAATTTATACTATCATTTAAAAGTTCATTTTAATCACCTTGTGTATTAGAAGGTGCATTTGCATTGTGATGTTTATCATAACTTTTGTATTTAAATTAGTTTATTTACATTAAAAGTTACAATTAAAATATTCTCTTCATATATTTACAATTAAAAGTTACAATTAAATCCCCCTTCCACATTAAATTAAGGGGGATAAGTATTATATAGTACGAGGCATTATCCAACCCGTGCGATGCACGGTCTTTGGTTGAATATCTACGTGTTTTGTACGTAATGTTGGGGCAGACGGTTGAATGAGCAGATGGCGGAATTTAAATGCCTTTTAGAGAAGTTTATATGTTTTTTTATTGTTATTGTCCTTTTATTTTAGTCTATGTAATTAGTTATATGAAATGAGGCTTTACTAACCCGTATGTTGCTCCGGGGTTGTTTTTGGTTTATTCAACCCGTGCGATGCACCGATTGTATCTAAGATTTCATAGCTAAAATTTAACCATCTTGTAATTTATACTATCATTTAAAAGTTCATTTTAATCACCTTGTGTATTAGAAGGTGCATTTGCATTGTGATGTTTATCATAACTTTTGTATTTAAATTAGTTTATTTACATTAAAAGTTACAATTAAAATAGTCTCTTCATATATTTATAATTAAAAGTTACAATTAAATCCCCCTTCCACATTAAATTAAGGGGGATAAGTATTATAGAGTATATACAATTAAAATAGTCTCTTCATATATTTACAATTAAAAGTTACAATTAAATCCCCCTTCCACATTAAATTAAGGGGTATAAGTATTATATAGTATAGGGGGATAAGTATTAAAATAGTCTCTTCATATATTTACAATTAAAAATTCTAATTAAATCCACCTTCCACATTAAATTAAGGGGATAAGTATTATATTATATATATATATATTAATTGGGCTGACAGGCCATTATTAGAATAGGGGTTGGACTAAAAATGATAAAAGATGAGTTTAAGGAAGGTTTTGGGCCTCTGAATAGATTTGGCCCAATAAAAGAAAATAAAATAACCGGACAAATCCACTCCCTTCCTCACATGCCATAAATCGAATACGCAACGGAAATAAAATCGCACAAATCGTGCTCATCCGAACTCCTGAAGAGGATTGATCAAGGATCGTATAAACAGATAAATAAAAGAATCAAAATTATACCCTCGTAGACCCGACTTCTTTAACCTGATGATGACAAGCACGAATTCAATCCGTGAAGCTTTTAGAAATCCCAACGCCGAAAATACCGAAAGTATCTATGATTCACGCATCGAAAAAGTACCTGAAAAAACTCTTTCTTCTCGTTCTCTAAGAACACGGCTATAAAAAAAAGGGAGTATGCCTTATAACTCTATAGAACCAAGAATGGAAACCAAGCTCCAAACTCCATTTTCTTTCTTTTTGTTTTCTCCCATAAGTTTCTTTTTGACGGTGGAATGGTGATAAATATATCTAAGTCACCTCCACACACAAAGTCCATTCTCAGGTAAATTAATTCCTCACAAGATAACTTAAAGACTTTAATAAATTCTTAGTCTTCCACCAATTAAGGCGGAGACTTAGTAAAGGTGAGAGATTGAGCAGCCAAGTGGACTATTAAATGGTCCAACCATTTAGTCCATGTCCTGAATTCCGTGTATTTAGTTCGATAGATAAACCTTGGTCCATCACATTGTATTTAAATTTATTAATTAATCTAATTAATTAATTATATCAAATACAATATAATTAATTTCTCCAAAAAATAATTATATTTGAATTAAACTAATTACCCAATAATTATTTAATTCATCTGACCGATTTAATTTATTCAATAAATTAAATTCAATTGAACATCCAATGTCCAATATTTATTAAGAGAGAATAGGCATAATTTAATCCATCATTAATCTTGTATGCGTAGCTCTGTAGGTTCGTCTCAGTCAGCAATGAGAGGATCCAAAAAGTCTGAGGAACACTTAGCCAGTCCGTGGCTCACATCGCAACCCAACTGAGAATGAACGATGGGAATCATTCCAAAACCTGTTATGAATACTGTATACGTATTAACCATTCAATCATATGTCCCGATCAGCTTTAGGGTCACGGTTAAGTCAAATCATGTCTATACTTTCTATGCATGTGTTAGTGTAAATCAAGATCATAGAACTCTCGTGTATCAAATACAACTAGCTCAATCGTTTTGGCCAAAGACTTTTGATCTTATTTGCCACTAACGCATAGGACATTATTCTGTTCACTTACAGGAGAAAGAATCATTTCTTGGATTTAGTAAAGACTGCTGCTCGCCCATGAAGTTGCACTTCGAGGTTGATCCCTACCGACGGGTGATTGGATCGAACTACTCTAATGACTAACTTAATGAAACAAACAGATCTTCTACTGAACCCTCAAGTTAAAGGTTCACGCATACCTATCATAACCTTACGATTAAGTCATTGATTATCCTATGTGAAATCCATATGACCGAACCGATGTGAGTCGTATCCAAGTATACTAATCCAATTAATATATCTGTACCGAATGCTCCCACTAATCATGAGTGAAGACATGCACATGTCCAAGCATACGATATAAAAGTCTTCATTAAAACTTAACGCTGTAATATCTGGAGGTAATTTTTTTTCGTTTTACTGTTGTGTTGTACGTATTCATC
This sequence comes from Orobanche coerulescens, assembly GCA_033398695.1. NCBI lineage: Eukaryota > Viridiplantae > Streptophyta > Magnoliopsida > Lamiales > Orobanchaceae > Orobanche > Orobanche coerulescens. Next base: position 29,607,784 of record CM065813.1, read on the forward strand.
TGGAATTGTACAAATGTTGTTGTATTATATCATTCGTGTTTGTTAAGGTGCTTGGATCGTGTTCGTTCATTCGGGTTGAACTTGTTGGAACTTCCTTATGTTGTCTGTGCTACTTACGTACGCTACGAGTATACCTTAATGTACGTTAAGCTACTAAGCTTACGTACGTTATGGTTGTCATGTTACATACGTAAAGGGGCACAGACAGGGGGAACCTTCCTCGTGGTCAACTTTCGGCTGGTAGGGACGGGTATCTTTTGATTGGATCTCACTATTGCAGTCAATGGGGGCTTACGTACGCTATGTGGGGGGATTTAAGGACGTTAGGGCTGTGGCTAGATAACGTACGTTAGAGGTTCACGATTACGTACGTAATGGAGGTCCCATTTCGAGGCAGTGAATTCTGACAAGGCGTAGCGTACGCTACGCAGGGCTGGTAGCGTACGTAAGGTTGATTAACGTACGTTATGCATTGAGGTTAGCGGCCGTAATGTGCTTGTCATATTATATATCTTGGTTTCGTATTTCATTTCCTCACGAACCAAAACTGATTTCCTCTCCCCATCGTCCCTCTAGACTTGTTCTTGATACTTAGACTCTTGCAACGTGATTTTAGCCATCCTAGCTTGGATTGAGACTTGAGGTTGGAAGCTTTTCAATCATACTCCTTTGGTGTTTGGAGAGTTCATCTTGTTCTTCTTGGGTAAATTCCCTTAATCTCTTGTTCTTCAAGTGATTTTTGAGCATGATGATGTTGTTGTTGTTGTTTACCTCGTGTAGTTAGTGATTGTTGGAGGATAGCATGATTCTTGATGAGTTTTTACAACTTATATTAAGAACATGATGATTATGGCTTGAGTTTGATTGTGTTCTTGATGTTTAAGAATACTTGGAGATTATAATCATGTCTAGGAAGAGCTGTGTTAAGATTTTCAGATGATTAACATAGCCTTGAGATGATTATTGTTGTTGGTTGTGTTCTTGATAGATTATAACCATTTTAGTAAGGATTTATGATGAATTAGGAGGTGATTATCATAATCTTGAAATGGTTGAGTTAGTCTTGTTGATTAATCCAAATTCTTGAAGAATTGGTGATTGATATTGGTAGAGACATCATGTTTATTGTGTTGATGATGTTCTTGAGGTATTGATGATGATATTGGTGATATTATCATTTTGAGATGATTACCATGGTGTTGTGCTTGATAATCCTTGTTGAATTGTTATTCACAAGTGTTAAGAACATAATGATCATGTTAATTGATCATTGGGGTGATTGGAGGATGTTAGAATTCATAGTTGAGGACTATGATATTCGTTTGTGGAGTTTAATCGATTCGTGTTTGAATCGGAATTGTCTTTGGTGTTGTTTTCTATTGATTTTGTGTTATTGAATGAATTGTATTTCATTCAAGGTTGTTCGAGTGCTTGTGATCGTCGGAGGACGCCGTTCGTCGTTCGTTGGAGGATTTCATCGCCTTCGGTTTGAGGCAAGTTTTATACTTGTACTAGTCAATGAGATTAATGTTATCATGTATGTGTTTGAATGTGTTGTATCATTTCGAGACTTGGTCTCTTTATGATTTTGTTGATATCAGGGGATTGCTTGATACGATACCCTTCGGTAAATTATGCCAAATATTATTGTTGTTCGGCAAAAGCTGTTCAAGGCATTGAGATACTCGTTGATGATGTTATTGTCGATAGCCGGTTCGCGGTATCGATATATCGATTGTCGTTGTTGATATTGATGTTGATTTAAGACATTGTTGTGATAATTGTTATTGATATTGGTGTTTTGCTATTGATGTTGTATTTGGGCGATTGAAGGCATTGACGTATTCGATTATCATCTCCGTCGTTGGTAACCGATTAAAAGTACTGAGGCATCTGTTGTATCATTGTTATCGATTGGCCGTTCTAAGGAAATCGAGGTATTGAATTGGGACTGTCGAGGATAGTTCCCATCCGCTGAGTCGTTGTTGTCGATTGGTCGTTCTAAGACAATCGAAGTATTGAATTGGGACTGTTGAGAACATTTCCCATCCGGAATATCAGTGTTATCGATTAGCCGTTCTAAAGGTAATCGAGGTATTGAATTGGGACCGCCGAGGACGGTGCCCATCCATGAGTTATTGTTGTCGTGTTGGCCGACTCAAGGCAGCACACTATCATTCTTGTGAATTCGGTAATTTTGTGATCGCTGTCATTTTTGATTAATTGTGTTTTGGGAGGCTAGTCTCGGCTAGTGCTCGAAGGGTAAGTTTGGGGCTTGAACCTTCATGGTTGGTTTCCCAACACCTACAGTTCAGTAGGTCACGGTCATGTTGATGATCTCATTATGGGTAAGTTTGGGGCTTGAACCTTCGCGGTTGGTTTCCCAACACCTACAATTCAGTAGGTCACGGTCATGTTGATAATCTCATTATGGGTAAGTTTGGGGCTTGAACCTTCGCGATTGGTTTCCCAACACCTACAGTTCAGTAGGTCACGATCACTGGGTGATCTCATTATGGGTAAGTCTGTGGCTTGAACCTTCGCGGTTGGTTTCCCAACACCTGCAATTCAGCAGGTCACGGTCATTGGATGATCTCATTGTGATACGGCTTCGTGCCGTGGCTTCATCCCTCATGTGATACAGCTTCGGGATGTTTGGCTTTGGGCCATTGTGATGATTTTGGCTTCGGGCCATTGTGATGATTGGCAGCTTCGGCTGAATGGATTTCAGGCCATCGTGATATTTTGGCAGCTTCGGCTGAGTGTCTTTCAGGCCATTGTGATATTTTTACAGCTTCGGCTGAGGGGCTTTCAGGCCATTGTGATATTTTGTTATTTCCGTTGGAGCCTTTGGGCATTGTGATTTGTATCTATTTCCGATTTGGTTTGGTTTACCTTCGAGTAATTTGTTGTTGTGTTCTATATTGATGATTTGTCGTTGGGCACTTGTGTTCTAACCTGTTGAGCAGGTATTGATCGTATGCCGTGGGCATAGTGTTTCATGAATGCTCGGTTCTTACCTTGGGTTGTGAGCATCTCGTATTACCATTGTTGTACCGTTTATTCTGCCTTTGGATGCATATCATGTTGTACATGTATTTGATATTCATTATCTGGATGACTGACCCCGTGGGGGCGGAACATGTTTTCATGTTTTAGGTGCTTGTGAGAAGAGAGTTGAGACACAGTGGCATGACAATGGCGACGAGGCATTCGAGTGATACTAGTCCCGACTTGTTTTGGTGTTCATGTTGGTCAGTCCGTTTGGAGTGTTCTTCAGTATTGTCAGTCATTGTCATTATGTATTATCCGAGCAAGGCTCGTGGATGTTGTATTTTCAGTTTTGGCCATGTAGGCCCATTGTTGTCATTGAAATTCCTTATCGGAATATTGTGTCGGATATCATAGTAGGAACCGTGATTTCTCTTATTGGTTAATTTGATGTATTTTAGTCGTGTTCGCCTGGTGGATCTCCTGGTGTGGGGTCCACGGCACTGTAATAATCCAATGGGATTTGGGGGTGTTACGAACGCCCAATTAAATTTTATCGACTTGCGGATAAGTTAAGGAATTTGGATTCTAAACTCTTCCAGTGCAAGACTCCTTATCTCATAAGGAGTGGAATGTTTCTACTCAAAAGCACGGACATCATTTCTACCAAATCAAGAATGCCAATGATATAAAATAAATAAAGAAAAATCACTATCTTTTATTAATAGATTCATAATCACATATAAATGTCCTAGCTCTCTTATTCTCAGAATGACATTCGAGGGCATACGCTAACAATCTCCCACTTGCACTCAATGTCATATATTGTGATATCTAATACCCATATTATCCAGATGTCGCTCCAAGGCAATCTGCGATAGTGGATTGGTAAGCGAGTCAGCAAGGTTATTTACTAAGTCTACCCTCTGCAATTCAATGTATCTATTCTTCACCATCTATCTGACGATGTGATAATTTCTCTCAATGTGCTTGGTCTTATGATGAGACCTGGGTTCTTTGGCATGTGCAACAACTCCTTCATTATCGCAGTAAAGCGGCACTGGCATCTTTGCGCTTAGGACCAATTGAAGTTCTTCAAGATACTTCTTGATCCAAAATGCTTCCCTTGACGCCTCCGAGGATGCCTGGTACTCGGCCTGGCAGGTGGAATGTGCATTCGCAGTTTGGTTGAAATTCATCCAACAAACTACTCCACATTTAGAGTAAATATGTACCCTGAAGTGGACTTTCCTTTGTCCGTAATGCCACCAAAATCTGAGTCCGTGAACCCATCTACTCTCAATTCTCCGCCGCCGTATGCAAAAACCATTTCTTTAGTCCGTTTAAGGTACTTTAGAACGTTCTTTATGGCTGTCCAATGTTCTTCACCAAGGTTTGATTGAATACCCTCACAACGTATGCAATGTCCGGTCTCTTGCACAATAATGCATACATGAGGCTACCCACAGCCGATGCATAGGGTACCTGTTTCATCTACATCATGTCTTCCTCACTTTGAGGACACATAGTTTTGGAGAGTTTTAAACCATGTTGCATAGGTAAGAACCCTCTTTTAGAATCTTCCATCCTAAACCTCTTTAGGATCTTTTCTATATAGATGTCTTGCGAAAGTCCTAATATTCTCTTCGCTCTATTCCTATTGATGCGAATACCCATAATATAGGAATCTTCTCCCAAGTCTTTCATGGAGAATGTGTTTGAAAGCCAAGCTTTCACAGAACTGAGTAGTCCAATGTCGTTTCCTATTAGTATAATGTCATCTACATATAGTACTAGGAACGCGATCTTTCTTCCACTAACCTTCCTAAAAACCACAAGGTTCATCTTCATTTTGCACGAAGTCAGACTCTTTGACTCCTTCATCAAAATAATGATTCCAACTTCGCGAAGCTTGCTTCAGTCCATAAATGGCATGCTGAAGTTTGCAAACTTTATGAATATCGGTAGTGGACACGAAGCCTATATGTTGTTCCGTATAAATTTTCTCTTCGAGGTATCTATTGAGGAACGCCGTCTTCATGTTCATCTGCCATATTTCATAATCATAGTGAGCAACTATGGCAAACATCATACGAATAGACTTGATCATGGCAATTGGTGAAAAGGTTTCATGATAATCGATTCCTTCTCTCTGGGTATAACCTTTAGCCACAAGCCTAGCTTTGTAGGATTCTACGTTGCCATCCCCATCCGTCTTTCTTTTGAAGATCCATTTATTCCCAATATGCACTATGCCCTCTGGTCGATCTACCAAAGTCCATACCTGATTTGTGTGCATCGAGTCTATCTCTGTTTTCATGGCCTTATGCCACTTCGTGGAGTCCACATCCACCATCGCTTGTTCGTACGACATAGGATCATTCTCTTGGATACCATCTGTTTGGTGGAGGCCCAGTTCCTCCAGATGCATGTAGCCATACCTCTTAGGTAGTTAGGATATCTTATTCGACCTACGCGGTGGTAGTTTTATGTTTCAGAAGATTTAGTTCTTTCTTATTGCACATGTGTCTCCTCTGGAGTTTCAATATGTTCTTCCAAAGAAATATTTCTACCTATTCCACCTTCCTGAATGAACTCGTCTTCCAGGAAGTGTGCTTGTAAAGCAGCGACGATCCTATGATCTTCGGGCATGTAGAATAGATTACCCATTGAATCGGATGGGTATCTTGTGAAACGTCCTTAACAGATCTAGCTTCCAATTTCTCCATTTTAGTCTTCTTGACATAGGCGGGGCATCCCCAAATCTTAATATGATTAAAATTTGGTTTCCTACATCTCCACATCTCATATGGTGTTATAGGAACGAACTTGGAAGGACATCTGTTCAAGATATGAGCGACAGTAAGTAGTGCATATCCCCACAGATAAATTGGTAAATCCGTATAGTTAAGCATGGATCGAACCATGTCCAACAAGGTTCGGTTCCTTCTTTCTAAAACACAATTTAATTGATGTAACACCCCCGAAAATCCACCAGGAATATCACACACCGTAGACCATTTGGAGAAGGATCTACCAGGCTAATCACTACAAGACGACAAATGTTTGACCGGTCGGGGTCAAACTACGTAACGACATGGACTGAGAAGGTCAAATATGTTAGGGTTGTATTCTGCAAAGCATACTTTATGTTTGTATTACCTTATTTTCCTGTAACTACCTATGAGAATATTAATTACATTTAGTCACATGTTTCGCATATTTATTCACGTTATGGTTATGCAAATGAAATGTCTAATTATTTTATATTGTAGATAATGTGGTGTGTTGTTGTCACACGGAAAATCACATTACCGGTGCTTTATAAAATAATATAATAGTTTACAAACTATATAATTATTAGACAAATTATGTGAAAGGTTGTAGTATATGCTTGAGATTAGTTGGTCTTGACTATTAGCATACATTAGCGTATTTGCATACGTTGAACAGGATCGAAGTGAGATAGTGTCTTCTGTACTGACTGTTAGAAGAACGTAAATCTCGGATAATTATTATTTTTAATTCTAAGTATATAATATTTAATTGTGTATTTATGATACTTATTGCTTTGGTTTACCATGGGTGAGAGTCAAAATGATCGACTCAATAAGCTTCGTATCTTGGGCAATAATATTATTTATATGACAATTATTATTACTAGAAATCGTGTCCCGACTCGTGCGGGTTGATGATGTCCCCTTGAGAAGATCGATAATGATTATTATATTAAACCCTGCAGGTGGATTTAATTATGATATAATAATAAGGTTCGAGTGGTACTACTCTTGGATAAGATATTAATTAATTAAAGGTGTCAGTAGCTTATAATTAACTAATGGACATTCGATATCTAAACATGGGAAAATAATATATTTAAATAAAGAGCCCGATTTTGTAAATTGGGATTTGGGTTGGAAGTGCAATATTAATTCTTTAGTGGATTGAATTGATATTAATAGACTCAATATATTAGGAAAGGTCCTAATAAGGAAATTTGAGGTCTATTAGGAGTCTTTCCCTAATTCTCCTTAAGATCCCTAGTAGTAGTCCAAGAGCCTATAAATAGGACAAGCATATGGTTCGGCCGTGACTTACTTGCAAGCTTGTGAGATTGATTTTTCTTCTTGTGTTTAATTATAGATCTAGACTTGTGTATTTGATTGTACAATTTATATAACACATCAATTTGCTAAGAATGTTCATAAAATACTAGAAATCAAGTAAAAATCGAGTGACCACAAACAAGGTGATTTCGGCCGATCCATATTGTGTCCAAGCAAGATCCGGTAGCTCGTTGCCCACACAACGTCCGGGTTAAGGCGGATCATACTCTAGAAGGTCTAAAGGTAGAAATACAAGGAGATCAAGAAGCAAAGCAACCACTACACTTCAAAGGTAATATCCTATGATATTTTAGATCTAGATTAAGATATTCAATTACCAACATATTTATTTAATAAATAATTAATAATATTTAAATTACTTGTTAATCTTAGTAATTAATTAATTAGCATGCCTAAATAGATCTTGTGCTCGTGGATGAGTAAAACGCGTTTATAAACTTTCACCAACTTCGCTTCCGCTGCGTTTTATTTCCAACAATTGGTATCAGAGCCAGATTTTTAGGCTTTTGCCATTTTAATTAATTTTGGTGATTAATTGATAGCAATTTAAATATTCATGTAATTTGATGTTGGAATGTTTTGCTAGATGTGTTCTTGCAGGGAATATGATCCAATTATCATGGTTTATGTGAATGGTTTATTTTTTTAATTTTATTATTTATGCAATTGTTGGTTTGGCCCGGTTTGAGGCATGTAATGATTTTTCCCGTGAGAAAATTCGCAGGTAGTTCTAGGATTTTATTTTTCATGTAATCTTTCTGTAAAATCGATGTATTTTATTTTGTGTAAAATTGTAATCGGATTCGGAAAATACAGAATCACGAAGAAGTAAAGCGGAACTGGTGCCGGATCGCTGGATACCGCGACCGACAAAGAATACTCGCATCGCTGAGCAAAGACACGATCGCCGCCGAGCAAGACTGGACTTGCCGCGAGGGCCGCGGCACTGTCCGGGCCGGTTCGCCGGTTCAGATCGGGTCGTCCAATTTTTTGGTCTGTCCATTTCACCGCCGTTCGTTGCGTCCGCTGGAGAGTCGGGATTTAAAATTAAATTTTTTTATGTAATTAATTTTGCATAAAAATCGAAATTTTAATTTTGGAAGTCTACGGACCGACCAGGGAGGAGTGACGAGATGCTTGATCCAGTGGGAGAAATCGAGTCGAAGATTTTCTCGGATTCAAATCAAGGAAGAAGACCATGATAATTGGATAATTTAATTATCCATGCTTTATTTTGGTTTTTACTGTTTTGATGTATGGCATGTATGAATGTATGCGTGATATGTTTCTTGCATGTTAGGACGAGAAAATTAAAAACCTTAAGACTAAAACAACTAAGTGATTAAATTGATTTATTTTTTGAAAATAAAATCAAATTGGCCTCCATAATTAATTTAAATTATGAAGTAATTAGCATGCGCGTTGACATTAGGGTCTTCCTCCATATCGGATGTCTAATTATAGGTTCACTAGTTTTAAATTTCATATGATAACATAAGGTAAGTATTATTTTTTTGTGATAGGACCTCTCCATCTGTAGGACTATTATTTAAAATATAATATTTTAAGGATGTTAAATTATGGTGTTCACTTAGGTGTATTAATTAATAAGCTCCCATCAGAATCTATGTTAATTAATACATGGCCAAGAGGAACCAACTATTAATTTTACTTGTCATAACGTAAATTGACTAGATAGTAAAATTAAAGACGTAAAACTCTACTTGAAAAATGTGTGTGTAAACGCCCACACGATCGTGGCTTGCATATGCGGGTTTTTCGAGGTGTTGGTTGCTAGCATATATATTGTATTTTGAGGTTTTTCAATATATTTTGCTATGCATTATGTGATGGATGTTTTTAATTTTTATCTCAGATGTCTTTCAATCCACTTGCTGTAATTCTCAAAGAAAACAAACTAGATGGCACTAACTTTGCTGATTGGAAACGTAACCTTAATATTGTCCTGACTGCTAAAGAACAAAAGTTTATTCTAACTGAGGAATGCCTATTGGAGCCAGATACGGATTCAACACCCGATGAGGTGAAAAGATTCCACAGATGGAAGAAATTTGATAAGATGGCTCGCTGTTACATCTTGGCTTCTTTAGCAAATGTATTGCAGCATCAGCATCAAAGTATGGGCACGGCCGCAGAAATGATGAAAAATCTCGGCGAGATGTTTGGTCATCAGAACCGGGCGGCTAGGCAAAATGCTATGAGGGTCTTGATGACGATCCAAATGCCTGAAGGAACCCCGGTAAGGGATCATGTTCTAAAGAAGATTTCTCATCTAAACGAACTTGATATCTTAGGGGTTACTATCGATGTGGAAACGCAGGTCGATATCATCCTAGGCAGCTTACCTAGGAGCTTTGAGAAGTTCCGCCTAAACTACAATATGAATCGTAGGGAGTATACCTTGGCGGAATTGCTGACAGAGCTTCAAGCTGCAGAAGGTCTCTTAAGGCAAGGGTATCAAGGTCTTGCGGCTACTAGTGTTTCGACTTCTAAACCCAAGTGGGGGAAGAAGAAGAAGAAACAAGTGGTCCAGAAGCAAGTGGCAACTCTCAAGGTGAAAAGCAAGGCTCCTCACCCTGAGGCGAACAAAAAGCCAAAGATAAAGTGCTACAAGTGCGGTCAGAAAGGACATTTTAAAGCGGACTGCCCTGCTCTTAAGAAAGGTATGTCTCGTGCACTAGTAGTCAAAACATGTTTGGCAGCTTATTCTTTCACTTCGTGTATAGTTGATTCAGGCTCCACTGATCATATTTGCTTTGACTCGCATGGTTTACAGGTAACCAAGCAGCTTAGTGCGGGCGAGATTACCATCAACTGGGGCGATTATTCCAGGCTTATGGCTGTTGCAGTGGGAGTCATGCAGTTGAATATTAATGATAAATTATTAGTCCTTAATAATGTATTATTAGTACCGGATTTTAGAATGAATTTAATTTCGATTTCTAAATTAAAATGCGATGATTATTCAGTTTCTTTTGATGATGATGATATTATTAAGAAAAGAAATGGTGAATATATTTGCAAATGTATTTTTAATGATGGACTGTATGTGGTTAATACTGCACAAACTCCCACGCATAAATCACTTAACTCGTTATCTAAACCTAAAAATAGATAAGAACCTTTGAGCATAAACCAAACATATTTGTGGCATTTACGGCTAGGACATGTAAACCTTAGGAGGATTCAAAGATTGGTAGATGATGGCCCATTGGAGGACCTCCAAGTTGAGTCATTTCCAATTTGTGAATCCTGTCTGGAAGGTAAGATGACCAAAAGATTTTTTAAAACCAAGGGAAATCGTGCTCGGAATGTAGTAGAATTGGTTCATACGGATGTATGTGGTCCAATGAATATCCAAGCTAGGGGTGGTTTCGAATACTTCATCATGTTTATAGATGATTATTCGAGATATGGATACATCTATTTGATGCAACGTAGGTCTGAAGCCTTTGACAAGTTCAGAGGCTTCAAGGCTGAAACGGAGAAGCGTCATGGGAAGAGTATCAAGTCACTACGATCTGATCGTGGTGGCAAATACCTTAGTAGAGAGTTTTTGGATTTCTTGTCAAATGAGGGGATTTCATCCCAGCTCACTGCGCCGGGAACTCCACAACATAACGGTGTTGCTGAGAGAAGGAACAGAACTCTTTTAGAAATGGTTAGATCAATGATGAGTTATTCGGATTTACCTATTTTGATTTGTGGATACGCCTTGAAAACATCGGCGTACATTCTAAACCTGGTGCCTTCGAAATCAGTTCCAAAAACACCCATAGAACTCTGGAGTGGGAGAAAGCCCAGTCTAGGACACGTTCTTATTTGGGGTACTCCAGCACATGTGCTGAATAAGGAAGCTGATAAGTTGGCATCTCGTACAGAAGTACGAGTGTTTGTAAGATATCCTAAGGGAACGAAGGGTGGCTTGTTCTATAGTCCCCAGGATCAGAAGGTCATTGTTAGCACCAATGCCCGATTCCTGGAAGAGGATTATATGATTAGTCACAAGCCCATGAGCGAGATAATTCTGGAAGAGTTGAGGGGCGAGACTCCGTCTATACCAATCATACAAGCGCCAACTAACACTGCACCACGTATCGATTCTGAGACATTTACACCAACTCAGGATTTGCCTCGTCGTAGTGGGAGGGTTGTTCGTCAACCGGAACGATTCATAGGCATGGGACAGTCTTCGGACTCAATCCCAGACGAAGATGAATCAGATACCTGGACTTAGAAAGAGGCAATCCAAGATAAAGATGCTGACTCCTCGCAAGTAGCAATGGAATCGGAAATGGGATCTATGGATTCCAATCAAGTGTGGGAGCTAGTAGAACTATATGATGGGGTACAAGCCATTGGGAGTAAGTGGGTCTACAAGTGAAAGAAAGGATGTGACGGAAAGGTTGAAACCTTCAAAGAGAAGCTTGTTGCTAAAGGTTACACTCAGAAAGAGGGTATAGATTATGATGAAACCTTGTCGCCGATAGCCAAGCTTAAGCCAATCCAGATTCTTTTAGCTATAGCTGCGCATTTGGATCTGGAGATTTGGCAAATGAATGTCAAGACTGCATTCTTGAATGGGAGTCTAGACAAGGAAATCTATATGCGTCAACCAGAGGGATTTGCTGAAGGAGAAGAGCACTTAGTGTGCAAGCTTAAGAGATCCATTTATGGACTTAAGCAGGCATCTAGATCTTGGAACACGCGATTTGACGAGTTAGTCCAGTCATATGGATTCGTTCAATGTCCGAGTGAGAGTTGTGTGTATAAGAAATGCGATGAAAATGTGTTGGTGTTTCTTGTATTGTATGTAGATGATATCCTTCTGATTGGAAACAACGTGAAGGAGTTGTCGGGCATACGTGTATGGCTATCTGAGCACTTCGATATGAAGGATTTGGGAGAAGCAGGGCACATCCTTGGAATCCGGATCTTTCGTGATCGCAAGAAAAGGATGTTGTGCTTATCTCAGGAATCCGATAGCGATACAATGCTAAAGCATTTAGCATGGAGAATTCCAAGAAAGGTTTTCTACCTTACAGACATGAAATTAAACTATCTAAGGGTCTGTGTCCCAAGACACAAAAGGGGATAGATGACATGAAGCTGATCCCTTATGCGTCAGTTGTGGGAAGCCTCATGTATGCTATGCTTTGCACTAGACCAGATATCTGTCTTGCTGTAGGCATGGCTGCTAGATATCAATCGTACCCAGGACCAGGGCACTGGATTGCTGTCAAGCACATACTCAAGTACCTGAGAAGGACTAGGGAGTATATGCTAGTATATCAATCAGACGACCTGTGTCCGGTGGGTTATACTGACTCATATTTTTCATCAGATAAAGAAAAGTCCAAGTCTACTTCGGGTTATGTGTTTAGCCTGGGACTTAGATGTGATTCCCGATTTGCCAAAGGGTATTACACTTTATTGTGACAATACCGGTGCAGCCGCAGATTCGAGGGAACCACGAGTCCACAAGGCAAGTAAACATATCAACCGCAAGTACGACTTCATACGACACTTCGTTAAGGAAGGATACGTAGTTGTAGCCAGGGTTGCATCAGAAGATAATCTTGCTGATCCTTTCACGAAAGGCCTACCTTCAAAAGTTTTTGAAAGGCATGTGGAAGGAATGGGATTACGGTGTATGACAGCATTGCTTTGAGTATAAGTGGGAGAAATGAGAGACTATGTAATAAAGTAGTATACATAAAAGCATGCTTTGAGTATAAGTGGGAGATTGTTAGGGTTGTATACTGCAAAGCATACTTTATACTTGTATTACCTTATTTCCCTGTAACTACCTATGAGAATATTAATTACATTTAATCACATATTTTGCATATTTATTCACGTTCTGGTTATGCAAATGAAATGTCTAATCATTTTATATTGTAGATAATGTGGTGTGTTGGTGTCACACGGAAGATCACATTATCGATGCCTTATAAAATAATATAATAGTTCACAACCTATATAATTATTAGATAAATTATGTGAAAGATTGTAGTGTATGCTTGAGATTAGTTGGTCTTGACTATTAGCATACATTAGCATATTTGCATACGTTGAACAGGATCGAAGTGAGATAGTGTCTTCTGTACTGACTGTTAGAAGAACGTAAATCTCGGATAATTATTATTTCTTAATTCTAAGTATATAATATTTGATTGTGTATTTATGATACTTATTGCTTTGATTTACCATGGGTGAGAGTCAAAATGATCGACTCAATAAGCTTCGTATCTGTAATATCCGCAATTTTGAATTTCGGTAATTTTCTTTTTTTCGGAGTAAGTTCGTTTTGACAACTCTATCATGACCGTTTCGTCATTCCGAGAATGATTAATTCTGCACTTTTTGTCATCCGAGTTCGTTTCGGTGTCGTTTTGTTGAGTTCCGTGTCCTTAATCGACTTTTTCATGTGGGAGTTCGACTTTGTAAAGTCACCATTAATTCTTGGAAACTCCAAAAATTCTGAATCTTTGCAACGTTATAGAGAATCAAGTTAGCTTTCCAATGGTTCAAACGGTGAGTCAATCGGAGTCCGCATTTAAGGAGTTATGGTAGAAATAGCGAAGACTGCACGGTGTGCCTTTTTGGTGTTGAAGGAGGCTGTACCGTGTGCCGCGGCACACTCAGGCTGTGCCGCGGCACTAAGCTAATTCCTGGGTGTTTTTGGTGGCCCTGGGCCGCGGCACACTTGTCCTGTGCCGCGGCACACGGGCTTTTTCTGCGTTTTTTAGCAGATTCGCGAGGAGAAAAACTTCATTTTTTCTCCTCTCTTCTTCCTCCTTCATCTTAGGCGATTGTGGGCGATTCTTGGGCGATTTGAGTGCTCCAAAACTTGTAGAGATCATCTACCTCAAGTCTTGTTGTAGATTTTCGACCTCTACTTGAATCCTTCATCCAAATCAAGGTATATTTCTTGATTATCCTTCAAGTTGACTTTTTGGAGAAATTGTTCTTGATTTCGTTTCTAATCCGATTTTGATACATCGATTGGTGTAGTATGATGTTATTAATCATGTTCTATGGGTTGTACATCCATATATCAAGTTTGTTTAACTCGATCGACGATTCGAGTGTTCTTGGGAATTATTGAACATTTAGTGTTCGATTAAATGTCCCAATGAGTTTCTCTTCGATAGTTTGTTGGGATTTCCGTTGTTTTGGCCTTGATTCTCGTCGTAACCATGTGTTATTGTTACTTCTGGAGGTTTATAGGTGTCCGAGGATTCCGATGTTGAATTCCGTTTGGTGATTGATGATTCGTGTGGTGTTATTCTCGTAATACTCGTGGTGCTATCGCGTTCTTGATATTGTTCGGGGGTTCGGGGCTATTCGACCGTGTCCTATCCGTCGTCTCGTTGCGATTGTGATATCGAGGCAAGTACCTTGCCCATACTTTTCTCGTTTTATGGATATGATGATCGGTGGTCGTCTTGATGTGTTTGTTTGGTTATTTGAAATGAAGTTTCAAAGGATTTCGGTTTGGCCTCGTTAAAGGCTTTCTTTCAAAACGAGTGTGATTTGTGAACGGTGTTTTGAGAATTGATTATGATTTGATTATTTTGAACGTTGAAGGATTTTATGATGATACTCCTATTGTTCAAGTTATGGAATCGTGTATTCCGTATTTAATCTTGTTATTGTATTTTTGAAGAGTTTGGTAATGGTGTCGAGTTAATGGCCATCTCTAGTGAGTATTCTTAATGAACTTACATTCTTAGCATGTTAGTATTGCATGAGTAACGTGTGTGTGTGTGTATGCTCACTGCGGGTTAGATCCGACGGGGTCTCGGTAGGGCTCCACGAAGCTGTGGAACCGCGAGCTTGCTTTTAACCACTGTGGGTTAGATCCGACGGGGTCTCGGCAGGGATCCACGAAGCTGTGGGTCCGCGGTTAATTGTGGTGCATTTTTACAAATGTGGTTTGATCATTGGCATTTCCGGAAATGAGTGCTTTTGAACGGTTTTCATGATTGCATGCATCGACTAAGTGTGTAAGAGGTAAGTTGTTCGTTTGGCTTACTTGGCTAGGATGGCACAAGAGTATTTTGTTGTTTGTTTTAAATCCTTTATTTGTGGATTTTGATGTTGGGAGACGAACCTTGTGGTCGTTCTTGTGTACTGTGAGTTGATGAGATTTGGGGCTAAAATCCCAATGGTTTTGTAAAAGTCATTTTATGGATTTGGGGCTAAAATCCCAACGGGTTGGTAAATGTCATTTTTCGGAAAGTAAAGATTTGGGACGGCGACCCCTTTTGTCTTGTGGATTTTGAAAAGTAGGATTTGATAATCCTAAATGGTTTTCTATTAAAACTCTCGATGGCATTCTAAACCGTCTTATAAATTATTTCCATTGATTTATGGTATTTCGATTTTTTTAAAGGTTTTCTCAAACCCTTGCCTCGAGAAGTACTTTTCGTTTCGTTTGGATCTTTGAGGATTCCTGGTTATTGTTATTCGTGGAATGTGAATTGTATGGCTCGTATTTGCACTTTATATTTGCACTAGCAAAACAGTGGAGTTTTGCTAACCCCCGAGTATTCGGGGGGTGGATGTCTATTTTTGCATTCAGGTTTTTGGAGCATAATCACAGGGACGGCACGAAGGATGATGAAAGATGATCGATACTAATCACATGAGGAACCGTACTCTGTTTATTGGTTCAGTTGTACTCTATTTTTCCACTGCTATATTTTCCCGTTGTACGGGTGTAGTTGTATTTGACCCCTGCGTGGGCATGAGTTGTATTTGAGCTGTATGTATTCGTTGAAAGACCAAATCGGTCTACTGAGTTATTTTAGCCTTAAAGGCATGTTTGAGTTGTTATATGTCGTTACCATCCTGGTAGATCCTTGAGGAAAGGTCCTACGGCGTGTAATATCCCTGAGCGGATTGGGGGTGTTACATAAATGGTATCGGAGCTTAGGTTGAGGAAACCTAGGCTGTCGGGTCAAGTCGTGTTGTTTGAGTCTTGTTTCGTCGGATTTTATCTGACTGAGTCGTGTCGCGACGCGTCGTTTGAGTTTGTTGGTCGTGATTAGTATCGTGGGGCGATCATCATCTTCGTGCGACCTGTGGAAGTAAGTCTCCCTTCTTTGTGTTGTGCCTCGTGTGACACGAGCTATTTTTATGATTATTTGTTAAGTGATGGAATCCTTATGTGGATTTTGATTTCACGATATGTATTTAATCGACTCTCGTATTTGATTTATACGAGGAGTGTCGTCGCTTGTGATGACTTTTTATTGTTGTTTTTGTCCGTTGCTGATGATTTTTGAATCGATTTGCACATTTTACAAGTTCTCTTGTGGAAGCTTTGTGCTTATACACGTTCGACTTGCTCACTAGCCAGTACGGTAGGGTCTTTAGAGGCCTCGAATGGGGCCAGTGGTTTTGTTCTGAATGTGGTTATTTGACTCTAATATTTTATTCTTATGAGGAGTAGTGTTGCTGGATTGTGCATGATGAACTGTATTTCTTTTATCCGCTGCGTGAGTTCTTTTGTAATGACTTTCGGTATTTTACCGACCGAGTTTTATTTCGATAACCGCTTCCCTTAACCGAGTTTTTGGCATTATGGCCTTGACCGCTTTGACGAAATTCTTATTACGGTATTTAGTATTTTGTAAATGGCTTTCGTGAGTTTTTGAAATATTACCGTCATCAGCCTTTTTGGCATTTTTGTAAATGGTTTTTAGCCTGGGGTTCCGACGCGGGACCCACAGCGCTATGATGTTCCGTGTGATTACCTGAAATTTTTTTGGGCATTCTAGCCTTTTTGGCATCGTCCTTTTTAGCATTGAATTATTTTCGAAAACTTGAGTATCTTAGGAATAAATTTCGAGACATATTTTTTTTCAAATGAGTTATTTTCTTCTGGTACATCCAGGTGCCACAATATATTTCAAAAATTTTCTGCCTCGAGGACCAAAATGTTTTGAGATATTTTCAATGTTTTAGAAACACTTTTATCTAGACCCGAGGGTCGAATATTCTGAAAGTTTTCACTAAGAGAAAGTGTCCTCATTTTTATCAAATGCGAAACGGTTCTCCAAAGTCTCGATAACGATGTTTCACGTTTGTACTTTTTGAAAGGTGATACTCAAGATCAATCGGTGTTCTTCTAAATTATTTTCAAAATGAGGTTTTCGTTTTTAAAACTTATCCATTCCCGTTTGAGGGCTGGGTATATATGTATGATGTTCACGTTGTCATTTTGATGTTTGCTCCCGAGTATGACCGATTTGGCGGTGTGAGCGTTGAGTCGTTTTCCACACATTTGTTGTGTTAGCCCCTTGTGAGAGGTGGGATGTTGGTGTTGAATATTGTCGCCTCGTGGTGATTTCTGCGTTGTCGCGCATGTGCGAGCTGTTAGAGCTTGGGTTGGTATGGCCGTGTGCATCGGTGATCGTTCCGTTATGTGTCGGTTGTTTAATGTCTTGTTACCTTGCTCCTGTTTTTGTGAATTTCGTGGACGAGGTCGGAGGTAACGCCCGTACTATTTTGACTTCTGTATTTTCTCTTTCTCCAGTATATTGATTCGCTCATGTTCGTTGACACTTTATGAACTTGTTCTGTATTTCGGTTTCATCGTTCGAACGAGCTGTGATCTTGTTGTGGGCCGATCTGGTTATCGATGTGACTTTTTTTCAAGTTCGGTTCGATTCTTGTGAACCTTGTTCGGGAGTAACATCATTTGGTTCTACTAGTCCTTTTATTCGAAGGGATCGGATTTTGAACTTCTGTAAATTCTACTTTGTCGACTCATTTATGTTCGTTGACATTTCTGAGCTTGTCCTGCCCCTTGTTTTTGTTTATCGAACGAGTGTGGCATCATTTCGGAATAACTCGTTTGTCGTTGTGACTTTTCAATTTCTATTCCCTTTCATGTGGATCTTATGTGAATGCATACGTTGTTGTTTTCACCGGATCATATATTGTCTCGAGTCGAGACGTGAACCTTGGAGTTGTTGTTTGAATTTTATTGTTCTTCGTGATTCGAACATGATTGTTCGCTTTTTGTTGTCTCGACCGTTGTGGTTCGGTCGTTTGTTTGTTCGGTTTTTGTCCTCGTTTAGTGATCGTTGAGCATTCAGGCTCATTCCTAATTCCCTTAAGTTTGGGAAATTAGTCTCGTTTTCGATCTTCCAACCCTTGGGCGGTGGAATTCCGTATTTGTTCAGCGATTGGCTTGCGTTTTGATTGATGTACCGTTGGGTTGGTCAATCGTATTGATTTTCGTTCATTGTATTTTGTGATTGTTCGGATAATTGACTTGATTGTATTATCCATTTGATGACGCTTGTCACTTGTTGGTTTTATTATATCCCTAACGGCGACGTTGTGTTGGTCGTCGTGGAGCGTGTTTTCACGCCGTACGTCTCTTTGCGTTTCTTGCAGCGTTTCGCCGTTGGGCGCGGGTTTTCTGTTTTTGGTGTATCTCGTTGAGTTTTCCTGGCGGGATATTGCTTCTCCCTACTTGTTTTAAGTTTCGGGACGAAACTTCTTTTAAGGAGGGTAGAATGTAATATCCGCAATTTTGAATTTCGGTAATTTTCTTTTTTTCGGAGGAAGTTAGTTTTGACAACTCTATCATGACCGTTTCGTCATTCCGAGAATGATTAATTCTGCACTTTTTGTCATCCGAGTTCGTTTCGGTGTCGTTTTGTTGAGTTTCGTGTCCTTAATCGACTTTTTCACGTGGGAGTTCGACTTTGTAAAGTCACCATTAATTCTTGGAAACTCCAAAAATTCTGAATATTTGCAACGTTATAGAGAATCAAGTTAGCTTTCCAATGGTTCAAACGGTGAGTCAATCGGAGTCCAGACGAAGGAGTTATGGTCGAAATAGCGAAGACTGCACGGTGTGCCTTTTTGGTGTTGAAGGAGGCTGTACCGTGTGCCGCGGCACACTCAGGCTGTGCCGCGGCACTAAGCTAATTCCTGGGCGTTTTTGGTGGCCCTGGGCCGCGGCACACTTGTCCTGTGCCGCGGCACACGGGCTTTTTCTGCGTTTTTTAGCAGATTCGCGAGGAGAAAAACTTCATTTTTTCTCCTCTCTTCTTCCTCCTTCATCTTAGGCGATTGTGGGCGATTCTTGGGCGATTTGAGTGCTCCAAAACTTGTAGAGATCATCTACCTCAAGTCTTGTTGTAGATTTTCGACCTCTACTTGAATCCTTCATCCAAATCAAGGTATATTTCTTGATTATCCTTCAAGTTGACTTTTTGGAGAAATTGTTCTTGATTTCGTTTCTAATCCGATTTTGATACATCGATTGGTGTAGTATGATGTTATTAATCATGTTCTATGGGTTGTACATCCATATATCAAGTTTGTTTAACTCGATCGATGATTCGAGTGTTCTTGGGAATTATTGAACATTTAGTGTTCGATTAAATGTCCCAATGAGTTTCCCTTCGATAGTTTGTTGGGATTTCCGTTGTTTTGGCCTTGATTCTCATCGTAACCATGTGTTATTGTTACTTCTGGAGGTTTATAGGTGTCCTAGGATTCCGATGTTGAATTCCGTTTGGTGATTGATGATTCGTGTGGTGTTATTCTCGTAATACTCGTGGTGCTATCGCGTTCTTGATATTGTTCGGGGGTTCGGGGCTATTCGACCGCGTCCTATCCGTCGTCTCGTTGCGATTGTGATATCGAGGCAAGTACCTTGCCCATACTTTTCTCGTTTTATGGATATGATGATCGGTGGTCGTCTTGATGTGTTTGTTTGGTTATTTGAAATGAAGTTTCAAAGGATTTCGGTTTGGCCTCGTTAAAGGCTTTCTTTCAAAACGAGTGTGATTTGTGAATGGTGTTTTGAGAATTGATTATGATTTGATTATTTTGAACGTTGAAGGATTTTATGATGATACTCCTATTGTTCAAGTTATGGAATCGTGTATTCCGTATTTAATCTTGTTATTGTATTTTTGAAGAGTTTGGTAATGGTGTCGAGTTAATGGCCATCTCTAGTGAGTATTCTTAATGAACTTACATTCTTAGCATGTTAGTATTGCATGAGTAACGTGTGTGTGTGTATGCTCACTGCGGGTTAGATCCTACGGGGTCTCGGTAGGGCTCCACGAAGCTGTGGAACCGCGAGCTTGCTTTTAACCACTGTGGGTTAGATCCGACGGGGTCTCGGCAGGGATCCACGAAGCTGTGGGTCCGCGGTTAATTGTGGTGCATTTTTACAAATGTGGTTTGATCATTGGCATTTCCGGAAATGAGTGCTTTTGAACGGTTTTCATGATTGCATGCATCGATTAAGTGTGTAAGAGGTAAGTTGTTCGTTTGGCTTACTTGGCTAGGATGGCACAAGAGTATTTTGTTGTTTGTTTTAAATCCTTTATTTGTGGATTTTGATGTTGGGAGACGAACCTTGTGGTCGTTCTTGTGTACTGTGAGTTGATGAGATTTGGGGCTAAAATCCCAATGGTTTTGTAAAAGTCATTTTATGGATTTGGGGCTAAAATCCCAACGGGTTGGTAAATGTCATTTTTCGGAAAGTAAAGATTTGGGGCGGCGACCCCTTTTGTCTTGTGGATTTTGAAAAGTAGGATTTGATAATCCTAAATGGTTTTCTATTAAAACTCTCGATGGCATTCTAAACCGTCTTATAAATTATTTCCATTGATTTATGGTATTTCGATTTTTTTAAAGGTTTTCTCAAACCCTTGCCTCGAGAAGTACTTTTCGTTTCGTTTGGATCTTTGAGGATTCCTGGTTATTGTTATTCGTGGAATGTGAATTGTATGGCTCGTATTTGCACTTTGTATTTGCACTAGCAAAACAGTGGAGTTTTGCTAACCCCCGAGTATTCGGGGGGTGGATGTCTATTTTTGCATTCAGGTTTTTGGAGCATAATCACAGGGACGGCACGAAGGATGATGAAAGATGATCGATACTAATCACATGAGGAACCGTACTCTGTTTATTGGTTCAGTTGTACTCTATTTTTCCGCTGCTATATTTTCCCGTTGTACGGGTGTAGTTGTATTTGACCCCTGCGTGGGCATGAGTTGTATTTGAGCTGTATGTATTCGTTGAAAGACCAAATCGGTCTACTGAGTTATTTTAGCCTTAAAGGCATGTTTGAGTTGTTATATGTCGTTACCAGCCTGGTAGATCCTTGAGGAAAGGTTCTACGGCGTGTAATATCCCTGAGCGGATTGGGGGTGTTACAGTATCTTGGGCAATAATATTATTTATATGACAGTTATTATTATTATTACTAGAAATCATGTCCCGACTCGTGCGGGTTGATGATGTCCCCTTGAGGAGCTCGATAATGATTATTATATTAAACCCTGCAGGTGGATTTAATTCCGATATAATAATAAGGTTCGAGTGGTACTACTCTTGGATAAGATATTAATTAATTAAAGCTGTTAGTAACTTATAATTAATTAATGGACATTCGATATCTTCAACACGGGAATAATATATTTAAATAAGGAGCCTGATTTCGTAAATTGGGATTTGGGTTGGAAGTGAAATATTAATTCTTTAGTAGATTGAATTGATATTAATAGACTCAATATATTAGAAAATGTCCTAATAAGGAAATTTGAGGTCTATTAGGAGTCCTTCCCTAATCCTCGTTAAGATCCCTAGTAGTAGTCCAAGAGCCTATAAATAGGACAAGCATATGGTTCGGCCGTGACGTACTTGCAAGCTTGTGAGATTGATTTTTCTTCTTGTGTTTAATTGTAGATCTAGACTTGTTTCTTTGATTCTACAATTTAGATAACACATCAATTTGCTAAGAGTGTTCATAAAATACTAGAAAGCAAGGAAAAATCGAGTGACCACAAACAAGGTGATTTCGGCCGATCCATATTGTGTCCAAGCAAGATCCGGTAGCTCGTTTCCCACACAACGTCCGGGTTAAGGCGGATCATACTCTTGAAGGTCTAAAGGTAGAAATTCAAGGAGATCAAGAAGCAAAGCAACCACTACACTTCAAAGGTAATAATATCCTATCATCTTTTAGATCTAGATTAGGATATTCAATTACCAATATATTTATTTAATAAATAATAATATTTAAATTTCTTGTTAATCTTAGTAATTAATTAATTAGCATGCCTAAATAGATCTTGTGCTCGTGGATGCGTAAAACGCATTTATAAACTTTCACCAACTTCCCTACCGCTGCGTTTTATTTCCAACAAAATATTCAAAAGGACCGGTAAGGTCACACGATTCAATCAACCGAAACAGAACTTCTTACAATACATGCTCACACAAGGGTCAAAATACAATACATCGGAAGACTGTATATCACTCAAATAGTACAACGACATCAGACTGAACTCTGAACTCTTGGTTAGTATCGCGGCTCGTCTTCTTGCATGCCATCCCTGTGATTGCTCCAACGAACTAAGCATACCTGAAATGCATGAAACGCATTTCCCCTATTTAAGGGATTAGCCATTCGAATTTGCTAGTGCAAATATTCAAATCATACCAAATGTACCGACTAAATATCAGTCGTAGTCATACAGAATATGTCATATAGTTATCAATCATAGTCGAACAACCACAAACATTAAGAGAATTTCCCGAGAGTTTTTACGGTTTAGAAAAACATCCTCAATTCTTTAAATACGAATCATCACCTCGGGCATTTTAGAAAATGGAAAAGCCTTTTAGGACTTCAAGTCCAAAGTTGTAAAGCCTTTTTGAAACATTAGGGTCTCAGCCCAAATCTCGTTCCACATTACAAGAGTTCTATTTTGTATAAAACCTCTTTAGACTTCCTGTCCTTAGTTATGAAACCATTTCAATCGATTGGGTCTCAGTCCAAAATCGTTTTCCATGAAACATTCTTCACATAATCGTTAGGGTCTCAGCCCAATTCCTTTCAAACCAAAATGCACTGAAACAATCACATGATCCACATCCCAACACTAAAACATCACAATCAAGAGACAAATTTTATACAACATTTATTCTGGTGCCTTTCTAGCAAAGTACCAAAACCTTATATATAATGTATCTCAACATCGAGGACAAAATACTGTGATGTTGCGGATATATCACATATCATCATCACAAAAACCACACTTGGTAACCCGCGACTGTGCCTATTAGCATCGACCCCCATAGGTCCCGTCGAACCGTCACTAGGTGGGAAACCACTTCCGTGGCTGTGCCCATTAGCATCAGCCCCCATAAGTCCCGTCGAACCATCCTCAGGTGGAAGAACAACAACACACATATACACGCACACACACTTATGTTTTACAAAACCGCATGCCTCAATCGTTAGTCACAATATATATAGTCAAGGTACTTGCTCGAAATGGCTATCTTATCCGACACATACTCACTATCAAGGAATAACACAATTAAAATCAATCCCGGAACAACACCACACTATCCATTTACTCCATTTTACACTTACTGACTATCAACATATAAATAGGAGCGATGTCTTTATACAATCTACTCTAAACAACACAACGAACCTCAAAACACTGCAATACACATCGAACTATACTATCAAACCAACACCACGTCTCAATCGACATGTCTCTACGACAAGAAACAAACCAACACTAACTTCACATAACCATATAACAACTACAACAACTCACATAAGGCACCATCAACAAAAATGCACAAACCATCACAAATTCATTCTACAACTTCAATTCACATGATATAAATCGTATAGACAAGAACCCTTGCCTCAGAAATTAACACGCGCACGCCCGACGAACACGGCTCAATCAAACAGCCCCGGAAACATACAACCTCCGCGAGAAAACAACGACAACACAATTACTACAAGAAAAATAACGACGGAAAGCACGTCCAACACCCAAAGCGAAACTCATTGAAACATTAGATCGAACATTAAATGTTAACGGTTTCTCAAGAACACTAAAATCATCAACTGGGTTGAACGAATCGAAGATATGGATATACAATCCATAAAACATGTTTAGAAACATCATTTAACACCAATCAATTCATCAAAATTGGATTGAATACGAAATCAAGAACAAATCTCCAAAAAGTTAACTCTAGGGAAATCAAGAAAAATATCTCGATCCGATGAAGAACAATGGATTAGATGATGCTATAGCGTGCGCGAATTATACACTGTAGGCTGACAGTGTAGTCTTTGATATTTCGACCATAACTCCTTCATCCGGACTCCGATTGACTTAATGTTTGAACCATTAGAAAGCTAACTCAACTATTTATGAAATGGTTCATTTTTAGAATTTTTAGACTTTATAAGTGCTGGTGGTGATCTTACAAAGTCAACCCAAATGCACAATATTTTCTCAATAATATCTATCCGCAATACTCTTGGCATTTCCAACATACTATCGCTTTACAAACACGATAGCATGATATCAACACATGTAGGTCAAGGAGAAAATAATTCTAACCACTCGACAACAGAAAAATATTTGGTATAAAATGGCAATCAATTCACGATAACTGGAAATAAAAATCTCGGGTATTACATTCTACCCCACTAAAAATAAGTTTCGCCCCGAAATTTAAAACAAACGTCAACACGAACAAAGCAAACAAATAGCAAGAAAAATAATTGTCAAGGATCTCTACTAGTCGACTTAGACATCTGTGCTGAAGTCTGTGTCTGAATTGCACTAGATACTATCTCACAGTACTGAACTTGATGCCCCTCATGTCCGCAACTATAGTAATTCACCGGCGGTTTCTTATAGTTCGCACGTACATGACTTGGAACATTATAGTTGAAACATCTCGGTGCACCACCGGAAGTAAACGACACCGTCTTGGATCCTTTAGACCCTCCAGCTGACCTAAAAGGTTTTATAAACGATTGACATGAGGATTGAGGTTTAGGAACCCCAATTTCCGTACTTCCCAATGAATCGCCAGAAGTCTTCTGCTTCTTTGCCACGGACATAGGTTCCATCGATGATAGAGCCATCATTAAATTCTACGGTTTTGCAATGTACCGCTTGGTGTCCCACTAGACCACACTGAAGATAGTTAACCTGCGGCGAATGACAATTCTGCCGAGTATGGCCCATACAGCTACGGTTGAAACACGTTTTCACACCCGCTCCCCTTACTCGTTACAGGGGTAAGATCCTTGGACTAATCAAATGAACGGAAAGTCTTTCCTGAAGAATTATACGAAACAACTTGCTCAGGGAACTCACTCCTCTGACCCCCTGAAAAAATTGTCCGAGGTCCTCTGTCTCTTATTTTCTGAACTAGCCTCGGTCAAAGGACTAGTCCATATGAGCATTATACTAGGCTGCTCAATGCTCGATACTGAACGAGTCACCTCACTACGCTCACAGCTACAACCTCGACCATGATCTCGGCCTCGACCTCTCGGCATACCGAACAAACAACCGCTCAGTACAATGAAACGCGATATCGCAGTCAATATATCAAAATGCCAACTCAGCACAACATATCGACATAAGGCATCAAATAGCAATACGATAAAAAATATTACCCCGGATAATTAGACAAACATAAGAACCATAACTGCAATAAATGGAATTTACAGTTGTAACTGACGGATCACACGACTGTGTCAACAGTAAAACTTATGGCTGTAACAACTTCACATCATAATAGCCATTCATCGATAACATTCTTTTAGAATTCCACGAGGTATTCAATTAAATAATAACATTTTAACATTTTTGAGTTCGTATAATTTTCCGAAATAAGATTTGAAAATATTTGATACCTCATGTAGTTTTACCAAAACTATAAACTATAGAGAGCGGAATAATGCAGTTCCGACAAATGGACTCAGAAACGTTATATGAGGCATGGGAACGCTTCAAGGATTTGTTAACACGATGTCCTTATCATAGTTTTCCGGAAGACCAACAAATGTGTTTCTTTTATAATGGGTTGGCCGGAGAGACGAGGTTGACGCATCGGCCGGAGAAGCACCATTAGCCAAAAGTGCTGAGGAAGCATATGAATTGATCGAGGAGATGGCCATGAATAGCTACCAATGGCCTACTGAGAGGACTAATGTGCGTAGAGTGGCTGAAGTTTCAGACTCGGATTTTATAAAGGCTTTAACTGCATAAAGGTCGATTTTGACCAATCATTTTGGAGTTCTGACAAAGAGTGCAAGTGAAAAAATAACTCCTAAAGGAAGTGCACCACCACCCGACCCTTTGGAGAAGGCTCATTGCATGAATAATCATAATTTCAATAATAATCGGAATAATCCTCATCCAGGGTTTTATCATCCTTCCAATAGGAATCACGAAAATGCATTGCAACCGCCGACAGGGTTCAAAGTGTCAAATGGTGAAATAACTGAAGAATCGAAGCCTACTTCTAATCTAGAGAAAATTTTGGCTACTTTTATGACGGAGGCAAGGAGTCCGTTCACACGAGATGAAGAGAAGCTTGATCGGATTGAAAATTATGTGACTCACTTAGCAACCACTGTTGGAGCTCAAATAAAAAATCTAGAAACACAAATCGGTCAATTGGCTAAGATCGTAGGGAGCCAACATCAAAAGGGTCAATTTCCAAGCAACACCGAGAAGAACCCAAAAGCACAGTGCAATGCTATTTTCTCGTATAATGTGAATGAAGAGCTACCAGAATCAGAGAATGACGACGAATAAAAATAAATACTAAAAACAAAAAGAAAATGAAAAATAAGTATATAGCATATAATATGAAAACAAAAACTACAATAATTTTAAAAATAATAATATTTAAGATTTATTTGCAACTTTAGAAGAAATTCATATTTTTAGGTTTAATGTTTTCATCATCTTTTCATTTTTTTATAATATTTTTAATTGATTTATGTGGAACTTAGTTTTTGTTTGGATTAAATGTAATTTTCGGAATTTAATTGTAATCCTAATCTGTTGTGCTTGTGGCATGTGCACACAATATATATTTAGAATCTGAGTAGAGCTTAATATTTGGAATAATTATTCTTATCTATTTTTATATTTATAGTTTACTTTAATTTAAAAATTTTCCTCATGTTGGCCAAATAGTGTGAAATTCATGAACCATATTGTATTTTTTGAATTTATTAATAAAATATATTTATTTTGAAAGATATATTTATTTGTTTCAATATTTTAACTATAAATCTTTGAATTTGTTGTTATAAATATATTATAGAAGTTTGAAGAGTGCTAAATAATAAATTCCATAAAGGTACAAATTAATTTTGAAAGTTCAAAATTAATCCTAAATTATGATATCTAAATCTCGAAAAATGACTATAAAATCTTTCATGACTAAAAAAAATAAAAAATATTACACGCAATTATAATTTTTTTGTGATTAATAAATATAAAGGAATAAGAAGGGAAGACCACTCGATAAATCTTTCGTGGTTCATATATATATAAGAGGAAAATAGGGATACATTACTCGATAAAACTTTTATGGTCTCATAAATGGGGATATTATTCCGCCATTAGCAAAATATGAAGATTTTAACTCTCCACAAAAAATAGGCGGAGATTTTTACACTTCACACAAGATAATATTCAATAATTTATTTAGGTCATGAATATAATTAATCTATAGTCCACAAATTAGTTTAAAACAATATAGTTCGGTTCGGGTCCTTACATATAAGTTAATGATATTTACGATTATCATATTCAGTTATATATATCAAATGAGAATGAGAATGGTTCTTATCAATAATAATTGCCCAACAATTATAAAAACTTTCTGACGGATTTAACAATAATAATAATATAAAATAAAATATTAGGTTGTAAATATCCCTAATAATAATTGTAAATATCAACTTAATAATTGTCCTATGCATCACTCTAGCAAGATCAAATCCCTTCTCTTTGTGTTGAATTTAACAATAATAATAATAATAATAATATAAAATATCCAGCAACAATAAATTTTAAAAAATCTCTTATAATATTAAATTAAATAAAAGTGCCAACTAAACTTAAAAAAAGTTCTTTTTTATGGGGATCTCTCTGACCAATCAGTTTTTGTGGCAGGACGGCCGCCGGTCGTCGGCAGTTTTTTTTTTTTCAGTTATTCGCCCGGCCCGTCGCCCGTCTGCATGCTTTCCGGCGAGCCACCGCTGGGGACTTCCGGCGACCGGTCATTTTTTTATTCTATATATTTTTTAGCCAGACCGCTATCGACCGACCATTTTTTTTAACGCCATGCCGTCGGCCTGCTTTCTGGAGACCGTCCTTTTTTTTAAACGCCAGACCGTGGGCCTCTTTCCAGCGGTCCACCACCGGCGGCTAGCTAACCTTTTTTTATTATTGTTTAACACAGGCCCCACAGCTTTCCGACGGGCCGGCGGACCTCCGACAAGCGTAATTTTTTAACGCCAGGCACCAACCTACTTTACGGCAGCCCAAATTTTTTTTCCGACGGGCCGGTCGACCAACTTTTTTTTACACCATGCTGTTGGCCTGCTTTTCGGCGGGACACGACTGGCAGCCGGCTAATTTTTTTTAAGGCTAGGCCCGCCGGCCTAATTTCATGCGGTCCTTATTTTTTTTACGGCATGCTCGTCGGCCGTCGATAGGATTTTGGGAAACAATATATTTATTTTTTCTAGAAAGTAATCTCGTAATTTAATTATTTTAATTCAATTATCACCGCTGCCATGCCATTATGACACATATAGTCTCTAGCCTATAATAGTATAAAGGACTGTGGTATTTGTTGGTCGTAGTGTGCACTTGAAAATGCTATTTTACCCTTCCCTCTCCTTCCCTTATTTTTGTGTTGAACCTAATAATAATAATAACAATACCAAATGTAACAACAATAAATTTTCAAAAGCACCCTTAGAATATTAAATTAGATTAAAATAAAGGGATAAGTAATTTTAAAAAAATAATTTTTTAAGGGGATCTCCGATGGACCTCCGGCCGACCAATTTTCCCAGAAGGGTCGTCGCAGGTCGCCGGCAGACCTCCGGCGATCGGTCGTTTTTTTATTCACCACCTCCGGCAGCCGGTCATTTTCTTTTAAAACACCAGGCCGCCGGCCGGCGGACCTCCGACGGCCACCATTTTTTTTACGTCAGGTCGCCGGCCTTGCTTATCGATGGGCCACTAGCGGTCGGCTACGGACCTCCGGCAGCCAGTCATTTTTTTTCTAAACACCAGGTTGCCGACCAATTTTTCCTTTTTTTTCTTTTTTTTTACGCCAGGTCCACTGGCCTCCTTTTTACGCCAGGTTGCCGGTCAATTTTTTTGAAGACCAGGTCCGCCGGTTTACTTTCTGGCGATCCTTAATTTATTTTTTATTTTTTTATGGCAGGCCCGTCCACCGTCGATAGAATTTTGGGAACTATCATATTTTTTCTTACAAGTAATCTGGTAATTTAATTACTTTAACTCAATTATATCACCACCATCATGCTATTATGGGGCAAAAAATGTGTTGTGGAAAAAACAACTAAAAGATTATGTTTTGGGTAACCTTTCATGTTATGGTCGTAACGCTTTGAGTTACAGTCGTAAACCTTATATGTTACGGTCGTAACACCCTTCAGGTATAAAAATATGGTAGCAAGTTTTTGATCTCATTTTTTCATTCCTTCTTCACCTTCGATGGGAGAGACGACTTTTTGAGGTGGGGTGTGATTTTCAGTTGTGCATTCATCATATATCAGCGATTTTTGAGTTCATAACGAAAATTAAACATTTGATTTTCGTTCATTGTCCAAATCAAGGAAAATATATTAGAATCCCAGTTTTGGGAATTTGGGGGTTTTCAATTGATTTTGTCTTTCTAGTCCAATTTAACTTAGACTATTGGTAGATTCATGATGGTGTGAATATATTCCATCGTATTTCTTATTATTTTATGGTTTAATCTTTGTTATTCTTCCAATTGATTGAGTTTGAATCAATTTGTTGTTAGGATTGTATAGGTCAAAGCATACTTTATGCTTGTATTACCTAATTTCTCGGTCTTTATCTATGAGAATATTTAATTCATTTATCACATGTTTTGCATATTTATTCAGGCTATGGTTATGCAAATGTAGTCTAAATTACTTTATATTGTAGATAATGTGGTGTGTCGTGTCACACAGAAGATCACATTATCGGTTCCTTATATAGTAATATTTAGTTCACAACCTATATAACATTAGACCGTTATGTGAGAGGTTGTAGTATATGCTTGAGATTGGTTGGTCTTGACCATTAGCATATATTAGCGTATTCGGTATACGTTGAACAGGATCGAGGTGAGATAGATTCTTCTGTATTGACTATAAGAAGAACGTACATCTCGGACAATTATTATTTCTTAATTCTAGTGATTAATATTTAATTATATATATATATTTAATATTTATTGCTTTGATTTATCATGGGTGAGAGCCACAATGATTGACTCAATATGATCGATATTTTGGGCAATATTATTATTTATATGATAATTAATATTATAGCTAGAAATCGTGTCCCTACCAGTCGGGTTGATCATGTCCCTTGAGGCACTCGAAAGGATTATTATATTAAACCCTGCAGGTGGAATTAATTTTCCGATATAATAATAAAGGTCGAGTGGTATACTCATGTATAATATATTAATTAATTAAAAGCTGTCAGTAGCTTAAATTAATTAATAGACATGGAATATCTTAAACACGGGAAATAATTATTTCAAAAAGGAGCCCAATTTCGTAATTTGGGATATTGGTAGAAAGTGCAATATCAACCTTTTAGTGGACTAAGTTGATATTAATATAGTCTTAATATTAGGAAGAGTCCTAATATTGGAAAGAAGATATATATTGGGAGTCCTTATTAAGGTCCCTAGAGTAGCCCAAAACACCTATATATAGGACATTGGTGTTGGCCGATTTTAATCATCATTATTGCCCAAGAAAATCGATTTTTTTGTGTGTGTTTAATTGTGGATCTTGACTTGTGTCTTGGATTCCATAATTTAGATAACACAATATTTTTCTAAAAATACCAAAATATTCAAGAAAAATAGAGAGAACAAAAAGTCATGAGTTTCTTGAGAAGATAATTCGGCCGATTCATTGTAGTCCAAGTAGTCCGGTAGATTGTTGCCCACACGACATCCGAACGTAGGCGGGATATACTCTAGAAGATCTTGAGGTAAAAATACAAGAAGATCGGAGAGGAGTACGAAGAGGAGATAAATTGACCAAAAAGAGAATTTCTACCACTTCGCGTCAAAGGTATAAATTACCGACTCCCATGCGTAAATATGTGTATTTAATTGTTTATTAATCTATTTAGTTAATTAATTGACAAGACTAAATAGATCCGGTTTTTATGTTGGTTACTTTATAAAACCTTTCTTTATATAATTTCCATCAACTTGCTTCCGCTGCGTTTTATATTCCAACAATTGGTATCAGAGCCGTTCTTTAGGTTCTGTTCAATTTAATTAATTTGGTGATTAATATGCTAGCAATTAAATATTCATGTAGTATGATTTTGGAATATTTTGCTAGAATTTGTCTCGCAGGAGAATATGATTCAATTATCATGGCTATATGATGTTTTTATTTATTTACGCATTTTGGTAATTTGGCCCGGTTTTGAGACATGTATAAGTTTTTCCCGTGAGAAAATCCACGAGTAGAATAGGATTTATTTTCTTGTAATTTGCTGTAAATTTGATGTATTTTATTTCGAATAAAATTGTAATCGAGTTGGAACACACAAACTACGAAAGAGAAAGAAGTCCTGCGCGAAGAGGAGTCCCGATCGGACGAACCGACCGAGACCAGCATGGTGCCGATCGGGACTCGGCCAGCAGCTGCTCTCGGCCGTGGACTGCTGCACTCGGCCAGCTGGGCAGGTCGGGCAGTCGGGCAGCTCGATCGGGTCGGGCAGTGGGTCGGGCAGCGGCCAGCGGGTCAAGTTGTCCGGTTCGGGTCGTTCGATTCGTTTTCCCGCGAGATGCTTGAAGCAGTGGGAGCAAACGACCCGAAAATTTTCTCGTTATTCAAAACGAGGAATAAAAGCAATGATAATTGGATTTAATTATCCAATTTTTATTATTTGTTGGTTTTTATTGTTTTGATGTATGGCATGTATGGATGTATGCGTGATATGTTTCCTTGCATGTTAGGACGAGAAAATTAAAAACCTTAACTTTTCAAAATAACTAAGTGATATTAAATTGATTTTTCAAAATCAAATTGGCCTCCATAATTGGTTTAAATTGTGAAATAATTAGCATGTGCGTTGACATTAGAGTCTTCCTCCACATCGGATGTGCTAATTATTGGCTCACTGGTTTTAAACTTCAAATTTGATAACAAAAAGGTGAATATTATTTTTTATGATAAGACCTCTCCATATGTAGGACTATTATCATTAAATGATATTCTAAGGTTTGTTAAATTATGGTGTTCACTTAGGTGTATTGATTAATAAGCTCCCCATCGGAGTCTATGTTAATTAAATACATGGCAAGAGGAACCAACTATTAATTTTACTTGTCAAAACGCATCTTGGCTAGATAGTAAAATTAAAGACGTTAAAATCTACTTGAAAATGTACGTGTAAACGTCCACACTATCATGGCTTGCATGTGCGGTCTTTCAAGGTGTTGATTGATTGCATACATATTGTTTTGAGGTTTTTCAATATATTTTGCGTCGAATTATATGATGAATGGTGTTTTTAATTTTATTCTCACATGTCTTTCAATCCACTAGCTGTTATTCTCAAAGAAAACAAACTTGATGGCACTAACTTTGCCAACTGGAAAAGAAATCTTGATATTGTCTTGACTGCCGAGGGGCATAAATTTGGTTTAACTGAGGAGAGCCCTTTGGAACCAGAAACGGATGCCACTCCTGAAGAGTTGGCCGAATTTCGGAAATGGAAAAAGTCTGATGAGATGGCTCGCTGTTACATTTTGGCTTCACTGACAAATGTATTGCAATATCAGCATCAGACGATGGGCTCGGCCGCGGAAATGATGAAAAATCTCACTGAGATGTTTGGTCATCAGAACCGGGGGCTAGGCAAAATGCAATAAGGGTTTTGATGACAACCTAAATGACTGAAAGGACCCCAGTAAGGGATCACGTTCTTAAAACGATGTCTCATTTGAACGAACTGAGCATACTGGGGGCCACTATCGATGCGGAGTCGCAGGTCGATATTATCTTGGGCAGTTTACCAAGAAGCTTTGAGCAGTTCCACCTCAACTACAATATGAATCGTAGGACTTACACATTGGCGGAACATCTGACAGAGCTTCAGTCTGCCGAAGGTCTCTTCAAACAAGGTTATCATCAAATTCTTGCGGCAACTGGTGCTGCTTCTTCAAAACCCAAATGGGGAAAGAAGAAAAAGCAGGTTGGCCAGAAGCAAGTGGAAACCTTCATAGCTAATGGCAAGGCTCCTCAGTCCGAGGCGAATAAAAAGCCAAAGGGCAAGTGCTTCAATTACGGTCTGAAAAGGCATTTCAAGAGTGACTGCCCTAAGAAAGGTACGTCTCATGCACTAGTAGTCAAAACATGTTTGGCTGCCTGTTCTATCACTTCGTGGATAGTGGATTTGGGATCCACTGATCATGTTTGTTATGACTCGCAGGGTTCCAAGTAACCAAAGTACTTAGTGCGGATGAGATTACAATAAGCAGGGGCGACTACTCCAGGCTGAAGGCTGTTGCAGTGGGAGTCATGCAGCTAAAAGTTGATGATAGGATTTTAGTTCTAAATAATGTATTATTAGTACCCGATTTTAGAATGAATTTAATTTTAGTTTCTAAATTGCGTCGTGATGGATATTCAGTTTCTTTTGAAGATAATGCAATTATTAAAAGAAATGGTGAATATATTTGCGGGAGTACTTATAATGAAGAACTTTATATCATAAATACTGCACCAGCTCCCTTGCATAATTATAAATCACTTAATTCCTTGACTAATCCTAATAAAAGAAAAGAACCTTCGAGCATAAATCCAACATATTTGTGGCATTTACGATTAGGTCATATTAACCTTAGAAGGATTCAAAAATTGGTGAGCGATGTCCCATTGGATTCGCTCCAAGTTGAGTCATTTCCAACCTGCGAATCCTGTCTAGAAGGTAAAATGAAAGGGCTTTTTAAAGCAAAGGAAATCGTGCACAAAGTGTGTTGGAATTGGTTCATACTGATGTATGTGGTCCAATGAACATCCAGGCTAAGGATGGTATCGAATACTTCATCACGTTTAGATGATTATTCGAGATATGGATACATCTATTTGATGCGACGTAAGTCTGAATCTTTTGATAAGTTCAAAGAATTCAAGGCTGAAATGGAGAAGCGTCATGGGCAGAGTATCAAGTCACTACGATCTGATCGTGGTGGCAAGTACCTTAGTGGAGAGTTTTTGGATTTCTTGGCACATGAGGGGATTACTTCCCAGCTCACAGCGCCTGGTACACCACAACAAAATGGTGTCGCTGAACGAAGGAATCGTACTTTATTATAGATGGTTAGGTCAATAATGAGTTATTCTGATTTACCTATTTCGTTTTGGGGATATGCCTTGGAAATAGCGGCGTACATTCTAAACTTGGTGCCTTCGAAATCAGTTCCAAAAACACCCACAGAACTATGGAATGGACGCAAGCCCAGTCTAGGACATGTTCGGATTTGGGGTTCACCAGCAAACGTGCTGAATAAGGAAGCTGATAAGTTGGCATCTCGCATGTATAATGCAGTATTTGTAGGATATCCGAAGGGAACGAAGGGTGGCTTATTCTACAGTCCTAAAGACCAGAAGGTCATTGTTAGCATCAATGCCCGGTTCTTAGAGGAGGACTATGTGATAAGCTACAAGCCTAGGAGTGAGATCACTCTAGAAGA
The DNA here is from genome assembly GCA_033398695.1 of Orobanche coerulescens. NCBI lineage: Eukaryota > Viridiplantae > Streptophyta > Magnoliopsida > Lamiales > Orobanchaceae > Orobanche > Orobanche coerulescens. The sequence continues at coordinate 29,642,790 of CM065813.1, forward strand.
ACTTAGGGGCGAGATTTCGACAATACCAATTGTGCAAACACCTAGTGTACCACGTATCGACACTATTGTGGATACGCAAACCAAGGACACGCCTCGTCGTAGTGGGAGGGTTGTTCGTCAACCTGAATGTTTCATCGGTATGGGAGAATCTTCGGACCACTCCCCAGACCAGGATTAAATGGATCCATGTACGTACAAACAGGCAGTTCAAGATAAGGATGCTGAATCCTGGAAAACAGCAATGGAATCCGAAATGGGATCTATGGATTATAATCAAGTGTGGGAGCTAGTAGAGCTACCCAATGGGGTAAAACCCATTGGAAGTAAGTGGGTCTACAAGCGTAAGAGAGGATCAAATGGAAGGTTGAAACCTTCAAAGCAAGGCTTGTTGCGAAAGGTTACACTCAGAAGGAGGGCATTGACTACGATGAGACCTTTTCTCCAGTAGCCATGCTTAAATCGATCAAGATTCTCTTAGCTATAGCTGCACATTTGGATATGGAGATTTGGCAGATGGATGTCAAGACTGCGTTCTTGAACGGGAGTCTTCATAAGGAAATCTACATGCACCAAACTGAAGGATTCATTGCTGAAGGAGAGGAGCACTTAGTGTGCAAGCTTAAGAGAGCCATTTATGGTCTCAAGCAAGCATCAAGGTCTTGGAACATGCGATTTGATGAGGTCATTCAATCGTATGGTTTTGAACAGTGCCCTAGTGAGGTTTGTGTATACAAAAAGTGCGATGGAAACGTGCTGGTGTTTCTTGTATTGTACGTAGATGATATACTTCTAATTGGAAATGTGAAGGTATTATCAGATGTAAGGGTATGGCTGTCTGAGCAGTTCGATATGAAGGATTTGGGAGAAGCTGGGCACATCCTTGGTATTAAGATCTTTCGATATTGCAAGAAAAGGATGTTGTGCTTATCTCAGACATCCTATATCGATACGGTGCTAAAGCGGTTCAGCATGGAGAATTCCAGGAAAGGTTTCTTACCTTACAGACATGGAATTCAGCTATCTAAGGCTATGTGTCCTGAGACACAGAAGGAGATAGATGACATGAAGCTGGTCCCTTATGCTTCGGCAGTGGGAAGCCTCATGTATGCTATGCTTTTCACTAGGCCTGAAATATGTCATGCTATAGGCATGGTGGCGAGATATCAGTCGAACCCAGGACCGGGACATTGGATTGCTGTCAAGCATATACTCAAGTACCTGAGAAGGACTAGGGAGCATATGCTTGTATATCAATCTGATACACTTTGTCCTTTGGATTACACTAACTCATATTTCCAGTCAGACAAAGTTAAGCTTAAGTCAACCTCGAGATATGCTTTTGTTGGACTTAGATGTGGTTCTTAGTTTGCATAGAAGTATCACAATTTTATTGCGGCAATACTGGTGCATTTATAAACCCGGAGGAACCACGAGCCCATAGAGCAAGAAAACATATCAGTCGCAAGTAACGTTGTAAAACGAGGGAACGTAGTGTTGTTCAAGATTGCATCTGGAAACAACCTAGTTGATTCTGGCATGTGGAAGGAATGGAGTTGAGATTTATGGCAGCATTGCTTTGAGTATAAGTGGGAGATAGATAGACATAGTCTAGATAGTATACTTCAAAAGCATGCTTTGAGTATGAGTGGGAGATTGTTAGGGTTGTATACGTCAAAGCATACTTTATGCTTGTATTACCTAATTTCCCAGTCTTTATCTATGAGAATATTTAATTCATTTATCACATGTTTTGCATATTTATTCATGCTATGGTTATGCAAATGTAGTCTAAATTACTTTATATTGTAGATAATGTGGTGTGTCGTGTCACACAGAAGATCACATTATCGGTTCCTTATATAGTAATATTTAGTTCACAACCTATATAACATTAGACCGTTATGTGAGTGGTTGTAGTATATGCTTGAGATTGGTTGGTCTTGACCGTTATCATATATTAGCGTATTCGGTATACGTTGAACAGGATCGAGGTGAGATAGATTCTTCTGTACTGACTATAAGAAGAACGTACATCTCGGACAATTATTATTTCTTAATTCTAGTGATTAATATTTAATATTTATTGCTTTGATTTATCATGGGTGAGAGCCACAATGATTGACTCAATATGCTTGATATTTTGGGCAATATTATTATTTATATGATAATTAATATTATAGCTAGAAATCGTGTCCCGAGCAGTCGGGTTGATCATGTCCCTTGAGGCACTCGAAAGGATTATTATATTAAACCCTGCAGGTGGAATTAATTTTCTGATATAATAATAAAGGTCGAGTGGTATACTCATGTATAATATATTAATTAATTAAAAGCTGTCAGTAGCTTAAATTAACTAATGGACACCGGAAATAATTAATTCAAAAAGGAGCCCAATTTTGTAATTTGGGATTTTGGTAGGAAGTGCAATATCAACCTTTTAGTGGACTAAGTTGATATTAGTAGAGTCTTAATATTCGGAAGATTTGATAGGAAGTGCAATATCAACCTTTTATATAACACAATATTTTTCTAAAAATACCAAAATATTCAAGAAAAATAGAGAGAAAAAAATCGTGAGTTTCTTGAGAAGATAATTCGGCCGATTCATTGTAGTCCAAGTAGTCCGGTAGATTGTTGCCCACACTGTAATATCCGCGTTTTTCCTTTATCTTAATATTCTCATTTTGGTGTATTTTCGTTTTTGGCGACTCGCTTGTAACCGTATTGACATTTTGGGGATATTTAATATTGGACTTTTTGTCGTTCGAGCTTGTTTTGGACTCGTTTTACTCGATTCGGTGTTTTATGACGTTTTCGTCGCTATTTCGTGTATTCTCATAAATCGTCGTTCGGAACCACCGTTTCGGGGTTTCCGTGGATCCATCTCATGTTATTACGCGTGTTGTGAGCTTTGTTTGATGTTTCGGTCATGTATCGTACATTTCGGATGTTTTGGGCCGTTTGTAATTTCCCAAAGTTTTGGGATAACTACGTTGTTGTTGTTTTTCCGAACCTTTGGGTAGTCGACAATAGGTTTTCCTTCAACACTTAAGTTCGTCACCTCGAATCCTTTACGTTCGTACCATCGTGAGTCATTCATCGTTGCATTTCGATTTTTGTTTCGGTTCCTTCCTTGTAAGTGGTTGGCCTGTACTCCCCAGGAAGGAGCATTACGTACGTAATGCATGTTGCCGTTACGTACGTAACGGTTGTGTGTAAAATAGTACAGGGAATTCTGCGATTTTCGTTACGTACGTAAGCATGGGATAGCTTACGTACGTTAACAAGCTAACGTACGTTAGCTACCTGTGGCTAACGTACGTAACGCGGTCTGGGTTATAAACCCAGGAGTTGACCAATTTTGGCCATTTTCACTTCTCCTCCTCCCCATCCGACTCCTAAACGATTCTCTTGGCACTTCCGGCGATTTGAAGCTTTGTAACTCCGAGCCATCATCTTTTTTGAGTTTTTGGAGTATATTATCAACATCTAATCGTGTTCTTCGACATTAATTCGAGGTAAACTCCTAGAACCTTGTTTTTGGGTACATTGGGATTTTCACATTTTCGTCCGATTCGTTCCGTATGATAGATTAATTCATGATGAATATGATTAATCTTATTGGTATTATTGGCTTTCCTACGGATTCATGGTATATTTCGTAGTTGTTGCGTATTCGAGAGGGTTTGGGTGTGGTCTGCCCTCGTTGTTGTTGTTAAACGAATATACATGAATCGTAGGCGGGGTTTCGGGAGTATTCCGTTTCCGTATTCGTTTAGTTGTGGTTGTGATTGTGTTCTTCGAATCATTAGGTTCGTTTCCGCCGGTTCCTTGCGGTCGTGTTCGATTCTTCCTTTCCGTTCGTGTCACCGTCTATTAATCGAGGCAAGTACACTTATGAACTTACAATCTTAACGTAGTAGTATTGCATGAGAATTGTGTGTGTGTGTGTGTATGCTCACTATGGGTTAGATCCGACGGGGTCTCGGTAGGGCTCCACGAAGTTGTGGAACCGCGAGTTTGCCTTTAACCACTATGGGTTAGATCCGACGGGGTCTCGGTAGGGGTCCACGAAGCTATGGGTCCGCGGTTAATTGTGGTGCATTTTACAAATGTGATTTGATTATTGGCATTTCTGGAAATGAGTACTTTGGAACTACGTTTTTATTATTGCATCCCTTGACTATATGTGTAAGATATAAGTTGTTCATTTGGTTACTTGTACTAGCGTAATTGCTAACCCCTCTGGGGGCCCGTTTTGGGGAAATTCGTTTTATGAATTTCAGGTCAGGTTCATCGGGACGAGCGGGCGCTGGACCAGTATGCGGATGATGGCCGTGCGAGATGATTGTGCACGAGTGGTGTATTATTGTCTTCTATCTTTTTACCTTTTGGCTGGCTACTACCGTAGGTTCATCGAGGGTTTCTCGAAACTAGTTCGACCACTTACACAGTTGCCCCAGAAGTCCGAGAAGTTCGTCTGGAATGACGAGAGGCAGTCGAGTTTTGAGGAGCTGAAGAGGCGTTTGACTTCAGCCCCGATTTTGGCGTTGCCATGTGGCAACGAGGGTTTTGTCGTTTACAGCGATGCTTCGGGTCAGGGTCTTGGGTGCGTGTTGATGCAACACGGCAAGACTATTGCATTTGCGTCGAGGCAGTTGAGGTCGTATGAGCTTAACTACCCTACTCACGATTTGGAGTTAGCGGCAGTTGTTTTTGCGCTCAAGATTTGGCGTCACTATCTTTTTGGCTCTGCATGTCAGATTTTTACCGACCATAAAAGTCTGAAGTACATATTTACTCAGCGGGAGTTGAATATGAGGCAGAGGAGGTGGTTAGAGTTGATTAAGGATTATGACCTCGAAATCCTTTATCATCCGGGCAAGGCGAACGTCGTGGCCGACGCCTTGAGTCGGAAACCAGTCTCGTTGCGAACACTTGAGATACTTACGTCTCAAGCCGAGCTTCAGCGGGATTTGATTGAGTGGAGTGTTGAGATTTCGTTGCCTGGAGCCATAGGGCGACTTTGTGCTTTAGAGATTTCGTCATCTCTGATCGATGAAATTAAACTGAAACAGCTGGAGGATCCGATGATTGTGCAAATCCGAGAGAATGTTCTTAAGGGAAAGTCTCCTGGGTTTGTGATTCATGAAGATGGTGTGTTGAGATTCCAGAGTCGGCTTTGTGTACCGAAGGACTTGGATTTGAGACAGAGTATTTTACGTGAGGCCCATGCTACGCCTTACTCCGTTCATCCTGGTTCGAGTAAGATGTACAAGGACCTGAGGAGGAATTTCTGGTGGAATGATATGAAGGAGGAGGTCGCACAGTTTGTAGCGAGATGTTTGACTTGCCAGCAGGTCAAAATCGAGCATCAGCGACCAGCCGGGTTATTGCAGTCACTTCCCGTTCTGGAATGGAAATGGGAAGACATATCGATGGACTTCATTACGAGTTTGCCGAGATCGAGAGCGGGCATGAATATGGTTTGGGTGATTGTTGATCGCCTGACCAAGTCGGCACACTTTCTGGGCATCAAGGATACTTGGGGCCCGGAGAAGTTGGCTTGTGTGTTTATTGCGCAGATTGTGAGGCTTCACGGTACTCCGAAGTCTATTGTTTCAGATCGTGATGGCCGTTTTGTATCGCATTTCTGGCAGGCGGTGCATAAGGCATTGGGTACTCGTTTGAGTTTGAGTACCTCTTTTCATCCTCAGTCAGATGGACAGTCGGAACGCACTATCCAGACGTTTGAGGATATGTTGCGTGCTTGTGCTCTCGACTGGAGTTGCGACTGGGAGGAGCATTTACCATTGATCGAATTCACGTACAACAATAGTTGGCACGCGTCGATTCGGATGGCACCGTATGAGGCGCTTTATGGGCGGCGTTGTTGATCGCCGATTTGTTGGAACGAAGCGTCCGATTTGGTCGGGACCGAACCGGATATTGTCCTAGAGATGAGGCGGAAGGTGGATTTGATTCGAGAACGGATGTTGACCGCTCAGAGTCGACAGAAGTCGTATGCCGACGTCCATCGTCGACCTTTGGAATTCGAGGTGGGGGACCACATTTTGCTAAATGTGTCGCCGACGAAGGGAGTTTTCCGCTTCGGAAAGAAGGGAAAGTTGAGTCCGAGATTTATTGGACCCTTTGAGATTCTTGAGCGAGCCGGTGATTTGGCATATCGTTTGGCGCTACCTCCGGCCTTGAGTCACGTTCATAGCATTTTCTATGTTTCGCAGCTGAGGAAATATGTTCCAGATCCTAGTCATATCATCGACTTTGGCGAGATCGATATTGCCGAGGACATTACCTTCGAGGAGCGTCCCTTGAAGATTTTGGAGCACCGTGAGAAGCGACTGAGGCATAAGACCATTCATTTGGTCAAAGTGCAGTGGTCGAGACATGGTGTCGAGGAGGCAACTTGGGAAACCGAGGATAGCATGCGTGCTAAGTACCCCGAGTTGTTTATTTCTTAAGTTTCGGGACGAAACTTGTTTTTAGAGGGGTAGAATGTAATATCCGCGTTTTTCCTTTATCTTAATATTCTCATTTTGGTGTATTTTCGTTTTTGGCGACTCGCTTGTAACCGTATTGACATTTTGGGGATATTTAATATTGGACTTTTTGTCATTCGAGCTTGTTTTGGACTCGTTTTACTCGATTCGGTGTTTTATGACGTTTTCGTCGCTATTTCGTGTATTCTCGTAAATCGTCATTCGGAACCGCCGTTTCGGGGTTGCCGTGGATCCATCTCATGTTATTACGCGTGTTGTGAGCTTTGTTTGATGTTTCGGTCATGTATCGTACATTTCGGATGTTTTGGGCCATTTTGTAATTTCCCAAAGTTTTGGGATAACTACGTTGTTGTTGTTTTTCCGAACCCTTGGGTAGTCGAGAATAAGTTTTCCTTCAACACTTAAGTTCGTCACCTCGAATCCTTTACGTTCGTACCATCGTGAGTCATTCACCGTTGCATTTCGATTTTTGTTTCGGTTCCTTCCTTGTCAGTGGTTGGCCTGTACTCCCCAGGAAGGAGCATTACGTACGTAATGCATGTTGCCGTTACGTACGTAACGGTTGTGTGTAAAATAGTACAGGGAATTCTGCAATTTTCGTTACGTACGTAAGCATGGGATAGCTTACGTACGTTAACAAGCTAACGTACGTTAGCTACTTGTGGCTAACGTATGTAACGCGGTCTGGGTTATAAACCCAGGAGTTGACCGATTTCGGCCATTTTCACTTCTCCTCCTCCCCATCTGACTCCTAAACGATTCTCTTGGCACTTCCGGCGATTTGAAGCTTTGTAACTCCGAGCCATCATCTTCTTTGAGTTTTTGGAGTATATTATCAACATCTAATCGTGTTCTTCGTCATTAATTCGAGGTAAACTCCTAGAACCTTGTTTTTGGGTAAATTGGGGATTTTCACATTTTCGTCCGATTCGTTCCGTATGATAGATTAATTCATAATGAATATGATTAATCTTATTGGTATTATTGGCTTTTCTACGGATTCATGGTATATTTCGTAGTTGTTGCGTATTCGAGAGGGTTTGGGTGTGGTCTGCCCTCGTTGTTGTTGTTAAACGAATATACATGAATCGTAGGCGGGGTTTCGGGAGTATTCCGTTTCCGTATTCGTTTAGTTGTGGTTGTGATTGTGTTCTTCGAATCATTAGGTTCGTTTCCGCCGGTTCCTTGCGGTCGTGTTCGATTCTTCCTTTCCGTTCGTGTCACCGTCTATTAATCGAGGCAAGTACACTTATGAACTTACAATCTTAACGTAGTAGTATTGCATGAGAATTGTGTGTGTGTATGCTCACTACGGGTTAGATTCGACGGGGTCTCGGTAGGGCTCCACGAAGTTGTGGAACCGCGAGTTTGCTTTTAATGGGTTAGATCCGACGGGGTCTCGGTAGGGGTCCACGAAGCTGTGGGTCCGCGGTTAATTGTGGTGTATTTTACAAATGTGATTTGATTATTGGCATTTCCGGAAATGAGTACTTTGGAACTACGTTTTTATTATTGCATGCCCTGACTATATGTGTAAGATGTAAGTTGTTCATTTGGTTACTTGTACTAGCGTAATTGCTAACCCCTCTGGGACCCGTTTTGGGGAAATTCGTTTTATGAATTTCAGGTCAGGTTCATCGGGACGAGCGGGCGCTGGACCAGTATGCGGATGATGGCCGTGCGTGATGATTGTGCACGAGTGGTGTATTATTGTCTTCTATCTTTTTACCTTTTGGTGGTTTTTAAACTAATAGAAGTACTCGAGTACTTAAGAGTTCTTGTTCGTCCGGATCGTATTGTTGTCTATTGTGTTTGTGTCGGATGATGGTGTTATGTTTACCGGTTGAACCGGGTGGATTATTTTGTTTTGCGCCTTTATGATGAGGTGTTATTTTGTTGTTTCCGCGAGTCGATGAGTATGATGTTTATTCAGCTTGGTGGGTCCCATATAGGGATTCACGGCGCTGTAATATACCTCGAATATCTTGGGGGTGTTACACACACGACATCCGGACGTAGGCGGGATATACTCTAGAAGATCTTGAGGTAGAAATACAAGAAGACCGGAGAGGAGTACGAAGAGGAGATAAATCGACCAAAAAGAGAATTTCTACCACTTCGCGTCAAAAGTATAAATTACCGACTCCCATGCGTAAATATGTGTATTTAATTGTTTATTAATCTGTTTAGTTAATTAATTGAAAAGCCTAAATAGATCCGGTTTTTATGTTGGTTAGTTTATAAAACCTTTCTTTATATAATTTCCACCAACTTGCTTCCGCTGCGTTTTATATTCCAACATTTGTACATTCGTAGTGTGCTTTGAAATGTAAGAGGGGGTCATGGTGTTTCTTGTCTATTCTATCGTGCGTTTGTTAATTGACGTTGATATGCAAATAGGGTCGAGTAACTTGTGAAAATCTCGGGCCGAACTATTCCATTCGTTGTTTTCTTCATTTTTATGTATTCTGTGCATTTACAAATGATGAACTGTACATATGAGTGAGAAATGGTGAACGCGATATTATCCACGTAGGGATGCCGATGGGGCGTATATGGTTTCGTCCTTGAGGGGTGGAGCATAGTTAATAATTGAGTATGTGCATTTATTTTGGATTGATGAATCCCAAATATTTTGTGGCAAGACTGAACAGTATTCCGAAACATTGAGCCGATTTCTGAAAATGTACTTTCACAAGTGACTTAATATATTCATATCATTACGTACTTGCACTAGTGATTCCACCACTAACCCCTTAAAGGAAGTAATTATGAATTTCAGGTGATTTTCAGTTCGAGGAGTCGGCACGGGGCACGTATGGGCAGACGGGTGTTAGATGCTCAAATATAGAGTCGAATGTTTTCATCAACTAATGTCGGTCGTATAATTTGGTTGTTATGTATTGCTTTGAACCATCATGGAAGACCCTTGAATGGGCATTTGGAGATCTTTTGATATTGTTTTGTACTTTCCGTAATTTAACATTTAGGCCAAGGCCGTAACCGAACTAATTTATTTTATGTGAGGTTTAAATGCGTGTTGTGTTGATGAGTATGGATAGTATAGGCTTGGTAGATCTTTGTGGAAGGTTCTAAGGCGTGTGACAGTCCTAGTGGAGTCGGGGCGTGGCCCATTTCATTTTGTTTACACTCTAAGGTCCGTTTTACCCTCTTACACTTGTGGACTTCAAGTCCAATTGATTCAATCTCTTACTTTACGTGTGACCTCATAGGTTCAATCATAATTAGTTGTGAGTATAACTTCCAATTAGACTCAGCAAACTGAAATTGGTTTTAAAAATATTTCAATCATTAATTAAAAAATGAATTAATCCCATAAACTATTACTTAAATAATGCACATTGGTTGAAGGATACCATTGTTACGAGTCTGACCTACTTTATGTGATTGATTAACACAAAATCAAGGGTTAGATTGCTAAAAATGATGATTGTGGGGCTAAAGGTTGAGGGTGTCTAAAAGGGGATGTTTATGACCGTAAATGACACCATGTGCCATTTATAAAAGCAGGTTTTTGGGTAAAAAAACAGCGCAGAAATTAGTCTGTTTTATGCCATGTTTTTCCCGTTTGCACAAATCTGTTCTGATAATCTTCATTATATTTGTCATAACTCACTCATATGGTGATTTTGGATTTCTCTAAGTATCAGTGGTGCTCGTTTAAAGTTGGAACTTGGGCACAATAATTTTACAAAAGATACCAGTTATATTCCCCCAACCATATTTGTTAAGAAGCAAAATTAATTCAATAACCTTATTTAAAATAACTACTCTTCGGTATTATAACAATTCAGATTTAAAATTTGTGGATATTACACCTTGATATTTGCCTGTTTACGTGAGACATGCATAAATATCAAGTGGATAATATTATAGCAATCTAATAGCTATAAAAATGATATTTTATTACCCAGCAACCACGAGGTAAACATCGTATTAGGCAGTTTATCCGGATGCATATTGTATAACCAAATGTCGAGAAACTACTACATAACACAAATATTTTTTTATCATATTTGTAGAATAAAAACACACATCCAAAACAATCTAAGAAAAACTGCCTAATAACTTCGTATCGTGGAGCTCCACCAATTTTGCAGTAGTTTCTGTCTCAAAATAAAATAATTGTAACACTATAAGAATAAACGTCAAAGACTTCGGATAATATCTGAAGTAAAAACGTTATAATTACCGAAGTCTATGTTCGTGTAGTAAAAGGTATACTTTAGACTTCGCTTTTTATGCGAAGTTTAATATCCTAATAACCGAAGTCTATCTCGATTTTTTTTCTAATTATGATCCAAATATGGGGGTAAGTGAAGTAAAAGAATGCCTTTAACTACAGTTATTTATAATTGGCGTAGTAAAAAGGGACTTTTTACTTCAGTTATTATATAATATATATTATTATTTTATGCAGTAATATATATTAGTATTTTTCATTTCAATTTAAAATTCATTGCCAAAATCTACATTCACCTATAACTAACCATCAACCACAAGAGCGCAATAATATAAGAACCAATAATTTCATATCATCCCATCTAAGAAAAATAACATGCGTTCCAACCAATTCAAAACCAGATACATATCATAAGAAAGACAGAATGTGTAATAAAATTCTATCTATTTCATCATGAACACCGCAAATAGGACAAAAAGGAATAAAAAAGATCATATACTTCGAAACGACCAAGTCTCTCTTCAGCACATCATTGCGTTTCATCAGACGATCATACTTATCAATTTTCTTCTTCAAATCTTCAACATCGGCACGTGAAGCAAACAAATTCACATAAACCATGCCTGTGGAATACTTATCTGAGCAATACTAAGCAGTTGATACAAGAAGGGGTCACTGTCATACCTCTAGCTATGGTTAATTAATCCATGCCTAAAACAATTTACAACTCAAGAATACAAGGTCAGAAACCAAAATGTAGCAAACGATCTTACTGAAGCTTTTATTATATCATCAAAGGTAACAATAAACTACCAAACTCTAAAATTTAAACAGGATGATTTTTTTTTAATTACAAGGGGGCTCACAATCCTCAATTAGATAGAGATAAAAAGCGTGGAAGCAGCTTTAAAATATCTGCCCCTAAGATTTCCTTAAGTCTCTGTGGGGGTTCTGAAAGTATCAACAGACACGTCACTATGATATTATGAGGCAATTATTCCTACCATGTTATAGGGAGGTAAAAAAAGAACTGCAGGAAATGAAATATGAGTTCTCATTTGGAAGTTGCAAATACTAATCTTTATATAAACCATTTCAGTAAGATGAAAGTTGAAAAAAAATGAGATAAAGAGAAAAGCTTATACCTGACCAAACAGAATGAATAATTGCCTAAGATCCTTTTCAGTTGCCTCAAAAGCTACATTTCTCACAATCATTTTGGTTAAACTCCTGTCATTTTCAATTTTATTAGGTAATACGTCATCATTTTTAGCATGACAAAGTTGCAATACGAGGGTATGCCCATCCAGAACACTTTCATGTAAATCCTTGCAAACATTCACTGCTGTATTAACACAATCGAACTCTACGAAACTAAATCCCGATGATACAGTTTTCTGATTCTTTATATGCTTCTTCACCTACAATAGAGAGAAATAATGGAATAAAAGAGCCAGATAGAGAACATAGCAAGTATTATGGTGCAAAACAGATAAGAGACGAGAAAAATACCCTGACACTAAGAATCTTTCCTCCCTTCACGTGCTTTGAAAAATGCCGTTTCACACTCTGATCAGATGTTTTGAAGTTCAGGTTTGTGACATACAATGAGCGTGACTGTATCACAACAACAACAACAACATCTAAGCCTTAGTCCCAAAATGATTTGGGGTCGGCTAACATGAATCAAACTTTGAAACCGTCAATAATCGTTACATAAATAACATAAAAGGAAAAAAGTAGAGAAAAAAGCAAATAAAAAAAGAGAGTGAAAAAAAAAAGAAAAAAAAAGAAAAAAAAAATAACATGAAATAAAAGAAAGAAAAAAAAAATCAGACTCCATCCACCATCCGTATTCTTTCCCGCCACATTTGCCTCTCCATCGCCATACTTTCTCCAATTCCAAGAAACCGCATATCATTTTCAATCATCTTTATCCAAGTTTCTTGGGTCTTCCTCTACCTTTCACAACATTACTTGCTCCCCAACTTTCTAGCCTCCTCACTGGGGCATCAATAGGTCTTCTTCTCACATGATCAAACCATCGTAATCGATTCTCCATCATCTTGTCTTCTATAGACGCAACTCTTACCTTCTCTCTGATCACCTCATTTCTGAGCCGATCCTTTTTTGTATGACCACACATCCATCGTAGCATACGCATCTCTGCCACATTCATCTTTTGAACGTGACCTTTTTCTGACCCAACACTCGGTGCCATATAACAAGCAGCCTAATTGCCGTGCGGTAAAATTTACCCTTTAATCTATGAGGCATGCCGATCACATAAAACCCCTGTGGCACTCTTCCACTTCAACCACCTGCCTTTATTCTCGTGAGCCACATCGCCATCTAGCTCTCCATCCTTTTGGATAATAGATCCAAGATACCGAAAGAAAGTGGATCCATGAACAACTTTCCCATCAAATGTGATCATCCCCGCCTCTCTATCACTGTTTTCGCTAAACCTACACTCCATATATTCGGATCTTATACCTTTCAGCCTAAAGCCTCGAGCTTCCAAAGTATCCCTCCAAAGTTCCAATTTCTGTTGCACTCTAACCTTCGTTTCATCAATCAACACAATATCATCTGCGAACATCATACACCACGGAACGTCATTTTGAATTTCTCTTGTCAATTCGTCCATGACTATGGCAAAGAGAAAAGGACTAAGAGCAGATCCTTGATGCACCCCAATCGTAATAGGGAATTCTTCTGTCCTCCCAACATTAGTACGTACACTTGTACTAGCTCCCTCATACATGTCCTTTATAATGTCAATATATTTCCGCGATACACCCTTCTTTGCTAAGGCCCACCAAAGTACTTCTCTTGGTACTTTATCATATGCCTTCTCTAAATCAATAAAAACTATATGCAGATCTTTCTTTTTATCTCGATAATGTTCCATCAACTGCCGGATAAGATAAATTGCTTCCATGGTCGATCTTCCAGGCATAAATCCAAACTGACTGTATCACAGAACAAATAAAAAAAACCAAACCCCAAGCCAAAACACGAACTTAAAGCACCTGAAATGAAGCACAGATGGATCCCATCTGAATTATGTCAGAAACATCTACAGAATGCTAGATTGAGTGTCTGCATTTACATTTTTCCTCTCTACAAATCAACATTTCCATGATGTACACGTTAAATTTAAAATATTGATCATGTAATGGGACATGATTATAGCACTTACCTCAGCTCATCCCATCTAATAATATTTTCCATGATGATGACGGTTTTGGTATTTCATCTCATTTTTCGTTCGCTGAAGGTTGTGACGCGAAAGTCACCCAGTGTAAAACTTTCCACTGTGATATTTGAATGAATTTATAGTGTTGACTAACTTTAGACAATTAACTGACACTATAAACCTTACGCTACAATCACAGACCCAACATAGTTAGGATGAAGGTGCGGTTGATGACGATGATAGCAGAATAGTATTAATTCGATATTAACCTGGAGCTTTGAAGAAATTTAAACATAATGCAATAGTAGCAATCCTCAGCCAAGAACTTAGATTATAGTTGCGACCACTCCTCCAAGCTCAACCTCCCACCCCCACCCCAAGTAAAAGGAAAAACAAAGGAAAAGGTGATCATATATTCGGGGGAAGATTACCCCAGGAGTTATGCATGATTACAAGCCACCAAGTATTAATATAATTAAAAATCTTAGTGATACATAGCTCACCAGACCAAGACGATCAAAAAGCCTCACAATTTCAAGTCTAAAGTGTAGAAGAATACAATTGGGTTCAAATAAAACCTCAATTCTACCAGGGTCAACATCTGTATCTGTTATATCTTCAACTTGCCGCTCTAGCAAAGCTCTCTTCACATCAAGTTCACCAATTTTATTATCACCAACATTTGAAGTTTGACTCAGAATATTACCAGGTGCCCATTCCAAATACAGAAAAGCATCCCTGTCGCAACAGGTGATAATTAATTTACTTCACCAACTAATTCCAAGCTAGCAACTATTGATAATCAATAAGGCTCCATTTGGATCAATGGATTTAAAAATAAGGTATTCCAAAACATATAGATTTCCATTACCTTGGATTTGAAATCCATCCATAGCTCCTCACCAAACGGATGTCCATCCTATTGGTAAATAGGATCGGTATTTCTTGTATTTCGACAAAACTTATTAACAGGCAAAAGATGATCAATTTCAAAAGGATAGAAATAGAGAATACGTACAACAGGTAAATTTCGACCTAGAATACGTACAACAGTTAAATATGTACAAAAGATGATCAATTTCGACAAAACTTATCTTCACACCGGAATACGTACAACAGGTAAATTTCTCTTCCTTCAATTTCAAACACATCATCCTCATTTCTACATCAATATCACATTCCTCGGTCGAAGCCCTTCACCGGCTAAATTCTTCTGTTCCCGGCCATATCAGTTCCATCTTAATCACTACACCAGAAATCACACACACACACACACACACACACAAACACACACTCATACACACTAGTTTCAGAAGAACAAAACCTAATTTCAGAAATTCCATTTTTAGAACCCAAAATCCAAATCACAACAACAAAAAACAGTAAGGTTCAGATTTAAACAATCAAACCTATGACTTCTTCGGCCGTGATAACTTCACCCCTCAGCCTACTGCCATCGCTGCTAAATTCCACCAACTCCAAAACCAGGGCTCCTTTTTCCGTCTGTCGCGGGAGTCGGTTATGAGTCTTGGGGAGCCTGAACGGAATTGTTGAGTCACGGAGTACAGCCACCACTCCGATTGGGGGCATGGTCACCGCTGGTGTTCTGTCGGCAGTGTCTTGCGGGTCGCGGGCAGGATTTTTCAGAACTCAGGCGAGAACATTGAGGCGAGCTGGGCAGGAGAGAGGGAGAGAGAGAGAGAAGATGATTTAATCTCTTTTCCCTGATAATGTGTGTACGAGTGTGTGAGTGTGTGAGTTTTTTAGAGTGAAAGATAGAGAGAAGAGAGCAGAAGAGGGGGGGAGAGGAGGAGCCGAGATCGGAGGTCAGAGAGTGAGAGAAGAAACGAGAGATTTGAGGAGACGTGCTAAAGAAAGTCAATTTGTACCGAGTAAGACTAAGACGATAAATGGCTACAAAATTTAAAAATTAATCAACACATTAATTGACGAATAGGAGAATTTAAATTTTTAAAATCAAATTAAAGCAAGATGAAGCAAAATATTTCAAATTTTGAAATACCATTTATTAAAGTAACATTTTGATTTCCATAAAAAAAAAACTGAGTTAAGTGTTTTTTGGAGCCCAAATAAAAAAAATTGAACCTCAAAATATTAATTTCCGGTCTCAAGACATACACTTCACTATTGTAAAAATTTTTGGTAAAAAATAAAATTTCACACTTTTTACTTCAGTAATTATCAAATTAGCGAAGTCTTTGTAACTTAAAATTTCTAACTAGCTCCTGTTTTTCTGTTTGGTACCATTTACTGAAGTCTACGTGGGTTTTTTACTTCAGTAAATTGAAAAGCGAAGTTATTGTTTGTTTTTACTTTGCTAATATACATTACCGAAGTGAGACGTACCGAAGTCTTTGATGTTTATTCTACTAGTGTAACGTCAAACCCATGAAAATAATTAATCAAACTGAGTTAGAAAAGTGTATTTTAAACTTACATTTAAAATTAGGAACCTGGCTCGCCAAATCAATTATTAGTAGGAGGTGGAGGGCTCATGCGACATTCTACTTCTTGTGTCCAACGCCTGGACTATGTCCTGGAGTTGTGGGGCGAAAGGCGTCCAGACCAATGCCCGTCGTCTCATAGTTCTTGTAACGTTTCAATCTAAAATGAGCATTCAACATTAAGTTTACATATTATTAATGACCAGTCTTAAGTTTATATTAAACAATCATTTTGCATCCCTTCTTCTTTGTAATATTTATTTGTCGTATTAATTATAAAAAAATAGTTGATAGTAATATTAGACCGAGAAATCTTACTGATGGAGATGGATATTGGATTGATCGGCAGTAGAAATGTCAATGTCTGGAAGATGGTTAGCAGCTTTATCTTGATTAACACTAACGGACAATGCAACATGCTTGAGATATTCACACACCGAAATTATGTGTGTCGGGGAAATATTGGCTTTAACTAATAATACCTTAGTACTCTGGCATGACATCAGATCTTTTAGAGCTCGATTGTATGATATTAATATAGCTTTTTCCGAGACCACCGATTGACTCAAGGATATGAGAGCCAATATGGCCAACAACCCAGCCAAACAATATTTTGCACCATAACTCATGTTTTCTAGCGCAATACTTATTAAGTGATAATGCAAGCACTTCTGTTATTTTTATAGAGAAATTGGTTTGGAATGAATGTTGGAAGAGCAATGTGCTCTATTTATAGTGCAGGAGAGAATAAAAAGCAGTTGTTTTTTATTGTTATTTTTCGTTTCAAAATTTAATTTTCTTAATGTTTGTCAATTGTCACCCTTACCAAAATACGAGTCAATCTTTGAAAATGTTTGTCAATTATAGATGAGTTATTTCTCGTTTCAAAATCTAATTCGGCTCGATTTGAATAAATTCATATAAAAATCAAAATACTCGAGCTCGATTCATATTCGGCTCGTTAAGCTTGGTGCGATTGTCAAAAAAATCGAGCTCAAACATATAACTTAAAGTCCGATAAAATATCAAACAAATCTGAACAAACACGTATTCAATTTGTTTGAATTAATTTATGAGCAGTTAAAGAAAAAGTGGAAGTTGTCTTAATTTTTGCAAATGGTTAGCATCTGAAAGGAAGAAAAAAAAACTATAATTTTTTTGCTCTTTAATTTACATAATTTACTCTTTAATGTTGGGAAAGCAAAGGGTGGGGATCCTCTGCAGCACCATGTTGTGCACTGCCAGCCATCCGATCACACACACTCGCACGGGTGTGTGTGTGCGTGTCCCATCCGACGCACAGCAGTGCACAGCATGGTGCTGTGCACTGTAGGGGATCCCATCCCGAAAGCAAAACAGTCTGAAAAGCATCCAAACCCCACACACTTCTGTTCGAGTTTAGCCAGAAAATCAGCACATGCGTTTTCGCCCCTTTTTGTATGTTGCAGGGCCGGCCCAATTGGGTGGGGGGGGGGAGCTTGGGCAATGCCCAGGGCCTCTATATTTATACGGTCCATTTTATATATACCAGTTACCTAATATACCTTAGCAATTAAGAATTACATACATTTCTTGCGTAGCTGGCAGAAAAAAAGGCAAAATTGGCTTGGTCGGGCTTCCTTTACCAAAAAAAATTATTTGTAAAGGGCCTCGTTTTTTATTTTGCCCCGGGCCTCAAATAGGCTTGGACCGGCCCTGGGCGTTGGTAGTATCTACAGTCCTCCAACAAGTTGTGAAAAGGATGTTGAGTAGTATTCTTGGAGTTATACAGTTTGAAGCAGTGGCGGAGGGAGGAGGGGTCCAAGGGGGTCCACGGACCCCTCCGGCAGAGTCAAATTCCCCTATAAAATAGGTGAAGCTATATAGATAATTATCCGACCTTCGTAATATTTATAGTTCCGGACCCTCCTGAGTAGACGTTCTTCTTCCGCCACTGGTTTGAAGATTACTTCCGAGTCAATCTCCACTAAAACCCTTGGAAGCCTTCTTTCCCACGCTCTATTTTCAGTCCTTCTCTAAGTGCAAGCAGCTCCGCCATATTAATGGAATCAACATGAAATCTCTTGGAAGAACCGCAAATCGAGTGTCCATGATCATCACGCATTAGTCCTCCCCTATTTTTCTCAACGCACTCGATCGCCACTTCTAGTCTGTTGGGCATGCCGTATGCGTCGCTTGAAAAGCTAGCCGCCAAAAAAACAAAAAATTATAATTGTTAGTATAATTTATTATCAGCATAATAAAGAGAATAAATTTTTTTTCTTTCGCTTCACAGTTTTTCACTTTTTCTAAAAACATCCTAACAAATTAATCTTTTCAATTACATTCTAATTTTTTGTTTATTGTACAATTTCAGTCATAATTTCCGTCTTAAACACAGAAAATTATCAAAATAACATCCTTTTTGTCCACATATACTCTAAAATTGAGAATTTTCGCGTTCAGGGCTGAAGTGGATCTACGTGGCATATATGACATTTTTTGAAAAATTTGAGAAAAAAAGTTTACAAATTCAAAACTATCTTATTATGATTTTTCAACAATTCCACATTTGCTAAGTGAATCCACTTCAGCATCGAGCTCGAAAACACTCAATTTCTAGTGACTGCGACGTAAGTTGTAAAATTAACAAAAAAATTGACACGTAATTTTTCTTTTTTTACTTCTAAAAAATATAAAAATTAAGGGGCGTAACAAATTTTATTCCCGCATAACAAAAGGTGAAACCTCATTAATTAATACTCTACCATCTAAAAAATAAACACTTTCATTTTTATATGAAGTTATTCAAATCGAGCCGAATTAGATTTTGAAACGAGAAATAACTCATCTATAATTGACAAACATTTTCAAAGATTGACTCGTATTTTGGTCCAGAGCTCTGGACCAAGGCCATTGACTCATATAATTCGTTTCAAAGCTGGACCAAGGCCACTGAACTCCAACTTCCTCTTGTCGGCTCTATTTTCACCGGCTCTTCCACTAAATCGCATGTTGTTATTTCCCTCTTCATCTTCTCCTCCCCATCATTCTCTTTTAGACTTGTTGATTCAAATCCATATCTTGGTTGAATTGTAAGATTGTGGTAATGTCAAAATCGTTTGATAATGAAATATTATTATTATAGGATTGAATTGTGTAGATTCTCCACTATATATATATATATATATATATATATATTCATGAATTTGCATATGAATTGTAAGATATTTTAGTAAGATATTGTAAGATATTTTAATAATTTCAAACTATTTAAAATAACTAACTGTGCATATGAATTTGCTAAAACGCCATGGCATTTAAATATCAATATAATATTACGCTCATTTTTTTTCAGTCGAGGCTTAGTTTAATATTGACGTGACTTATAAAAAATAATGTTGCAGATATGATGTGAAAATAATTAATTCTGAATTTAAAAAGATTTGTATTTAACAGATACTATTTTTAAAGTGTTTTTAAGATGTAAAATATTATTATTTTCCTATATTCTTTATCACAATAGTATTTAAAAGAAGCACTATTAAAGTATCAAACACGCTGCTTCGAAAATCTGGTGCCAGTGACCTTAAATTTTACAAAAATACTACTTCTTATTTCATCGAAAAAGTGATTATTTTTAAATTTAAGCAATACAAAATGAGGTATTATTCTCTTTTTTTTTTTGGAAAAATTATGAATGTAAATATTATGTGATTTAATTGATATAATTGATATGTGGATTTTTGTCAGATGGAAATCCTAGTAAGATTTTCTTTTTACTTTTTTTATAGTTCTTTTTATTGTTACAAGTATGATGATGACAAGTGATTTAATTGATATAATTGATATGTGGATTTTTGTCGGTTTAGCTTCTTATGAAAATCTATAAGGAACCTCCTCAAGGAGGGTTAAGTTGTACAATTAGTCAATAAATCAAAAAAAAAAATCATCATAAATTATGAGCTAGAAATTGGGAAGTTTACATACACATTAATTTCGAATTCCACAATTTTAGAGTACAATCCATGCCCCAAAAGGTAATTTCTAATTCGATATTTTTTCTATATTGATTCAAAAATCAGGTTTTGGGAAGGGACAATTACTAATTTGACATTTTTTCTATATTTTAAATGTCATCCTTAAATATGACTATATGACTGATATTGGCTTAAAGCGCCTCCTTAAATATTACTTCCAAAAAAACAAAGACAGAAGAAGAATGGTCGAAGGTGCTCAAAAGATAAGTCAGTGGCCTTGGTCCAGAGCTTCCATTTCAAGTGGGAGATCCGGGTTGGAGTTCTTATGAGGACAAAAATTTTCAAGAGTTTATGACTCTTTAGTCTATGACTAAAGAAGAGACTCTAGCCATGCAGAGTACGTTGATGGAATAATTAAATATTAAAGGTTTCAAGCGGCATTGTGGGAGGCAGTACCTCGGTGGGATCCTGCGGTTGGTTTTGAGAGGGTCCAGTATGGAGCAATCACTTGGGGGCGACTCATTCTGCACGATAGTTGAAGATATTTAAGAACATGAGAGCTGTATATGCATCTCGCGATTTAACTGGTAGCAGTTCTGTGAGACCGGGGTTGTTGTCCCGAAAACTAGTCATGTGTAAGCTTTGAATCTCGGTATAAAAAAAAAAAAAAAAAATGCTCAAAAGATTATTGTTTGAATGGAGATTGATACTAATAAGATTTTCAAGATCTATATCATGAGTATATTTATGTGATTTGGCTGCTATTATTGATCTATAGAAATTTGTCCGACGGAAATTTCACTTGGCTTTCTTAGATCTAAAAAAAAAATCATTACCTCAAGAGATTCTCGCAAGATTTTTTATTCTTTTTAGTGTAGAAATGCAATTTCTTATATATATATATGGAAAGATTCCAATAAAAATGAGGTTTAAGTTAAAAAATGAGTGAATTTGATTCGTGCTTTATTAAATGGATGATTAAATTTATGAGGGGTGATAGTGCAACACCCTCAATCACACCCTTATACATACCTCGTGCTTTATGAGTGTTGTACCGCATACTTTACAGATAAATTATTTATAATAATATTATAATAAAATTAATAGTAAAGCACGCGGTACAACACCCATAAAGCACGGGTGTGTTTGGAGGTGTGGTTCAGAGTGTTGCCCTATCATTTCTCTAAATTTATTCTAACAAAAAATTATGCATAAAATATATTGTTTTAATAAATCGATATTTTTATACATATAATGCATAAATTTAATATATTAGCATTTTAATGCATGAAATGGTTATATTTTATGCGTTTGCTAATCTAGACTGTAGATCACATAATGATTTATGGTTTGTATTTATTCCAACTTTTTACTCAGAAAAAACACTCATTTAAAATGTTATATATATATATATATATATGAATTCACCGTGCATTGAGAGAAAAATGAATATACATCCCAAAATACTATGTGTGCCGTGAATACATACATACACACACACACATACACAGCACACACACACACACACACACATATATATATATATATATATATATAGTTAGAGCTAGATCGAAACAGTTAGAACTAAAATTGTTCATTTAGAGAATATTTGTTTATCCCCAAGGGCCAAGATACTAAATTTGTTAAGGCCTCCCTGTCCACATTAATTGCTTTGCAAGTCATTTTGTAATTGCTAGTTTTATCAACCTCATGGACAAATAGTTGAGCTAGATCTTGAAATTTTCTTAAGCATGAAATGGTTGTTTTTAGTAGGGTATAGAACTGGCAAAATAAGCCGCGATATGCCGACTAGCCCTCTTATTTTTTTAGTAGGCATTGATGGCTCCATTGATATGGCCCAAAATAAACCGACCTTTTTTGCTCGGTCTAATTTTTGTCCGGCCCTTAGAGACCAGGCCTCCGAGCTGCTTGCTTGGTCCAGTTTTTTTTTTCTTTTTTAAGTTGGACGTAGTTATAATATTTTAAATTTTTACCTTATATATTTTGTTAGATTATATTACATCTATATCTTCACTATTAATGTATTTATAGAACTTTGTCATTACTTTGAAGTATCTCATATAAATATATTATATTACTTTATAATTCTTTTAGATAGTGTAGTGATAAATAATCTAATGATCAAATAAAACTATCTGTATATTTATTTTTTGATTGCAGTAGTGTAATAAATAGTGTAATGGTCAAATTAAAATATCTATACAATTATTTCTTTGATTATGGTAACGTAAGAAATAATATTATGGCCAAATATAAATATTTGTTATTTTTATGTTATATTTATTATTATACTTTTAAAGCAAAAAACTAAGGGCCATGGGCAGGGCCTCCAAGCTGCTTGCTTGGTCCAGTTTTTTTTTTTCTTTTCTTTTTTAAGTTGGACGTAGTTATAATATTTTAAAATTTTACCTTATATATTTTGTTAGATTATATATCTATATCTTCACTATTAATGTATTTATAGAACTTTGTGATTACTTGAAGTATCTCGTATAAATATATTATATTACTTTATAATTCTTTTAGATAGTGTAATGATAAATAATCTAATGATCAAATAAAACTATCTGCATATTTTTTGATTGCAGTAGTGTAATAAATAGTGTAATGGTCAAATTAAAATATCTATACAATTATTTCTTTGATTATGGTAATCGTAAGAAATAATATTATGGCCAAATATAAATATTTATTATTTTTATATTATATTTATTATTATACTTTAAAAGCAAAAAACTAAGGGCCATGGGCAGGGCCAAGCCCACCCACAGCGAAGCCTCATCTTTTAGAAAAAGGTGGGCCTTTTTGGACGGTCCAAAAAAAATCCGCCCATTTTTTACCCGTCCAGTTCGGGCAAGCATGACATGCATTACTATATATATAATGCAGTGTCAAATGACGCATGCATTGTCGTTGATTGCTGATTTCAATTTCAAGGAAAATCTTGAAGAAACGGATATTCAGCCCAAGGGAATAAAATTGGCCCACTTCAGTGGTCAGGCCCAATATGCTGTTCAGAGTCATATGGAAATTAAATCCCACATGGATTCGGCCCCATCAATGATGCTCAGCCCATGAGTTAAATCAATAAATCTTGGTGTTCAAAGGAAGAATTACTATATATATAATGCAGCGTCATTAAACGACGCGTGTATTGTCGTTTCGGTTCCCGTTTCTTTTTTAGCCCAAAACCAAGGCCCACTATTCAGCCCGATTTTTGGTTTGTTTCAGCCCAACATGTGCATATGTTATGCCCATCTAGACGTGCTGCCGGGCCGAAACCGCCGGTTTCGGGCCTCGAACCGGCGGTCCTCGGTCCCCAAAACAAGGGACCGAGCCCGGACCGTAAACTAGCCCGACCGCCCGTGCCGGGCTAGAAACCCGCCGGTCCAGAGCCGGGCTAAAACCGGCGGTCCCGGGCCGGGCCGCCCAGTTTTTTTTTTTTTTTAACTTTTATTATTATTTTTTTATTTTATTCTTGTATATTTATTACTTTTATGAATAGAAAATGATAATTCTTAATGTTTTGATTTTTTTTTAAATATTTAAAAACTCATTAAATTGTTGAAAAATGAATAAGGAAAATTATAACAAATAAGTTTGCATTAAGAATGAGGAAAATTACAAATGAATAAGGACACAATAATTTTGTAAATAAATAAGGACAATAATTTTGCATTAAAAATGAGGAAAAGTACAACAAATAAGTTAAGCACAATTTAAGAAGTTTTACACTTGAATTCTTGAAATGAAAAAATAATAATAATAAAGGACTTGAGCTCTCTACTCCACATCCGATCGATCCGTCTCGGTGAAGGCTTCATCTTCGCTCTCATTTGCATCGTCCCATTCCGGTTCTTGAGCTCTAAGGTCGGCCCTACACCAATCATCGAGCAACATGGTAGCTTCAATGTTCGCCGGCTTCATCCTTGATCTTCTTTGATCTAGCATAAGTCCTCCGATGCTAAAGGCTTGTTCTACGGACACGGTGGATGCCGGGACGGCAAATAACTCCTTTGCAATGATGGAGAGTATTGGGTACCATTTCCCGTGCTCTCCATCGTATGAACCATTTCTTCAAATCGGGCATCTTCTTCGGCTTGAATTCGTTCGGCGACTTGTCTAGAAATTTCCTCCGCCAAATCGGCCCTTCTAGGCCTTTGAGTTTGAGGTTGAAAATTTCCTCCTCCACTTCGTTGGCCAAGTTCAATGGCCTTGCCCTTGCCCTTGTTAGTGTTGTTCTTTGAGGTAGATATGGAGATAGTAAATAGAGAGTATAGTAGAGAGAGTGGAGATTGAATTTTTAGAGAGAATTAGAGTGTGATTATTGGTGAATTTTGAGTTAGGAAGATGTAGTATTTATAGTGGGGATGGGTAGGGAAAAGGGGGGATTAATGGGGAAGTTTGGGGGTGGGGAAGGGGGCTGCCAACGGCTCCTTGAAGGACATAGTCGTTGGCAATTAGCGTGATCGGTCAGCTGCCGCCATTTTTTCTGAAATAGCCGTTAGGCCGTCGGTCCGCCCGGCCACGGCCGATGCAAACCGACGGGCCTTTTAGGACCGGCGGGCCTGAACCGCCGGTCCGCGGTTCCAATTCCCCCGACCCTAGCCCGGCCCTAGCTTTTCGGTCCCGGTCAGGTTCGGGCCCGTTGACCGGCGGTCCCGGGCTAAAACCGTTGACTTAGGGCCGGTTTAGGGCCAAAACCGGCGGGCCTTAAAGCCCAGGTACGTCTATGCCCATCTTTGCAGATACAACAGATAACCAAAATGTGTTTAGCCCAAAACAAAAGGGGCTGACCCATAAGAAACAGAATTTTAAATTTAACAAATGTTTAAAAGAGTGAACGGCCAACAAAACTCAGGCTCCTA
Organism: Orobanche coerulescens; assembly: GCA_033398695.1. Classification (NCBI taxonomy): domain Eukaryota; kingdom Viridiplantae; phylum Streptophyta; class Magnoliopsida; order Lamiales; family Orobanchaceae; genus Orobanche; species Orobanche coerulescens. Next base: position 29,668,030 of record CM065813.1, read on the forward strand.
GTATAACTGTAATGCAGAAACAAGCTAACCGCCTAAAACCCGACACACGTATACACGAATAGTCATCGCCCCGCCGCAACGCGGCGGTTCGCAGTCATCCTTGTTTTGATAGCAACATTTAAGTGAAAGATTAAAAGAAGTTGCAAAATCAAATTCTAGTATTAGGATATTCCTCTTGAAATGCTTAATTTACTAAACGAATCTCATTATTTTTCGAAATTATTCTATTGAACCCAAACTACAATACCTATTAAAGTTGTCTACAGAAAATGAATTTTTAAATTGAAAATTGTAAGAAATTGTTTAGGAAGGTCGGTTTATAAACTTCATTCATCGAAATGATTTATTATCTGAAGTTTCCCCACAAGTTAAATTTGAATCATGGAAATTAGCAGACATCGATTTACATGTGCAAAAAACAGTAGATTTGTAATCAAATTTTCAGTTGATAATCACGATCGAGTGGAATTTTTCACTCCAAGCGGTCCCAAAAAACATTTATGCCAGTCTGTCCGTCTCCTCGATTTTTTCTTCTCTGCTCTTCTTCTCTTCTCTTCTTCTTTTCAATTTTCTCCACTCCTTTTCCTTCTCTCTCCTTTGTAGCTTCATCAATCTACTCTTTTTCGACCGGTCCACCGCAATCCAAACAGTATACTAGTTTTTGGAGAATATTTTTACCCTCAAAGTGTGCTATTTTTTTGGTCCTTACCTTCTGAGGTTTTAGTTCTGTTTATAGAATATCTCCTCATAGGAGACGAATTCTCCTCTGATCAAATTCAGTCCACCGAATTTTTTCTTTTGATAACTAAAGTGGCTGTCATTAGAACTTCGCTGCGTGTGATGATACACCATACCATAGACTGATCTCACAACAAAGACGATAATTTATCTACCGAGATAGAACCAACATGCGAACACCTGTATCATACTTTGCCCTTGTGCTCTGGTCTGTGAGTAAACTCAAAGTCTATATGGACGAAAGCCCTCTCGACTTCAGGAAGTTGCTCGAGCTTTTCTTGTAATGTCTCGCCGATATTATGGGCTTGGCTCAGCAGCATATCTTCTGGCAACACAATGTCAACCTCCACAAAGTAATGAGAACCGAAAGTGTACGCCCTGACCGTGTCGATATGCTGGATTTCTTTGTGATGGTTCCATATGAGATATGTTAACTTCGCGAGGAAATCTGCAGGTGCGGTTCTTCCGATCAGAGACCAAACGTTCTCGACAACTGTCTTTGCCCATGTGTTGATTGTATATATAGCTATCTGCAAAGAGGAATATTATCTCAAGTAGGCTGGTATAATTTCTGTTAAATAATTAATCCTATGCAAAATTTACAGAAAGGGTGGATTTGCCTGTCTGGTAGACTTACAATTATAGCCCCGACAGGATCAATCCACCAGTAGAATCGAATTGCTAAAGCAATGGTGACAGTCAACTGAGTTGGTGATGACATCAAAGAAATGGTCTTGAGCATAGGTCCTGACAATCTCATTCTTGAATCTGCGACAATAAATCATAAGCAGAAACTTGACAACAGTTACAGACACCATGATCCCTATCATCCACATCTCCTTGTCATGGTCCATATCAGGGCCAGACTGTCCAAAAGAGAATGAAAACAAAAAAAAAAAAAAGGAAAAGAAAAAGTGTTAAAGCAAATTTAGCAACAGCTAAACATTTTGCTTAGGATTTATTTCCGCAGATTATCAGGTTATTTGACGATGAAATAACACCTTTGCAAGAAGTTGCCGAACTGATTCCAGTATAATTTGCAGTCCCAGTGTAGCCATTACAGATGCGAAAACAATAATTCCCTGTGGACAGCGTACTTAGTTCAAGTAGAGAAATTAATTCTAAAATAGCTCCTCCTCTGAACTTGAATATATACCAACTATTTACTCCTAAACTGGAAGAAAAATAACAAGAAAAAAAGGTGCTTCCTCAATCATATGAAGGACACATCTTATATGGTAGGTCTAATGCCATATTCCATTTGTCATCTCAGGATAACCTCAGGAGCCACCTTTCACAGGTCATGCAGTATATTTCCTAGAAAAAAGCATGATTTTATGAAACAAGAACAGGGAAAAAAAAAAATTTGGAGAAGATGCCAGTGGAAATTCGTCTGTTGCGCTGGTAAAGCTAAATTCAAATTTGGATCACCAGGTCACTCATATACGGATAAATAAGAAGTCTAGTTACTTGCAAGAGAGGAACACGGTGGGGAGACCTTACCACGGGTTGCATCCGTTTCTTTCCAATTGGGTAGTGATACTGGTTTGGGTTTCTCATTGCGTAGGAAGTAAACCACAGGATCAACCCAGATAATAGGTCTAGAAAAGAATCCATAGTTGATGCAATGACAGCCAAAGACCTGCTCTCAACCGAGGCATACACTTTTGCCATGAAAAGAAACAGATTAGCTATATTTGACACATGAACAGCCATCCTTTCGCTCTTAGCAAGCTGATTCATTTCATCCTGACAGATATTTGAGCTGATTAAGGAACAAAATAAGTACGGAATAAAATCCGAAAGTTCTTTCCAGCAAATATCTTAAAAGCTTTCATCGAAAACTGAATTGGGGTATGTGCCAACTTCAAGTTATGAGATAATTAGCTTCATAGAGTAAAGGACTCAACGAATCCAAGAAAGGCAATACATTAATTGAATGTACCCCGCACTTCAGTATCAAATAACAAATAATATTACTAGTGCCTAAAGTAACTAATTTTTTTTTTTGAAAAAGGAATAAAATGTAAACAACCAACCTCTGTCAGGGCATCTGGTAAACAACCAGATTCATGAATAGTCTCCATTTCATTGAATCCTTCCAATAGCCTCTCCTGATTTTTGTAATACTCAGCAACTTTTCGCTGCTTTCCTGGCAACGGATATATTGAAAGAACATCAAATAATTTATTAAATGTGAAGAAATGCATTTTAATAAGTTATGCTGGAAATATTAACATATAACACCAGACAAAGCAGAATTGAACACTCGTACAAACAAGATTCAATGCATGCTACATTTCGTAGTGACCTTTTGCAGCCCAAAGGAACCAGGAAATTGCTCAGTTGAACAAGTCAATGCTCCATGGAAATGTGGTGTTTTATATTGTCATTTATAAGGTCTATGCTGAAAAGGAGTCTTCAAAGCTTGGAGTAGTCTATTAAAATCAATCAACCAACTTGGGTATATCGTACTTCAATATTTTTTCATGATGCAGTTAGTTGACATGGGGATGGCTCATTCAGCGGGCAATCAAAAGCTCATTTCTGGAAGGCTTACAATCACAAGACATGAAATGTCTCCAACAGTCCAACTAATACCACCCACACATTATAACTTTCGGCCATGCTTGCTAAGGCTTGAAATTATGGCACATGCACTCAAAAGCTTAGAAATGACTACAGTTCCATACAGCCTTTAAAGGAGCTACCCATTCAACACAGGAAATGGTGCCTTTCAGTTCTTGGATAAAAAGTAATATATTCTTATGCATTTCTGGAAACTACAGATGTGTATCCATATAAATAAAAAGAGAACACCATTACAACGCTCCCTGTGCTCAATTCAAGGGAATCGAACAGCCAAAAGGCATAAATTGGATCTAGAGATCATAGCATCAGCTCGAACATGATCATTGGACATATAGTTAAAAATAAAAAAGAACAAAAAAAAAACAAAACAAAAAAAAAAAAGAAGTTGATGGCATCATCAGCACATTTCATCTTGACCTATGATGCACGGATTCTTCAAAATTGGGCAGTATGCAGTATCGGATACTGCATGGGTGCGGGTGCGATTCGCGTGGGATTCGCACGGGATTCGCCATTCGGGGATTCGCCACGTGGCGAATCCGTGCAAAAAAAAAAAAAAATTCGGACTCGCGTATCCTGGCACAGGATACGCGTATCCGGTGCCAGGATACGTGTATTCGGTGCCAGGATACGCGTATTCGGTGCCAGGATACGCGTATTCGGTGCCAGGATACGCGAGTCCATTTTTTTTTTTTTTAGTTTTTTTTGTAATTTTTAAAAAATAAATCAAATAAATTAAAATACAAAAAGTAAATCATTTAATAAGTAATTACTTTTACCTTTAGCAGTATTCACGAACAGCATTAGAAAGCTCCGCTGCTCAAAGCCATTTTGAATTGTTTTTTGTATGACTTGTTTTATGTATTTGAATTGATTTTATGGTGATATTTGAATTGTTGTTTTTTATATTTAACAAGTGTTATATATAATAAAATATAAAATAAACAGATGTATCCTTGCCGTATCGCACCCTAACATTTTCAAAAAACCGTATCCCCGCACCCATATCTGCCCGCACCCGCACCCGCCCCCCGCACCTGTGCAACATAGATCTTGACAAAAAAAAGCACAAAAACATGGTATTCGTCCCAAACAATAGGGGAAAGGAAGTAAAAAAAGAAAAAAAAAACGGAAGAAGCGATTCTAGTTGAACATTTTTCAGTTACTCAATCCTACTTCAGACACCTTTAATATGATTAAAGTATATGTTACTATATAATGTGAAAATCGCAGTCTGCAGACATCAGATTCAGAGAGCATTTGACTTCTTTCATTTTAGTAGATCTATTAAGATTCTTCCCAAAATATCACCAGGAGAAACATTACTAGTAAAGCCTCTCAGTCCACAGTCGGTAGGCTGTATATAGTATGACAATTTAAAATTGTAACCTGAAACACACACATTCACACACACACGCACAAAATATATTGTGAATTTATATTAAAGATTCCGAGAGAAGAAAAGGGAAAGGAGAACCAAACACAGAATTTTCCCCTATTCTTTAGTAACATTTACCACCCCTTATCTCAGACAAAATGATGATTTTCTATACCAGTTGTCGAGCTGATGTGCTTTACAGTATTCCCCAACCCTGGCAGCGATGGCATGCGATTCACAAAGTTCAAACAAAATCGACAGCAGTCCGGAGAATTTGCCAAAAAAATCATATTGAAATAATAACCACTCGTTCAGGCAGATATGGACAAACGCATGTACATGTACACATACCCCGAGACCGCATACATATGATAAAAAGGAAATGCGCGTACTCTTATTTCGCAGAAGCCGTCGGATACTGAAAGACTGGTGGCGGTGATCGGAGCCGCGCTCCGGCAATCGGAACTCATTTATGTCGAGTCTCCACGACGACTGCTCGTCTTCGATCTCCCCGCCGCCGCCCAATAACTCCCTACGGCTTTCGCTGACACAGCCGCCACTGCCGCTCTCCATTCCATGTAAATTTTCCTTCTCTGATAAATTAGATAAGGGGGGAAAAAATATCAATATGCAGTGCAGAATGTGGGATTTGGATGGGTTTAAAAAACCCACATCACGATTATGTCTTTTTTATTAGTTGTAATGATAAATTCTATAAAGCGGCAATCCGACCTGCAATGTTGTATGGCTCCGAATGTTGGGCGATGAAGAAGTCGTTTGAGAGTAAGTTGGAAGCGGCTGAAATGAGAATGTTATGCTGGTCGCACAATGTTAGATAGAATCTCGAACGGGGTCTTCAGGAACACGCTAGAATTGGCGCCAATTTCAGCGAAAGTTAGGGAAGAGAGATTGAGATGGTTTCACCACGTCCGCAGGAGGCAGACATCTGCTCCGGTGAGGAGGGTCGAGAGTTTAGTAGTTGTCGGGGAGAGGAGGAGAGGCAGACCGAGGAGGACGTGGGAGGAGCAGCTGAGATTGGATTTGAAGGACTTAAACCTTTCCGAGACCATGACTGTTGATAGGTGCGCTTGGAGGCGCCAGATCAGAATTGTGGATTCTTTAGTTGGGAGTGGTGCTGTAGTTGAGAGCCTCAGGGTTGGGTTGTCTCGGTTAGCTTTGACCTAGAGCATGGCATTTTTACATTTATTGTATATTTTATCCTATTGCCTTTTGCGTGTGGTGTATTTTTGACAGGGAGCTGTGCGCAGAGTCAACCTCTCTTCTGTTGGAGCAGCGTTCATCGGGAGTGAAGTAGCCAAATTCTTCTTAGGTAAGTCCCATGTGGATTAAGCCATGGGCTCAGGTATGGTATTGAGTTTTTTCGTATCATATGCTTCCCTTTCTATTTTTCACTCAATATGTTGTTGTGCACTAAGCTGAGGGTCTTCATGGAAACAGCCTCCCTACCGTAATAAGTAGGGGCATGGTCTGCGTATATCTTACCCTCCCCAGACCCTGCTCTGAGCGGGATATACAGGGTATGTTTGGTTTGGTTTGGTTTTTATTAGTTGTAATGGTAACATAAGGGCTCGTTTGTTAAGTTGTATGGGATAAAATTTGATAAGATGATTGGGATTTCTTATACAATATAAAAAATTAATATCATATTTGGTACGATATATTAAATTCTCTGCAAAATATAGATATTATGGTAGTTTATTGAATTTATTAGTTGTAATTGTTTAATATAACCTAATACCACCTCTTAGGTGGGATACGTAATACCCAAAATCAGTATTATTTATATGGGCCCGAATTTTATCAAGGGCCCTATAATTTATACCAAACAAGATGTAAAGGTAGATTAACTATATTATACACCTTAATCACACATAGCAAACAAGTCCTAAGAGAAATAGTGTTGTATTATTTAACAATAAAACCAAGAGAGACCTGGTGTTATATTATTATATATTATTTTCTCCGTCCCACTTAAAATTAATATTTTACCTCTAAATTTGTTTCTTCGTAAATTTATATTTATCACTTTTACATATTCAGATCAAACAACCACCACAATCACTTGACTTAATCTTCATTGTGCAGTCATCATCAAAAAATTTGATTTTTTATTATTAATTATATACTTACCCTCAATATTTGTACAATCTATCATTCGCATTCTGATTCAGTCATTTATCTAAATTGTCGTAATTTTACTCTCTCTGTTAACTTTGACCGTGATATATGAAGTAGTACTTAGTTGAATTATTTAAAAATAATAAAAAGAGAGAGATAGTATGGTATAAAATAAACACAATACGTAAGAAGTTGTTTGTTAAGTATTTGAAATTTTAAATTTATATATTATGATCCAAACTCTATATCAAAAAATTGGAACAAACATACATAATATTTCGTTCGATTAAATTTACCATTGTATGTAAAGGGGGAATTATTAGTCATTGGATGATACTAAAAATTTGTGTTGTAGATTGACACGAAAATATTAAAACACATGAACATAATTATCCAATAAGTAGGAAAAAATATTACGCGACAAAACAATCCATTTCCCCTAATATTTAGAGAAATTATAATATAATAGGTAAAAGCATTTTACTATTGCATATCTGTTTATTTTGTTGCTTTTTTCTGTTTTACTATATAAAATTGAAAATAAAAAATATAAAGTGAGAATTAATTTTTTAATATCAAATCATGAAATTGACAAGTTGTATATTCCAATTCATAATAGTATAAGTTATTGATATCATTTGCTTTTAAAGATTAAAATATCCTCCCAAAAGTTGTCAATGTTGACTTTCTTTTCTTTTTGTGTTTTATTTAATTTAAACTCTTTTTTTTTATTTTTCTCATCTCCTCCATTTCTAATAACCGATATTATAATGTCCAACAAACAAAATTTAACTACAACCTATACATCATCATAGTAACAAAGAATCACTTTTGACAATGGGTCTCTCAAAATTCTTATAAAAGTCACACGATTATTTGAAAAAGAAAAGTTGACTTTCAAATAGGACTTCATTTTGCATGCTTCTAGGTTCATAAAGAAGATATGCATCAATATTTTACCGTCGGAATTTTTTTGACAAGTTTTTCCGGACACGATGGTTGCACATAATGGCAAGCCACCGTGTGCAATGGTCATGTCCAACGACCTTGACATTTCAGTTGCACAACTAACGTGTCCATTGCCGCACACGATCGTCTACGATCGTGTTCAAGACCATTTCATGGCCAGAAAACTTGCACACGAACGCTGCACAAGGTAGCATCCGACCATGTGCATCGGTCGTGTCCAAGGCAGAGACCGTGCTAGAATATTGTTCGATTAGTTTTCTGATAAGTTATTCATCTTTTTGTAATCAGATGTCGTGACAGTGTAGTTTGATACATCACGGTGGTCATTGGGAGCGATCGACATATGTGGACGGGGACTCTTTTTTTTGTCTACATCGACGCGAGCAAAGTTAGTCGTGTAAACCTCGTGGGGTTATCAGAGAGGGTTTGGGTGGCCCAAATGAGTCCGATTACAAATTATGGTACTTGACACACATGGCCAAGGGTAACAAAGTAAAAGTCCTATTACGGGGCGATACCAAGATACTTCGACTATTAGTAGAATACAAAGAGGGTCCTGAGGTCTATGTTGAGAACGACAGGTCCTTCACCCCCGGGGTTAATGTTGTAACACCCCCAAGATGTTCAGGGAATATTACAGCGTTGTGGATCCAACCTTTTGGAATCCACCAGGCTAACTCACAAACTCGACATCACGACTGATGACAAACATCATCAACATACAAATAATTCCACAATTTAAGACATTCAAGATAAATGAACCGGACCCGACAGTAACAAACAAAATCCTTCTCAAACCGGGTTCACAAGCAAATACAAGTTCAAAGGAAGAAAGTACACGAGTACTGAACAAATGACATAAATATTAAAATAAGAAAGACAACACGCCAAACAAACGACCATTGAACAAAATCATTCTTGCCCATCATCCTCGTACTGTCCGCATACTCGTTCGCCTCCATGACGTGTACCTGAAATACAAAAGTATTTCCTCCATTTAAGGGGTTAGCGACAACAGCTAGTGCATGTACAATCCATTTGAACTACCATTCTAATCAGATGAAATATGCGCCAAAATCATTTTAGAAAATATTTTTATATTCCGAAATATTACGGTGCACAAGCACAAAACACAGTTCTCCAACAAAACATTACAAAGGTTAACCGTTGGTACGAGACTCACGGCCACCGCACCCCGCAGAGGCCCCATCGGACCATCCCTGGGTGGTTAACCCCAGTTCATAATACGCATACACATGGCACTATGTATCCCCAGAGGACCCGTCAGGCCATTCGTGGGTGAACATATGCATTCACATCCACAACATACACGGGAAGCCATAATTCAAATACTAGAATATGCAAATAAATGTAAAGTACTTTCCTTTTAGACATCTTCGACGAGATGGAAAACGAACAACGATTAGGAATGACCCGGAGTGACCATGACCATTCCTAAACGAAAGGTTACCACGAATCAGTCCTAAACGCCAACAATAACCGAACGGAATACGCCCACAACCCCGATTACAACCTTAACAATGCGTGTACGTTCAATACGGGCGAGGGTTTTCACAAAACCTCCCCGAATCAACAATCCACGGATAAACACTGTAACACCCTCAATCCACTCAGGGATATTACACGCCGCAGACCCTCTCCTCGAGGATCTACCAGGCTGGTAACAACATTTAACATCTCGACAATGCCTTCAAGGCAAAAATGACTCAGCAGACCGATTTGGTCTTTCAATAAATACATACAACTCGAATACAACTCAATTCCAAACACATACCCACGCAGGGGTCAAAATACAATAAACTCCCGTACAACGGGGAAAAGATACCGCAGCGGAAAAGAAAATACAACTGGACCAATACGACATCAACGGAACCTCGTGTGATTAGTATCGTTCATCTTTCATCATCCTTCATGCCGACCCTGTGCTCTGCTCCAAAACCTGAATGCAATACAGACATCCACCCCCCGAATACTCGGGGGTTAGCAAAACTCCACTGTTTTGCTAGTGCAAGTATAAAATACGAAAACGAGCCATACATATCATACTCCACGGAACATGTTAATCATAAACATACTTCTCGAGGTAAATCACTTAATCAAAACGGTTAAATCGAAAGATAGGGGTAAACCCGATATACATCTTGTGAAAACATTTTACGATCTCGGGAGTTTTGAAAACACTTGGGATTTTAAGAATTCTCAAACCTTTCAAAACATTTAGGGACACAGCCAAATAGTCATTCTCCAAAATTCAAGTTCCTAGAATAATACGCAGGTCCATAACCCATTTCACAAAACACGGGTCCGTGACCCAAATCACAAATCACATGTTCCTAAGGATTATTCGTGTCCCGTGCTAACAAGCCACGAACCTCAGATGCTCCCGAAGAACAAACCCGAGTGAATAACCCAATAGGAAAAACATATCAAATCACATGTCACCGTAACCGCAGTCACGTGACTACAAGCACATATACGTACATAATCAAACCACAACCATAAGTTATCCCAGATCGCGCTAACAAGCCACGAACCTCGGAGTCCCCGCAAGACATACCCGATGATAACCCTACAAGTTATCCCGGCATCGGGCTAGCAAGCCCCGAACCTCGGAGTCCCCGCAAGACATACCCGTATTGGATAACCTTACGGTTTCGCCCGACCCATACTAGCAAGTATGGATCCCGGAGATTCAACAATCCTACCCGGAGGCACATCACATACATCAAGCACACAACAATAATCACTTATCAATCCAAACAACATTAAGCATCACAAACTCCTTTCAAGGAGTAACAACTAATATCACACACATTACGTTCTTACCGAACAAGTACATAATAACAATACGTAATCCCCGACAAAGGATTACGGTCTATCAAACTCACTCGAAGTGACCATATTATCTTTCAACATACAAAACCAACACACATATTCCGAGAATACATATTCACGAAGTATACGAATTATCGTTGAAAGACAACATTTATCGAGAACATACCAATCCCTTTTTACGTTCATTAAATATTGGATTTCGCATAAAATCATTATTCAAGAATTATATCAACGAAACATGAAATGTATGGGCAAGATACTTGCCTCAAAATCGGTACGCAAGTATTCCGACGAACACGGCTCAACCGGAAAGCTTCGAAACGCCCAATGCTATCGAAACGGAAGACGACGACGAACGAAAGGGTTCAACACGGTTTCTTCGCAAGAAACACGACCCTAACATCATACAATCAATAAATCATCGACCATACGAGGAAGAATAATCGTAGAACGCCCGAAAACCCCTCTAAGACATTTACCGGACACCTTCAAGGCGTCGGTCAAGAACTCGACTCAAACAACGAATCGATACGATCCAACCATGGAATAACAAGGAAAATGATATAATACATCTAAATAATCATCAATCCATCACAATCCTAAGTTAAATCGGATTAAACGGACGAAATCGAACAAAATACCCAAAATCCCCAAAATTAGATTTTAGGAAAACTTGCCTTGATTCGGTCGATCGGAGCAAGTTATAGGACGGATGATTGACGATATGAACCTCCAAACTTCATGGATTTAAAGAACAACATCATGTCTCCATGATGTATACACCCACATGCGAACGGAAGAAAAGGAATGAGAAACCGGGTGAAGAAAAGGGGAAAATGAGTGAAATGCCGAGAAAACGCATTTATAGTGGCGGACAGACTCGACCGTGTCCGACATGACACGGCCGTGGCGCGCAATCGGCCGGCGGGGACTCGACCGTGTCCGGCTAGACACGGTCGCGGCGCGAGGGGCCTTCCGACGGGACCGTCCGAAGCGACTTCAAGACGACTCGACCGTGTCTGGAACACGGCCGGGCGTGTCGGCGATCGTCTCGTGCTTATCCGAAGAGTTCGGCACGGCCGTGTCGGACGACACGGTCGGGCCCCGAGACAAACTTCCGCTTATCCGGACGAGTACGGCACGGGCCGTGTCGGACGACACGGCCGAGTTCGGCCGCGGTGATCGCCAATAACGAGCGGGTGAGCTAAAACGACCATAACTCTCTCGTCCGGACTCCGATTGACTCACCGTTCGAACCATTGGAAAGCTAACTCGATGCTCTATAATATTGCAAAGATTCAGAATTTTTGGAGTTACCAAAAATTAATGGTGATCTAACAAAGTCGAACTCATACTTAGAAAAGTCGTTAAAAAGCACGGAACTCAACAAAACGACACCGAAACGAACTCGGTTGACAAAAAGTGCAGAATTAATCATTCTCGTAATGACGAAACGGTCATGATAAAGTTGTCAAAACGAACTTCCGCCGAAAAAAATAAAATTACCGAAATTCGAAATTGCGGATATTACAAACACGACGGAAACGAATTGGGAATCACTCAATAACAATAATCATTAAGGATTACAACAACATAAACGAACAATACGAGTTTAAAAGGACAAATCTCGAAAAATCCCCAAAATGAACAAAGTTAGGGTTCTAAGCTATAATACCTTGGATTAAGGCGAGAAAGACGGATTAGGATGATGATAAACTTTGTTTGAAGTACAACAATCGATCTATAGAGGAACTCTACGGACTGCTTTGTACGAATTGCTCCAAATCGCCCGAAGAACTCACATAGCAGACAAGGGAAATAAAAAGAAGAAAAATGACGCATCTGAGGTCAACTCAGGATTTAAATATCTGACAGTGCATTATGTACATTAACACGAAGAGTTAACGTACGTTATGATGTTTACGTACGTAACTCCTATGAGTTAACGTACGTAAGAGCCCGGCAGAACACTCTGCCCAATTCGCTGAAGTCGATAACGTACGCTATATCAAACAGTTTGCGTACACTATAAGGAAGCTTACGTACGTAACACCCATGAGTTAACGTACGTAAGAACTCGGCAGAGACTTGGCAGAACCTTCTGTCCAAAACGCTGAGGACCATAACGTACGTTAACACTAAGATTTAACGTACATTATGTATGCATCAATAGCGCACGCAAGAAAGCATGAATAACGTACGTTATTCATGCAGCAGTTCAACACTGCTGAATGCAGTTCGCTGCTTAGGAAAGTACGAAGTCGAAACACAAAACAAGGACAGAACCCAAACATAAATACGAAGTACTCGCGACGACGAATCTAAGCGCTAAAAGGAAACACCATTCCGACTAGCGCTTAGATTCGTCGTCGCGAGTACTTCGTATTTATGTTTGGGTTCTGTCCTTGTTTTGTGTTTCGACTTCGTACTTTCCTGAGCAGTGAACTGCATTCAGCAGTGTTGAACTGCTGCATGAATAACGTATGTTATTCATGCTTTCTTGCGTGCGCTATCGATTCATGTATAATGTATGTTAAACCTTAGTGTTAACGTACGTTATGTCCTCAGCGTTTTGGGCAGAAGCTTCTGCCCAATTTCTGCCTAGCCCTTACGTACGTTAGCATATGAGTGTTACGTACATAAGAGGCATAACGTACATTAACCTCACCAGGTTAACGTACGTAATGAGCTGTCAGGTATTTAAAACCTAAACAGGTCAGTCGCGTCATTTTTTTTCTTCTTCTTCTTCTTTTCTTGTCCACGACTTGAGTTCTTCGGAGGGTTTTGGATCTATTTGCACAGAGCAGTCCGCAGAATTCCTCTATAGATTGATTCTTGTGTTCCAAGTGAAGTGCATCATCATCTTAATCCATCCTCTCCACCTAAATCCAAGGCATTTGACTTAGAACCCTAAACTTGTCAATTTTGGGGTTTTTTCGGGATTTGTCTATTTAAACTTGAATTGTTCGTTTGTGTTGCTATATTTCCTATCAATTATTGTTGTTGAGTGATTCCCAATCCATTTTTGTCGTGTTTAATCCGTGGATTGTTGATTCGGGGAGATTTTGTGAAAACCCTCACCCGTATTGAACGTACACGTATTGGTAAGGTTGTAATCGAGGTTGTGGGCGTATTCCGTTCGATTATTGTTATCGTTTAGGACTAAGTTGTGTTAACCTTGCGTTTTGGATCGCTCGTGGTCACTCCGGGTCATTCCTAGCCGTCGTTTACTTTCCGTCTCGTCAAAGATGTCTCAAAGGCAAGTACTTTACATTTGGTTGCGTATTCTAGTATTTGAATTATGGCTTTTCATGTATGTTGTGGATGTGAATGCATATGTTCACCCAGGGATGGTCTGACGGGGCCTCTGGGGATACATAGTGCCGTGTGTATGCGTATCACGAACTGGGGTTAACCACCCAGGTATGGTCCGATGGGGCCTCTGCGGGGTGCGGTGGCCGTCAGTCTCGTACCAACGGTTAACCTTTGAAATATTTTGTTGGAGAACTGCGTTTTGTGCATGTACACTGTAATATTCCGGAATATAAAAATGTTTTCTAGAATGATTTTGGCGCATATATATTTCATCTGATTAGAATGGTAGTTCAAATGGATTGTACTTGCACTAGCTGTTGTCACTAACCCCTTAAATGGGGGAAATACTTTTGTATTTCAGGTACAGGTCCTGGAGGCGAACGAGCATGCGGACAGTACGAGGATGATGGGCAAGAGTGATTCTGTTCAATGGTCGTTTGTTTGGCGTGTTGTCTAATTATTTTAACATTTATGTCATTTATTTCAGTACTCGAGTACTTCTTCCTTTGAACTTGTATTTGCTTGTAAACCCAGTTTGGGAAGGATTTTGTTTGTTACTGTCGGATTCGGTCCATTTGTATTGAATGTCTTAAATTGTGGAATTATTTGTATGTTGATGAAGTTTGTCATGGGTCATGATGTTGAGTGTGTACGTTAGCCTGGTGGATTCCAAAGGGTTGGATCCACGGCGCTGTAATATGCCCTGAACGTCTTGGGGGTGTTACACTTGTAATCAGCGCTATGAAAGCAGCGAAACTCATTAGGGATGGTTGTGTGGGGTACTAGTGTTATGCTACAAGAGTAGAGGGTGGGAAGGTTGAACTTTCCTCGATTCTATTGGTGAATGAGTTTTCGGATGTGTTTCGAGATGATTTACCAGGACTACCACCAGAGCGTGAGATCGAATTCACGATTGATTTAGAACCGAGTGCAGCCCCGATTTCTAAAGTGCCGTATCGTATGGCACCTTCAGAAATGCAGGAGCTGAATAGTCAGTTATGGAAATTATTAGAGAAGGGATATATCAGACCTAGCGCCTCACCTTGGGGTGCGCCAGTCTTGTTTGTGAGTAAGAAAGATGGTTCACTACATTTATGTATCGATTATCGGGAACTGAACAAAGTGACCATTAAGAATAAATATCCCTGGCCTCGCATAGATGATTTGTTTGATATGTTGCATGAAGCTATGGTGTTCTCGAAGATCGACTTGAGATCTGGATACTACCAGATCTGATGAGGGAGTCCGATATTCCTAAGATCGCTTTTCGTACGAGGTCCGGGCATTACAAATTTGTGGTTATGCCGATCGGGTTAATCAATACGCCAGCAGTATTTATGCAGCTGACGAATAAAATATTTATCGAGCATTTTGATAAGTGTGTAGTCGTTTTTATCGATGATATCATAGTCTATTCTCGTGATGACGAGGAACACGCTCAGCATTTGCGATTAGTGTTGAAGAGTTTGAGGGCTCAACGTCTCTATAAAAAGTTCTCGAAATGTGAGTTTTGGTTGAAGGAAGTTATGTTTCTCGTACATGTGATTTCAGCTGAAGGGATTCGTGTAGATACCCAGAAGATCGAGGCGGTGTTAGATTGGGCACCGCCTAAGAACGTGAAGGAGGTTCGTAGCTTTTGGGGTCTTGCTGGGTATTATAGACGGTTCATCGTGTAACACCCCCAAGACGATCGAGGCATATTACAGCGCTGTGGACCCCACACGGTAGAATCCACCAGGCTAACATACCAACAAGACATTCGACAACGACATACAATTATCAATAAAACGACAATTCAAATAAAAGACTACAATACGACAACCAGAATCCAACATCAATCTATTTCCCAAAACGGGAACACAACATCAACAATTTCGAAAAGGAAGTACTCGAGTACTTAAACCAATTTAAAATACAGAAATCCCAAAACAAGACATTAATAGTAAATGACCGAACCTAACACCCACAAATAACTACTGAACCGTATCATGCTTGCCCATCATCCTCATACGGCTCAAGTGCTCGCTTGTCTCCACGATCGATACCTGAAATACAAAAAGTATTTCCCCCATTTAAGGGGTTAGCGACAACTGCTAGTGCAAGTACAATCCATTTGAACTACATTCTAATCAGATGAATATATGCGCCAAAAATCATTTTAGAAAACATTTTATATTCCGGAATATTTACAATGTACAATCACAAAACACATTATCTCCAACAAATCACAATTCAAAGTTAACCGTTGGTACGAGACTCACGACCACCGTACCCCGCAGAGCCCCGTCGGACATCCCTGGGTGGCTAACCACAGTTCGCGATACGCACACTCACGGCAATACGTATCCCTAGAGGCCCCGTCAGACCGTCCCTAGGTGAACATAAACATAACCATCCACAACAACCACGATACAGCCATAATTCAAATACTAGAACATATAAACAAATGTAAAGTACTTGCCTTTGTGACATCTTGAAGAATCGGAAGTGAAAAACGACTACGGATGATCTGAGTGGAAGACGACGGTTCCTAACGAAGAATTAACATCACTCAGTCCCAACGGACAACAATAATCGATTGGAATACACCCATAACCCCGATTACAAACTGCGATAATGAACGATCAATTGATACGGGCGAGGGTTTACGCAAAATCTCCCCGTATTGATAATTCACAGATTAAAATCAAGGAAATTGGATTTTGAATCACTCAATAACAACAATCGGTAAAGAATACTGTAACATAATTGAACAATTCGGAACTAATCCCTAGAATCCCGAAAAACCCCCAAATTCGTCAAAGTTAGGGTTCCTGAGGAAATACCTTGAATCGGAGTGAAGGAGATGGGTTTAGATGATGATGTGTTATGCTCGAGACACAAGAATCAGACTGGAAGGGAACTCCACTGATTACTCTCCACAATCTGCTCTGAATCGCCGAAATCGCCCGTAGGAAGGGAAGGAAAGAAAAAGAATGAAAAATAATGCTGAAACTGAACTGCCGCTGATCTATATAAATGTGAAGTTAGCGCACGCTAACTATCACATATAGCGCGCGCTAACGGGGCTGTAACCGGTCCAGCAGCTACTGCTACCCTTCGCTAGCGCACGCTAACAATAGCGAGTTAGCGTACGCTAACTGTACATCGGTAGCGCACGCAAGGTAACAGGAGTAGCGTGCGCTACCTACGCAGCAGTTCAGTACTGCTGCTCACATCAGCAGTACGCTGCTGTCGACGGTACAACGCACGAAATGCACGACAAGGCCAGAATCCAGAAACATAAACACGAAGCATGCAAGACAACGGAGCTAAGCGCTGAAAGAAAATATAATTCCGATCACCGGAGGGTCGGAAATGCGACAACGAAAAGGGGATTCCCTAAACTATTAGGAAATTACAAAAATGGCCCAAGTGATCGAAAGTCACGAAACGACGTCGGATTTACAAACCGAAAGTCTCAACATGATCAACTCAACCATACGAACTTGTACAAACCAAGAAACAACGAAAACGAACGAGTTTTACGAGAATCGAACGTTCATACGGCAAAACATGTCATAAAATGAAATCACGTGAAAACATCACCAAAACTCGTCCAAATGGAAAAACTCCAAGAATAAAGTAGATTCAAAATGTCGAAACGGTTATAAGCGAGTCGATAAAAATAGACATACACCAAAAATGGAAACTGCTAAAAATAGAAAGTTACGGATATTACATTCTCCCCCTCTAAAATAAAGTTTCGTCCCGAAACATAAGAATCAAAAAGCTCGGGGTGCCTCGAACGCATATCCTCCTCTAACTCCCACGTCGCTTCTTCTACTCCGTACCTCGACCATTGCACCTTAACCAAAGGAATGGTTTTGTGCCTTAACGGCTTGTCTCGACGCTCCAAAATTCTGACGGGCCTCTCCTCAAATGTAACATCTTTCTCGATCCCCACGTCTCCAAAATCAATAATGTGGGACGGGTCCGGAACGTACTTCCTCAACTGGGAGACGTGAAATACGCTATGAACATGACTCAGCGATGGAGGTAAAGCCAAACGGTATGCCAACTCACCGACTCTCTCCAATATCTCGAAAGGCCCAATATACCTCGGGTTGAGCTTCCCTTTTTTCCCGAAACGGAAAACTCCCTTCGATGGAGACACTCTCAACAGAACATGATCTCCCACCGCAAACTCCAAAGGTCGACACCTAACATCCGCATAAGACTTTTGTCGACTCTGAGCAGCCAACATTCTCTTTCTAATCAACTCAACTTTCTCCCTCGTCTCTAACACGAGGTCTGGCTCGGTGCCAACTAGATCGGACGGCTCATCCCAACATATCGGCGATCGGCAACGTCGGCCATAAAGTGCCTCATATGGTTCCATCTTAATCGACGCGTGCCAGCTATTATTATAAGTAAACTCAATTAAGGCCAAATGCTCCTCCTAGTCACTACTCCAGTCTAACGCACACGCGCGCAACAAATCCTCGAACGTCTGAATGGTACGTTCGGACTGCCCATCGGTCTGGTGATGGAATGAAGTGCTCAAACGTAACTTTGTCCCCAATGCCTTATGTACCGCCTGCCAAAAATGCGATATAAATCGGCCATCTCTATCCGAAATAATGGTCTTCGGCGTATCATGAAGTCTCACTATCTGCGCGATAAAAATACGAGCCAATTTTTCTGGACCCCAAGTTTCCTTGATGCCCAGAAAATGCGCCAACTTAGTCAGTCGGTCTACAATCACCCACACCATATTCATACCAGTCTTCGTTCTCGGCAAACCCGTGACAAAATCCATAGAGATATCCTCTCATTTCCACTCCGGGACGGGAAGTGGTTTCAACAACCCGGCTGGCTGTTGATGCTCAATCTTTACTTGCTGACAAGTCAAACACTTAGCTACAAACTGAACTACCTCATTCTTCATGTCATTCCACCAGAAATTTTTCCTCAGATCTTTATACATTTTACTCGATCCCGGATGGACTGAGTAAGGTGACGCATTAGCCTCTCGCATAATACACTGTCTCAATTCTGAGTCGTTCGGAACACACAACCGACCTCGGAATCTCAACACACCATCCTCATGAATAACGAATCCCGGGGCTTTCCCCTTCCCTACACTCTCTCGAAGCTGAATGAACATCGGGTCCTCCAACTGTCCCGATTTAATGTCATCGACCAGAGATAAAGAAATCTCAAGAATACGCAACTGCCCGGAACTCTCTGGCAGCACAATCTCAATGCTCAACCTCATAAACTCTCGCTGAAGTCCCGACTATGCCGTGAATAACTCAAGCGCCCGAAGCGATACCGATTTCCGGCTCAAGGCATCTGCTACCACATTAGCCTTGCCCGGATGATAAAGGATCTCGAGATCGTAATCCTTAATCAACTCCAACCATCTCCCCTGTCTCATATTAAGTTCTTTCTACGTAAAAATGTACTTCAGGCTCTTGTGATCGGTGAAAATCTGACACGACGAGCCATACAAGTAATGACGCCATATCTTCAACGCGAATACAACTGCGGCCAACTCAAGATCGTGCGTAGGGTAATTCAACTCGTATGGTTTCAACTGACGGGAAGCATAGGCAATCGTACTCCCATGCTGCATGAGTACACATCCGAGCCCTTGGCCCGAAGCATCACTAAAAACTGAGAAACCCTCATTACCGCTCGGTAAAGCCAAAACCGGAGCGGTCGTCAACCGCTTCTTCAACTCCTCAAAACTATTCTGCCTCTCATCGGTCCACACAAACTTCTCTGACTTCTGTAACAACTGAGTCAGCGGTCGAGCGAGCTTAGAGAACCCCTCGACGAATCTACGGTAATAACCGGCTAATCCCAGAAAACTGCGGACCTCCTTCACGTTCTTGGGCGGTGCCCAATCCAACACTGTCTCTACTTTATGTGGGTCCACACGAACACCCTCGGCCGAGATCACATGACCGAGAAACATAACCTCCCGTAACCAAAACTCACACTTTGAGAACTTCGCAAAAAGATGCTGAGTTCTCAAAATATCTAACACGATATGCAAATGACGGGCGTGCTCCTCCTCGCTCCTCGAGTAAATCAGGATGTCATCGATAAAAACGACTACACACTTATCGAGGTACTCGATAAAGACTTTGTTCATAAGCTGCATGAACATGGTTGGTGCATTGGTTGGCCGAAAAGGCATAACCATAAACTCGTAGTGACCGTATCTCGTCCGAAAGGCCGTCTTCGGAATGTCGGTATCCTTCACTCGGAGCTGATAATACCCCGATCTCAAATCAATCTTCGAGAATACGGTTGCCCCTTGCAACTGATCAAACAAGTCATCAATCCTCGGGAGCGGATACTTGTTTTTGATGGTCACTTTGTTCAATTCTCGGTAGTCGATACACAAACGAAGTGACCCATCCTTCTTCTTCACAAACAGGACCGGTGCGCCCCAAGGTGAAGCGCTCGGTCGAATATACCCCATGTCCAGCAACTCCCCCAACTGTTTCTTCAACTCCAGCATTTCAGCAGGCGCCATATGGTATGGTGTCTTAGAAATCGGTGCTGCACCCGGCTCTAAATCGACGGTAAATTCAACTTCTCGGTCCGGCGGCAAACCCGGCAACTCGTCGGGAAAGACATCAGGATACTCACACACTACCGGAATAGACGAGAGCCTGACTCCCCCTTCTCCCGATCTCAAAGCGTAACACCAATACCCCGTGCAGCCTCCTCGAAGAAGTCTCACCGCCCTCAAGGCGCTGATCAGTAATCTCTGGCTACTCCGATTACGCCCCACAAAAGAATGCTCGGTACCGTCATAGGCTAACATCGAAATGGTTCTCGTTCTATAATTCATGATCGCCCCATGATGGTCCAGCCAATCCTCACCCAGAATCAAATCCTCATATCTAATATCTACTGCAATCAGATTAGAAGGCCAATCCCTCCCCGCGATACTCACAGAAAAATCTCTAATCTCACGATCCCCCACGATGATATCCCCACTAGGAAGTTTAACAACAAAAGGCTCACAAGCAACTAGGCAATCAACATGCAGACGACGCACAAAATCCACAGATATAAAAGAATGTGTAGCGCCAGACTCAAACAATACGGAAACGGGATGATCAAGGATGTGGACGGTACCTGTAGCCACCGTCGCGTCAGGATCTCCTGCTCGTCTCATCTCATACACTCGGGGCGGAACAGACCCCGCACTAGAAGCTCCC
Source organism: Orobanche coerulescens (assembly GCA_033398695.1). Taxonomy (NCBI): domain Eukaryota; kingdom Viridiplantae; phylum Streptophyta; class Magnoliopsida; order Lamiales; family Orobanchaceae; genus Orobanche; species Orobanche coerulescens. The sequence goes on from CM065813.1 coordinate 29,689,243, forward strand.
CCTCTAGAAGGCTGCCCACGTCCTCGACCTCTACCAAAACTCTACTGCGGCTGAGGAACTGTCGGTGCCTGATTCACACTCGGCTCTCCCGCAGCTGGGGCTGATATCTGAGTAACTGGAGCCCGAGCTGCATCCGTACAAAACTTAGCACGATGACCCATCCGACCACAAGCAAGACACTGAATCGGAGGCCTATCACACTCACTCATCATGTGGCCCGGACGACTACAGTTGAAGCACGTAGGACCACGAACGGAACTAGTAGGAGCAGACCTAGAACCGTTTCCTCGCCCAACTGATGGCGACTGACTCCCGAAGACTCGCGAACTAGACTGAGCCTTCGGATACCCTCCTGACTTGCCTCCTGAAAACTGATCGGAGGTCTTCTGCTTCTTTCCTTCGGTTGCCGTCTCTGTCGCAGAAAACGACATCTCATAGGCCATCACTTTATTCTGATAATCTTTCAAAGTCTTGCACCCCAGACCAGACATGTAGTGGCGCACCTTCGGTTTCATCCGCATATCAAAGTGGCGGATCTTATCAAGCTCATCTCGGACTTGGTTTCTCACATAATGCAGCTGTTGATTGTAGTCTTTGATAGCTTGAGAAATAGGAACATCTTGGGGCTTAGCCTCAAAGAAGGCTCGGATCCTCCCCTCTTTCACTGGCCATGGACAAAATTCATCTTCCATCAGATCCCGAAACTCTGCCCACGTGGCTGCCCGGTCACGCGGTTTCACCGCTTGCCACCACGTTGCTGTCTCCTTGGCGAGGAAGTACTGAGCAATGGGTACTTTCCTCTCCTCAGAACAATTAGCAGCCTCAAATACTTTTTCCATCTCAAAAAGCCAACTCTCCCATCCGGAAGGGTCGGAAGCACCATCAAACTGTGGAGGACGCATACGAATCACGTCCTGAAGTAACTTGTCATTGCCGAATCCAGTAGGCGGAACCGGGTTGGCATTAGCTTGGCCGACTAGAACGGCCTGAGTCAGTAGCGTCATCTGGTTCGCTACTTGTTGCAAAATATTAGCCACTCCAACATTCTCATTAGCATTACCGGAGCTACAGATTGGTCCTGCTGACCTCCGGAACTAGGGGAACACTGTTCGACAAAGAAGGCATCGCCGAATCAGTTCCCGAGTGATCGGAAATGGCCGCCCCACCGGTTGCGCCACGTCCCCTACCGCGTCCGCGTCATCTACCAGCAGGAATTCTGAAGAAGTAACGGGTAAGTACAATTCAAACGCAAAACGCAACAAGATACTAAGACAGGAATAGAACAGAACGGTGAAACGAGTCAAGATAGGAAAAACTTACGAGCACCGGCGTACTGAGATGATGGCATAGCAGTGATACTGTCTCAAAAACGACACTTAACTAGACCCAAATAACCGACAGCCTAGGTATCCATAAACCTAAGCTCCGATACCATATTCTGTAACACCCCCAAGACGATCGGGGCATATTACAGCGCCGTGGACCCCACACGGTAGAATCCACCAGGCTAACATACCAACAAGACATTCGACAACGACATACAATTATCAATAAAACGACAATTCAAATAAAAGACTACAATCCGACAACCAGAATCCAACATCAATCTATTTCCCAAAACGGGAACACAACATCAACAATTTCGAAAAGGAAGTACTCGAGTACTTAAACCAATTTAAAATACATAAATCCCAAAACAAGACATCAATAGTAAATGACCAAACCGAACACCCACAAATAACTACTGAACAGTATCATGCTTGCCCATCATCCTCATACGGCTCAAGTGCTCGCTTGTCTCCATGATCGATACCTGAAATACAAAAAGTATTTCCCCCATTTAAGGGGTTAGCGACAACTGCTAGTGCAAGTACAAGAACTACATTCTAATCAGATGAATATATGCGCCAAAAATCATTTTAGAAAACATTTTATATTCCGGAATATTTACAATGTACAATCACAAAACACATTATCTCCAACAAATCACAATTCAAAGTTAACCGTTGGTACGAGACTCACGGCCACCGTACCCCGCAGAGCCCCGTCGGACATCCCTGGGTGGCTAACCACAGTTCGCGATACGCACACTCACGGCAATACGTATCCCTAGAGGCCCCGTCGGACCGTCCCTAGGTGAACATACACATAACCATCCACAACAACCACGATACAGCCATAATTCAAATACTAGAACATGTAAACAAATGTAAAGTACTTGCCTTTGTAACATCTTGAAGAATCGGAAGTGAAAAACGACTACGGATGATCCGAGTGGAAGACGACAGTTCCTAACGAAGAATTAACATCACTCAGTCCCAACGGACAACAATAATCGATTGGAATACACCCATAACCCCGATTACAAACTACGATAATGAACGATCAATTGATACGGGCGAGGGTTTACGCAAAATCTCCCCGTATTGATAATTCACAGATTAAAATCAAGGAAATTGGATTTGGAATCACTCAATAACAACAATCGGTAAAGAATACTGTAACATAATTGAACAATTCGGAACTAATCCCTAGAATCCCGAAAAACCCCCAAATTCGTCAAAGTTAGGGTTCCTGAGGAAATACCTTGAATCGGAGTGAAGGAGATGGGTTTAGATGATGATGTGTTATGCTCGAGACACAAGAATCGGACTGGAAGAGAACTCCACTGATTACTCTCCACAATCTGCTCTAAATCGCCGAAATCGCCCGTAGGAAGGGAAGGAAAGAAAAAGAATGAAAAATAATGCTGAAACTGAACTGCCGCTGATCTATATAAATGTGAAGTTAGCGCACGCTAACTATCACATATAGCGCGCGCTAACGGGACTGTAACCGGTCCAGTAGCTACTGCTACCCTTTGCTAGCGCACGCTAACAATAGCGAGTTAGCGTACGCTAACTGTACATCGGTAGCGCACGCAAGGTAACAGGAGTAGCGTGCGCTACCTACGCAGCAGTTCAGTACTGCTGCTCACATCAGCAGTACGCTGCTGTCGACGGTACAACGCACGAAACGCACGAAAAGGCCAGAATCCAGAAACATAAACACGAAGCATGCAAGACAACGGAGCTAAGCGCTGAAAGAAAATATAATTCCGATCACCGGAGGGTCCGAAATGCGACAACGAAAAGGGGATTCCCTAAACTATTAGGAAATTACAAAAATAGCCCAAGTGACCGAAAGTCACGAAACGACGTCGGATTTACAAACCGAAAGTCTCAACATGACCAACTCAACCATACGAACTTGTACAAACCAAGAAACAATATAAACGAACGAGTTTTACGAGAATCGAACGTTCATACGGCAAAACATGTCATAAAATGAAATCACGCGAAAACATCACCAAAACTCGTCCAAATGGAAAAACTCCAAGAATAAAGTAGATTCAAAATGTCGAAACAGTTATAAGCGAGTCGATAAAAATAGACATACACCAAAAATGGAAACTGCTAAAAATGGAAGGTTACGGATATTACACATCGAGGGGTTCTCTAAACTTGCTCGACCACTTACTCAGTTACTTCATAAGTCCGAAAAGTTCAAATGGAATGACTAGAGGCAATAGAGTTTGAAAAACTGAAAAGGCGGTTGACTACGGCGTCAGTTCTAGCCTTGCCTCAAGGGAACGATGGGTTTTCGGTTTATAGTGATGCTTCATGCCAGGGACTCGAGTGCGTCCTCATGCAACACGAAAGGATTATAGCATTTGCGTGGCGGCAGTTGAAACCATATGAAATGAATTACCCCACTCACGACCTGGAGTTAGCTGCAGTGGTGTTTGTATTGAAGATTTGGCGCAACTATCTATACGGTTCTCCGTGATGGATTTATACTGACCATAAAAGTTTAGAGTACATTTTCAGCCAGAAGGAACTGAATATGAGACAGCGCCGTTGGTTAGAATTGATAAAGGATTATGACTTGGAAATCCTTTACCATCCGGGAAAAGCCAATGTTGTGGTGGACGCGTTGAGTCGGAAGCCTACATCGCTTCAGATGCCTGAGGTTTTCACACCACAAGCGAAGATTCGACAGGAGTTTATTGAGCAGGGAATCGAGGTATGGATTCAGCATGTGCAGGGTCAGTTGTGCACCCTCGAGATTGCTTCGTCCTTAGTTGATGACATCAAAGGAGAGCAGATCAATGACCCGATGATCAGACAACTGAAGACGGATGCAGAAAAATGGAAAGCCCCCAGCTTTATGGTTCATGAGGACAGCATTTTTAGATTTATGGGAAAATTCTGCGTCCCGAATGATTTAGAATTGAGGCAGAGAATACTTTGAGAAGCGCATGCTACTCCTTACTCCATCCATCCTGGAACGAGTAAGATGTATAAAGATCTTAAGAGAAATTTTTGGTGGAATAATATGAAGAAGGTGTTAGGGTTGTATACGTCAAAGCATACTTTATGCTTGTATTACCTAATTTCCCGGTCTTTATCTATGAGAATATTTAATTCATTTATCACATGTTTTGCGTATTTATTCACGCTATGATTATGCAAATGCAGTCTAATTTACTTTATATTGTAGATAATGTGGTGTGTAGTGTCACACAGAAGATCACATTATCGGTTCCTTATATAGTAATATTCAGTTCACAACCTATGTAACATTAGACCGTTATGTGAGAGGTTGTAGTATATGCTTGAGATTGGTTGGTCTTGACCATTAGCATATATTAGCGTATTCGTTATACGTTGAACAGAATCGAGGTGAGATAGATTCTTCTGAACTGACTATAAGAAGAACGTACATCTCGGATAATTATTATTTCTTAATTCTAGTGATTAATACTTAATTATATATATTTAATATTTATTGCTTTGATTTATCATGGGTGAGAGCCACAATGATTGACTCAATATGCTCGATATTTTGGGCAATATTATTATTTATATGATAATTAATATTATAGCTAGAAATCGTGTCCCGACCAGTCGGGTTGATCATGTCCCTTGAGGCACTCGAAAGGATTATTATATCAAACCCTGCAGGTGGAATTAATTTTCCGATATAATAATAAAGGTCGAGTGGTATACTCATGTATAACAAATTAATTAATTAAAAGTTGTCAGTAGCTTAAATTAATTAATGGACATGGAATATCTTAAACACGAGAAATAATTAATTTAAAAGGAGCCCAATTTCGTAATTTGGGATTTTGGTAGGAAGTGCAATATTAACTTATTAGTGGACTAAGTTGATATTAATAGAGTCTTCATATTAGGAAGAGTCCTAATAATGGAAGGAAGATATCTATTGGGAGTCCTTACCATATCCTCCTTAAGGTCCCTAGAGTAGCCCAAAACACCTATAAATACATGCTTAGGGTTGGCCGATTTTTTTACCTCATTATTGCCCAAGAAATCGATTTTTATTGTGTGTGTTTTAATTGTGGATCTTGACTTGTGTCTTGGATTCCACAATTTGGTAAACACAATATTTTTCTAAAATACTCAAAATATTCAAAAAAAATAGAGAGAACAAAAATCGTAAGTTTCTTGAGAGAAAAGTTTCGGCCGATCCTTTTGCAGTCCAAGTAGTCCGGTAGATTGTTGCCCACACGACATCCGGACGTAGGCGGGATATACTCTAGAAGATCTCAAGGTAGAAATACAAGAAGATCGGAGAGGAATACGAAGAAGGACAAATCGACCAAAAGGGATTTTTCTACCACTTCGCGTCAAAGGTAAAAATTACCGACTCCCATGCGTAAATATGTTTATTTAATTGTTTATTAATCTGTTTAGTTAATTAGTTGACAAGCCTAAATAGATCCGGTTTTTACGTTGGTTAGTTTATAAAACCTTTTATTAAATTATCTTCACAAACTCGCTTCCGCTGTGTTTTATATTCCAACAATTGGTATCGGAGCCAGGTCTTTAGGTTCTGTTCAATTTAATTAATTTGGTGATTAATATGCTAGCAATTAAATATTCGTATAGTATGATTTTTTGGAATATTTTGCTAGAATTTGTCTTGCAGGAAAATATGATCCAATTATCATGGCTATGTGATGTTTTATTTATTTACGCGTTTTGGTAATTTGGCCCGTTTTTGTGGCATGCATAAGTTTTTCCCGTGAGAAAATCCACGGGTAGAATAGGATTTATTTTTTCTTGTAATTTGATGTAAATTCGATATATTTTATTTTGAATAAAATTGTAATCGAGTTGGGACACTCAAAGTACGAAAGAAAAAGAAGTCCAGCGCGAAGAGGAGTCCCGATCGGACGAACCAACCGGGACCAGCAAGGAGCCGATTGGCGGTTCGGCCAGCAGTGCAGTCCGGGCAGGTCGATCAGTCCGGGCAGGTCGGTCAGCTCGGGCAGCTCGGTCAGCTCGGTCAGTTCGGGCAGTTGTATGCAGGCCGGTCGGGCGTGGGACGAGCGATTCGAGCGGCCGGCAAGACGGCAATGGACGGAGCCGGCAAATGGCAAGAAAGCAAGTCGTCCGGTTCGGGTCGTTCAATTCGTTTTTCCGCGAGATGCTTGAAGCAGTGGGAGCAAACAAGCCGAAGATTTTCTCGTTATTCAAAACGAGGAATAAAAGCCATGATAATTGGATTTAATTATCCAATTTTTTATTATTTAATGGTTTTTATTGTTTTGATGTATGGCATGTATGGGATGTATGCGTGATATGTTTCCTTGCATGTTAGGACGAGAAAATTAAAAAAAAAAACCTTATTTTTTCAAAATAACTAAGTGATTTTATAATTGATTTTTCAAAATCAAATTGGCCTCCATAATTGGTTTAAATTGTGAAATAATTAGCATGCGCGTTGACATTAGAGTCTTCCTCCACATCGGATGTGCTAAATTATTGGCTCACTGGTTTTAAACTTCAAATTTGATAACAAAAAGGTGAATATTATTTTTTATGATAGGACCTCTCTATCTGTAGGACTATTATCATTAAATAATATTCTAAGGTTTGTTAAATTATGGTGTTCACTTATGTGTATTAATTAATAAGCTCCCCATCGGAGTCTATGTTAATTAAATACATGGCCAAGAGGAACCAACTATTAATTTTACTTGTCAAAATGTGTCTTGGCTAGATAGTAAAATTAAAAACGTTAAAATCTACTTGAAAAAGTATACGTAAACGTCCACACTATCGTGGCTTGCATGTGCGGTTTTTCGAGGTGTTGGTTGATTGCATATATATTGTTTTAAGGTTTTTTCAATATATTTTGCGTCGAATTATGTGATGAATGGTGTTTTTAATTTTATTCTCATATGTCTTTCAATCCACTAGCTGTTATTCTCAAAGAAAACAAACTTGATGGCACTAACTTTGCCGACTGGAAAAGAAATCTTGATATTGTCTTGACTGCCGAGGGGCATAAATTTGTTTTAACTGAGGAGAGTCCTTTGGAACCAGAACCGGATGCCACTCCTGAAGAGTTGGCTGAATTCCGGAAATGGAAAAAGTCTGATGAGATGGCTCGCTGTTACATTTTGGCTTCATTAACAAATATATTGCAGTATCAGCATCAGACGATGGGCTCGGCCGCGGAAATGATGAAAAATCTCACTGAGATGTTTGGTCATCAGAACCGGGCGGCTAGGCAAAATGCGATGAGGGTTTTGATGACAACCCAAATGTCTGAAGGGACCCCAGTAAGGGATCACGTTCTTAAAATGATGTCTCATTTGAACGAACTGAGCATCGATGCGGAGTCGCAGGTCGATATTATCTTGGGCAGTTTACCAAGAAGCTTTGAGCAGTTCCGTCTCAACTACAATATGAATCGTAGGACTTACACGTTGGCGGAACTTCTGACAGAGCTTCAATCTGCCGAAGGTCTCTTCAAACAAGGTTATCATCAAATTCTTGCGGCAACCGGTGCTGCTTCTTCAAAACCCAAATGGGGAAAGAAGAAAAAGCAGGTTGGCCAGAAGCAAGTGGCAACCTTCAAAGCTAAGGGCAAGGCTCCTCAGTCAAAAGCTCCTCAGCCGGAAGCGAACAAAAAGCCGAAGGGCAAGTGCTTCAATCAAGGGTCCGAAAGGACATTTCAAGAGTGATCGCCCTAAGAAAGGTACGTCTCATGCACTAGTAGTCAAAACATGTTTGTCAGCTGTTCCATCACTTCGTGGATAGTGGATTCGGGCTCCACCGATCATGTTTGTTATGACTCGCAGGGTTCCAAGTAACCAAGGTACTTAGTGCGGATGAGATTACAATAAGTCAGCGACTATTCCAGTCAAGGTCATTGCGATGGAGTCGTGCAGCTAAAAGTTGATGATAGGATTTTAGTTCTTAATAATGTATTATTAGTACCCGATTTTAGAATGAATTTGATTTCAGTTTCTAAGTTGCGTCGTGATGGATATTCAGTTTCTTTTGAAGATAATGCAATTATTAAAAGAAATGGTGAATATATTTGCGGGAGTACTTATAATGAAGAACTTTATATCATCAATGCTGCACCAGCTCCCTTGCATAATTATAAATCGCTTAATTCTTTGACTAATCCTAATAAAAGAAAGGAACTTTCGAGCATAAATCCAACATATTTGTGGCATTTACGATTGGGTCATATTAACCTTAGAAGGATTCAAAGATTGGTGAGCGATGGCCCATTGGATTCGCTCCAAGTTGAGTCATTTCCAACCTGCGAATCCTGCCTGGAAGGTAAAATGACTAAAAGGGCTTTTCAAAGCAAAGGAAATCGTGCACAAAAGGTGTTGGAATTGGTTCATACCGATGTATGTGGTCCAATGAACATCCAGGCTAAGGGTGGTTTCGAATACTTCATCACGTTTATAGATGATTATTCGAGATATGGATACATTTATTTGATGCGACGTAAGTCTGAATCTTTTGATAAGTTCAAAGAATTCAAGGCTGAAACGGAGAAGCGTCATGGGCAGAGTATCAAGTCACTGCGATCTGATCGTGGTGGCGAATACCTTAGTGGAGAGTTTTTGGATTTCTTGGCACATGAGGGGATTACTTCCTAGATCACAACGCCTGGTACACCACAACAAAATGGTGTTGCTGAACGAAGGAATCGTACTTTATTAGAGATGGTTAGGTCAATGATGAGTTATTCTGATTTGCCTATTTCGTTTTGGGGATACGCCTTGGAAACAGCGGCGTACATTCTAAACTTGGTGCCTTCAAAATTAGTTCCAAAAACACCCACAGAACTGTGGAATGGGCGCAAGCCCAGTCTACGACATGTTCGGATTTGGGGTTCTCCAGCACACGTGCTGAATAAGGAAGCTGATAAGTTAGCATCTCGTACAGAAGTACGAGTGTTTGTAGGATATCCTAAGGGAACGAAGGGTGGCTTATTCTACAGTCCTAAAGACCAGAAGGTCATTGTTAGCACCAATGCCCGGTTTTTAGAAGAGGACTATATGATAAGTCACAAGCCTAGGAGTGAGGTCATTCTAGAAGAACTTAGGGGCGAGATTTCGACAATACCAATTGTGCAAACAACTAGTGTACCACGTATCTACACTATTGTGGATACACAAACTAAGGACAAGCCTCGTCGTAGTGGGAGGGTTGTGCGTCAACCCGAATGTTTCATCGGCGTGGGAGCGTCTTCGGACCACTCCCCGGACCAGGATGAAACGGATCCATGTACGTACAAACAGGCGGTTCAAGACAAGGATGTCAACTCGAAAAGAATGGAATCCGAAATGGGATCTATGGATTCTAACTAAGTGTGGAAGCTAGTAGAACTACCCAATGGGGTAAAACCCATTGGAAGTAAGTGGGTCTACAAGCGTAAGAGAGGATCGAAAGGGAAGGTTGAAACCTACAAAGCAAGGCTTGTTGCGAAAGGTTATACTCAGAAAGAGGGCATCGACTACGATGAAACCTTTTCGCCAGTAGCTATGCTTAAATCGATCTGGGTTCTCTTAGCTATAGCTGCGCATTTGGATATGGAGATTTGGCAGATGGATGTCAAGACTGCGTTCTTGAACGGGAGTCTTGATAAGGAAATCTATATGCGCCAACCTGAAGGATTCATTGCTGAAGGTCAGGAGCACTTAGTGTGCCAGCTTAAGAGAGCCATTTATGGTCTTAAGCAAGCATCAAGGTCTTGGAACATGCGATTTGATGAGGTCATTCAATCGTATGGTTTTGAACAGTGTCCTTGTGAGGTTTGTGTATACAAAAAGTGTGATGGAAACGTGCTGGTGTTTCTTGTACTATATGTAGATGATATACTTCTAATTGGAAACAATGTGAAGGTATTATCAAACGTAAGGGTATGGCTATCTGAGCAGTTCGATATGAAGGATTTGGGAGAAGCTGGACACATCCTTGGTATTAAGATCTTTCGAGATCGCAAGAAAAGGATGTTGTGCTTATCTCAGGCATCCTATATCGATACGGTGCTAAAGCGGTTTAGCATGGAGAATTCCAAGAAAGGTTTCTTACCTTACAGACATGGAATTCAACTATCTAAGGCTATGTGTCCTAAGACACAGAAGGAGATAGATGACATGAAGCTGGTCCCTTATGCTTCGGCAGTGGGAAGCCTCATGTATGCTATGCTTTGCACTAGGCCTGATATCTGTCAAGCTGTAGGATGGTGGCGAGATATCAGCCGAACCCAGGACCGGGACATTGGATTGCTGTCAAGCATATACTCAAGTACCTGAGAAGGACTAGGGAGCATATGCTTGTATATCAATCAGATACGCTTTGTCCTTTGGGTTACACTGACTCGGATTTCAGTGCGGACAAAGAAAAGTCAAAATCAACTTCCGGATATGTTTTCTTTTTGGGAGGTGGAGCCATCATTTGGAGGAGTGTGAAGCAGAAATGCATAGCGGACTCTACCATGGAAGCCGAATATGTAGCAGCCTCAGAGGCAGCTAAAGAGGCGGTATGGCTCAAGTACTTCCTAAAGGATTTTGGGGTGATTCCTAATTTGTCCAGGAGTATTACACTATATTGTGATAATACCGGTGCTGTTGCAAATTCGAAGGAACCACGAGCCCACAAAGCAAGCAAACATATCAAGCGCAAATATCATATCATTCGAGATTTTGTGAAGAGAAGGAAGATCATTGTCTCCAAGATAGCATCTGAAGACAACCTAGCTGATCCTTTCACGAAAGGGTTGCCCTCAAAATCATTTGAAGGGCATGTGGAAGGAATGGGGTTGAGATGTATGGCAGGATTGCTTTGAGTATAAGTGGGAGATAGATAGACATAGTCTAGATAGTATACTTCAAAAGCATGCTTTGAGTATAAGTGGGAGATTGTTAGGGTTGTATACGTCAAAGCATACTTTATGCTTGTATTACCTAATTTCCCGGTCTTTATCTATGAGAATATTTAATTCATTTATCACATATTTTGCATATTTATTCACGCTATGATTATGCAAATGCAGTCTAATTTACTTTATATTGTAGATAATGTGGTGTGTAGTGTCACACAGAAGATCACATTATCGGTTCCTTATATAGTAATATTCAGTTCACAACCTATGTAACATTAGACCGTTATGTGAGAGGTTGTAGTATATGCTTGAGATTGGTTGGTCTTGACCATTAGCATATATTAGCGTATTCGTTATTCGTTGAACAGGATCGAGGTTAGATAGATTCTTCTGAACTGACTATAAGAAGAACGTACATCTCGGATAATTATTATTTCTTAATTCTAGTGATTAATACTTAATTATATATATTTAATATTTATTGCTTTGATTTATCATGGGTGAGAGCCACAATGATTGACTCAATATGCTCGATATTTTGGGCAATATTATTATTTATATGATAATTAATATTATAGCTAGAAATCGTGTCCCGACCAGTCGGGTTGATCATGTCCCTTGAGGCACTCGAAAGGATTATTATATCAAACCCTGCAGGTGGAATTAATTTTCCGATATAATAATAAAGGTCGAGTGGTATACTCATGTATAACAAATTAATTAATTAAAAGCTGTCAGTAGCTTAAATTAATTAATGGACATGGAATATCTTAAACACGGGAAATAATTAATTTAAAAGGAGCCCAATTTCGTAATTTGGGATTTTGGTAGGAAGTGCAATATTAACTTATTAGTGGACTAAGTTGATATTAATAGAGTCTTCATATTAGGAAGAGTCCTAATAATGGAAGGAAGATATCTATTGGGAGTCCTTACCATATCCTCCTTAAGGTCCCTAGAGTAGCCCAAAACACCTATAAATACATGCTTAGGGTTGGCCGATTTTTTTACCTCATTATTGCCCAAGAAATCGATTTTTATTGTGTGTGTTTTAATTGTGGATCTTGACTTGTGTCTTGGATTCCACCATTTGGTAAACACAATATTTTTCTAAAATACTCAAAATATTCAAGAAAAATAGAGAGAACAAAAATCGTAAGTTTCTTGAGAGAAAAGTTTCGGCCGATCCTTTTGCGTACCAAGTAGTCCGGTAGATTGTTGCCCACACGACATCCGGACGTAGGCGGGATATACTCTAGAAGATCTCAAGGTAGAAATACAAGAAGATCGTAGAGGAACACGAAGAAGGACAAATCGACCAAAAGGGATTTTTCTACCACTTCGCGTCAAAGGTAAAAATTACCGACTCCCATGCGTAAATATGTTTATTTAATTGTTTATTAATCTGTTTAGTTAATTAGTTGACAAGCCTAAATAGATCCGGTTTTTACGTTGGTTAGTTTATAAAACCTTTTATTAAATTATCTTCACAAACTCGCTTCCGCTGCATTTTATATTCCAACAGAAGGATGTCGCTGAGTTCGTTGCACGGTGTTTGATGTGCCAACAAGTCAAGATTGAACATCAGAGACCAGTCGGGCTATTGAAACCGCTTCCTATTCCCGAGTGGAAGTTGGAAGATATTTCCATGGATTTTATCACTGGGAAGTCAAGAATGAAAATTGGAATGAACATGATTTGGGTGATTGTCGATCGACTAACCAAGTCGGCACATTTTCTTGGTATTAAGGATACTTGAGGACCGGGGAGGCTGGTTCGACATTTATAGCGGAGATAGTGGTTACACGGTACATCTAAGACTATTGTCTCCGATCGGGATGTCTGTTTTGTGTCGCATTTTTGGCAATCGGTCCATCAGGCTTTGGGTATCGAGTTGAGGTTGAGTACATATTTTCATCCGCAGTCAGACGGTCAGACTGAGCGGGCAATTAAGACATTGGAGGGTATGTTGCAAGCATGTGCCCTAGACTGGAGTAGTGATTGGGAGTTGCATCTACCGTTGATCGAGTTTACTTACAATAATAGTTGGCACGCATCGTTCAAATTGGCACCTTACGAAGCATTATATGGTAGACGGTGTAGATCCCCACTTTGTTGAGATGAGGCCTCAGAGCCAGTTGGAATGGAGCCAGATATGTTGATGGAAACCATAGAGAAAATTTCTATCATTCGAGACCGACTGTTGACTGCTCAGAGTCGACAAAAATCCTATGCTGATATCCGTCGTCGACCCTTGGAGTTTGAGGTGGGAGATCATGTTCTACTCAAGGTATCGCCGACGAAAGTGGTTTACCGTTTTAGGAAGAAGGAAAAACTTATCCCGAGGTATATTGGGCAGTTTGAGATTCTAGACAGAGTCGGTGAGTTCGTTTATCGGTTGGCATTAACGCCAGCCCTTAATCACGTTCACAATGTGTTTCACGTTTCTCAGCCGAGAAAGTACGTTTCGGACCCGAGTCATATCATTGAATATGGGGATATTGAGGCAGCAGATGATGACACGTTTGAAGAAGGCCGGTGAAAATCCTTGAGCATCGTGTAAAACAACTTCGGCATAAAACCATTCCATTGGTTAAAGTGCAATGGTCGAGGCATGGAGTCAAAGAAGCAACTGGGGAAACCGAATATAGCATGTGTGTTAAGTATCCGGAATTGTTTATCTCTTAAGTTTCGGGACGAAACTTGTTTTTAGAGGGAGAATGTAATATTCACATTTTTCTATCCTTAGTAATTTCTATTTTGGTCTATTTTTTATTTTCAGCGACTTGCTTGTAACCGTTTTGACATTTTGAGAATGTTTAGTTCTGCGTGTTTTGGCATCCGAGTATATTTCAGAGTTGTTTTACTCCATTCCGTGGTTTTTAGTGACTTTTTCGCTTGTTGGCTCGTTTTGTGCTATTGTTGTACGAAACTGTTGTTTTGGGTTTTGTACGAGTTTGTTTAACGTTGTTAGACGTGTTGTGAGCTTCGGATTGGTTGTTCATTTCCGTATCGTGGTTTTCGGTTGTTTCGGGTAGTTTTGTAATTTTCCAAAATTTAGGGTAATTACCTTCATTTGTCATATGTCGGACCTTCGGGTAGTCGGAATCGTATTTTCTTATAGACATAGTGCTTAAGTTCGTTGTCTTGAACCCTTCGTAAGCGTGTTTTCAGTTTTTGTAAATCATCACATTTCGATTATGTGATATCTCTTTTCCAGTATATTTGGTTCCCAACAGTTCTGCACTGCATGAGGCTTACGTACATTATCAATAGTCTATAACGTACGTGAAGTTCATTCTTACTTATGTACGCTAACCTTCTATAGCGTACGTTATAGCCTTCAGGGGATCGGGCAGAGGCTTCTGCCAGGCCATTGCGTACGCTACAGGTAATGCGTAGCGTATGTTAGGTGCTTAATGTATGTTAAATTCCCTGACTTACCTATGTTAATGCGGACAGATTTATTTATCCTGTTCAGCGATTCTGTACGGATTTTTCTTATTTGTTTCTATTCTTCTCCTCCCTTTGGCGATTTCTGGCGATTTAGGGCGATTCGTGAAGTTTCCGGCTAGATATCATCATCTATCATCATCTTCAAGCTATTGGTCCGGATTATACAACATATAATCTTCTTTTCCGTTCCAAATCGAGCTAATCTTCTTAGAACCCTAGTTTTTTCGGGATTTGGGGGTTTCTTTGTAATTTCTCCAATTTAGTTTGTAGTTGTGGTGGAATTGTGTTGAGTATGGATTATCTACTTGTGATACATATTTTTCCTACGAGATTATTGGTGTATTCTTGGTGTTGTTGAGAATCGGGAGGGCTTGTTTGTAATTCACCCTTTAGGCGTTATGTTGTTGGATTACATGTATCATAGGCGGTGTTTTCGGGCGTATTTCAATTTCCATTCTAGTCGTATTGTTGTTGATAGTCGCCCACGTAGCTAGGAAATTTGAAACGTTGATACAGGTATAAAGTAGTCCAAAGTATCTTAGATTGCCTTCATAGGTCCCCGCAGCCAGTCTAGACGGTCGATTCATTACCTAAACGCCTAGTACAAGCGCCTAGGCTATAATCGGAACGACAGAGAACCTTCTAGGGATTAATCGTAGGATTAATCGGCATAGGCGGGGATTTTTAGAACATTGCTTATAGTGCTTAAGTTCGTTGTCTTGAACCCTTCGTAAGCGTGTTTTCAGATTTTGTAAATCATCACATTTCGATTCTGTGATATCTCTTTTCCAGTATATTTGGTTCCCAACAGTTCTGCACTGCATGAGGCTTACGTACATTATCAATAGTCTATAACGTACGTTAAGTTCATTCTTACTTATGTACACTAACCTTCTATAGCGTACGTTATAGCCTTCAGGGGATTGGGCAGAGGCTTCTGCCAGGCCATTGCGTACGCTACAGGTAATGCGTAGCGTACGTTAGGTGCTTAACGTATGTTAAATTCCCTGACTTACCTATGTTAATGCGGACAGATTTATTTATCCTGTTCAGCGATTTTGTACGGATTTTTCTTATTTGTTTCTATTCTTCTTCTCACTTTGGCGATTTCTGGCGATTTCGGGCGATTCGTGAAGTTTCCGGCTAGATATCATCATCTATCATCATCTTCAAGCTATTGGTCCGGATTATACAACATATAATCTTCTTTTCCGTTCCAAATCGAGCTAATCTTCTTAGAACCCTAGTTTTTTCGGGATTTGGGGGTTTCTTTGTAATTTCTCCAATTTAGTTTGTAGTTGTGGTGGAATTGTGTTGAGTATGGATTATCTACTTGTGATACATATTTTTCCTACGAGATTATTGGTGTATTCTTGGTGTTGTTGAGAATCGGGAGGGTTTGTTTGTAATTCACCCTTTAGGCGTTATGTTGTTGGATTACATGTATCGTAGGCGGGGTTTTCGGGCGTATTTCAATTTTCATTCTAGTTGTAATGTTGTTGATAGTCGTTTTTACGAATTATCTAGGTTTGGAATCTTCGAGTTCCTTCAACAGTGGTTGTTTACCGTCTCAAAACATCCCGACATGTCTCAAAGGTAAGTAATTCTTACGAACTTACATTCTTAAATGTACAGAGTGATGTATATGAGTGTTAGAGCATATAGGTTCACTTCGGGAGGGTCTGACGGGGCCTCGGAGGGATCCATATTGGGTTGGGTCCATGAACATTTGGGTTAACTACTCTGGGAGGGTCTAACGGGGCCTCGTAGGGATCCGCGCATGGTTGGGTCCACGGTTAATCGGGAGGATTTATATTCTGTGCTACATTTATAGATATTGCATTTTCGGAAATCATAATCTTAATTGCCTCTGAAAAGTATTTATGCATGTACTTTGATATTGTAAGATGTAAGAGTTCATTTGCATTACTTGTACTAGCTATCCCATGGCTAACCCCATGTGGGGAAATACGTTTCATGTATTTTAGGTTCAAAGAATGCGACTGAACGGGTACTGTGGCAGTACGACGATGACGGCCAGACGTGATACTGTGAAGTGTCATTGTGTTTATTTTCTTTGAGTCTAGTTGTTGAGATTTTTGTTTTGTCACAAACTGTTAGTTGCTACTCGAGTACTGTAGGGAGTTGTTTTCTACTGGCAGTTATATTAAACTTGTCGTTTATTGTGAATTAATATATTGTCGTTGGAATTTTATCGGTTAACCTGATAAATAATTAGTGGTTTTGATGTTTTTTGTTATGGATGTTGTTTAAACTTAGCCTTGTGAGTTCCAGATGGAATTCACGGCGCTGTAACATATCCTGAATATCTTAGGGTTGTTACAGGTGAGGGGGTCACTTTGAGGCCAAATGAGATGATTGCAGAGATGCTTAGCGAGTCGACATCGATATGCTATACAGTTTTGCTCTCCGGACGAGGAATATAGCGATAAAGAATACATACTGCGACTTTGATGAGTCGTATCACAGGCTCCCGTCTTATCTGTATTTGTTGAAGCAGCGTAATCCCGGGACGATTTATGATTTACAGACGACTCGTGAGGGAGTGCTTTGCCACATGTTTATTGCACCCGGACAGAGTATTAGGGCATTTGATACGTGCCTTCGTCCGGTGATTATAGTTGACAGGACGCACCTGAAGGAAATGAATAAAGGAACTTTATTTGCGGCCGTCACATTTGACGGGAACGAGCAAGTATTTCCTCTTGGAGTTGGTCTCGGCCCGATAGAGTACGATGGGTCATACTTATTTTCTGTATAACCCATGGAGATGCTACAATCCTATGTAAGATATACTGATTGTGAGTGACCAACATAAGAGCATTCAGAATGCTGTTCGAGCCATCTATTCGAATGCATTCCACGGGTTGTTCTACATCTTCCAAAAAATCTGACCTCCTACAGTGCTCATGCTATAAGGCTCTTTAGAACTGCAGCCTATACGCATTGTGATGAAGTTTCTGAAAACTACTTTTCGAAACCACATATTGAAAGCCCTACTGGGGCTCACAGACACCTTTCTGAAATTGGGTCAGAGAGGTGGGCTAGGTCGAAGTCTCCGGTACGATGCTATAACTTCTTGACATCCAATGATGTCCAATGCTTTAATAATCGTATATTGTGGGCGAGGCGTTTACCTGTTTGCTCGTTACTTGAGATATTTCACATAATTTTAGAGAATTGGTTCGATGAGAAGCAGGTAGAAGCTGCATCAATAGACCATGAGTTGACAGTGCATACTTTTGAAAAGCTCTCTAACTCTGTGCAAGCCAGTCAGACTCTTACTGTTCAAACGGTGATCGAAGTACTCATCCCTGCTCGTGTCCTGGGTGTGGTCTGGACAAGGAAGTCCGTGGATAAAACACACCCTCTCTAGCTGCCTCTCTCGTTCAGATGTCTCTGCACCATCTACTGATGGGGTACTATGTCGGCGTCGCTTCGACATTTTATGTGTTCGCTCATGTGTAATTATTTTCCCAGCAGTCTTCTTCAACCTATCTATAACTTTCTTTCTCGGCTTCGGCGCAGGCTCATCCTCCTTGTTCTTCTGTGCTATTCGTATAAGCTTTATGAACTTAACATCGTATGGCTATCCATTCTCAAAACTGAGGTAGTAGTACTAATCCTTATCCTCCTCCAGATGCGGTAAAGAGGGAAGTACTTTGTGCTGCAAAACAAGTCATTAAAAATACCATTAGAGTAAAATCACATAACGTTGAAGAAATGAGTGAAGTCACGAGAAAATACTTTTATAAATTTACGTACCTTTTCATCGAAGAAATGATTGAACTCACATAACATCTTCCTTGTAGTCCACGTCAAACACCGGAGAACTTGGACAGATTTATCTCTAATTCCACACAATTCTCCCAATGAAGGAGTCATATCGTACGATCATATCTGTAAAACCCAAACTGAACCATAGAAGCGATAGTCCTTATGTTCCTGTCCCTCCTTCATGGCCACATTGTCTATGTAGTAGGACAAACTCCCAAAGCCATAAGAACCCCAAGCAAATATATCCCACTCTTCGAAATCCTCCACTAATGCCCATGCCGATGACTCGACCATCGTGTCATCACGGTATAAAATAAAGTAGTAGTATATCAGCAAATTGGCATCCTCACATAATCTCTCATGTCTTTACCCAAATCTCGATCATTGAACTTCTTTCGGAGAACACTAACCTTAATATTTTTGCCATAGAGTATTCTGTTGAAAATACCGTTAGACCGAAGGAGATGGTTGTCCTGTATATGGAAGGTAGAGTTTCCAAAATGCAGTCCAGTGATCATGGCAAAATCACGTGCCGTAAAACGAATGGTCCTCCCGAAAACCTAGAGCCATGAATCGTTCGGGGGAATTTGATCACCCTCCAACCAACGGGTAATCAAGTGATGTAGGGCAGTATTTGTTACTCCTATTTCTCCTCACTTTAATCAAACGCCCTGGGAGCCTCTCGATCAAGCTCTCGGTAGCTCGATCACCAACTGCAGACTTGCGGCCAATACTTCTTAGTGCCTCAATTATCTCTTTAAGTACCGCCTCCCATATGTAAAGATTGACTTGTCATGTAACAAAACACAATGTCTCTTCCATACGCGACCAGTCTGCAATATAGACATACAAATCATAATAACCATGATAGAATGCCTAAGGAAACGAATAAAAAAAGGCCACTGCCTTGCACACGATGGCCTGCACACTGTCGATGCCCTCGTGTAAAGACCATCATGTGTCCCACGATGGCTCAAACGATCGATCCCACGACGGCTCACACGATCGATGCCCGTCGTGTGTAGACCACCGTGTGCAAGGCAGATGCCTATGGTCCTTTTGTCAACAACGACTCACGATCGATGCTCGTGGTGTGTAAACCATCGTGCCCACGTAAGACCATCAAGCACACAATGGTGTCATCGTCTTTAGCACCATCGTGAGACGATGAACAACCGTCGTGGACACGACCGTGTGTGACTAAATTGCACTAACCGACAGCTCATTGACGAAATCCTCTTCAGATTGGGTGTCACTATCGTATGAGGAACTTCGATCGTGTTCGGATTCTCGGTCGTAGTCGGAGTCGGATATTTTCGCGCCAGCGATAGGTTTAGGTTGGGACGGTCGGGTTTTGCGATAGAGATAGATTGGGTTGTGGGGTCGCTTGTTGTTTTATTGCTTTTCTATTTCTTTTATTTTTTATCTTTTAGTTGTAGACTTAAGGGTACTAATGTCTTTTAACACATTTTGGTATCAAAAACTTATACTCTTATAAATGAGGATATATAACTTGTTATTTTTATGGTTTGGTACTAAAAGGATAGGGCCCAAATATAAATACATTATAGAAGTTTGAAAAGTGCTAAATAATAAATTCCATAAAGGTACAAATTAATTCTTTAAGTTCAAAATTAATCCTAAATTATGATATCCAAATCGCGAAAAATTATATAAAATACAGTCAAATTTCAAAAAAAATCCAATAAATTCTGACACTAAAAATTAATGCTAAAAACAAAAAAAAAAATGAAAAATAAGTATATAGCATATAATATGAAAACAAAAACTATAATAATTTTAAAAATAATAATATTTAAAATTTATTTGCAACTTTAGAACAAATTCATATCTTTAGGTGTAATGTTTTCATCATCTTTACATTTTTTATAATATTTTTAATTGCTTTCTGTGGAACTTAATTTTTGTTTGGATTAAATATAATTTTATGAATTTAATTGTAATCCTAGTCTGTTGTTGTGCTTGTGGCATGTGCACACAATATATATTTAGAATCTCAGTAGAGCTTAATATTTGGAATAATTATTCTTATCTATTTTTATATTTACAATTTACTTTTATTTAAAAAAAATTCTCCATGTTGGTCAAATAGTGTGAAATTCATGAACCATATTGTATTTTTGGAATTTATTATTAAAATATATTTATTTTGACATCATATTAACTATTTCAGATTAAAGATTACTATAATATTTGATTTAATTATCAACCATCTCTCTCTCTCTCTCTCTCTCTCTCTCTCCCTCCCCCCGTACTCTAGTTCTCTCTTTGAACCTCTCTCCTCTCCACTCTCAATCTCGACGTCTTCCATCCCTCCGGCGAATTCGCCGTCGCCGCCCTTCAATTTTAGGAGGCATCACCCGCCGTCACCCATCATCTCCCTCAACCCTCTCTATCTCGCCCAAACCGTAAGCCTCTCTGCTCTCAACCCCAGCTCTCACCATCGATAGCCGGGGGCCGACGCCGCTCATGCAGCGCCGCCGCCCGCCGCCGGGACCACCCCTCAGCACCACGCTACCGTCTATCACAACCTCTCTCATTCTCGCGAATGCCTAAATTCGAAAACCCCAAATCACTGAAACCTAATTCTTCAAATGGTACTCCCAAATCACCCTGCGGACTTTCACATGGCTGAATCATAATATCCTCTCAAAAATAAAATCATTTATCATATATTTGTTCCCCAAAATTAGGTGCGGTCGAGAATAAATCAGCATGCCTTTTTTTCTACATCAAATATTTTGGCTACAAAATCTCGACCAAATATTTGAAAGAAAAAAATCGCTTTTCATATATTTCTTGCATTTAAATCCTTATATTATATTGTCAAAATATACTCCCATATCTCCACCCAAAATCATAAGGGTATATTAGTCGTACATAAAATATAATTATGAAAAAAATAAGTATATTATGACATAGAGACATTATGTAAAAAAATATTTTTTTCCTTCATATTACTCCATCTATTTTCAATTCCCAGCAGGGAAATATAATATATATATATATATATATATATATATGAAAACTTGTTTTGACCTTTTACATATAGCATTATTTTTTTTATCCCATGTTTAGCAACAACTCTTTTGATACCCAAATTGTCGAAATTGATCTTTACTCGAATAAATTCGAGTCATATATTGTAATTTCGAGTAACATAATTTCGAGTCAACTTTAAAAAATATACAATATTGAGGAAGGTTGACAATCGAGTAACACAATTAGACAATCGAGTTATCCGAATCTGAGTTACCGGATAAGATACGAGTTACCCGTAACAAAATCGAGTTACCCGAAATAGAATTCGAGTTACCCGAATCTGAATGGGGGTAACTCGAAACAGAATTCGTGTTACCCGAATCTGAATTCGAGTAACCCGATCTGATTCGAGTTACCCGAATCAGAAATTCGAGTAACACTGCACATGTGTGAGAGTGCACATGGATGTTTGACTTTCGAGAAAGCAACAGACACTTAGCTTCATACGTTGAAAAATATATGAGACATAAAGGCAGCAGACTAACTTTCGGGTAGGAGAAAGCAACATACTGACTTTCGGGTAACTCGAATCCGACTCGGGTAACTCGAATTAAGATTCGGGTAACTCGAATTCAGATTCGGGTAACTCGAATGCTCACATCAAAACTGATATCGTATATTTTTGCAAGTTCACTCGAAATTATGTTACTCGAAATTATAATATATGATTCGAATTCATTCGAGTAAAGGTCAATTCCGACAATTTGGGTATCAAAAGAGATTGTACTAAACTTGAGACAAAAAAGAATAATGCTATATATAAAAGGGCAAGACAGTCTCTCTCTCTCTCTCTCTCTCTCTCTATATATATATATATATATATATATATATATATATATGGATAGGTTCAGGTAGGAAAGCTTTTTTCCGTAAGAAATAAGAATGATTCTGGGCCCTTGATCTTTGGTGATTAATGGCTGCGATTTGTGCACGTTGTGCTAAAGAGTTAGCCTAAGTGTGCTACGCGGGATATTTTTGAGGGGATATTTTTGTAATTATACAGATTTTATGTTTGGTATTTCCTACAATCATGGGATTTCATATCCCACTTCTTAGCTCTTCCCAAATTTTAGCACCTTTGAGAATATTGTTTTGATAATTATTGTGATGTCATTTATGTGATAGTTAGCACTTAAATCTGTAAAATTTTGCATTGTTAATATATTTTATTTCTGTTAATGTTTTAATAGTAGAGTTTAGCATTAAAATGTTATTTGTATTAGCACATTTAATAGGTAATACTAGCATATATGGTATGTAACGCTTGCATAGGAGTTTATGAGATTTACAAATGGAGTCTTATTGTATTTATTGTATTTTTTTAGTAAATGACGCGAAAATCATTTTGTACCTATACTTGAAAACGAGTATGATTATTTATCTTCCAAAAAAATAAAGCACAACACATTGTATCAAAATTGACTGTATTGTACACAATAAATCAAAACAAAAAATCACATAATTGGAATATAACTAATCGCACTGTTTTCCAATTTGCAGCACACACAAAACAAATGGTTAGCACAACAGTTCCGATTTTTAAAAATAAAAATCAAATAGAAAAAAAGATAATGTTAGTTTTTACAAAATAAAAATAAATACACCAAAAATATTAAATATTTGAATGACTAAAAAATATGAAATCCCATAAAAAAATAGATATTTACCTAAAATATGAAATCCCATGAATATAGGAACTTCCCATGATTTTAGTAACTTCCCATAAGATAAATTAATCAAATTACATTGGTACCCTCAATAATTAAATTCGTTAGCACTCTTAGTTTCCCGTGTTAGCACACCAGAACGAAATCTGGGTCATTAATCTCCAAGGATTAATGGCTCACAATCATTCCTATTTCTTACACTTATATCATTTCACTCCATAACCCACCCCTATATATATATATATATATATATATATATATTACAAGTTGAAAGGCAAGTGGAGCAGTACTGTTGTCCAGAAAACTTTCTCACGGATTTGATCTTGCTAGAGTGATGCCGTGGGTCGGGTTGGGCCGAGTTCGGGCCGGGTTAGGATTTGGGAGTCCAGGACCGGTCCATATATTTGGCGGGCGGGCCCGGACTGGGCTTGGGTTAGGCGGCCGAAGTCTACTGCCCGTCCGCCCCCGGGCTTCTGGTGGGCCGGTCTGGGCCGGGCCGGATATGTAAAAAAAAATATTTATATGTTGACATTACATTAAAAATCAATTTGTAAAAAGTTATTTTGAATTTTTAAGATAAATTAATTAATATTAATTAAAAAATCAATTTAAAAAAATGTTTTGACTTTAAAAATTTGTAAAACTTAGTAAAATAACTGTTTCAATCTGTTTAAGAAAATTCATTTTGAATTTTAAGATATGTTAACATTAAATTAAATGGGGAGAAATGGGAAAAATTGGATTTGGGTGGGGGTGGGCTTGGGTGGGTTTAGGGTGGGCTTGGGGTGGGCCACAGGTGGGCCGGACTGCGGCCGGGCAGATCTGGGCTCGGAGGTGGGCCGGGCTGCGCTGGGCCTGAGCTGGAGAGTCCGGGACCGGGACCGTCCGGGTAGCTGGGGATCGGGCTCGGTCCGGCCTGCCGGTCGGCCAGTGGGCCTAGAAAATCTGGGCTAGGTCGGGCCGGCCCGGCCCACTGGCCACCTCTACCTACGACAATTATTAGCTTGTAAATGTTGTCAATAAGTACCCTTCTGTTGCGGTTAAAAGATAGACAAACAATATATATTTGGTGTATTTTAAATATTGATTGTTATAAATAATTGTGGTAAATGTGTAGTGAATAGTAAAAAATAAAAATTATTGATGATGAATGTACGATGAAAATTAGAAACGGAAAATAATTATTTGAGTTGATTGTGGAGAAGTAATATATGTAAACTTATTAAAGGTACTACTTTGAGATATAAATGTAAATCTTTGAACGGGATAAAGTGAGTAGGTACTAGCTAGCATATCCCAGCTTGTCTGAAACGATAAGTACTTACACCGTCCACATTTTGACTTTGGCTGATCAAAATTCATAAACTTTTTTCGGCAGGGCCGCCGGTTGGCCAATCTTTTTTTAATTGTATTTTCGTTACCGTAGGCGGTCGACGGACCTCCAATGACCGGCATTTTTTTTACGCCAAGCCACCGACTGACCATTTTTTTTTTTCTTATTTATTTTTATGCCGGGCCGCTGGAGCCCAACGGACCTCCGGCGACCGACCCTTTTTTTTCCTTTTTTCTTCCTTTTTTTTTTCTTTTTTTTAGGGCATACCGGTAGGCCGCCTAGAATTTTGGAACCAATATATTTTTTTCTAGCAAGTAATCTAGTAATTTAATTATTTTAATTCAATTATATCACAGCCACCATGCCATTATGGCACAGATACTCTCTAGTCTATAATAAAAAAGACAACGAAATTTTTGGTCATCGTAGTATGCACCGGAAAAGACCATTGTAATTTGTACCTCTCCCCTCTTCTTCTCTTCTCTGTATGTTGAATTGAACAATAATAATTATAATGTCAAATGTCCAACAACAATAAATTTCAAAAAATCCCTTATAATATTAAATTAAATTAAATCAAAGGGCCAGCTAATCTTAAAAAAAACTTTTTTAGGGAGATATCTCTGAGAGACCAGTTTTTTCGGCATGGCGGCCGTCGGTCGCCGGCATTTTTTTTAATTATTCGCGAGGCCCGTCGCTCGTCTGCCTGCTTTCCGGCGAGCCACCGCCGGGGATATCCGGCGACCGGCCTTTTTTTTTCATTTTTTTACGGCAGTCTCGTAGGCCGTCGATAGAACTCTGGGAACCAACATATTTTTTTTCTAGCAAGTAATCTGGCAATTTAATTATCACCGCTACAGTGCCACTATGGCAAATGTAATTTCTAATCTATAATATAAATGACAATGTTTTTATTTGTCGTCGTAGTTGCACGGGAAAAAACCATTGTACCCTTCCCCTCTCCTTCCCTTCTCTTTGTATTGAATTTAACAATAATATTAATATTAAATGTCCAACAACAATAAATTTCAAAAAATCTCATATAATATTAAATTAAATTAAAGGGCAACTAATCTTAAAAAAATCCTTTTTTATGAGGATCTCTCTGACTCATCAGTTCTTTTGGCAGCACCTCCGCCGGTCGTCGGTAGTTTTTTTTAAATTATTCGCCAGGCTCGTCACTCGTCAGCATGCTTTCCAGCAAGCCACCGTCGGGGACCTCCGACGATCCGCTCATTTCTTTATTTTTTATTCTATATTTTTTTTAGCCAGACCGCTAACGGCCGACCAATTTTTTTTGACGCCAGAATGTCGGCCTGATTTCTGGAGATCATCCATTTTTTTTAAATTCCAGGACGTGGGCCTGCTTTCCAGCGGGCCACCTGTAATATCCGCAATTTTCGATTTTCGGTAAATTTCTTTTTCGGCCGGAGTCCGTTTTGACGACTCGCTCATGACCGTTTCGTCATTTCGAGAATGATTAATTCTGCACTTTTTGTCATCCGAGTTCGTTTCGGTATCGTTTTGTTGAGTTCTGAGCTTTTTAGCGAATTTTCCGCACTTGAGTGCGATTCTTGCGAATCTCGTCCGAAACTGTTGTTTCGAGTTTCTCGTAAGTTCATTTAATGTTATTATTCATGTTGCGAGCCTTGGTTTGGTGTTTCGATCGCGTATCGTGATTTTCGGACGTTTTGGGCCATTTTTGTAATTTCCCAAAGTTTTGGGTAATTACTTCCGTTGTCGAATTCCGAGCCTTCGGGTGGTTGGAATCGTGTGTTCTCTTAGTGCTCGGATTCATCTTTGCGAGTACTTCGTAACCGTATCTTCGATTCGTACTCGTGTTCGGGTTTGGGTCGTTCGGGCCGTCGGAATTGGTCGGCCCGAGTCATGGCCGGGCATGCTCGGGCAGGCGATCTGGCGAGTAACGTGCGTTAGTGCTCGGCCGTTACGTGCGTAAGGGCGATTACGTGCGTAAGGCCTGCCGTGCGTCGTATTGGCCGGCGATTTTAGGCGATGACTTCGGTTACGTCGTAACCCTTGGCGATTACGTCGTAACGGCAATCGGCCTATTTAAGGCCTGCGGACGCTTTTTTCACCCATTCTCTCACTCGTTTTCTTCCCTTCCGCGGCCGGAACTTGCTCAATCATGGAGGCATGTTGTTATACAATGAATCCATGAAGTTTTGAGGTTCATAACATCAATTGATCATCACGTAACATCCTTCAATCCAAATAATCAAGGCAAGTTTTCTTAAAATCTAGTTTTGGGGATTTTGTTTGATTTGTCCGTTTAATCCGCTTTAACTCGTAATAGTGATGTATTTATGATTGTTAAACATTATTATGTCGAATTCCTTGCTGTTCCTCGGTTGAATCGCCGAGGATTTGTCGTTTTATTGAGTTTCTTATCGACGCCTTGAAGGTGTCCGATAAAATGTCACAAAGAGGATTCGAGCGTTCTACGATTATTATTCCTCGTTCGTTCGTTAATTCATTGATGGTATGATGTTAGGGTCAGATTTCTCGCAAAGAATTCGAGTCGGAACCCTTCCGTTCGTCGTTTTCTTCAAGCTTTTCGATCGTGGGTGTATTCATTGTCTTCGCCGGAGAATCGTAGGTGTTCGAGGTGTCCCGACTGATCCGTGATCGTGGGAGTGTCCGGTATCGATTATCGAGGCAAGTATCTTGCCCATACATTACGTGTTTTGTGGATATTATGGTTGTTAATCGTCGATATGTGCTAAATAAATATTAATAACCATTTTTCAAAAGAATCGGAATATTTACCATCATGCTTTTTGTAAAGGTGACCCATGTGTGTCGGGAATTAATGTTCTTAGTTGAATATGTGAGGTAGTGTCGAGTATAGAATCACCTTACTTTCTTGTGATGTCATTGCGTATGATTATGTCGTTGGTAAATGTAAAGTGTAATTCTTTTGTCAAATTATGTGCTTGGAGTCACGTGTTTATGGATGAATATGTGAGTTTGTGTGATATTAGTTGTGTCGTTCGGTGCTGTTGAAATCTTGTGCTTCCTTGTGAATCGCATCATTACTTGGTCGTGAGTATATGATGTATTAACTGTCCATTCTAGTAAGGTACATCGACTAAATATACCGTGATTGACCTTCGAGGCTTGTGGTTTGCAATCGTGATTTTGGAACGTGTGTGTGTGTTGTTCCTTCCACCCGGAGTGTCCGACGGGATGTCCGGGGTCGATACTAAGGGGTACGGCCACGGAAGTGGACTTGGGTGCGTGTGTGGATGAACTTCCACCCGGAGTGTCCGACGGGATGTCTGGGGGTCGATACTAAGGGGTACGGCCGCGGAAGTGGTTTCCCACCCGGAGTGTACGACAGGATGTCTGGGGGTCGATACTAAGGGGTACGGCCGCGGGTTACCAGTTGTGGTTTTCATCTTGAGGATGACGTTGATGTTTTCGTTAATTGTGATATTGTCCGGAGTATCACAATGCTTTGTGCTTGGGGTCGAGAGACATTATATATCGAGTCTTGGTGCTTGGCTAGAATGGCATAGGAATAATGTGTTATGTGTAATGTGTCCTTGTAAGTGAATTGAAGTGGATGATCGGGTCGTAGACCCTGTGTTTTGTGACCGGAATGGTTGGGTCGTGGACCCCGTGTTTTGTTAAACGGATTTGTATTTTGGAAAATGAACTTTGGGGCTGTGACCCTAAATGGCTTTCGAGGAATTAAGAACTTTTCAAATTCTGATGTTTTCAAAACTCCCGAGATTTGGAAATATTTTCAAAATGCTTACTTGCTTCGTTTCTGCTTTCAAGACTTGAACTATTTTTTTTAACTAAATATATCTCGGGAAGTCTTTCGTTATATTCTTGGAATGTGTTGTGTATGGCTCGTATTTGCACTTTATACTTGCACTAGCAAAACAGTGGAGTTTTGCTAACCCCCGAGTAATCGGGGGGTGGATATCTGTATTGTGTCCAGGTACATGCAGGTTTTCGGGAGCAAGACACAGGATCGGCACGAGGGATGATGAAAGACGAATGATACTAATCACACGAAGGCCAGCTTTGACTTCAGTTAGTCGGAGTCTATTGTATTGTCTTTTCCGCTGTCTCATTATTCGTCGTTGCAAGTATTTTAACCTTGCATGTGTATGAGTCTGGATGAGTTTATGTATTTTGATTTGTAAGTCAGTGACGGAAGACCAAATCGGTCTATTGATTCGTTATTTTGATTCATCAGTATGTAATGTAATGTGTTGTGTTGATGTCTAGCCTGGTGGATCCTCACGGAGAGGGTCTGCGGCGTGTAATATTCCCGGTTTGATCTGGGGGTGTTACATTTATGGTATCGGAGCTTAGGTTGCGGAAACCTAGGCTGTCGGGTCCAGTCGTGTATTGTTGGGTCTTGTCTTGTCAGATTGAGTCTGACTAATGTCGTGTCGCGACGCGTCGTTTGGAATGTCGGCCGTGATTAGTATCAGGATGCAGCCATCATCTTCGTGCGATCTGTGGATGTAAGTCTCCCTACTACAGGTTGTACCACGAGCTATACGAGCCTGTGTGATTTTGTGTTATGTAGTTAATATTTGAAGGTGCATCGTGAGTAAGTGACATATATTTGTTGATTCCCGTCTTGCGCTAAAATGTAGAATGATATTCTTTGAATGTATCTTTGTATAAATCATTTTTCTTGCAAGAGTATAAACCTTGGAATTTTAAGTTTTGAATCCTTTCGAGTCACGTAAAATTTTTAAAAATGCCCTCGAGGGAGGAAAAAGTTGATTTTCGTATGTTGACCACAAGGTGAAAGTTCAAAACTCGAATTATTGATAATTCTTTTCCCACTGTACTATAAGTTTTCAAAACTCGAGTTTTTAACTCAAATAAGGTCTTCAAAATATACTCAAGACGTGACTCTCGTTTGTAACTTTTCGGTTTCATGAATGTTGGTCAAAAGATGCGTATTGATGATGCTCTCGTTGTTGAGCAGTGGTGCCAGTTTTAAAATTAAAATAGTAACGTGAATGTTGAGTCCATCGGTATGTATGTGTTGAGATAGTCCTCTATATTGAGAAGTAAAATTTTCATTTTTGTAGGATGATTTTCTTTTGATGGTTGCTTGTGAGTTGTTATAATTATGTGAGTCGATGACATTTAGACTTGTATGTTGTTGCTTACTTGTAACCTTCGAGTCTAGTATTACCTCCTATATGTTTGCAATCGTGTTGGTGATTAGAGCAGTTAGCACAGGCTTAGTACGAGCCTAACGCGCGCTAACGTGGCGTGTTTAGCGCACGTTAATCTTTGTTGTAACGCGCACTAATCAACCTGGGCAGAGGCTATGGAACCGCATTATAGCCGTCAGGTCTAACTTTTGCGGCCAATCACCTGTAGTTGTATTCTCTACGTGGTGTCTAGTGATAACAACTGTTGTGCGTGAATGTGTGTTAAGACTTTTCGTATTGCTAGGTAATATTTGATTGTATTTGATGAATTGATAAATTATGTCTGCTGTGTGTGTTCAAAAATTTCCTGGAAACTTCACAAAGTTTTGACGGTTCGATTTAATCGGCGGCTCCGTGTATACTTTGAAAATTATTTGGAAATTGGCAAGCCGGCCTTGGATTCTCAAATAAAACCTCGACGGTATTTGAAAGAGTTGTTTTAAAGTACATGTAGACATTTTGTAAAATATTACCGTCGTTGATGTTTGTGAAGTGTTGGGAGAATTTTCGAAAATGATTTTTAACGCATTGTTGTATTTTCAAATAATTCGAGTAAATGATTTTCAAAAAAATCTTTCACACCATAAAAATATTTTATTTCAAAAACCAATGCGATTTTTATTTTCAAAAATATATAGTGAAAGATGAAAAATCTCACTCGATGTAAAATTCAAACTCGGATTTGGAAATGTTAGAGTATGTAAGAATGATTTGATGATCTTGCATGGTTAACTTGTTAGTTGTTAACGGTGATGATGATACGTAGGGGCATGATGACTTCAAATGATTTCAAATGAGACGGTTTAAGTATGTTGTTTACAAGTTTTGACGAAACAACCCGAGGTACCAAAAGTATTTTTAAAGTTTATTTTAAATAGCATACAAATCTAAGGATTTTCAAAAGATTTCCTTTAAAAGGATACCTCGTGGATTTTCTTTTCGAGTTGTTATTGGTTACCTTATGTGATATGTCGTGCTGAGTTGGTACTTTAGCTTAATATTTTGCGAAGTTGTGCAATCGTATTGAGTGGGAATCTGCTTAGTATGCCGATGGGCAGAGGACACAGTCGTGACCACGATACTAATGGCCTTGAAGATCGGATGTGGACCAAGAGGGTTTAGTCGGAAAGGTTGCTATTCCAGCACTTCGTTCTCGTTTTTTAGGTTTCGGGACGAAACCTCTTTTAAAGGTGATATGATGTAATACCCGCATTTTTCTTTCTTTCTCTTCTGTTTCGTCCAACCGTATCGACTCGACTGTGTTCGTTGATGCTTCTGACCTGGTGTTGTTTCTCACCTTTGTCATTCGAGCGAGTTCTGATATTGTCCCAAATTGACCTATATATCGTTGTGACCTTTCCAAGTTGGGAAAATTAGTCTCGTTTTCGATCTTCCAACCCTTGGGCGGTGGAATTCTGTATTTGTTCAGCGATTGGCTCGCGTTTTGATTGATGTACCGTTGGGTTGGTCAATCGTATTGATTTTCGTCCGTTGTGTTTTGTGATTGTTCGGATAATTGACTTGATTGTATTATCCATTTGATAACGCTTGTCACTTGTTAGTTTTGTTATATCCCTAACGGCGACGTTGTGTTGGTCGTCGTGGAGCGTGTTTTCACGCCGTATATTCCTTTGCGTTGCTTGTAACGTTTCGCCGATGGGCGTAAGTTACGCGTTTCCTTGCGTATCTCGTTGAGTTTTCCTGGCGGGATATTGCTTCTCCCAACTTGTTTTAAGTTTCGGGACGAAACTTCTTTTAAGGAGGGTAGAATGTAATATCCGCAATTTTCGATTTTCGGTAAATTTCTTTTTAGTAGGAGTCCATTTTGACGACTCGCTCATGACCGTTTCGTCATTTCGAGAATGATTAATTCTGCACTTTTGTCATCCAAGTTCGTTTGGTATCGTTTTGTTGAGTTCGAGCTTTTAGCGAATTTTCCGCACTTGAGTGCGATTCTTGCGAATCTCGTCCGGCTGTTGTTTCGAGTTTCTCGTAAGTTCATTTAATGTTATTATTCATGTTGCGAGCCTTGGTTTGGTGTTTCGATCGCGTATCGTGATTTTCGGACGTTTTGGGCCATTTTTGTAATTTCCCAAAGTTTTGGGTAATTACTTAGTTGTCGAATTCGAGCCTTCGGTGGTCGGAATCGTGTGTTCTCTTAGTGCTCGGATTCATCTTTGCGAGTACTTCGTATCAGTATCTTGATTCGTACTCGGTTCGGGTTTCGGTCGTTCGGGCCGTCGGAATTGGTCGGCGAGTCATGGCGGGCATGCTCGGGCCAGGCGATCTGGCGAGTAACGTGCGTTAGTGCTCGGCCGTTACGTGCGTAAGGGCGATTCGTCGTAAGGCCTGCCCGTGCGTGTCGTAGCCGGCCGCGATTTTAGGCGATGACTTCGGTTACGTCGTAACCCTTGGCGGATTCGTCGTAACGGCCCGATCGGCTATTTAAGGCTGCGGACGTTTTTTCACCCATTCTCTCACTCGTTTTCTTCCCTTCCGCGGTGGAACTTGCTCAATCATGGAGGCATGTTGTTATACAATGAATCCATGAAGTTTTGAGGTTCATAACATCAATTGATCATCACGTAACATCCTTCAATCAATAATCAAGGCAAGTTTTCTTAAAATCTAGTTTTGGGGATTTTGTTTGATTTGTCCGTTTAATCCGTTTTAACTCGTAATAGTGATGTATTTATGATTGTTAAACATTATTATGTCGAATTCCTTGCTGTTCCTCGGTTGAATCGCCGAGGATTTGTCGTTTTATTGAGTTTCTTATCGACGCCTTGAAGGTGTCCGATAAAATGTCACAAAGAGGATTCGAGCGTTCTACGATTATTATTCCTCGTTCGTTCGTTAATTCATTGATGGTATGATGTTAGGGTCAGATTTCTCGCAAAGAATTCGAGTCGGAACCCTTCCGCTCGCCGCTTTCTTCAAGCTTTTCGATCGTGGGTGTATTCATTGTCTTCACGGAGAATCGTAGGTGTTCGAGGTGTCCGACCGATCCGTGATCGTGGGAGTGTCCGTATCGATTATCGAGGCAAGTATCTTGCCCATACATTACGTGTTTTGTGGATATTATGGTTGTTAATCGTCGATATGTGCTAAATAAATATTAATAACCATTTTTCAAAAGAATCGGAATATTTACCATCATGCTTTTTGTAAAGGTGACCCATGTGTGTCGGGAATTAATGTTCTTAGTTGAATATGTGAGGTAGTGTCGAGTATAGAATCACCTTACTTTCTTGTGATGTCATTGCGTATGATTATGTCGTTGGTAAATGTAAAGTGTAATTCTTTTGTCAAATTATGTGCTTGGAGTCACGTGTTTATGGATGAATATGTGAGTTTGTGTGATATTAGTTGTGTCGTTCGGTCTTTGTTGAAATCTTGTGCTTCCTTGTGAATCGCATCATTACTTGGTCGTGAGTATATGTTGGATGAATCGCCATTCTAGTAAGGTACCTCGACTATATATCTGTGATTGACCTTCGAGGCTTGTGGTTTGCAAGCTGTGATTTTGGAACGTGTGTGTGTGTTGTTCCTTCCACCGGAGTGTCCGACGGGATGTCCGGGGTCGATACTAAGGGGTACGGCCACGGAAGTGGACTTGGGTGCGTGTGTGGATGAACTTCCACCGGAGTGTCCGACGGGATGTCCGGGGTCGATACTAAGGGTACGGCCGCGGAAGTGGTTTCCCACCCGGAGTGTCCGACGGGATGTCCGGGGTCGATACTAAGGGGTACGGCCGCGGGTTACCATTTGTGGTTTTAATCTTGATGAAGACGTTGATGTTTTCTTTAATTGTGATATTGTACTGTGTATCTCATTGCTTTTTGCTTGGTGTCGTGAGAATTTATATATCGAGTCTTGGTGCTT
This sequence comes from Orobanche coerulescens, assembly GCA_033398695.1. NCBI lineage: Eukaryota > Viridiplantae > Streptophyta > Magnoliopsida > Lamiales > Orobanchaceae > Orobanche > Orobanche coerulescens. The sequence continues at coordinate 29,722,875 of CM065813.1, forward strand.
GGCTAGAATGGCATTGGAATAATGTGTTATGTGTAATGTGTCCTTGTAAGTGAATTGAAGTGGATGATCGGGTCGTAGACCCTGTGTTTTGTGACCGAATGGTTGGGTCGTGGACCCCGTGTTTTGTTAAACGGATTTGTATTTTGGAAAATGAACTTTGGGGTGTGACCCTAAATGGCTTCGAGGAATTAAGAACTTTTCAAATTGATGTTTTCAAAACTCGAGATTTGGAAATATTTTCAAAATGCTTACTTGCTTCGTTTCGCTTTCAAGACTTGAACTATTTTTTTAACTAAATATATCTCGGGAAGTCTTTCGTTATATTCTTGGAATGTGTTGTGTATGGCTCGTATTTGCACTTTATACTTGCACTAGCAAAACAAAGGAGTTTTGCTAACCCCAGAATGTCGGGGTGGATATCTGTATTGTGTCCAGTACATGCGGGTTTCGGGAGCAAGACACGGGATCGGCACGAGGGATGATGAAAGACGAATGATACTAATCACACGAAGGCCGGCTTTGACTTGATTAGTCTGAGTCTATTGTATTGTCTTTTCCATTGTCTCATTATTAAATGCGTTGCAAGTATTTTAACCTTGCATGTGTATGAGTCTGGATGAGTTTATGTATTTTGATTTGTAAGTCAGTGACGGAAGACCAAATCGGTCTATTGATTCGTTATTTTGATTCATCAGTATGTAATGTAATGTGTTGTGTTAATGTCTAGCCTGGTGGATCCTCACGGAGAGGGTCTGCGGCGTGTAATATTCCCGGTTTGATCTGGGGGTGTTACACCACCTCCGATTGTCAGCCATTTTTTTATTTTTAACGCAGGCCCCACAATTTTTTAATGCCAGGCACCGACCTACATTACGACAGTCCAGAATTCTAGCTCCGTCGGTCGACCAGTTTTTTTTAAGCCAGGCTGTTGGCCTGCTTTTCAGCGGGCAATGATCGGCGACCGGCCAATTTTGTTTAAGGTTAGGCCCACGGCCTAACTTCCATCGGTCCTTAATTTATTTACGGAGGTTCGTCGGCCGCCGATAGAGTTTTTGGAACCAACATATTTATTTTTTCTAGAAAGTAATCTCGTAATTTAAAATTCAATTATCACCGCCACCGTGCCATTATGGAACGGATTGTCTAGAGTCTATAATAGTATAAAGGACAGTGGTGTTTGTTGGTCGTAGTGTGTACTTGAAAAGGCTATTTTACTCTTCTCCTCTCCTTCCCTTATTTTTGAGTTGAACTTAATAATAATAATAACAACATCAAATGTAACAACATATTTCTTTTAAGCTCCAGGTCGCTGACCAGTTTCTTCTTCTATTTTTTTACGCCAGGTCCGCCGGCCTGCTTTCCAGCGGGCCATCGTCGGCGGCCGGCCAATTTTTTTAAGGCCAGGCCTACCGGCCTACTTTCTGGAGATCTTTAATTTATTTTTTGTTTTTTTATGGCAAGCCCGTCCACCGTCAATAAAATTTTGAAAACCATCATATTTTTTCTTACAAGTAATCTGGTAATTTAATTATTTTAATTCGATTATATCACCACCATTATGCTATTATGGGGTAAAAAATGTGTTGTGGACATAAAAATTAAAAGATTGTGTTTTCAGTAACATTGCATGTTATAGTCGTAACGCTTCGAGTTACGGCCGTAAACATTGTATGTTGTGGTCGTAACACCCTTCAAGGCATAAAAATCTGGTAGCAAGTGTTTCATCTCACTTTTTCATTCCTTCTTCACCTTCGATGGCGAGAGACGACTTTTTGAGGTGGGATTTTCAGTTGTGCATTCATCATATATCATCGATTTTGAGTTCATAACTAAAATTAAACAATTGATATTCGTTCATTGTCCGAATCAAGGTAAATATCTTAGAACCCTAGTTTTGGGATTTTGCTTTTCATTTGATTTTCTTTCTAGTTCGATTTAACCTAGATTGTTGGTAGATTCATGATGGTGTGAATATATTCCATCATATTCCTTATTACTAGATGTCCTCCCGTGCGATGCACGGCGTAAAATGTTAAATATTTTATTATATTAATAATATGTGATCGAATTTCAATAATATTATAAAATTATTATAAAATATACATGAGTCAGTATACACACATATACATATACTATTATTTGATTTAATTTCATTTATAAACTCTTATCTTGTGATCTAAGGGCACATGATAGGAAAACCGTAAATTAATTAAGCACCGGTATTTATTTTTTCATATAGGACAATATGAGTCTTATATCTAATTTTATAAATAAGAAATTAAATTATGTTTATTATTATTAACTTTCATTATAGCCGACCCAAAGCATTTTGGGACTAAGGCTCTGATGTTGTTGTTGTATTATCAACTTTAATTAAAAGTATATAACTGATATTCTTACTAATATAATTTTTTATATGATTTGACATTAATGTGATATATGTTATTATTTTATAATCAGAACAAAATAATTCTTAGAAATCGAATAATTGTTAAAAAGCTATGAAAATAAACTAAAAATATATTTTTCTTTAATATTCTTATATTTTTATATTGAAATATTTTAATCATCTAAATATATTATAATTATATTTATATTTACTTTATATATACTATATGGATGTCAAATTAAAGAGCACGAAGTAAGAATTAATTTGATATATTTTTTTCAAAAATAAAATTGATACATAAAAGTTATAATTGTTTAAACTATTAGCTTAAAAATAAAAGGAATAAAGTGAGAGAAAGTTTTTAATTGGTAGATTGTATGTATTGATTTTACAATATCAATCACGTATTGTGACATGACAATAGCAATGATCTCAAACTCATCGCCGTCTAATGATATTTTCCATATAAATAGAAAAATTTATGATGTTGATGGTTTTGGAATTTCGTTCTATTTCTCCTTCATATAAAGGTTGCGACAGGAAGGGCATCCGCGTAAAACTTTGCCACTTTGTTATTTGCATGAGTTATGGTGTTAACTAATTTTAGACAATTAAACGACACTATAATCTTCATGCCACCGACCCCAACATAGTTGGGATTAAGGTGTTGTTGATGGTGTTGATGATAATGATTGTATATAATGGAATAACCCTCTAACCCCCTCTCAAATTAAACGTCTATTTTTTTAAGATTTTTAAAAAGAGGATTAACGTGGAGATGACACATGTTTCCTTAAATTTTTTTGCGACTCTATTTTAATATTAAGTATATATTTTAAGGTTTAATCTTTGTTATTCTTCCAATTGATTGAGTTTGGATCAATTTGTGCATTCGTAGTGTGCTTTGGAATGTCGAAGGGGGTTCATGGTGTTTCTTGTCTATTCCATCGTGCGCTTGTTGATTGGCATTGATATGCAAATAGGGTCGAGTAAATTGTGAAAATCTCGGGCCGAAACCTACTCCGTTCATTGTTTTCTTCATGTATTAACAAGTAACACAAGTATTTAAACATATGTTATGTATTTTGTGCATTTACAAGGGATGAACTTTACATACGAGTGAGAAATGGTGAACGCAATATTATCCACGTAGGGATGCTGATGGAGCGTATATAGTTTCGTCCTTGAGGGGTGGAGCATTGTTAATAATTGAGTATTGTGCATTTATTTTGGATTGATGAATCCCAAATATTTTGTGGCAAGACTGAACAGTATTCCGAAACATTGAACCGATTTCTGAAAATGTACTTTCACAAGTGACTTAATATATTCATATCATTACGTACTTGCACTAGTGATTCCACCACTAATCCCTTAAAGGAAGTAATTATGAATTTCAGGTGATTTTCAGTTCGAGGAGTCGGCACGGGGCACGTATGGATAGACGGGCAGGAAGGATGTTAGATGCTCAAATATAGAGTCGAAAGTTTTCATCAGGTAGTGTTGGTCGTACAATTTGGTTGTTATGTATTTCTTTGAACCATCGCGGAAGACCCTTGAATGGGCATTTGAAGATCTTTTGATATTGTTTTGAACTTGCCGTAATTTAACATTTTGGCCGAGGTCGTAACCAAACTAATTTATTTTATGTGAGGTTTAAATGCGTGTTATGTTGATGAGTATGTATAGTATAGGCTTGGTAGATTCTTGTGGAAGGTTCTACGGTGTGTGACAGCTCTAGTGGAGCCGGGGCGTGGCCCATTTCATCTTGTTTACACTCCGAGGTCCATTTTACCCTCTTACACTTGTGGACTTCAAGTCCAATTTATTCAGTCTCCTATTTTACGTGTGACTAATCCTATAAACTATTATTAAGGAAGGCATATTGGTTAAAGGACACTATTCTTATAAGTCTGACCTCCTTTATGTGATTGATTAGCACAAAATCAAGGGTTAGATTGCTAAAAACGATGATTGTGTTGATGATTTTAGTGTCACCATTCATTTTGTGTAATTGGAACTAATATGTGAGCTAAGGGGTCTTATAATTTGTATTCTAATATATGTTTGGGTATGTGCGGAGTGCACACATATATAAGATCGAATTATAAGCCGGTACGATTATGTCGGGGGTTCGGGGGCAGAGCCCCCGGCGGGCAGCGCCTTAAAAGGTCTTCGGAAATTTAGACTGGGGATTTAGTGATATTTCCGAATTTTAGAGGGAGACTATGGTAAAATTGACTAACTACGTCAATTTTGGTAAACCATCCGTAAACCCTAATTTCGGATCACTAATGACAGCGCCGCTCTCGTAATCCCAAAAAATCGACCTAATGTAACCCTAATCCGACATGTATAAATAGGGCTCTCCTCTTGAGTCTTAGACACACCCTTTTTTAGAGCTCTCTATCTTTCTGATAAACACAGAATTTCTCTAGCAATTTGGCTTACGTTTCTGTGCCTAGGATTCGTAAGTGTTCCATTGGATTATCCTAGGCTGAATTTCTTGTAACCCGGGCATAGGGTAGAAATATCAGTTCGTAAAGTGTTTACACGATCCATTGGGAATCCGGATCTCCATCTTAAACCCTAATACCCCAACAATCGAACTGATATTTCTTGTTTTCTGGAGATGGCTGAATCAATCCGCGAGATGCCTACGAAGTTCAACAAACTGGACAAGTTCGAAGGCAATGATTTCAGGCACTGGCACAAGAAGATGCACTTCATGCTGACTACTCTGAAGGCGGCGTATGTGCTGAGTACTCCCAGACTGGAGGTGGTTGAAAATGAGACATTGGAGGAAACCAGGAAGAGGAGCAAGTGGGACAACGATGACAACATCTGCAGAGGTCACATATTGAACGGTATGTCTGATTCTTTATTCGATATCCATGGTGATGCTAAGAGTGCGAAGGAATTGTGGGACACCCTTGAATCAAAATACATCGCTGAGGATGCTTCGAGTAAGAAGTTTCTGGTTAGCGATTTTAATGCTTATAAGATGGTTGATTTAAGGTCTGTCATAGAATAATATAATGAACTCCTTCGTATTTTGGGTCAATTCAAACTGCACAACATGAACATGGACGAATCCATTGCTGTGTCAAGTGTGATTGACAAACTTCCACCATCCTGGAAAGATTTCAAACATAACCTAAAACATCAAAAGGAGGAACTGTCTTTGGTTCAACTTGCTAGTCATCTTCGCATTGAAGAATCTCTTCGTGCAAAGGATAATGACAAATCTGATAAAACCAAAGGAAAAGTTGAACCTGGACAGCCCTCTGTTCATATGGTTGAAAGCAAACCAAGGAACCCGAATAACAAACGTAAGCAAGAATACATCCCAAATAACTCCAACAAAAAGAACAAGGTTCTGACCTGTTGGAGGTGCAACAAGGTGGGACATTGCAAGCGTGATTGTCGTGTGAATCTAGGCAATAATGGTACTGGAAACAGTGGAGCCAATAGGAGTGGACATGGGTCTAAGGACCAAGTTAAAGGAGGTCAGTACTTGACTAACCTTGATAATTCTAAACAGAATTATGTCTATTATGTTTCACTCATTCCGGAATCATTCTATGTACAGGATGATGATGTTGCTTGGTGGATCGACTCCGGGGCAACGAACCATGTATGCAAGGATAAACGGTGGTTTGAAACATTAACACCCCTTGAAGATGGATCGGTGCTGAAAATGGGAGACGATTCCTTTATACCTATTTGTGGTGTCGGTGTCGTTTGTCTTGAATTTACTTCTGGAAAGACTATTAGACTTTTTGATGTTTTGTTTGTTCCTAAGATTCGAAAGAATCTAGTTAGTGGTAGTAGTTTGAATTCTGATGGTTTTAGACAAGTTTTTGAATCGGATAGATTTATCCTATCTCGTGGTGGAATGTTTATTGGCTTTGGATATTTGAATAATAGAATGTTTCGTTTGAATGTTATTGATAAGTCTATAACTGTTCAAAATTCTGCATTTGTGTCTTCTACTTCTAAAATTGATGACTCTATGCTTTGGCATGTAAGATTGGGTCATGTCAATTTTAGAAGGATGCATGAGATGTCAAAAGATGGATTGATTCCAGTCTTTGACATGAATCCAGAAAAATGTAAAACATGCATGCTTACAAAAGTGACAAAACAGCCTTTTCCCAGTGTCACTAGGAATTCGGCTATTTCGGAACTTGTACACAGTGACTTGTGTGATTTTTACTCTACTACTTCCTTGGGTAATAAAAAGTATGTTGTCACGTTTATTGATGACTGTACTCAGTTTTGCTATGTGTATTTGTTGCATTCTAAGGATGAAGCCTTGGATAAATTCAAAATATACAAAACCAAGGTGGAATTGCAATTAGGCAATCCGGTTAAATGTCTTAGGACTGATCGGGTAGGTGAATATATGGATCCCATACACTTCCAATCAGTGGGTATCATTCATGAAACCACAACACCTTACTCGCCCCAACAGAATGGAATTGCCGAACGCAAAAATCGAGTTTTAAAAGAAATGGTAAACTCGATGCTTTCTTACTCGGGATTGAGTGAGGGATTCTGGGGAGAGGCCATGTTAACGGCCTGCTATTTGCTGAATAGGGTTCCAAATAAAAGGAACAAAACAGTCCCATATGAACTTTGGTTCAAGAAAAAGCCGAATTTAAGTTACTTTCGGGTTTGGGGATGTCGGGCAGTTGTAAAACTTACCGAACCCAAAAGGAAAACTTTGGGTGAACGTGGAATAGATTGTATATTCATTGGATATGCTGAACATTCCAAGGCATATAGGTTTTATGTAATAGAACCTACTGATTCGGTATCGATTAACATCGTTATCGAGTCATGGGATGCGATTTTTGATGAGATGCGTTTTTCATCGATTCAAAGGCCTAAGGATCTGACTTTTGGCACTAATGAAGTACAAAATCCAGAAAATTCGGATGGTATGGCTGTACCAGAAACACAAGAGCCTCGGAAAAGCAAAAGAGGCCGAATTGCAAAAAACTTCGGTTCCGACTTTTAACTCTATTTGGTAGAAGGGACAAGGGACGAAATTGGTTTTAAATAATGTTATTGTTACAGCATTGAGGATGATCCTAAGACTTTTCAAGAGGCCATGGAGTCTCGAGATGTTGTCTTTTGGAAGGAAGCTATTGATGACGAAACGTCGTCAATTATTGAAAATGACACTTGGGTGTTGTGTGATTTGCCTCCGGGTTCTAAACCACTTGGTTGCAAATGGATTTTCAAAAGGAAAATGTCTGTTAATGATACTATTGACAAGTTTAAAGCCCGTTTGGTCATTCAAGGTTTTAGACAAAAACCCGGTGTTGACTATTTTGATACGTATGCTCCAGTTGCGCGTATTTCTACTATTAGATTGTTAATTGTCTCGGCAAGTATTCACAATCTGATTGTCCATCAAATGGATGTTAAAACAGCCTTCTTGAATGGTGAACTTGATGAAGAAGTTTACATGAAACAACCAGAAGGTTTTGTCATGCCCGGTAAAGAGCATATGGTATGTAAACTTGTGAAATCATTGTATGGGCTGAAACAAGCTCCCAAACAATGGCATCAAAAGTTTGATTAGATTATTTTGTCCTCTGGTTTTAAGTTAAACCAATGTGACAAATGTGTTTATAGTAGATTTGATGAAACTACTAGTGCTGGAGTGATCATTTGCTTATATGTAGATGACATGCTGATTTTCGGTACTGACCAAAATCAAGTAGATGAAACTAAGAAATTGTTGTCTTCTAAATTTTCCATGAAAGATTTGGGGTAAGCTGATGTAATTCTTGTAATAAGAATTAAGCGGGTGAACAAAGGTTTAGTAATGACTCAAAGTCATTATATTGAGAAAATTCTCAAACGGTTTAATTTCAGTGATTGTTCTCCCGTCAGCACTCCTATGGACTCTAGTGTGAAATTAATGCCAAACACTGGCATTACCATTTCACAATTGAAATACTCTAAGGCCATTGGTAGCTTGATGTATGCCATGACAAGTACCAGGCCTGATATTGCTTTCGCTGTGGGAAAATTGAGCAGATACAATAGTAATCCTAGTGCTCAACATTGGCAAGCGTTAAATAGAGTATTTAAGTATCTCAAGGGAACCATGGATTATGGCTTGAGTTACTTGGGATATCCTTCGGTTTTGGAAGGACATTCGGATGCGAGTTGGATAAATAACTTGGAGGACCATTCCTCGACTTCTGGTTGTGTATTCTTGCTTGGGGGAGGTGCCATTTCATGGGCTTCCAAGAAGCAAACTTGTATTACACACTCGACAATGGAATTTGAGTTTGTTGCGTTAGCTGCTGCTGGTAAAGAAGCAGAGTGGCTAAGAAATTTAGTCTATGAGATTCCTTTGTGGTCTAAGCCGATAGCACCGATTTCTATCCTTTGTGATAATGAAGCAACCTTGGCTAAGGCATATAGCCAAATTTATAATGGCAAGTCTAGACACTTAGGTGTTAGACACAGTATGATTAGAGATCTAATCATGAATGGTGTTATTTCGGTTGAGTTTGTGAAATCGCAACAAAATTTGGCAGATCATTTGACTAAGTGCACAAGAGACTTGGTGCACAAGTCTCAGATTGGGATGGGATTAAAGTCCATCTAATTCTGTAATGGTGAGACACCCAATTCCCTTCTGATATGACATTAGGAGTTGAATTCAATGAGGAAAGCTCACACTTATAGATTAGAACACACAAATTATTCATCCCAGGTATGTGTTCGGTTCTGCAGTTGGCTAGGTTGAAGTTTAACTTCTTAATAATTCCTTTGATAAAATGTATGTGCAGATACATGAAGTAAAGGAATTACCTACGTGATTGTGAAGTGTAGCCGCATTTCAAGAGGTTGGGGACTTGGCCTTGATACAATCATGAGAGGATTAGGACACTCGGCTTTATAATAGTGTCAAGTTGTATTTTGTTAGAGAAATTCAATAAGCTAGTATGTATTTTACCTTCAGGTATTCAAATGGGTTGAAGGGTTCAATTCTTAGAACACCCTAATTCTCGAGTATTTGAAAGTGCATGATACTAAGATGGAAATTCAATCGTTTCGATATTTTCATTTATGTACTGGTTTGGTTTGTTTGGATTAATGTTATGTTGGTTCATGGGTTACACTAAAATAGGGAGGATTGTTGGTGATTTTAGTGTCACCATTCATTTTGTGTAATTGGAACTAATATGTGAGCTAAGGGGTCTTATAATTTGTATTCTAATATATGTTCGGGTATGTGCGGAGTATAAGATCGAATTATAAGCCGGTAGGATTATGTCGGGGGTCCGGGGCAGAGCCCCCGGCGGGCAGCGCCCCAAAAGGTCTTCGGAAATTTAGACTGGGGATTTAGTGATATTTCCGAATTTTAGAGGGAGACTATGGTAAAATTGACTAATTACGTCAATTTTGGTAAACCATCCGTAAACCTTAATTTCGGATCACTAATGACGGCGGCGCTCTCGTAAACCCTAAAAATCGACCTAATGTAACCCTAATCCGACATGTATAAATAGGGCTCTCCTCTTGAGTCTTAGACACACCCTTTTTCTGAGTTCTCTATCTTTCTGATAAACACAGAATTTCTCTAGCAATTTGGCTTACGTTTCTGTGCCTAGATTCGTAAGTGTTCCATTGGATTATCCAAGGCTGAATTTCTTGTAACCCGGGCATAGGGTAGAAATATCAGTTCGGAAAGTGTTTACACGATCCATTGGGAATCCGAATCTCCATCTTAAACCCTAATACCCAACAGATTGTGGGGCTCAAGGTTGAGGGTGTCTGAAAGGGGATGTTTATGACCGTAAAATGACACAATGTGCCATTTATAAAAGCAGGTTTTGGGATAAAAAACAGCGCAAAAATTGGTCTGTTTTATGCCATGTTTTCCCGTTTGCACAAATCTGCTCTGACAATTTTCATTATATTTGTCATAACTCACTCATACGGACTACAAGTGACTCACCGATTGAACTACTGAAAGACAACTCAATAACATACATATCTATACAGTATGGTGATTTTGAATTTCTCAAGTATCAGTGGTGCTCGTTTAAAGTTGAAACTTGGGCACAATAATTTTACAAAAGATACCAGTTATATTCCCCCAACTCTTCAGGTATGCTTTTGTATTATAGATTTGGTCGAAGACCATATTTGTTAAGAAGCAAAATTAATTCAACAACCTTATTTAAAATAACTACTCTTCGGTATTATAACAATTCAGATTTAAAATTTATGAATAATACACCTTGATATTTGCCTGTTTAAGTGAGACATGTATAAATATCAAGTGGATAATATCATAACAATCTAATAGCTATAAAAAATGATATTTTATTACCCAATAACCACGAGGTAAACATCGTATTAGGCATTTTATCCGGATGCATATTGTATAATCAAATGTCGAGAAACTACTACATAACACAAATATATGTTCTCCCATTTTTGAAACAAATATTATATCTGGATTTTTGATAAAATATAAAGAGAATATAATTGAAACTGGTACCACTTATTCCATATTCTTTAAAAATATATTTATATTTTTATTTACTTTAACTCATTTGACAGAAAATCAGATCTAATTTATTTTTATGTTCTTTGAATTTCATATATTTAGTTAACTTGTAATATTTTGAATTACTGGATTAGTTTATTTTTCAAATTTACAAACTAGTTATTTACAATATAACTATTATTTAATATATTTATTTAATAGATTTTTAAATTTATCTCCACTATACATCAGTCTTGATCAAAATTTTTGTTTTGATTTTATCAAACGGAATCACCTGCCTTGACCTTAATTTATTTATGTTCGATTTTAATATTAGTTATTGAAACTGATCTGAAACGAGTGAGATTTCAGGAGTTAAATATTTCAATTGATTTTTCAGTGTTTGCTTATCATTTTTGTTCTAACGTAATCACTTTAAATTAATTTGGTGAAGAAAGCTACTGCACTTGATTATAGCTGAGGAAGCAATTATAAGATAAGTTCCATTTCACTTCGTATACTGGTACATGTGTACCAGCGTCCAAGATGATTTCCCTCAAAAAGAAATGGAATAAGAAGAAAGAAAATAAAATAAAATAATAAAAACACATCCAAAACTATCAAAGCAAAACTGTCTAATAACTTCGTATCTTGGAGCTCCACCAATTTTGCAGTAATTTCTGTCTCAAAATAAAATAATTGTAACGTCAAACCCAAGAACATAATTAATTAAACTGAGTTAGAAAACTATATTTTTGAAAAAAAGAATAAAACCTTACATTTAAAATTAGGAACCTGGCTCGCCAGCCCAATTATTAGTAGGAGGTGGAGGGCTCCCGCGACATTCTACTTCCAGTGTCCAGCGCCTGGACTTTTTCCTGGAGTTGTGGGACGAAAGCCCGTCTTCTTACTATGTCCTGGAGCTGGAGCTGGGGCCGGAGCCGTCTTCTCTAAGTTCTTGTAGCGTTTCAATCTAAAATGTGCATCATTCAACATTAAGTTTACATATAATTAATGATCGATCTCAAGTGTATATTAAGCAATCATTTTGCATGTCCCTTCTACTTTGTAATATTTATTTGTCGTATTAATTACAAAAAAAAAAATAGTTGATAGTTGTAATATCCGTAATTTTCTATTTTTAGCAGTTTCCATTTTTGGTGTATGTCTATTTTTATCGACTCGCTTGTAACCGTTTCTACATTTTGAATCTACTTTATTCTTGGAGTTTTTCCATTTGGACGAGTTTTGGTGATGTTTTCACGTAATTTCATTTTATGACATGTTTTGCCGTATGAACGTTCGATTCTTGTAAAACTCATTCGTTTTCGTTGTTTCTTGGTTTGTACAAGTTCGTATGGTTGAGTTGGTCATGTGGAGACCTTCGGTTTGTAAATCCGACGTCGTTTCGTGATTTTCGGGCACTTGGGCCATTTTTTGTAAATTCCTAAAAGTTTAGGGAATCTTATTTTCGTTGTCGCATTGCGGACCCTCCGGTGGTCGGAATGGTATTTTCTTTCAGCGCTTAGCTCCGTCGTCTTGTATGCTTCGCGTTTATGTTCCTGGATTCTGGTCTCGTCCTGCGTTTCGTGTTTTGTACCCTCGACAGCAGCTCACTGCTGATGTGACATCAGTAGTACTGAACTGCTGTGTAGGTAGCGCACGCTACTCCTGTTACCTTGCGTGCGCTACCGATGTGCAGTTAGCGTACGCTAACTCCCTATTGTTAGCGTACGCTAGCGAATGGTGGCAGTAGCCACTGGACCTGTCACGGCCCCGTTAGCGCGCGCTATATATGACAGTTAGCGTGCGCTAACTCCACAGAATATATAAGTCAGCGGGCAGTTTCAGAACAGCAGTTTTATTCTTTTCTCTTCGTTTCTTCGACGTGCGACCTCAGAGGCGATTTCCACCGGTTCTATTCGGAGTTCTCTTCAAATTCCATCATGGTAGAATCGAGCCTTCATATCATAATCAGCATAATCACCCTTCGTCAGCCGAATTAAAGGTAATTCCTCAGGAACCCTAATTTTGACGAATTTGGGGTTTTTTTACGGGTTTTGCTAATTGGACTCGAATTATTCTAGTATGTTGCGATATTCTTTACCGATTGTGATTATTGAGTGATTCTTAATCCAATTTCCTTGATTTTAATCCGCGAATTATCAATACGGGGAGATTTTGCGTAAACCATCGCCCGTATCGATTGTTCGTTCATTGTCATATCATGTAATCGGGGTTATGGGTGTATTCCAATAGAGTATTGTTGTCCGTAGGGACTGAACTGTGTTGATCCTTCGTTTAGGAACCGTTGTTTTCTACCCGGACCGTTCGTAGTCGTGTTTCAACTCCGTTTCTTCAAGAATGTCTCAAAGGCAAGTACTTTACATTTGTTTACATGTTCTAGTATTTGAATTATGGCTTTATCGTGGTTGTTGTGGATGGTTATGTGTATGTTCCCCTAGGGACGGTCCGACGGGGCCTCTAGGGATACGTATTGCCGTGAGTGTGCGTATCGCGAACTGTGGTTAGCCACCTAGGGATGTCCGACGGGGCTCTACGGGGTACGGTGGTCGTGAGTCTCGTACCAACGGTTAACTTTGAATTGTGATTTGTTGGAGATAATGTGTTTTTACGATTGTACAATGTAAATATTCCGGAATATAAAATGTTTTCTAAAATGACTTTTTGGCGCACATATTCATCTGATTAGAATGTAGTTCAAATGGATTGTACTTGCACTAGCAGTTGTCGCTAACCCCTTAAATGGGGGAAATACTTTTAGTATTTCAGGTATCGATCGTGGGGACAAACGAGCACTTGAGCCGTATGAGGATGATGGGCAAGCATGATACTGATTAGTAGTCATTTGTTGGTGTTCGGTTCAGTCTATTACTTTTGATGTCTTGTTTTGGGACTTTTGTATTATAAAATTGGTTTAAGTACTCGAGTACTTCTTATTTCAAAATTGTTAATGTTGTGTTCCTGTTTTGGGAAAATGGATTGATGTCGGATTTTATTGTCGGATTGCAATCTTATTTGAATTGTCGTATTATTGATGATTGTTTGTCATTGTCAAATGTCTTGTTGGTACGTTAGCCTGGTGGATTCCATAGTGTGGAGCCCACGGTGTTGTAATATGCCCTGAACGTCTTGGGGGTGTTACAGAATATGGTATCGGAGCTTAGGTTATGGATACCTAGGCTGTCGGTTATTTGGGTCTAGTTAAGTGTCGTTTTTGGGACAGTATCACTGCTATGCCATCATCTCAGTACGCCGGTGCTCGTAAGTTTTCCTAACTTGACTCGTTTCACCGTTATGTTCTATTCCTGTCTTAGTATCTTGTTGCGTTTTGCGTTTGAATTGTACTTACCCGTTGCTTCTTCAGAATTCTTGCTGGTAGAGGACGCGGACGCGGTAGGGGACGTGGCGCAGCCGGTGGGGCGGCCATGTCCGATCACTCGGGAACTGATTCGGCGATGCCTTCTTTGTCGAACAGTGTTCCCCCTAGTTCCGGAGGTCAGCAGGACCAGTCTGCTAGCTCCGGCAATGCACATGAGAATGTTGGAGTGGCCAACATTTTGCAGCAAGTAGCGAACCAGATGACGCTACTGACTCAGGCCGTTCTAGTCGGCCAAGCTAATGCCAACCCGGTTCCGCCTACTGGATCCGGCAATGATAAGCTACTTCAGGACGTGATTCGTATGCGTCCTCCGCAGTTTGATGGTGCTTCCGACCCTTCTGGTTGGGAGAATTGGCTATTCGAGATGGAGAAAGTATTTGAGGCTGCTAATTGTTCCGAGGAGAGGAAAGTACCCATTGCTCATTACTTCCTCGCCAAGGAGGCAGCAATGTGGTGGCAAGCGGTGAAACCGCGTGACCGGGCAGCTACGTGGGCAGAGTTTCGGGATCTGATGGAAGACGAATTTTGTCCTTGGCCAGTGAAAGAGGGGAGGATCCGAGCCTTCTTCGAGGCTAAGCCCCAAGATGTTCCTATATCTCAAGCTATCAAAGACTACAATCAACAGTTACATTATGTGAGAAACCAAGTCCGAGATGAGATTGATAAGATCCGCCACTTTGATATGCGGATGAAACCGAGGGTGCGCCATTACATGTCTGGCCTGGGGTGCACGACTTTGAAAAATTATCAGAATAAAGCGATGGCTTATGAGATGTCGTTTTCTGCGATAGAGACGGCAACCGAAGGGAAGAAGCAGAAGACCTCCGGTCAGTTTTCGGGAGGCAAGTCAGGAGGGTATCCGAAGGCTCAGTCTGGTTCGCGAGTCTTCGGGATCCAGTCGCCATCAGTTGGTCGAGGAAACGGTTCTAGGTCTGCTCCTGCTGGTTCCGTTCGTGGTCCTACGTGCTTCAACTGTAGTCGTCCGGGCCACATGATGAGTGAGTGTGATAGGCCTCCGATTCAGTGTCTTGCTTGTGGTCGGATGGGTCATCGTGCTAAGTTTTGTACGGATGCAGCTCGGGCTCCAGTTACTCAGATATCAGCCCCAGCTGCGGGAGAACCGAGTGTGAATCAGGCACCGACAGTTGCTCAGCCGCAGCAGAGTCTTGGTAGAGGTCGAGGACGTGGTCAGCCTTCTAGAGGGGGAGCTTCTAGTGCGGGGTCTGTTCCGCCCCGAGTGTACGAGATGAGACGAGCAGGAGATCCTGACGCGACGGTGGCTACAGGTACCGTCCACATCCTTGATCATCCTGTTTCCGTACTGTTCGATTCTGGTGCTACGCATTCTTTTATATCTATGGATTGTGTGCGTCGTCTGCATGTTGATTTCCTAGTTGCCTGTGAGCCTTTTGTTGTTAAACTTCCTAGTGGGGATATCATCGTGGGGGATCGTGAGATTAGAGATTTTTCTGTGAGTATCGCAGGGAGGGATTGGCCTTCTAATCTGATTGTGGTAGATATTAGAGATGAGGATTTGATTCTTGGTGAGGATTGGATGGACCGTCATGGGGCGATCATGAATTATAGAACGAGAACCGTTTCGATGTTAGCTTCTGACGGTACCGAGCATTCCTTTGTGGGACGTAAGCGGAGTAGCCAGAGACTCTTGATCAGCGCCTTGAAGGCGGTGAGGCTTCTTCGGGGAGGTTGCACGGGTTATTGGTGTTACGCCTTGAGATCGGAAGAAGGGGGAGTCGAGCTCTCGTCTATTCCGGTAGTGTGTGAGTATCCTGATGTTTTTCCAGACGAGTTGTCGGGTTTGCCGCCGGACCGAGAAGTTGAGTTTACCGTCGATTTAGAGCCGGGTGCAGCACCGATTTCTAAGACGCCATACCGTATGGCGCCTGCCGAGATGCTTGAGTTGAAGAAACAGTTGGGAGATTTGCTAGACATGGGGTATATTCGACCGAGCGCTTCACCTTGGGGCGCACCGGTCCTGTTTGTGAAGAAGAAGGATGGGTCACTTCGTTTGTGTATCGACTACCGAGAGTTGAACAAAGTGACCATCAAAAACAAGTATCCGCTCCCGAGGATTGATGACTTGTTTGATCAGTTACAAAGGGCAACCGTGTTTTCGAAGATTGATTTGAGATCGGGGTATTATCAGCTCCGAGTGAAGGATACCGATAGTCCGAAGATGGCCTTTCGGACGAGATACGGACACTACGAGTTTGTGGTTATGCCTTTTGGGCTAACCAACGCACCAGCCGTGTTCATGCAGCTTATGAACAAAGTCTTTATCGAGTACCTCGATAAGTGTTTAGTCTTTTTTATCGACGACATCCTGATTTACTCGAGGAGCGAGGAGGAGCACGCCCGTCATTTGCATATCGTATTAGATATTTTGAGAACTCAGCGTCGTTTTGCAAAGTTCTCAAAGTGCGAGTTTTGGTTACAGGAGGTTATGTTTCTCGGTCATGTGATCTCGACCGAGGGTGTTTGTGTGGACCCATATAAGGTAGAGGCAGTGTTGGATTGGGCGCCGCCCAAGAACGTGAAGGAGGTCCGCAGTTTTCTGGGATTAGCCGGGTATTACCGTAGATTCGTCGAGGGGTTCTCTAAGCTCGCTCGACCGCTGACTCAGTTGTTACAGAAGTCAGAGAAGTTTGTGTGGACCGATGAGAGACAGAATAGTTTTGAGGAGTTGAAGAAACGACTGACGACCGCTCCTGTTTTGGCTTTACCGAGTGGTAATGATGGTTTCTCAGTTTATAGTGATGCCTCGGGCCAAGGGCTCAGATGCGTACTTATGCAGCATGGGAGGACGATTGCCTATGCTTCCCGTCAGTTGAAACCGTACGAGTTGAATTACCCTACACACGATCTTGAGTTGGCCACAGTCGTATTTGCGTTGAAGATCTGGCGTCATTACTTGTATGGCTCGTCGTGTCAGATTTTCACCGATCACAAGAGCCTGAAGTACATTTTCACCCAGAAAGAGCTTAATATGAGACAGAGGAGGTAGTTGGAATTGATTAAGGATTACAATCTCGAGATCCTCTATCATTCGGGAAAGGCTAATGTGGTAGCAGATGCCTTGAGCCGGAAATCGGTATCGCTTCGGGCGCTTGAGCTACTTACGGCCTAGTCGGGACTTCAGCGAGAGTTCACGAGGTTGAGCATTTAGGTTGTACTGCCAGAGAGTTCCGGGCAGTTGCGTACTCTTGAGATTTCTTCATCTCTGGTCGATGACATTAAATCGGGACAGTTGGAGGACCCGATGTTTATTCAGCTTCGAGAGAGTGTAAGGAAGGGGGAAGCCCCGGGATTCGTTATTCATGAGGACGGAGTGTTGAGATTCCAAGGTCGGTTGTGTGTTCCGAACGACTCGGAATTGAGACAGAGTATTATGCGAGAGGCTCATGCGTCACCTTACTCAGTCCATCCGGGCTCGAGTAAAATGTATAAGGATTTAAGAAAGAATTTCTGGTGGAACGACATGAAGAAGGAAGTAGTTCAGTTTGTGGTTAAGTGTTGGACTTGTCAGCAAGTCAAAATTGAGCATCAGCGGCCAGCTGGGTAGTTGAAACCACTTCCCGTCCCGGAGTGGAAGTGGGAGGATATCTCTATGGATTTTGTCACGGGTTTGCCGAGGACGAAGACTGGTATGAATATGGTGTGGGTGATTGTAGACCAACTGACTAAGTCGGCGCATTTTCTGGGCATCAAGGACACTTGGGGTCCAGAAAAGTTGGCTCGTATTTTTATCGCGCAGATAGTGAGACTTCATGGTACACCGAGGACCATTATTTTAGACAGAGATGGCCGATTTGTATCGCAATTTTTGGCAGGCGGTACATAAGGCATTGGGGACACAGTTACGTTTGAGCACTTCGTTCCATCCCCAAACCGATTGGCAGTCTGAACGTACCATTCAGACGTTCGAGGATTTGTTGCGCGCGTGCGCGTTAGATTGGAGTAGTGACTAGGAGGAGCATTTGGCCTTAATTGAGTTTACTTATAATAATAGCTGGCACGCATCGATTAAGATGGAACCGTATGAGGCACTTTATGGCCGACGTTGCCGATCACCGATATGTTGGGATGAGCCGTCCGATTTGGTTGGCACCGAGCCGGACCTTGTGTCGGAGACGAGGGAGAAAGTTGAATTGATTAGGAAGAGAATGTTGGCTGCTCAGAGTCGACAAAAGTCTTATGCGGATGTTAGGCGTAGACCTTTGGAGTTTGAGGTGGGAGATCATGTTCTGTTGAGAGTGTCTCCGACGAAAGGAGTTTTCCGTTTTGGGAAGAAGGGGAAACTCAGCCCGAGATATATTGGACCCTTCGAGATATTGGAGAGAGTGGGCGAGTTAGCGTACCGTTTGGCTTTACCTCCGTCGCTGAGTCATGTTCATAGCGTATTTCACGTTTCCCAGTTGAGGAAGTACGTTCTGGACCCGTCCCATATTATTGACTTTGGGGACATGGAGATCGAGAAGGATGTTACGTTTGAGGAGAGTCCCGTCAGGATTTTGGAGCGTCGAGACAAGCAGTTAAGGCACAAAACCATTCCTTTGGTTAAGGTACAATGGTCGAGACACGGAGTAGAAGAAGCGACGTGGGAGTTAGAGGAGGATATGCGTTCGAGGCATCCCGAACTTTTTGATTCTTAAGTTTCGGGACGAAACTTTATTTTAGAGGGGAAGAATGTAATATCCGTAATTTTCCATTTTTAGCAGTTTCCATTTTTGGTGTATGTCTATTTTTATCGACTCACTTGTAACTGTTTCTACATTTTGAATCTACTTTATTCTTGGAGTTTTTCCATTTGGACGAGTTTTGGTGATGTTTTCACGTAATTTCATTTTATGACATGTTTTGCCGTATGAACGTTCGATTCTTGTAAAACTCATTCGTTTTCGTTGTTTCTTGGTTTGTACAAGTTCGTATGGTTGAGTTGGTCATGTGGAGACCTTCGGTTTGTAAATCCGACGTCGTTTCGTGATTTTCGGGCACTTGGGCCATTTTTGTAAATTCCTAAAAGTTTAGGGAATCTTATTTTCGTTGTCGCATTGCGGACCCTCCGGTGGTCGGAATGGTATTTTCTTTCAGCTCTTAGCTCCGTCGTCTTGTATGCTTCGCGTTTATGTTCCTAGATTCTGGTCTCGTCCTGCGTTTCGTGTTTTGTACCCTCGACAGCAGCTCACTGCTGATGTGATATCAGCAGTACTGAACTGCTGTGTAGGTAGCGCACGCTACTCCTATTACCTTGCGTGCGCTACCGATGTGCAGTTAGCGTACGCTAACTCCCTATTGTTAGCGTACACTAGCGAATGGTGGCAGTAGCCACTGGACCTGTCACGGCCCAGTTAGCGCGCGCTATATATGACAGTTAGCATGCGCTAACTCCACAGAATATATAAGTCAGCGGGCAGTTTCAAAACAGCAGTTTTATTCTTTTCTCTTCGTTTCTTCGACGTGCGACCTCATAGGCGATTTCCACCGGTTCTATTCGGAGTTCTCTTCAAATTCCATCACGGTAGAATCAAGCCTTCATATCATAATCAGCATAATCACCCTTCGTCAGCCGAATTAAAGGTAATTCCTCACGAACCCTAATTTTGACGAATTTGGGGGGTTTTCCGGATTTTGCTAATTGGACTCGAATTATTCTAGTATGTTGCGATATTCTTTACCGATTGTGACTATTGAGTGATTCTTAATCCAATTTCCTTGATTTTAATCCGCGAATTATCAATACGGGAAGATTTTGCGTAAACCCTCGCCCGTATCGATTGTTCGTTCATTGTCGTATCATGTAATCGGGGTTATGGGTGTATTCCAATAGAGTATTGTTGTCTGTGGGGACTGAACTTTGTTGATCCTTCGTTTAGGAACCGTCGTTTTCCACCCAGACCGTTCGTAGTCGTGTTTCAACTCCGTTTCTTCAAGAATGTCTCAAAGGCAAGTACTTTACATTTGTTTACATGTTCTAGTATTTGAATTATAGCTGTATCGTGGTTGTTGTGGATGGTTATGTGTATGTTCACCTAGGAACGGTCCGACGGGGCCTCTAGGGATACGTATTGCCGTGAGTGTGCGTATCGCGAACTGTGGTTAACCACCCAGGGATGTCCGACGGGGCTCTGCGGGGTACGGTGGCCGTGAGTCTCGTACCAATGGTTAACTTTGAATTGTGATTTGTTGGAGATAATGTGTTTTTACGATTGTACAATGTAAATATTCCGGAATATAAAATGTTTTCTAAAATGACTTTTTGGCGCACATATTCATCTGATTAGAATGTAGTTCAAATGGATTGTACTTGCACCAGCAGTTGTCGCTAACCCCTTAAATGGGGGAAATACTTTTTGTATTTCAGGTATCGATCGTGGGGACAAACGAGCACTTGAGCCGTATGAGGATGATGGGCAAGCATGATACTGATCAGTAGTCATTTGTTGGTGTTCGGTTCAGTCTATTACTTTTGATGTCTTGTTTTGGGACTTTTGTATTATAAAATTGGTTTAAGTACTCGAGTACTTCTTATTTCAAAATTGTTAATGTTGTGTTCCTGTTTTGGGGAAATGGATTGATGTCGGATTTTATTGTCGGATTGAAATCTTATTTGAATTGTCGTATTATTGATGATTGTTTGTCATTGTCAAATGTCTTGTTGGTACGTTAGCCTGGTGGATTCCATAGTGTGGAGCCCACGGCGCTGTAATATGCCCTGAACGTCTTGGGGGTGTTACAATAGTAATATTAGACCGATGGAGATGGATATTGGATTGGTCGGCAGCAGAAATATCAATGTCTGGAAGACGGTTAGCAATTTTGTCTTGATTAACACTAACGGATAATGCAACATGCTTGAGATACTCACACACCAAAATTATGTCTGTCGGGGAAATATTGGTTTTAACTAATAACGCCTTAGTACCATGGCATGACACCAGATCTTTTAGAGCTCGGTTGTATGACATTAATATAGCTTTTTCCGAGACCACCGATTGACTCAAGGATATGAGAGCCAATATGGCCAACAACAACCCAGCCAAACAATATTTTGGACCATAAGTCATGTTTTCTAGCGCAATACTTATCAAGTGATAATGCAAGCACTTCTATTATTTTTATAGAGAAATTGGTTTGTAATGAATGTTGGAAGAGCAATATGCTCTATTTATAGTGCAGGAGAGAATAAAAAGCAGATGTTTTGTTTTTTTATTGTTATTTTTCGTTTCAAAATTTTATTTTTCTTTGAAAATGTTTGTCAATTGTTTGTCACCTTAACTTTCACATTCTGCAATTCTTAGTAATAATGCAATTCTTACCAATAATGTTGTTTGCCACTTACACCTTTGTTATGTCCAATTCAGTATTCGAACTGCACAATTTTTCCTAACCCGGTGCCTGTTCACTTAAAGAATGGGAAAGCTAATGAAAAAATTATAAATTAATAATGATATTAATATAGTATAAACTATTTTGATGAAAGAATTCACTTTTAATTAACATAATTCAATTTAAAGATAAAAATTCAACTACAAAATTTGATTACATTTAATATTATTTGAAAAATCTGGTAGTATATGCAGTCCTCCAATTAACAAGTTGTGAAGAGGATGTTGAGTAGTATTCTTGGAGTTATACAGTTTGGAGATTACTTCCACTAAAACCCTTTGAAGCGTTCTTTCCCACGCTATTATTTTCAGTCCTTCTCTAAGTGCAAGCAGCTCCGGCATTATAATGGAATCAACATGAAATCTCTTGGAAAAACCGCAAATCCAGTGTCCATGATCATCTCGAATTAGTCCTCCACCTGTTGGTGGAAACCGAGTCTGTGATAGGCTTGCATCTGTATTCAATTTGTGCCAGCTCGTTGGAGGTTTTTCCCAACGCACAAAAAAAATTATAATTGTTAGTATAATTTATTATCAGCATAATAAAGAGAATAATTTTTTTTTTTCGCTTCAGAATTTCACTTTTTCTAAAAACATTCTAACAAAAAAGTTTTGTTTATTGTACAATTTCAGTCACAATTTTCGTCTTAAACAGAAAATTATCAAAATAACATCATTTTTGTCCACATATACTCTAAAATTGAGAATTTTCGAGTTCAGGACTGAGGTAGATCTACGTGGCATACGTGACATTTTTCGCAAAATCTTAATTTTTTTTAACAAATCCAAACGCCTCTTTCTTATTACTCCCTCCGTCCCAGTTAACATGAGCATTTTGACTTTATATGGTCAATAATTTCTAAGTTTGACTAAGAAATAATCTCAAAATATAATGGTAAAATATTTAACAAAATTACATTATGAAACTTCACCATCTAAAGTTTCATAATATAATTTTGTTAAATATTTTACCATTATAGTTTGAGATTAATTTATAGTCAAACTTGAAAATTATTGACCATATAAAGTCAAAATGCTCATGTTAGATGGGACGGAGGGAGTATAATTTTTCAGCAATGCCACATTTGCTACGTGAATCCACTTCAACGTCAAGCCCGAAAACCCTCAATCTCTGGTGAATGAAATGTAAATTGTACAATTAGCAAAAAATTGGGATATAATTCAAAAAATTATTTATTTGAATATTTCTGAAAAATGTAAAAATTAAAGGACGTAACAAATTTTATTCCCGCATAACAAAAAGTGAAACCTCATTAATTAATACTCTACCATCTAAAAAGTAAACACTTTATTTGCGCCACTTCCTCTTGTCGGCTCTATTTTCATCGACTCTTCCACTAGATCGCATGTTGTTATTCTCTTCATCTTCTCCTCCCCATCATTTTCTTTTAGACTTGTTGATTCAAATTCATTTTTTGGTTGAATTGTAAGATTGTGGTAATGTCAAAATCCTTTGATAATGCAATATTATTATTATAGGGTTGAATTGTATAGATTCTCCACTACATATCTATACTTCTATTAAAAGAAAGTCGTGATACATGTCACTTTGTAAGTTATTTGAAATTTTTTTTAAATATAGCTTATATATATAAGGATGTATTCTTAAATTTCTAGATTTTTTTTTAGATATGTGTTGTGGGAGTTTTATTCCACAACTTACACTCATCTACCAATAAAAAAAATCTTCATTTATTTGCTTAACTAAAAATTCTAAATATTTATAATTTTTTATATCAAGTTTATTTTTAATGAAAAATATATCAAATTAATTCTTATTTTACAATCTTCAATTAGATATCCATATTGAATATAATAAATTTGATGGATTTATATTAATGGCCGATTGCACAAAAACTTTTATTAGAAAAATATAAATATTAATTTTCAGTAAAATTAATTGATGCAAATAAAAATAAATCACCTCATTCTTATAAAATTAGATTTAAGACTCATATTGATTACATAAAAAATAAATTATGATATTTATTTAATTATAATAACTAAAAATAATAAAAAAACACTGCGCACACACACATATTAGGATTTAATCACATATTACTTTCGTCACAAACTTTGTTCCTACCTTTTTTCGGTATGTTCAGATTGTTCATGTAATGAACACTAATTGACTTACCACTACGCTAATGTGATACTTTTTCTTCAATTATATTACACTTCATAATATAGTCAATAAGTTTTTTATTGACACTAGGCTAATGTGATACTCATGTCGAAGATCCTCAAGAACAAATTTGAAGATCGAGAAATTATTTTCTAATAAGCGAATATTTTATCTGGTACATCGCACGGAAGAACATCTAGTATAAAAGAAAAAAGAGATGGTGGGTTGTTGAGGAGGAACTGTTGTGGTTGACAATAAATTGGGAAGTAACTTTAATATATTGTTTTGATTATGTTAATTAATTAATTGTTTAATGCGATCAAATCGCTTATATTTATATAATTGAGGTTTTATTTTGAAATAGTAATTATACTTTTTAGTACTGATATTTGTGTAATCTAATATGACCCTGTTCTTTTGGACTTATTTTCCAGTTTTTCGATTCGATTTAGTTCGATTCAGTCCATTCGATTCGATCGATTCGATTCAGTCCATTCATTCGATTCGATTCACTTCTTCTTATTATTATTATTATTAATCTTAATTATTATTGTATTATTACTAATAATATTACTATTATCGTTGTTGTTGTTAATTATTATTATTATTATTTACCATTATTCTTATTATTATTTACCCTTAATATATATTTCGATTCGAATCCATTCGATTCGATTCGATTGATTCGATTCATTCAATTGAATCATTCATTCGCTAATTCGATTGATTCAATTCAAATTCATTCAGTCCAAAAGAACAGAGCCTGTAAGACATCTTAATAATTTCAAACTATTTAAAGTAACTAACAGTAACACGCCAATGACATTTAAATACCAATATAATATTAGGCTCATTTTCTCTAGTTCGAGGCATAGATTGATGCTGACTTATAAAAAGAAGGTTGCAGATATGATGTGAAAACAATTAATACTGAATTTAAATAGATTTCTGTTTAACAGATACTATTTTTAAAGTATTTTTAACATGTAAAATATTATTATTTTTCAGTATTTTTTATGACAACAGTTTTTAAAAAGCAACATTGTTAAATTATCAATCATGCTGCTTCGAAAATATGGTGCCAGTGACCTTAAATCTTACAAAAATACTATTCTATATCTTCGAAAAAATGATTGTTTTTAAAATTAAGCAATACAAAATGAGGTATTATTCTATTTTTTTTTTTTGGAAAAATCATGAATGTAATTATTATGTGATTAATTGATATAATTGATAGGTGGATTTTTGTCGGATGGAAATCCCAGTAATATTATTACTCTTTGAAGGATATTCTTCTCGGGGAGATTCTAGTAAGATTTTCTTTGTCCTTTTGTTTAGTCTCCACTATGATATGACAAATGACAATCTCCTCATAGTCATAATTGATGGATTTTAGATACGGTGTGGATGCGAATCAGAAACATACTACACATATTCGACGTGACACCAATTAAAAATAAATATATATGTAATGTCTCTTTATATATATATTTATTTAGCGTAATATAATATATGTATAATAATGTTGGAATAAATTCTCTAATATTTTGTTATTTTGTTTATGATGCTTATTATGCTACTCTTTTTTATAGTTCTTTTTATTGCCCGGAATTATTTATCGTTTTGTGCCGGGTGATTTTTCGATGTCGATTATTTGAAGTTATTTCTCTGTTGTGTATTGTATGGTGAACCGTACTGTGGTATTCGTCCGGTGCGACTTGTCGTTGCGGAGTCGTACAGATCGTATGCATGTGAATGTGATGCGACATGTATTTCGGTGCCGTTGTGCCTCTTAGAAGGTGCTGTTGGCCCGTAGTATCCCTTCATTTGAATTGGTTGTGTTCTAGGTTCTTTTAGAGCCATATCGGGCTAGATTCTATCCTTTGTTTGCTGTGCACGAGCAGGTGCTCGTGCAAAACGCCAGTGCTCGGGCAGTGAGGGACGCATGACCAGACGCACGGACTGGCGCACGAGTAGATGCTCGTGCGTCCCTGCATGTTGAGAGTGATGAATTGAGCACGACCAGACGCATGAGCAGTTGGTCATGCGTGACCGGTCGTGCGTCTCCGTTAGTATAAATGGGACAATCGCGTTTTTTAGCCTCATTTCATTTCTCTCTCTCGGTTCTCTCTCGGTTTTGGGCGATCTGACAAGGGTTTTAAACCTTGGGCAAATTATAATCATGTACTAAGGTCTTGATCATGTTTAACGTCATCCTTTATTGATTCTTCGTCCGGATTGGGGTAATTTTTAAAAATCCCTATTTGTCTATTTTGGGGGTTTTTCTTGTGGATTCGTTTTCATCCTATTTTGGTGGTTCATTTAGTGTTATCCGTTGTTGTCGAACATATTCTATGGATTGCATATCTATACTTTGGTTTCGTTTAATAAGGATCGTGATTTTTGTGTTCTTGGGAAACCTTGAATATTTAATATTTGATTAAATGCTTCAATGGATTTCTCGTCGGGTTTTGGGGCGTTTTTCCATCACGCCTGATTGTTATGCTTCTAGTAATCGTATTGTTAGTGTTCCCTCGCGGAGGTTGTAGGTTTCGAGGCTATCCGATCGAGCCGTGTTCGTCAGAGTATTCAGATGTAGATTATCGAGGCAAGTATTCTTGTCTGTACGATTTATATCATGTGTATTGAAGTTGTGAAATAGAATTGTGATGGTTTGTTCATTCTTGTTGATTGTGTATTATGTGAATTCTCGTTGTTGGTATCTTCTTATTATGTTTAGTGTTCGATTGTTTCTTATAGTGAAACTGTGACGATTGTGCGTTGTGTTGGTTTGAAATACGCTTGAATGTGTATTTCGATGCTTTCTGAAATGTTCATCTGTTATGATGAAGTTGTGTCGGTCATAATTATTATGTTGGTTGAATTATACACTTGGACGTGTATTATGATGTGTTGTTGAACGATTGGATATGTTATGTAAATGTGTGTCGTTCGCGGTGATATGTTGTGATGGTTGATATGTGTTGTGAATTGTTGTGG
The DNA here is from genome assembly GCA_033398695.1 of Orobanche coerulescens. Classification (NCBI taxonomy): domain Eukaryota; kingdom Viridiplantae; phylum Streptophyta; class Magnoliopsida; order Lamiales; family Orobanchaceae; genus Orobanche; species Orobanche coerulescens. Next base: position 29,749,749 of record CM065813.1, read on the forward strand.
CTCTGTGTTCAACCAGGTAAAGTCTGACGAGGCCTCCGGGATTCGATACTTACGAGTACTGGTCGGAACACATTGGTGTGGTGCTGGGTTTAACCAGGTAAGGCTTGACGAGGCCTCTGGGATTTGGTACTTGCGAGTACAGGTCGAAATCCAATAATGTATGGTGCCAGGTAGGGTTCGACGAGATCTGTTGAGTTTGTTACTTGCGAGTACGAATTGTTTATTGTGGTACCAGGTAGGGTCCGATGGGGCCTCTAGAGTTCGTTACTTATGAGTACGAACAGTGTGTGTCGTGGAGTTCGTCACTTGCGGGTGCGAACAGTATTCGGCCATGAGTATCCAACCAGGTACGATCCGACGGGGTCTCTGGTGTGCGCACTTGCGAGTGTAGGACCAGGATAGCTTGTGGACCTACGTTGTGATGCTTTAGTGTTGGGTAGAGGACTCTGTGATTGTTACCGTGTATTGTGACATGAAAAAAGATTTTGTCTGAGGCCCTAATGTTTCAAAAAAGTTTTATAACTTCATGCTTGAGAACCCAAAAAGGCATTTTCCTTTTCTTAAACTCCCAAGACGATGATTCATTTTCAAATACTTGAGTTAGAACCTTTTTTTTTTTATATATAATAATGCCCACGAAATTTTAGAGTTTATATACTGCAGAAAAATAATAGCATCCTAATGTGAATTGCTAACCTTATTATAAATCCTGTATGTATGTTTAATAAAATATAAAAGCTGTTTGCTGTTCAAGCTAGTTCCAGCAACATTTGTGAATGATGGTTAAACTAATAGTAGTAATTTAAATAGGACCAGAGGCCAATTTTTAGGCTAACATATATGTAGTGTAGTAATAATCACAACGCATCACGAGTTAAAAGGAAAAAACGAGGAGGTGAGAGTACTGTGCGGCCATCATAATCATGACATGAACAACACTGCATCATTCAAATAAAGACCCAAAAAAGAAAAGGGGAGAAGAAAAAGGTCAAACAAGAAGGGTCTGGTATTTATGCATCATATGTGTTACAAAACGTCTTCCGTTGGTTTTTCTTCAAACTATAGCTAGAAATAAAAGGAAAGGAAATTACAAATATCATTTTTAGTTCCTATGTAGAACAAAGGGCAAGACATTCCTGTAGACTGAAGGAAGACAGGTCGACAGCTTGATATATGGATCGACTTTCGTTAGGAAATGTACGAGGCAGATCAGAGTAGAGAAGAGAGGGGAAAAAAGGGTAAAATTTGGACAACACTTTGGTACCTGAAGGTGGGCCAGGTTGATCATCGTCTCAGGAGTTTCAGAAATATAAGCCAAAAAACCACGTACATAAAATAATAAGTATAATAACAATATCACATCACATAACACGTTCTTAAACCATTCAGAATTTAGTATCAAATTGTAAATTACAACTAATTTGATACTAAATTTCAAGTGGGTCTTAGGTGTTTGAGTGCACATAATTGAAATAAATTTTAGTTAATCAACTTAATTTTAAATGTGAGTTGCTTGAGAAAGGAACCAACTTAAATTCCTTTGAAATGGAACAAGAATAGTTGAAAATACATTACTAGCATTGAAAAGTTGCTAAAATCAGTCCCGATTAAGTTGATTAAGTTGAAAATACATTACTAGCATTTGAAGCCTCTGATCCCTAATTAATTAATTGTTCAATCTTTTTTGCCATAAGTTTTGCAACTGTTTCTTCAACCATGGCTCTGACCATCTCAGTGAACTTAGGAGGCAGCTGATATGCAGGCGCCTGTCTGGTGGGTGTTTTCAGGTGAGCTCTCCTGTGCAGCTGACTTTTGAACAATGGATTTCTCAGTTGAGAGTCTCGTGTCAGCTGATCGCCTCTTTGATTTCTCAGCTTCTGAGGGTTGAGCTGAGCTGGAGGCCTGATCAGGTGCATCCTGATCATGGTCCTCATCATCCTTTTTCTCTCCATCTACTTCATTATCTTCTTCTTTTTTCTTCTTCCTTCTCTTCTTGAGCTAGGCTCTAATCGAATCGAATGAATCAATCGAATCAATTGAATCAATGGAACTGATTCGAATTGAATCGAATCAATCGAATCAAATATATATTAAGGGTAAATAATAATAATAATAATGGTAAATAGTAATAATAATAATAGTAATTAACAACAGCAATGATAATAGTAATATTATTAGTAATAATAACAATAATAATAATAATAATAATAATAATAAGAATCGAGAATCGAATCGAATCGAATCGAATGGACTCGAATCGAATCGAATCGAATCAAATGAATCGAATCGAATGGACTCGAATCAAACTGAAAAATAAGTCCAAAAGAACAGGGCCCTACTCCTTCCATAATGTCAAATATAAACTGGTCCATATTTTGTTTGAAATTTAATATGAACCAATTCTCATCCAATAACAACTTCAGGTTTTACTCATGACAGAATGAACATGCCAAACCGAGCGACCCCTCTAAGGAGCCAGTCGGCTCATACCCTTATCCCGTGGGCCCTCAGCCCGACACGAGCTGTGTCCGGCTGGCCCGGCTTCGCCCGAACTAATTCTGGATTCACGAGTCACTGCGCCATCCAATTTGTCTTGGTGTCCTGTTTCATCTTATTTACATTCTAAAGTCCGCTTTATCCTTTTACACTTATAGACTTCAAGTCCAATTAATCTCATATAAACTATTATTTGAGAAATGAACATTAACTAATTAAAATAACAACTGGACTAATCTCATAAAATACCATTTTACATCGAACATTTTAGATCGATTCTATAATAACCGATTTAAAAAGTGATGCGGCCATTTTCTAAATCCGTTCTAAAATAACCGATCTAGAAAGTCCACTTTCTAGATCGGTTCTAAAATAACCGATCTAGAAAGTGACATGATCATTTTCTAAATCGGCTGTTTTAGAACCGATCTAGAAAGTGGACTTTCTAAATCAGTTATTTTAGAACTGATCTAAAAAGTGGACTTTCTAAATCGATTATTTTAGAACCGATCTAGAAAGTGTATTTTCTAGATCGGTTTTTTAGAACCGATATAAAATCCACTCGAGAAATTATATTTAAATTTAATATAAATGCAAGTTTCTCAAACAACTCACCTTAGCTTAGTGGATGAAACTTAACTCCCCAACCACAAGGTCAAGGGTTCAAACCCTCATGGCAACAAATTGAAATACATTGATATTTCAAGGCTGGGTCGGGCTCGGGCTCGGGTCGGGTCTCGGGCCGAGCCGGTTGTGGTCGGATCGGGGCCGGGCTGTGGTCGGGTCGGATCCGAGCTGGGTTAGGGTAATTTGTTTTGGGAAAAAAAAAGACTTTATAGATCGGTTCAAATAGACATTCTAGATCGGTTAAATAACCGATGTAGAAAGCAGACTTTCTAGATCGGTTCTGAAAACCGATGTAGAAAGTCTAGACTTTCTATATCGGCTGGATCTATAACGGTTATTTAACCGGTTTAAAATGTCTATTTTACCCGATTTAGAAAGTATTTTTTCTAGTAGTTATAAGGACATCATTTCAACAAATCGACCTCCTTTATGTGATTAATTAGCACAAAATTAGGGTTTAGTGTGCTAAAATGATAGAAGGATGAAGCTTGAGAGTATTTGAAAGAGGATGTTTATAACCGACACCATGTGCCATTTATTTGTTGAGGGAGTTGATTCTCCCCCCACAGGACCGTTGGCCCCTCGGTCCTGCAGGAGATAAACGAGTGATGTGCTCTAGTGGCCAGAATCTGAGCGAGAGGACCCACGATACCGACCCCCAGCACAGTCCCCCACAACAAGGTGAGGAAACTGCACCACACGAGAATCGAACCGCGATTGCCGGGGATGATATCCCACGTCATCTCAGCCTTAACCACTAGGCTATGCCCCTGGGGGTACCATGTGCCATTTATAATAACAGGTTACGAGGTAAATAACAACACAAGATAATCTACCGTAATACACCGGTCTGCTCTGGATAGTCTTCATTATATTTGGCATAACTCAATCATCCAGATTATAAATGGCCCACCGTTTGAGCTAATGGAAACATAACCCCGTAACAGATGTTTCTATATAGTTTGGTGATTTTTGGATTTCTCAAGTATCAGTGGTGCTCGTTTAAATTGGACCCTATGCACACAACTTTAACAAATTTACCGGTTACATTTTTTGTATTTTAGTTTTTATATGACCGAAGATCATAATTGCACCTTAAATTCATCTGTTAAGAAGCACAATTAATTCAACAACCTTACTTAAAAATAAACAACTCTTCGAAATACAAAAAATTAGATTAAAAACTCTTAAATATTACACCACATACACTTGCCTGATTAAGTGAGACATATAAATAAACAAATATAAATATCGAGTAAATGATACATAACAACATAATCTCCCTTATATACTAATACAGTATATGTTGAGCCTAAATGGCAGCTTCTCATGCTTCGGCTGCCACATGTCTTCTGCTGGTGCTTCGTGTGCTTATGTGTCACCCTTTCATTCTTCAGCTGACACATAATCAATTACTCGCCTAATCATCATTGCATTAATTACATTATAATTATACCTCAAATAACTCCTACCTACCTTATTGATTTCTACGGATTAAGGAATATGAATTATGAATAAATAGAAATTGATTATATTACAAAAATATTTTATATTTTCATTAATTAAAAAATATAAATTCCAAACAAAGAGAATTTAATATAATAGTGTGCACTATATATTAAAAACTTAAACCTAATATCTCGCGAAAATATTATATATTTCTATTAATTAATTAGTTTGTATTAGTTAGTCACTATAATTATGTATATCAATAAAAGAAATATCAACTGAAAGAAGTGTTGAATATATATATATATAATTAAAAAGGTACTCGAAGTGATTTTTTAAATAATTTTAAGTGATTTTTTATTTTTTAAGTTTTAATAGATTTGTTAATTTATCTACTTTTGAAATCAGTTATATATTTTTGAAAGTTTTGAATTTTCTTTTGTATTTTAAATTATATCCAAATAATTTATGTATTTTTTTCCAAATATAAGGATTGAAGTGCTTTATTTTAAGTTATAAGTCAAGATCTATTATGTATTTCCAAATTTTTTTTTAAATTCCAAAAACATTACTAAAACTAGCCACAATTATTTAGTATAATTCTACATATGGAGTTGTATTAAAGGACAATACATATATCGTTTATTCAAGTATAAGTTCTTCTTCACTTTGGCATCATTGCAAACTCATAAGACTGACCAAGAATATGAGATTAATTATTGGACAGACACTGTCATCTCACCATCTATAAGAAATTAAGGACTTCTCCGAATGAATTCTCAAAATTGTAGATGGTGAGCTGGGTGAAGAAGTCGATAGAGAAATCTTGATTGATATTCTTGATATTACTAATCTGGAATGCCGAAGATCATATTGCAGCATTGCTGAAAGTACTATCATTCACTTATAAGTAACTTTCCATAAAGTAATTTTCCGAAGAAAGAGCTACCATGATGCCAACAACCAACATTGTGGAGAGAGTACACGATTACGTGATGTCTATAATTTCAAAAGACAAACGGATATATCTCAGTTCTGATAATATATGCAAAATCTCTGCGACCTCTAAAGTCAAAATCAAGTATATTCAATGGATTTTTTTGAATAGCATCAACTCTTCTAGAATTCCAAATCACATCTTGAAATCGTAAGTTAGAGTCTCAATTATGCTAATTCAAAATATAGACAATCATCAGGATTATGAAATATCACATCATTAATAATTATCCAAATCTATAATCATATTATTGAACAAAAAGTTCGGGGAATAATTTTGAGAGTAAAGTACTTATTCCACAATTGATATTAAGCCCGTTAGATAGCAGATTACCATTTAAATTTCAAATACGCCAGTTCCCACTTATTATGAGCTTTACCATGACTATATTTAAGAGTCAAGGTCATACGCTCTCTCATGTCGGTATGTATCTTCCAAGACCCGTATTCGGTCATGGTTAGCTTTATGTAGCCATATCAAGAGTGAATATCAGGAAAGACTAGAAATCTTTTGTTGCGATGAGAATGGTGTACATAAACAGACAAATAATGTAGTTTATAAAAAAGTATTATAAAATTTATAATGAACAATTTACATATTATATATTTACATAAAAGTTCTTTTTTGTGTTCCCGTATAATTACACGGGTGTTATACTAGTAGTTATACAAATATGATATATTATTACCAAAGAAAGCCACGAGGAAACATCTAATGGAGCTTCATGAGCTTTGCGCTTAAGTTTTAATCTTACCCCTTAAGTTTTATGGCTTTCCGCTTGTGCCAAGGAAGCTCCAGATAGATGGTGTTATCTGACCTGAGAGTCTCCATGAGCTTAGTCAGGACTAGCGCTACAAAAAGATCATGCTGCTTGTGAGCATGCTCAGCCAAAGCTCGACACAAACTCTATTTGACCAAGCTTGTCTCGAGCTCGGCTCAAGCTCATGAATACTTAGCTCGTGAGCTCGCAGCGTCTCCCAAGCATTTAAATTATAATTTTTTTTAATTTTATATATACATATATTATACTATATGTAATTATTAATAATAATTACATATATTAAAAATAAATACTCCTCGAGCATTTTAAATTATACATATATTTCAATTTTATGTATAAAGATTTCTTTAATAATCTAATTATTTATTAACAACGATTACATTCATTAAATAAATAATTATTTTATAATTTTTAACTAGAAATAAAAATAAAAATAAAAATAAATAATGTTCATGAGTCGCTCAGAATCTTTGCTCGAGCCGAGCTCGAGCTTGAATTTCACTCGAGCTCGAATGAACAAGAACAAGTCACGCCTGTTAAGGCCAAAACTCGACTTCGACTCGGCTGCTTTGCGAGTCTAGCCAAGACTGAAGGCTTGAGTAATTGGCCATTACATATTTATTAAATTACTTTTCCTATTAAAATTTGTTAAATGATTTCTAAATATTTTTGTACATATTAACTAATTTTATAAAACTTATATTTAAACAAAAAAGTTCCAGATCTTTTTTGTTTTCCAATTTTTAGAACAAATAGTTTATATGGATCTTTGTAAGCTAGAAGCAATTTATAATCGGAACTGGTAACAACTTATTTGATATTGTTTTAAATGTACTTATATCTTTTACCTAATTGACATTGGAACTCGTAACAACTTATTCTATATTTTAAATTTACTTATATGTTTTACCTAATTGACTAATTTTATAGAAAAATCAGATTTAATTTATTTTTATGTTCTTTGAATTTTATATATTTAGTTAACTTGTAACATTGAATTTTTGGATTTTATTTGCAAATTATTAAATAATTATTTAAAATCTAACTATAATTGTTTATATTTACTTAACTGATTTTTATTTTTTTAAATTTATCTCCAAGACACATCAATATTGATCAAATTCTTGTTTTTCTATCAAATTTAATAAATTGATTTATGTTCGATTTAATTACGAAATTGATTTAATTACTGCAACGAATACACTTCAGGAGTTAAAGATTTCAATTGATTTTTCAGTGTTTGCTTATCATTTTTGTTATATATAAAGTAGTCACTTTAAATTAATTTGGTGAAAGCTGCTGCACTTGATTATAGTTGAGGAAGCAATTATAAGATAAGTTCCATTTCACTTTCTGAAAGTATACTGGTACATGTGTAACAGCGTCCGGGATAAGAAATGGAATAAGAAGAAAGAAATAAAATAAAACAAACACATCCAAAACAATCAAAGCAGAACTGCCTAATAAATTCCTATCTTGAAGCTCCACCATTTTGCAGTAGTTTCTGTGTCAAAATAAAATAACTGCAACGTCAAATCCAAGAAAATAATTAATTAAACTGAGTTAGAAAACTATATTTTCAAAAAAAAAAAAAAAACCTTACATTTAAAATTAGAAACCTGGCTCGCCAGACCAATTATTAGTAGGAGGTGGAGGGCTCCCGCGACATTCTACTTCCTGTGTCCAGTGCCTGGACTATGTCCTGAAGCTGTGGGACGAAAGTCCGTCTTAGTTCCTGGAGGTGGAGCAGGAACGCTCGTATTCTCCAAGTTCTTGCGGCATTTCAATCTAAAATGTGCATCATTCAACATTAAGTTTAGATATAATTAATGATCGGTCTTAAGTGTATATTAAACAATCATTCTGCATGTCCCTTCTACTTTGTTTTGTTTTTTTATTGTTATTTTTCGTTTCGAAATTTTAATTTTCGTTGAAAATGTTTGTCAATTGTTTGTCACCCTTACCAAATTTGCCACCTTAACTTTGACATTTTGCAATTCTTACTAATAATGGTATTAAAATAGTATAAACTATTTTGATGAAAGAGTTAACTTTTAATTAACATAATTCAATTTAAAATTAATAAAGTTAATTAAAGTATTTTGTCCTCACTACCAAAAATAACACTTTAGCCGACGACTCGCCGGAGAACGGCCGACGGCCGGCGGAAGTCGTCGGCTAAAGTCAGCAAGTTTAGCCGACGGCTAACTTGTTGTCGGCTAAACTACTTTAGCCGACGACTTTACTATTGGTCGTCGACTAAAGTCCAGTTAGTCGTCGGCTAAAGTTTTCTAGTTTAGCCGACGACTTGTATACTTTAGCCGACGACATGCCGTCGGCTAAAGTACAGTTTAGCCGACGGCTAGTATACTTTAGCCGACAGCATGTCGTCGGCTAAAGTATTTCATGTTTTTTTGTGCAAAATATATCACCATCTAACACTTGAAGAGACCATTTACAACACATTCGGAAATTACATAACAAGAAAACGAAGAACAATAATTTTCTCTGGTTTGATCATTCAAGAAATCATATTGAAGGTATGTACTTTATTGAATTTTAATATCAGTTATAATTATATTACGCATATAATATATCTATTTGGATGATTATGAAAATATTTTAGAATTATTAGTTCATTTTCTCGAATATTTCTTGGTGTGTGTGTGTGTATATATATATATATATATATATATATATATATATATATATATGGATTTGACATCTTGAATTCGAGCTATATATATGATGATTTTAGTCATAATTTTTGTATGTTCTTGATAAATACGATGTATAATATTGTTGTTATTTTTGTTATAGGATGGATAAAAGTTGGATTGGTCTGCAAAAATGGGATCCAAGGGTCATAGATGGAATGCGAGTGTTTATTCGATTTGTGAAGGAACATGATAGTGATAGTATGATTCATTACTGTCCTTGTCGATTAGGAACTACCTAGATGTGATGCACATAGAAAAAAATGTTTGTGAAAGTGTTGTCGGTACAGTGTTATGTTGGGAAGGGAAAACTAAAGACGGCCCTAAGGCACGCATTGGTTTAAAAGAAATGAACATTAGAAAACATTTGTGGTTGAAGGAAGGGAAGGGGAAACACAAAATGCCGAAAGATGCTTACACTGTCACCCCTGAGCAAAAGGCTGAGATTTTTTCGTGGATGAAGGCTGCAAGGTATCCCACAGAATATGCTGGAAATATAGGGAGGTGTGTTAACTTCAAGGAGAACAAGTTAACTGGACTGAAGAGCCATGATTGTCATATCCTCTTACAACGTTTGTTTCCTGTGTTTATTCGACCATACTTGTCCAAACAGGTGGTCGAGCCTTGTGTATCGTTATCCAGGTTCTTTCAAAAGTTATGCACTAGGGAAGTAAGGAAGTCAGATCTCCGGCTCATGCAAAAGGAGATCATTTATATCTTATGCAAATTTGAGAGGATCTTCCCACCGAATTTTTTTGATCTCATGCCTCACCTCATGATCCATCTTCCTCGCCAACTTTTACTAACAGGCCCGGTCCACTACACGTGGATGTTTCCAATAGAAAGGCAACTTGGTGAGTACAAGGACGACGACATGCAAGACGGTAGTAATCCTTCTTCTATCTTTAAGAATTTGACGGATCTTTGAGGATTTTAGTTGTCATTGTAGTAGTTATTTTGCTAAATGTTTTTTGTTTAGACTCGTGTTCGTTAATGTTGCTGTTTATTTATTTTGTTGATGTTGCTACATGTATGTTGATATGGTTTGTATTTAAATTATGCTTTTCGTAATTGATTTATGTTGATTGTGATGTATGGTGGTGTATTGTACATTTGGAATAACAGGTTATCTGAACAGGTTTGGTGATTTTGAAATCTGAAATTTTTTTTTTTCACTGGACTTTAGCCGACGGCATTTACACAGACCGTCGGCTAAAGTATTTAATTAAAAAAATAAAATAAAACTTTAGCCGACGACTACGTCGTCGGCTAAAATGTCGAGTTTTAGCCGACGGCAACGTTGCCGTCGGCTAAAGTGTATAGGTTTTAGCCGACGACAGCATTTACCGTCGTCTAAAACTCGACATTTTAGCCGACGCCTATATATCCGTCGGCTAAAACGGGTATTATTTTAGCCGACGCTTACACGGTCGTCGGCTAAAGTTCGATTTTAGCTGACGACCTTCCCTATTAGCCGTCGGCTAAACTTTAGCCGACCGACCTCGGCCGACCGACTTTTAGCCGACAGCTGACCACTTTAGCCGACGACTTTAGACTTTAGCCGACGACTTTTTGCTGTCGGCTAAAGTATAAACATTGGTAGTGCCTTAGGTCTAACAATAATTGAACTAATTAGATTTTAATGATAAAAATTCAACTACAAAGTTTGATTACATTTAATATTATTTGAAAAATATTTACTTTCATGTTCCTATTTAATATCTTATTTTTTGTTTTAACTCATTCCGCTTCAAAAATTAATCTCTTTTCTATACTTTTATTAATTTAGTAACTTTACTCTTTTTATGAAATTCATTCCACTTTTGAGATTCTATAATTTTTAATTACAATATTTATGTTTATTTTTTATAATTTAAGTTAGTCTTTGAAATTAATTTATAAATCATTTTTACTTTTTCTCAAGGATTCTTTGTTCTTTCAGTGAATATGTACCAATTTATAGAAAATCATGAACCCTTCCTCTGGCATAGGAAAATGGCAGCGAAGATGAGAATGAGTGATTCGAGCATAGCTAAAGACGAATCTATGTAGAACGTTTTTAAGGGATTTAGAACCGGTGATTCTCTCATATGTGGTGATATTTGCATTAGAATTGTAATTATTTTTATCTTATTTGATTTTTTGAATTAATACATATACGTAATGAATCTTATTGGAGTATGTGTATGGAAATATGAGTATGGCTGAAAAATCAAGCTATTCGATATTCGATTCGATCTCGATTAGTAAAGAGTTCGTACGAGCTCGGCTCGTTAATATAACGAATCAAGCTTGAACATAATTTTGTGCCTGATGAAATATTAAGATTGGCTTGAATTCGGCTCGATTTGAATAAATTCATATAAAAATCAAAATACTCAAGCTCGATTCGTATTCGTCTCGTTAAGCTTGGTGCGATTGTCAAACAAATCGAGCTCAAACATATAATTTAAAGTCCGATAAAATATCAAACAAATATAAACAAACACGTATTCAATTTGTTTGAATTAATTTATGAGCAGTTAAAAGAAAAGTGAAAGTTGTGTTAATTTTTGCAAATGGTTAGCATCTGAAAGGAAAAAAAAAAAAACTATAATTTTTTTGCTCTTTAATTTACATAATTTACTCTTTAATGTTTTATGATTATCATACTGTCACTATGATATATTACATAATTTACTCTTTAATGTTTTTTGCTATTAAAAATTATAATTTTTTTTTGGTTCCGTCCGAAAGGAAAAAAAAACAAATTACAAACTAAGAAAGCAAAACAGTCTGACAAGCATCCAAACCCCACACACTTCTGTCCCAGTTTAGCCAGAAAATCAGCACATGCGTTTTCGCCCCTTTTTGTATGTTGCAGTTTCATCTCCCACGGAAGGTGCTCGGAGGGCCGGCCCAATGGGGGGCACAGTTTGGGCAATGGCCCAGGGCCTCCAAATTTATACGGTCCATTTTATATATACCAATTACCTAATATGCCTTACAAAATAAAAAATGCATATGTTCGACGTTCCATGCGTAGCTGGTAGAAAAAAAGAGGCAAAATCGGCTTGGATCGGACCTCCTTTACCAAAAAATATATTGTAAAGGGCCTCGTTTTTTATTTTGCCTCGGGCCTCAAATCGACTTGGACCGACCCTGGGCTGGTTGTACATGCAATCCTCCAACAAGTTGTGAAGAGGATGTTGAGTAGTATTCTTGGAATTATACAGTTTGAAGATTACTTCCGAGTCAATCTCCACTAAAACCCTTGGAAGACTTCTTGTCCACGCTATTTTCGGTCCTTCTCTAAGTGCAAGCAGCTCCGGCATTATAATGGAATCAACATGAAATCTCTTAGAAAAACCGCAAATCCAGTGTCCATGATCATCACGAATTAGTCCTCGTCTGCTGCAGAAATTGAATTTTAAAGGGCATACCAAATTTTATTCCTGCATAACAAAAGGTGAAACTCATTAATTAATACCCTACCATCTAAAAAGTAAACACTTCATTTGCGCCACTTTCTCTTGTCGGCTCTATTTTCACCGGCTCTTTCACTAAATCACATGTTGTTATTTCCCTCTTCATCTTCTCCTCCTCATCATTCCCTTTTAGACTTGTTGATTCAAATTCATATCTTGGTTGAATTGTAAGATTCTCCACTACATATGTTATTATGATAGGGTTGAATTGTGTAGATTCTCCACTACATATATAAATCCAAACTTTTTTTTAGTTCAACAAGAAAAATACATTTATTTCATGCTATTAAAGACAATCATTTCTTTGATTCATTACATCAAGAAACATCTACAAACAAAATAAAAAATGAATCTAACTTGTGAAAGAATCTGACAGAGGTTTGACGGTGGCGATTAGGCGATGGCTGTTGGATGGGCTTCGGGCTTCTAGTCGGGCGGCGTCCAAATGGGTCTTAAAGTTTTTATTTCTCTTTTGGTAGTAGATATATTGAAATGAGGAAGAAGCTGGCGTTTATGTTACTTAAAGGGTGTATTGGATTAAGATTGTATTGGATTTTTTTGCACTTTAAAAGTTTGGAGGCATTCAATCCGTATTCTGAAAAGTCCTTAAAAATTTTGAGATATTCAATCCAAATTTTGAGAACTCTTTAAAAATCCTAAGGTATTCAAAACTTCAGACTTTTAGAGATTTTAAAATCTCATGGATTTTGCAGGATTTTCATTCAAAAATACAAATAGAAAATTCCTGCAGATATCTTATCTCATCACACGAGATTTGATGGACTTTTTCACCTTTCTTCTCTCCGTGCACGCAACCCTCCCCTCTCCGACAGTCACATTTGAAGCCTCTGATCCCCAATTAATTAATTGTTCAACCTTTTTTGCCATAAATTTTGCAACTGTTTCTTCAACCATGGCTCTGACCATCTCAGTGAAGTTAGGAGGCAGCTGATATGCAGGCGCCTCTGTCTGGTGGGTGTTTTCAGCTGAGGTCTCCTGTGCAGCTGACTTTTGAGCAATGGATTTCTCAGTTGAGAGTCTCCTGTCAGCTGCTTGCCTCTCTGATTTCTCAGCTTCTGGGGGTTGAGCTGAGCTGGAGGCTTGATCCAGTGCATCCTGATCATGGTCCTCATCATCCTTTTTCTCTTCATCTACTTCATTCTCTTCTTCTTTTTCTTCTTCCTTCTCTTCCTGAGCTACTCTTCCATAATGTCAAATATGAATTGGTCCATATTTTGTTTGAAATTTGATATAAACCATTTCTCATCCAATAACAACTTCAGGTTTTACTCATGACAGAATGAACATGCCAAACCGAGCGACCCCTCTAAGGAGCCAGTCGGCCCGTAACCTTATCCCGTCGGCCCTCAGCCCGACACGAGCCGTGTAGCGACCACTTTTCTAAAATATAATTCTTCTAATTTTAAGAAGAATAAATAAAATTTTTGCAGCGGACATACATTTTAAAAAGACAAACTTAATAATCGCAAGTAATAATCACAAGTCACCATTAAATAAAAACATACTTCGACGTGAAATTAAAGCAATCGACCAATTGTTCATAAAGCATAGCTTGAGGAAAATTATAGTAAATAAATAAATAACAACTCATGAAGCTTGATCATCCCACACTCAAGCGCATGCCACATCGAGCTCCTCAACCTGAAAGGGGTAAATAGTGGGGTGAGCTTCCAACTCGCTCAGTGTGGAGAGTACGCAATATGTCTACGTTAATTACTAAATATATTAGCAAGTATAAGCAACATGACTGATAAATTCTGAAGCCCGTTGGCTATCCCGAAGATTTTATGCACAATTAAGTGCTTCTGACTGATTTGCACATTTAAGTGCTTCTGACTGATTGCACATTTAAGTACTTCTGACTGGTTGCACATTTAAGTGCTTCTGACTGATTTCACGTGCACATACGAGACAATATATAAAACAATTAAAATAAACAAAAGCATAATAAACCCCCACACCTGGATAAATGCAGAACTTGAACTTGAATATGATGAAAGATGTTTGACTCGACAATTCTAGGCCCGTAATTTCTTGTTATTATCTACAAATAAAAATAATAACTTATTATTTAAATAATAATCTATAACAGAAATAAGTGAAAGAATTAAATTATGAGTGAATAATAATATCAATTGAAAAGGTAAACATGTTAAAAGCTTCCAAAAGGGACTGAAATTGAAGAAATTATAATTCTAATTGGGGCTAGAATGAAGAAACTGAAAATTAGAGGCTGAAATTAGTATACACTGAAAACTGATTTGGGGTCAATTTGAGAAGGTCTGAAACTTGGGGATTAAATTGAAGAACCCTGAAAAAAATAACTGAATATAAAACCCCTCTAACACACCAGTCGGCCGAAATTATCTTCTTCCCTCCCAATCGGTAAACTCTCTCTCTCTCTACTGAAACCACAAAAAAACGTCTCTCTCTACAAACCTCATTGCCAAATCATCTCCCTCTTGTTGGAAATATTTATGCTAAATGGAGTTTGGCATGTTTCTTTTGTCCCACATTGGAAAAAGTAAGATACAAAAGGGAGTTTATAAGGTCTTTCTCTAATTAGGCTCTCAAAGGCCTTAGTAGACTAGAGATGGGCCAAGCCCACACGCGCGCCGAGCCGGGCCGTGGACGCGAGACGCGATGTTCGCGAAATTGGCGCGTTGTAGGCGCACTTTGCACTTCGCGAGGAGCTGAGGAGCCTTTAATTTTTAACGGAGCTCGGGTTCAGTCGGGTCGGACTGACCCGAATCGGATACGGATCTGGAAGGTTCCAGAACTGGGCTTGCTTGGTGGACAAGTTGGGCCTGAAAACCCTAGCCGCCAACGAAGAAAAAAAAACCCTAGCCGTTTTTTTGATGCATTCCTAGGGTTCTGCATCTATAAATACAGCTCCATAGGAGCTGTATTAATCCATCCGAAAAAAAATCAGTCTCTGCACTCTCCTCTCTCGCGTGTTCTTTATTCTTTCTTTGAGTTTCCAAGTAGTCGCCTTTGCATTTATCGTTTTTTCCGTTGCTCTTGGAACGACGATAATTCTGCATCAAATCCTGGGGTTCTACGCTGAAGCTTACAGCCGTTGAAGCGCGTAAAAACCTTTAAGGACAGGAGTTTTCTCCGTGCGGTTTTTCTTCAACTAAGAGATCCAAGAAACAGGTTGGTCTTTTACAATTTTGTTGTGCATTCAATTCGTCCCTCAACCGGACAGTCTGCTTCTCTCCCCCTTTCTTACTATCGGATCTGATCGTGAAGGATCATCTCGATTTTCGTTGATAAACTCAGTAATATAATAATAACAAAAATTATTTGAAAAAAGACTATTCTATTTTTTCTATCTTCCTTATTGTTTGTTTTTGATAAATATATAATTCGGTATTAGTTTTCAATACTAATTACCGGATTGTGTGTCCATCGAGTAAAATTTTTTCAACATTCTTAAAGGTTTTTTATTTGTTAAATCGTGTTTAACGATGTGATCAAATGGACCTTTGAAATTTCATCTGCGAATTTCCGTCGATGAACCAAGAGTTTGCGGCTTGGCCGATTTGATGGAGCGAACTATACCATTTGGTGATAAGGTCAAGTTCATGCTTGCTGTGCTGAAACTTGGCTATGTCTTGGACCCAGAACTTGCACCAATTCCCGCTAATCCAATTCCCGAAGCGGGAAAGGCTGTGGATCCAAAAGAGATTTCAGATCTGGAAAAGCTAAGGGCTCTGCGTAGAGAGTCGAGGAACCGTGTGTTGGCCACATCAAGAATTCCTTGTCGATCGCCTCTATGATGCATGCGCGTCGGTCACAGATCCACGAGAGCTTTGGAAAGCCTTGGAACTCAAGTACAAAGCACATGAGGAAGGTACTAACAAGTATCTTGTGTCCAAGTATGTAGAGTTTCAAATGGTTGATGACAAACCTATAATGGACCAAGTGCATGAACTCCAGGTTATGGTCAACAAACTGAATTCGCTTTCCATCCCTCTGCCGGAACTCTTCCAGGTTGGTGTGATTATCACAAAACTGCCACCCTCCTGGAAAGACTTCTCTAAGAGGATGATGCACAAATCCGAGGACTACTCCTTGGACGATCTGTTGAAGCACCTCCGCATTGAGGAGGAGACTCGCAACAGGGACAAGCGTGGTAAAGTTGGATCGAGTGTGCATCACGTGACAGCTGGGGGTTCTGGAAATAAGGGAAAATCTGGGGGACAAAACCGAAAGAATTTTGGGCCCAAGAAACCTAACTTCAAAAGGCCTGGTAATCAACAACAAAAGAACCCTATCTCAAAGCCTAAGAGGTCCGGAGCATGCCACGTCTGCGGAAAGACTGGCCATTATGCACGCGAGTGTAAAGATCGCAAATCTGGTCCGGTGGTACATGCTGTCGAGGATGTTACTAATATGGTAGCAAGCGTGAACCTTGGAGAGGTGTTCATGATCTCTTCTCTGACACGTGCAATAGCGAGTCGAGGGTGGTTCGTTGATACGGGAGCCACCGTGCATGTCTGTGGACAACGAACTCGCTTTCGCACTTACTATCCAGCAGCTCCAGGGACAGTTGTGGTTTGTGCGGATGGCCACAAAGCTGATGTTTTAGGAAGAGGAGATGTTTTCTTAAAGTTCATAAGCGGTTGTTGGATTACCCTTCGTGATGTTTTACATGTTCCAGCCATCTCGAAGGGATTGGTTTCTGCAGACAAGTTTGACAAAGCCGGGTTCAAGATGGAGCTCGAGAATGGCAAGATTGAGATCACTAAGAATGGACAGTATGTGGGAAAGGCGGACAACTGTAAGGGTATGTACCGTCTCTACCTTAGTGATGAGGGCAGTAAGAGTAGTTCAGATGGTAATGGTCCTAGTGTTTGTATTGTGTCTGATGTTGCCAACTTTGATGTGTTTGATGGAAATGTTGCTAATGAAATAAGTTTTTCTGGTTACTTTGTTTGTTCAATTTCTTTATGGCATAAACGATTAGCACACACAAATGTTAAAAATATTGAAAAGATGCAATCTAAAGGAATGGTAAAATATGACGCAAAAGATTTTGAAAAATGTGAAACGTGTGTAAGATTTTGTGCGGATTGCACCTTAAATTCATCTGCTAAGAAGCACAATTAATTCAACAACCTTACTTAAAAATAAATAACTCTTCGAAATACAAAAATTTAGATTAAAAACTCTTAAATATTACACCACATACACTTGCCTGATTAAGTGAGACATATATAAATAAACAAATATAAATATCGAGTAAATGATACCATAGCAACATAATACTTATACAAATATGATATGTTATTACCAAAGAAAGCCACGAGGAAACATCTAATGGAGCTTCATGAGCTTTGCGCTTAAGTTTTAATCTTACCCCTTAAGTTTTATGGCTTTTCGCTTGTGCCAAAGAAGCTCCAGAGGGTGTTATCTGACATGAGAGTCTCCATGAGCTTAGTCAGGACTAGCGCTACAAAAAGATCGTGCTGCTTGTGAGCATGCTCAGCCAAAGCTCGACACAAACTCTATTTGACCAAGCTTGTCTCGAGCTCGGCTCAAGCTCATGAATACTTAGCTCGTGAGCTCGCAGCGGCTCCCAAGCATTTAAATTATAATTTTTTTTAATTATATATATATATATATATGAGGCATTATCCAACCCGTGCGATGCACGGTCTTTGGTTGAATATCTACATGTTTTGTACGTAATGTTGGGGCAGACGGTTGAATGAACAGATGGCAGAATTTAAATTTATGTTTTTTTATTGTTATTGTCCTTTTATTTTAGTCTATGTAATTAGTTATATGAAATGAGACTTTACTAACCCGTATGTTGCTCCGGGGTTGTTTTTGGTTTATTCAACCCGTGCGATGCACCGATTGTATCTAAGATTTCATAGCTAAAATTTAACCATCTTGTAATTTATACTATCATTTAAAAGTTCATTTTAATCACCTTGTGTATTAGAAGATGCATTTGCATTGTGATGTTTATCATAACTTTTGTATTTAAATTAGTTTATTTACATTAAAAGTTACAATTAAAATAGTCTCTTCATATATTTACAATTAAAAGTTATAATTAAATCCCTCTTCCACATTAGATTAAGGGGATAAGTATTATATAGTATAGATAGTTAAGAAGTGTCAAATAAACTTATTGTTAATTATTTGCATTATGATTAAAAATATTTTATTATAAACGGATATGCCACTGCTCCACCAGATATAGATGAATTAATAGATAGGCCAATAAAGAAAAGTTTTATCAAAAATTCCCAAAAATGACAAATAAGTCAACTCAATAAGAAAACTAAAAATAATTTATTTTTAATATTATATATATATATATAGATTAATTAAGTAATAAGCCAATAGTGTAAAATAAAAAATAAAATTAAAACATAAGCCAAATCAATAAGAAAGCTAAAAAAATCCATTGTTAGAATTAAATTACAATTTATATATAGATGTAGAAAGAATAAAAAATTATTATAAAAAAGTTCAAAGAATATAAAAAAATCACAATTAAACACATAAATAAATTTCATGAGAAGGTACAAAAAAATTAATTTTTGTATATTATACAAATAATAAAGCAATAAAGATGACAATTCTCAGGGAATATGACTAAAAAGGAAAAAAAATCAAAAAGCCATATTCATCGTCAATCACAATCAATATATGAAAGCATTAAAAATATAATATCAATTCTACTTAAACTATTGACGGAAACTTACGCGGGACATACAATCAAAATTTTTGGTAAATTATTGACACGCTAATAATATATGAGAATAATCGTCATTATTGAACAATCAAAATTAAACATCCATATAAATCATATATTAATTTTAGTTATAGGTTCAATTCGTTTTATTTTAAAAAATCTTAAAAGTAGCAAAAAAACTCAGAAAATTACACGTAAGAAACAATTAACAACAAAATATTCCACTAAATTTATTCTCTTTTTGCACTTGAGAGAAATCAAGAATAAATATGTAAACGGTACTTATTATAATGTAGTCAAAAAATGTCAAATAAATTTTTTATTAATTATTTTTAATTTTTTATTATGAATACAAATTTTTATCGTAAGATGGACATGCCAAAGTCCAACCAGATACAAATGAATTAATTGATAAATCACTATTAGAAAAAATTCAAAAAAATTTGTTAGAAAAATCACAAAATGACATATAAGAAAAACCAATGAGGAAGGGAAAAATAATTCAATTTTATATATTACGAGGCACTATCCAACCCGTGCGATGTACGGTCTTTGGTTGAATATCTACGTATTTTGTACGTAATGTTGGGGCAGACGATTGAATGAGCAGTGTCAGAATTTAAATGCCTTTTAGAGAAGTTTATATGTTTTTTTATTGTTATTGTCCTTTTATTTTACTCTATGTAATTAGTTATATGAAATGAGACTTTACTAACCCGTATGTTGCTCCGGGGTTGTTTTTGGTTTATTCAACCCGTGCGATGCACCGATTGTATCTAAGATTTCATAGCTAAAATTTAACCATCTTGTAATTTATACTATCATTTAAAAGTTCATTTTAATCACCTTGTGTATTAGAAGGTGCACGTGTTTTGTACGTAATGTTGGGGCAGACGGTTGAATGAGCAGATGGCAGAATTTAAATGCCTTTTAGAGAAGTTTATATGTTTTTTTTATTGTTATTGTCCTTTTATTTTAGTCTATGTAATTAGTTATATGAAATGAGGCTTTACTAACCTGTATGTTGCTCCGGGGTTGTTTTTACTTTATTCAACCCGTGCGATGCACCGATTGTATCTAAGATTTCATAGCTAAAATTTAACCATCTTGTAATTTATACTATCATTTAAAAGTTCATTTTAATCACCTTGTGTATTAGAAGGTGCATTTGCATTGTGATGTTTATCATAACTTTTGTATTTAAATTAGTTTATTTTAATCACCTTTTAGTTTATTTACATTAAAAGTTACAATTAAAATAGTCTCTTCATATATTTACAATTAAAAGTTATAATTAAATCTCCCTTCCATATTAAATTAAGGGGGATAAGTATTATATAGTATAGATATATTATACTATATGTAATTATTATAATAATTACATATATTAAAAATAAATACTCCTCGAGCATTTTAAATTATACATATATTTCAATTTTATGTATAAATATTTCTTTAATAATCTAATTATTTATTAACAACAATTACATTCATTAAATTGTAACACCCCGAGATATTCGGGATATGTTACAGCGCCGTAGACCCCTATATGGGACCTACCAGGCTACAATAGGGAAACTCCACTCGACTAACCATCTTGGTTAGCGAGGATACACAATTAAATAATATGACATATAAAGATACGCCCGGAGCAACCGGCAAAATAAGCATCAACCAATAACGTGACAATTTAAAGCAATACAATACAGAGTTTGAAACGAAAAGCCTAAGTACTCGCGAGTACGATCTATAAGTTTAAAACTGTGGGAACAACCATATCGAAATGGACAAAGGAAATAAGTAGACCCAAGTGCACATGTCAACGACCCTGGCCAACATCCTCGTACTGTCCTGGTGCTCGCTCGACCGGATAATCATAACCTGAAATCCATAACAAGAATTTCCCCAAAACGGGTCCCCAAAGGGGTTAGCAATTACGCTAGTACAAGTAATCAAGGCAAACCAATCGCTTACACATTTCATAGTACATGCACCAATATCAAGTTCAAAAGTCAAAACCAGACATGTCTTTTCCGGAAATAAACAGTCAAACAATTTGCCTTGGGAACAGAGTCATATCATAAATTCCCGCACGAGGCCTCTAAGGACCCTCCCGCACTGGCTACATTATAAAACAAAACACGCACATGCATCGCCTTGGGAACAGAGTAATATCATAGATTCCCGCACGAGGCCTCTAAGGACCCTCCCATGGCAGCTAGCTAAACAAACTCGTGAAATCCAGGCGGCATAGATTTCCTCCTTGACCCGTCAGGCCAACACGAGGTGAGTTACACACAAGTAATATACATCACCATTTCATGTCAAGCTTAAAGGTTTCCAAAAATACTTGCCTTGAATTATTGACGACGAAGAACGGAAAGGAAAGTCACCGACAACCGCTAGGGACCAACGAAACCGAACCTAACGATTCGAAGAACAC
Organism: Orobanche coerulescens; assembly: GCA_033398695.1. Lineage (NCBI taxonomy): Eukaryota > Viridiplantae > Streptophyta > Magnoliopsida > Lamiales > Orobanchaceae > Orobanche > Orobanche coerulescens. Next base: position 29,771,465 of record CM065813.1, read on the forward strand.
AATCACAACCGTTTCTAAATGAGTACGGAATTGGAATACACCCGAAAACCCGCCTACGATTCATGTATATTCGTATATAAACAACAACGAGGGCGGACCACAACCAAACCCTCTCGATTTCGTAAAAATCACGAAATATACCATGAATCCGTAGGGAAACTAAGAATATCAACAAGATTAATCATATTCATCATAAATCCATCAACAAAACGGAACGGATCGGAAGAAAATCCCAAAACCCCCAAATTATCCAAAAGTAGGGTTCTAAGAGATTACCTTGGATTTAGGATGAGAAACACAAGTGGATGATGTTAATCTACACCAAGAACTCAAGCAAAGGAACCTCTGAAGTGATTGGAAGAAGAAAATCGCCTCAAATCGCCTCTGGAGTCGCTCGGCCGCGGAAGAAGGAAAGAAATGAGAATTTGTGACTATCTCGGTCAACTCCCTGGTTTATATAGCCAGGGAGTGTTAGCGCATGCTAAAACCTCAAGGTTAGCGTGCGCTAACGGGATAAGATTACAAATCTTACCGTTAGCGTCGATCCGGTAACTGTTTTTGGCCGTTAGCGTGCGCTACCATACATGAGTAGCGTGCGCTAATAACCTCTCGGTAGCGCGCGCTATCGACCAATAGCGTGCGCTACCCGGACATTAGTCGAGTCCAGTGGCGTCTGCCCAGAACCCACCTGATACGTTAGCGTGCGCTACCATACAAGCGTAGCGTGCGCTAACTGGCGCCTGACCGAGTTCAGTAGTAAACTGTCCAGTACTGGACACTCACGCTAGCGCACGCTACCGGGCACCATCAGCGTACGCTAGACCCTCGACATTAGCGTGCGCTAGCATATGTAGCGTACGCTAATACACTAGTCCAGAAGGCTGGAAAAACAGCACTGCCACTCCCAGGGCTACTCGCTAGCGCGCATTTAAGCAAACGTGGCGTGCGCTACTAAGGGACCCTAGCGCGCGCTTATGCAAAGAAAAATAGCGTGCGCTAGGTATGAAATATGAACGGTTCAACACACCGGAAAGTGAACGAAACATCAAACTGAACATCTCATCTGGCATCATATCGTAGAATGGATCCACGGCAACCCCGAAACGGCGGTTCCGCAAGACAATAATGGGAAAAAAATCCATAGATAATAGGAAAGATACACTGAACGATACGCGAGGGTCACTACTATCGGGAAATACGCCGAAAAAGAAAAATACACGGGAAAGAAAATGCGGATATTACATTCTACCCCTCTAAAAACAAGTTTCGTCCCGAAACTTAAGAAACAAACAACTCCGGTACCTAGCACGCATGCTATCCTCGGTCTCCCACGTTGCCTCCTCGACACCGTGTCTCGTCCACTGCACCTTGACCAAAGGGATGATCTTATGCCTCAGTCGTTTCTCCCGACGCTCTAAAATCTTCAAAGGACGCTCCTCAAAAGTAATATCCTTGGCAACGTCAATCTCCCCATAGTCGATGATGTGACTAGGATCCGGGACATATTTCCTCAACTGGGAAACATGAAAAACGTTATGAACATGACTCAGGGCCGGGGGTAACGCCAAACGGTATGCCAACCCACCGACTCGCTCGAGAATCTCGAAGGGTCCAATAAATCTCGGACTCAACTTCCCCTTTTTCCCGAAACGGAAAACTCCTCTCGACGGTGACACCTTCAGCAAAACGTGGTCTCCCACCTCGAATTCTAAGGGTCGACGACGGACATCGGCATATGACTTCTGTCGACTCTGGGCAGTCAACATCCGTTCTCGAATTAATTCTATCTTCCGTCTCGTCTCTAAAACGACATCCGGCTCGGTCCCGACCAAATCGGACGCCTCATTCCAACAAATCGGCGATCGACATCGCCGCCCATAAAGTGCCTCATACGGTGCCATCCGAATCGACGCGTGCCAACTATTGTTGTACGTGAATTCGATCAATGGCAAGTGCTCCTCCCAGTCGCTACTCCAATCGAGGGCACAAGCACGCAACATGTCCTCGAATGTTTGGATAGTGCGTTCCGACTGTCCATCTGACTGGGGATGAAAAGAGGTACTCAAATGCAAACGGGTACCTAACGCCTTATGCACCGCCTGCCAAAAGTGCGATACAAAACGGCCATCACGATCCGAAACAATAGACTTCGGAGTACCGTGAAGTCTCACAATCTGCGCGATAAACACACGAGCCAATTTCTCCGGGCCCCAAGTGTCCTTGATGCCCAGGAAGTGTGCCGACTTGGTCAGACGATCAACAACCACCCATACCATATTCATGCCCGACCTCGATCTCCGCAAACTCGTAACAAAATCCATCGATATATCTTCCCATTTCCATTCTGGAATGGGAAGTGACTGCAATAACCTGACCGTCGGCCGATGTTCGATTTTGACTCTTGGCAAGTCAAACATCTCGCCACAAACCGTGCGACCTCCTCCTTCATATCATTCCACCAGAAGTTCCTCCTCAGGTCCTTGTACATCTTACTCGAACCAGGATGAACGGAATAGGGTGTGGAGTGGGCCTCATGCAAAATACTCTGTCGCAACTCTGGATCGTTCGGCACACAAAGCCGACTCTGGAATCTCAAAACGCCATCCTCGTGAATCACAAACCCAGGAGAATTTCCCTTAAGAACGTTCTCTCGGATTTGAGTAATCATCGGATCCTCTAATTGCTTTAGCTTAATTTCATCGATCAAAGATGATGAAATCTCTAGAGCACAAAGTTGCCCGACAGCTCCAGGCAACAAAACTTCAACATCTAACTCGATCAGAGCCCGCCGGAGCTCAGACTGAGGCGTAAGGATCTCAAGTGTTCGCAATGCAATCGGTTTCCGACTCAAGGCGTCGGCCACGACGTTCGCTTTGCCTGGATGATAAAGGATTTCAAGGTCATAATCCTTAATCAGCTCCAACCACCTCCTCTGCCTCATATTCAACTCCCGCTGAGTAAATATGTATTTCAGACTTTTATGATCGGTGAAAATCTGACATGCAGAGCCGAAAAGATAGTGATGCCAAATATTGAGTGCAAAGACAACCGCCGCTAACTCTAAATCGTGAGTAGGGTAGTTAAGCTCATATGGTCTCAACTGTCTCGACGCATAGGCAATGGTCTTGCCGTGCTGCGTCAACACGCACCCAAGACCCTGACCCGAAGCATCGCTATAAACGGCGAATCCCTCGTTGCCACATGGCAACGCCAAAACCGGGGCTGAAGTCAAACGCTTCTTCAGCTCCTCGAAACTCGACTGCCTCTCATCGGTCCAGACGAACTTCTCGGATTTATGGAGCAACTGTGTAAGTGGCCGAGCTAGTTTTGAGAAACCCTCGACGAACCTACGGTAGTAGCCAGCCAAACCCAAGAAACTACGGACCTCCTTCACATTTGTGGGCGATGCCCAATCCAATACTGCCTCAATTTTCTGCGGATCCACACGGACTCCCTCGGCTGAAATCACGTGACCTAAAAACATCACTTCCTTTAGCCAGAACTCACATTTCGAGAACTTCGCATAGAGTTGCTCGGTCCTCAAAATGTCTAACACTATCCGCAGATGATGGGCATGCTCTTCCTCATTCCTCGAATAGATAAGAATATCGTCAATGAAGACGACGACACACTTATCCAAATACTCGATGAAGACTTTGTTCATCAATTGCATGAACACCGCCGGCGCATTAGTTAATCCGAAAGGCATAACTACAAACTCGTAATGTCCGTATCTCGTCCGAAAAGCTGTTTTCGGCACGTCGGACTCTCTCACCCGAAGCTGATAGTACCCCGATTTCAAATCAATCTTCGAGAATACCGCAGCTCCCTGCAACTGGTCAAACAAGTCATCGATTCTCGGCAAAGGATACTTGTTCTTGATGGTCACCTTGTTTAGTTCGCGATAGTCGATACACAAACGTAGTGAACCATCCTTCTTCCGCACAAACAGGACCGGTGCGCCCCAAGGCGAGGCACTCGGTCGAACATACCCCGACTCAAGAAGCTCACTCAACTGCTTCTTCAACTCTGCCATCTCTGAAAGTGCCATGCGATACGACGCCTTCGAAATCGGAGCCGCGCCCGGCTCTAACTCTATAGCAAACTCAACCTCACGATCCGGTGGCAGCCCCGGCAACTCGTCAGGAAATACATCAGGAAACTCACTAACGACTGGAATCGACGAAAGATCGACTCCACCATTCTCCGCCTTCAAGGCGTAGCACCAATAACCCGTACACCCCTTTCGCAGGAGACTCATCGCCTTCAAGGCATTAATGACGAATTTCTGATTTCCCCTCCTTCGCCCCGCGAAGGAGTGCTCGGTGCCATCCTCGGCTAATATGGTGATGATCCTCGTGCGGTAGTTCATGATTGCACCATGCCGCTCGAGCCAGTCATCCCCGAGAATCAAATCCTCACCCTCAATATTAACGACAATAAGATTAGAGAGCCAAGCTCTCTCACAAATAAACACAGAGCAGTCTCGGACCTCTCGATCACCGACGATTCTATCACCGCTAGGAAGCTTAACGATGAAAGGCTCGCAAGGTGACAAACAGTCGAGACTCAAACGGCGTACACACTCTAGAGAAATGAATGAATGCGTAGCACCCGAATCGAAAAGCACGCTGACAGGATGGGAATGAATGTGAACGGTACCTGTCGCCACAGTAGCTGTTGGATCATCGGCCCTCCTCATCTCATAGATACGCGGCTGAGCAGAGCCGACACTGGAAGCACCACCCCTAGCAGGCTGACCCCGACCCCTACCTCGGCCGGCACTCGGTGGAGGCGGCGGAGCAAACGAGCCCTGGTTCACACTCGGCTCCATAGGTGCTGGGTGAGAAGAACGGGCACCGCGGAGCTATTTGATCTGCTCACAAAAAGGGGCCTTGTGGCCTAGCTGTCCACAAGTATGACAAGTAAACTTCGGACGAGAACACTGTCGGCTCCTATGGCCATGCGTACCACAGTTAAAACATGTGGGCTCACGAGCGGAGGTTCCGGCGGCACTCCGAAAGCTCCCAGAGAAATGAGCCGAACCGCCCGCAGAAATATTTGTAGCTTGCGATTTCTGCTGGCCTCCACTCTTGGGACCAGAAAAATTTCCGACCGACTTATGCTTCTTGCTCTCACGAGCCAAATCACTCGCCGTCACTGACATATCATAAGCGAGGGCCCTACTCTGATAATCCTTCAAGGTAGTGCAGACGAGTCCAGACATGTAGTCCCGAATAGGCAGCTTCATCCTCCTGGAAAAATAGAAAATTTTGTCGCTCTCAGCGACAACTTGGGTCTTCACATAACCCAACTCCTTGTTAAAGTCGGCAATGGCCTGAGATACGGGGATATCCCGTGGTTGAGCATCATAGAAAGCATGCACTCGAGCCTGTCTGACCGGCCACGGACAATACTCGGTCTCCATTACTTCTTGGAATTCGGCCCACGAAGCAACGTGATCTTTGGGACCAACGGCCTCCCACCAATCTGTAGCATCTCCCGTGAGAAAGTATTGGGCAATAGGGACCTTACGGTCCTCGGGGCAGTTAGTAGCAGTGAAGACTTTGGATATCTCTTTGATCCACCCTTCCCAGCCGATCGGGTCCGAAGCTCCCGAAAACTGAGGAGGATGCATCTTGATGACATCCTGAAGCCAGCGATCCGCTCCGCCCCGATTAGCATGGGCCTGATCGGGGTTCTGAACCACCTGTGCTATAGCCGCCATCTGGTTAACCATTTGCTGCATGACAGCCGCAATACCAAGATCGGCGCGCTCCTGAGAAGAAGCATGACTGTGACGGTCGCCGGTACTGCCGGCTCCTGAAGAGTGCGACGTGGCTGCCCCACCGGCTGCCCCACGTCCTCGGCCGCGTCCACGGCCACGACCACGACCACGACCACGGTTTCCTCCGGCATCCATACTGGTGTTAAAAGATAACAGGAGCATGTCGAGGATGAGTAAGGAAGAAAACAAAAACAACTACGATGATAAGCAAATGAGGGAGAATAACCACGGTTCAAGAAACGGAATACAGTATGTGAAAGCAAACAATCGGGTAAGGAAACTTACGAGCACTGGAAGTACTGAGATGCCGGCAGCGGTGTGACAATGTGCAAAACAAAACACGACTAGACCCAAATAACCGACAAGCCTAGGTATCCATAAACCTAGTGCTCTGATACCATTTTCTGTAACACCCCGAGATATTCGGGATATGTTACAGCGCTGTAGACCCCTACATGGGACCTACCAGGCTACAATAGGGAAACTCCACTCGACTAACCATCTTGGTTAGCGAGGATACACAATTAAATAATATGACATATAAAGATATGCCCGGAGCAACCGGCAAAATAAGCATCAACCAATAACGTGACAATTTAAAGCAATACAATACAGAGTTTGAAACGAAAAAGCCTAAGTACTCGCGAGTACGATCTATAAGTTTAAAACTGTGGGAACAACCATATCGAAATGGACAAAGGAAATAAGTAGACCCAAGTGCACATGTCAACGACCCTGGCCAACATCCTCGTACTGTCCTGGTGCTCGCTCGACCGGATAATCATAACCTGAAATCCATAACAAGAATTTCCCCAAAACGGGTCCCCAAAGGGGTTAGCAATTACGCTAGTACAAGTAATCAAGGCAAACCAATCGCTTACACATTTCATAGTACATGCACCAATATCAAGTTCAAAAGTCAAAACCAGACATGTCTTTTCCGGAAAATAAACAGTAAAACAATTAGCCTTGGGAACAGAGTAATATCATAGATTCCCGCACGAGGCCTCTAAGGACCCTCCCGCACTGGCTACATTATAAAACAAAACACGCACATGCATCGCCTTGGGAACAGAGTAATATCATAGATTCCCGCACGAGGCCTCTAAGGACCCTCCCGCACTGGCTAGCTAAACAAACTCGTGAAATCCAGGGCGGCAGCATAGATTTCCCTCCTTGACCCCGTCGGGCCAACACGAGGTGAGTTACACACAAGTAATATACATCACCATTTCATGTTAAGCTTAAAGGTTTCCAAAAATACTTGCCTCGAATTATTGACGACGCGAAGAACGGAAAGGAAAGTCACCGACAACCGCTAGGGACCAACGAAACCGAACCTAACGATTCGAAGAACACAATCACAACCGTTTCTAAATGAGTACGGAATTGGAATACACCCGAAAACCCGCCTACGATTCATGTATATTCGTATATAAACAACAACGAGGGCGGACCACAACCAAGCCCTCTCGATTTCGTAAAAATCACGAAATATACCATGAATCCGTAGGGAAACTAAGAATATCAACAAGATTAATCATATTCATCATAAATCCATCAACAAAACGGAACGGATCGGAAGAAAATCCCAAAACCCCCAAATTATCCAAAAGTAGGGTTCTAAGAGATTACCTTGGATTTAGGATGAGAAACACAAGTGGATGATGTTAATCTACACCAAGAACTCAAGCAAAGGAACCTCTGAAGTGATTGGAAGAAGAAAATCGCCTCAAATCGCCTCTGGAGTCGCTCGGCCGCTAAGAAGGAAAGAAATGAGAATTTGTGACTATCTCGGTCAACTCCATGGTTTATATAGCCAGGAGTGTTAGCGCATGCTAAAACCTCAAGGTTAGCGTGCGCTAACGGGATAAGATTACAAATCTTACCGTTAGCGTCCCGATCCGGTAACTGTGTTTTGGCCGTTAGCGTGCGCTACCATACATGAGTAGCGTGCGCTAATAACCTCTCGGTACCGCGCGCTATAGACCAAAAGCGTGCGCTACCGGACATTAGTCGAGTCCAGTGGCGTCGCCTGAACCCACTGATACGTTAGCGTGCGCTACCATACAAGCGTAGCGTGCGCTAACTGGCGCCTGACCGAGTTCAGTAGTAAACTGTCCAGTACTGGACACTCACGCTAGCGCACGCTACCGGGCACCATCAGCGTGCGCTAGACCCTCGACATTAGCGTGCGCTAGCATATGTAGCGTACGCTAATACACTAGTCCGTATACCGAAAACAAAGACCGCCACTCCCGGGGCTACTGCTAGCGCGCGCTATTTAAGCAAACGTAGCGTGCGCTACTAAGGGACCCCTAGCGCTTATGCAAAGAAAAATAGCGTGCGCTAGGTATGAAATATGAACGGTTCAACACACCGGAAAGTGAACGAAACATCAAACGGAACATCTCAACAGGCATCATAACGTAGAATGGATCCACGGCAACCCCGAAACGGCGGTTCCGCAAGACAATAATGGGAAAAAAAATCCATAGATAATAGGAAAGATACACTGAAAGATACGCGAGGGTCACTACTATCGGGAAATACGCCGAAAAAAGAAAAATACACGGGAAAGAAAAATGCGGATATTACATAAATAAATAATTATTTTATAATTTTTTAACTACAAATAAAAATAAAAAATAAAAAATAAATAATGTTCATGAGCTGCTCAGGAATGCTGCTCGAGCCGAGCTCGAGCTTGAATTTCACTCGAGCTCGAATGAACAGTAACAAGTCACGCCCGTTAAGTCCAAAACTCGACTCGACTCGGCTCGTTTGCAGGTCTAGCCAAGACTGAAGGCTTGAGTAATTGGCCATTACATATTTATTAAATTACTTTTCCTATTAGAATTTGTTAAATGATTTCTAAATATTTTTGTACATATTAACTAATTTTATAAAACTTATATTTAAACAAAAAAGTTCCAGATCTTTTTTGTTTTCCAATTTTTAGAACAAATAGTTTATATGGATCTTTGTAAGCTAGAAGCAATTTATAATCGGAACTGGTAACAACTTATTCGATATTGTTTTAAATGTACTTATATCTTTTACCTAATTGACATTGGAACTGGTAACAACTTATTCTATATTTTAAATTTACTTATATGTTTTACCTAATTGACTAATTTTATAGAAAAATCAGATTTAATTTATTTTTATGTTCTTTGAATTTTATATATTTAGTTAACTTGTAACATTGAATTTTTGGATTTTATTTGCAAATTATTAAATAATTATTTAAAATCTAACTATAATTGTTTATATTTACTTAACTGATTTTTATTTTTTTAAATTATCTCCAAGTTACATCAATATTGATCAAATTCCTGTTTTTCTATCAAATTTAATAAATTGATTTATGTTCGATTTAATTACTAGTTTCTGAAATTGATTTAATTACTGCAACGAATACACTTCAGGAGTTAAAGATTTCAATTGATTTCTCAGTGTTTGCTTATCATTTTTGTTCTAAATTATAATGTAATCACTTTAAATTAATTTGGTGAAGAAAGCTACTGCACTTGATTATAGCTGAGGAAGCAATTATAAGATAAGTTCCATTTCACTTTCTGAAAGTATACTGGTACATGTGTAACAGCGTCCAGGATAAGAAATGGAATAAGAAGAAAGAAATAAAATAAAACAAACCCATCCAAAACAATCAAAGCAGAACTGCCTAATAAATTCCTATCTTGAAGCTCCACCATTTTGCAGTAGTTTCTGTCTCAAAATAAAATAACTGCAACGTCAAATCCAAGAAAATAATTAATTAAACTGAGTTAGAAAACTATATTTTCGAAAAAAAAATAAAACCTTACATTTAAAATTAGAAACCTGGCTCGCCAGACCAATTATTAGTAGGAGGTGGAGGGCTCCCGCGACATTCTACTTCCTGTGTCCAGCGCCTGGACTATGTCCTGGAGCTGTGGGACGAAAGTCATTCGTACCATGTGGAGGTGGAGCCGTCTTCTCTAAGTTCTTGCGGCGTTTCAATCTAAAATGTGCATCATTCAACATTAAGTTTACATATAATTTATGATCGGTCTTAAGTGTATATTAAACAATCATTCTGCATGTCCCTTCTACTTTGTAATATTTATTTCTCGTATTAATTACAAAAAAAAAATAGTTGATAGTAATATTAGACCGAGAAATGTTACCGATGGAGATGGATATTGGATTGATCGGCAGCAGAAATGTCAATGTCTGGAAGATGGTTATCCGCTTTATCTTGATTAACACTAACGGACAGATGTTTTGTGCAGGAAGAATAAAAAGCAATGTGCTCTATTTATAGTGCAGGAAGAATAAAAAGCAGATGTTTTGTTTTTTTAATTTTTTTTTCGTTTCAAAATTTTAATTTTCTTTGAAAATGTTTGTCAATTGTTTGTCACCCTTACCAATAATGTTGATTGCCACCTTAACTTTGACATTCTGCAATTCATTTTTTTTATACCGGAGCTTCAAACTTACACCTAACTAGTACTCGGGATAACAACCCCGGCCCCACAGTACTGCTACTAGTTAAATCGCGAGATGTGTATCTGGCTCCCAGATTCTTAAATATCCTCAACTACCGCGCGCAAGGAGTCGTCCCCCAAGTGATTGCTCCATGCTGGACCCCCTCAAATCCAACCGCGGGGTCCCACCGAGATCTGGCCCCCCACACTGCCGCTTGAAGCCCTCAATATTTAATTGTTCCACCAGCGTATCCCGGAGGGCTAAGATCTAACCCTTAGTCAAGGACTAAAGGATCATTGGGCCTTGAGAAATTCAATTCCAAAGTATTGCCACTAGAAATTGAACCCCTAACTTAAATTGAAAGTCAGATGGTCAACTCGGCAAGTTTGTTGATTCTGCCAAGTAATATAGGCACTTGCACCTTTGTTATGAATTCAGTATTCGAATTTCCTAACCCGGTGCCTGTTCACTTAAAGGATGGGAAAGTCGATGAAAAAATTATATTATAATAATGATATTAAAATAGTATTAACTATTTTGATGAAAGAGTTAACTTTTAATTAACATAATTCAATTTAAAATTAATCAATTTAATTAAAGTATTTTGTCGTTAGGTCTAACAATAATTGAACTAATTAGATTCTAATGATAAAAATTCAACTACAAAATTTGATTACATCTAATATTATTTGAAAAATATTTACTTTCATGGTCCTATTTAATATCTTATTTTTTGTTTAACTCATTCAGTTTCAGAAATTTATCTCTTTTCTATACTGTTATTAATTTAGTAACTTTACTTTTTTTATGAAATTCATTCCACTTGAGATTCTATAATTTTTAATTACGATATTTATATTTTAGTTTTTGAAAATAATTTATATATCATTTTTACTTTTTCTCAGGGATTCTTTGTTCTTTTGGTGAATATGTACCAATTTATAGAAAACCATGAACCCTTCCTCTGGCATAGGAAAATGGCAGCGAAGATGAGAATAAGTGATTCGAGCATAGCTAAAGACGAATCTATGTATCTCATTTTATGTTCTCTCCAATCTTTTCTTTTTTGGGAATTTTCCAATTTGAAACCGTTTTTAAGGGATTTAGAATCGGTGATTCTCTCGTATGTAGTTATATTATCAATTATCTAATATGCCTTAGAAAATAAAAATAAAAATTATATATATTCGATGTTCCTTACATAGCTGGCAGAAAAAAAGAGGCAAAATCGGCTTGGATCGGGCCGCCTTCACCAAAAAATATATTGTAAAGGGCCTCGTTTTTTATTTTGGCTCAGGTCTCAAATCGGCTTGGACCGGCCCTGGGTGCCGGTAGTATATGCGGTCCTCCAACAATTTGTGAAGAGGATGTTGAGTAGTATCCTTGGAGTTATACCGTTTGAAGATTAATTCCGTTAAGTATCTCCACATGAAATCTCTTGGAAAAACCGCAAATTCAGTGTCCATGATCATCACGAATTAGTCCTCCCCTGTTTTCCTCAACGCAATCGATTGCCACTTCTAGTCTGTTGGGTATGCGTCGCTTGAAAAGCTAGCCGCCAAAAAAAACAAAAAAAACTATAATTGTAAGTATAATTTATTATCAGCATAATAATGAGAATAAATTTATTTATTTCGCTTGACTGTTTTTCACTTTTTTTAAAAATATCTTAACAAATTAATCTTTTCAATTACATTCTGATTTTTTGTTTATTGTACAATTTCAGTCACAATTTCCGTTTTAAACACAGAAAATCTATACTTTAATTAAAAAGGAAAGTCGTGATACGTGTCATTTTGCAAGTTTTTTAATTTTTTTTTAAAAAAAGTATAGTATATATACAGAGAGATGTATTCTTAATTTTTCAGAAAAAATAAAAAAAGAAAAGAAAATTTTGAATATGTGTTTTTAGAGTTTTATTCCACATCTCACACTCATCTACATATAGGAAAATTTTTTCTGCATTTTTTAAGCTTAAAATTCTAAATATTTATATTTTTTTTATATCAAGTTTATTTTTAATGAGAAATATATCAAATCAATTCTTCACGATCTTCAATTAGACATCTATATTGAATGTAGTAAATTTAATGGATTTACATTAATGACCTATTGCACAAAAGACGTTTATATTAGAAAAAAATATGAATATTAATTTCTAATAAAATTAATTGATCTAAAATAAAGTAAATTAACTCACTTTTATGAAACTAGATTGAAGACTTTATTGCTTACATAAAAAATAAATTGTGATATTTATTTAATTATAATAACTAAAAATAGTAAAACATGCACTGCAGAGACACATATATTAAGACTTAATCACATAGTACTTTCGTTCCCAAAATTTGTCCTATATTTTCTCGGTATGTCTCCAAAATTTATTTATGTAATGGACACTAACTGACTTAACATTATGTTAAGGTGAGACTTTTTCTCCAATTACATTAAATTTTATAATATACTCAACAAGTTTTTTTTATTAAAATTCATGTCGAAAATCCTCAAGAATAAATTTGGGGATCGAACAAATATATATTTTAATAATAAGATATTTTGTCTGGTGCATCGCACAGGAGAATATCTAGTTATCAAAATAACATCCTTTTTGTCCACATACACTCTAAAATTGAGCATTTTCGAGTTCAGGGTTGAGGTGGATCTACGTGGCATATGTGGTATTTTTCGAAAAATCTCAAAAAAAAAAGTTTACAAATTCAAAACTATCTTATTATGATTTTTCAACAATTTCACATTTTCTAAGTGAATCCACTTCAGCATCGAGCCCGAAAACCCTCAATTTCTAGTGACTGAGACGTAAGTTGTACAATTAACAAAAAAAGTGACACGTAATTAATTTTTTTTTTTTGATAATTCTAAAAAATATAAAATTTGAGGGGCGTACTGTTGTGGGAAAATCCCTCACAATATGCCGCAAGTGCACGGTGTCAACAAGTAATAAAGTGATAAGTAAAGTATCGTTCCCTCGAGGACTGATTTCACTAAGTACCAAAATATAGTCAACTCACAATTTTATTTGAAGAACAATTAAATAGAGTTTATATCTAAACTAATTGCAGAAAATAAATAACAGTACTAATAATAATAATAATACTAATAAGGGGTAGGATTATGATTTTCACCTCAAACAATCGGGAATGATATTTATTCGATTCAATTCACTGTTATTCAATTGATTGTAAGCCAGAAATTCCTAAATTATTCTAAAGCCTTTCCCAAGGTCGATAGAAAATACTACGAATTACTAACTCGATATATCCCTATTCGAATCAGATAATTAATAGCTAAAACAGTTCAAGAATTCCCACAATAACAGGCTTCACAATTCGCATGAGTATATCCCTATCTCACGAAAATTATGATTCGTCTAACAAGAACTATGCCTAAATTTCATCTCCCGAATCCATAAAGACATTCACAAATTAATCATTGGCTGACAATTAAAAAGATAAGAATGTAGAATAATCCAATTCAATAGAATAACGAGTAAATCGAAATAATAAATAATCAAACCGTCATGAAATTGGCTACAATCAAAATTCTACTCGAATAAATCTAAAAACTAAGATGCAGGAAAACCATAGGGATCCGTGGTGTTGTCGTTGCCCCACAAATCTACACCTTCTTTTCTCCTTTATTTCTTCCGCCGAAAAACCTCCTGCCCTTCATCCTCTCCCTGCTGGTCTCATAATAATTGCCTTTTTATATCCTTCTTTTATCCCTCCAGTGGGTTTTTCTTTTTTCCTAAGGAAATAAATTCCTCCCTCAAGTAATTCTCCTCTCGGCACAACACCCAAAGGTAATGGTCAGCGGCCCAAAGCTGATTACATCCGCGGCCCAATTCAAATTCAGCATAACATTTGACCCTGGCAGTGGCGTCTTTTTTTGCGCTTTCTGTGCCGCGGCTCACTTTGTGTGTGCCGCGCCACACAGTACAGTGTGCACATTATTCGCTGGTTGTCTTCGTGTGCCGCGGTTCACTTGGTGTGTGCCGCGGCTCATGACCAAAAACTGCTATTTTCGCCCGTTTTTCATCGTTTTGGCTTCCGGACTCCGATTTCCTGCAAAACATACAAAAATAATGCATTAAAAGCTCATTTATGCTGATTTAGGCTCAAGATGGATATAAAATAATGATATAAAAGCGCATAAAAATACGCCTAACAAATACCCCAAACTTGAGCCTTTGCTTGTCCTCAAGCAAACAATTTTCAATTTTAAACAAAATGTATCGTGAATAAACATGCAAATCCATAGTGCTCAACTTAATCAATACTACCCTGAAAATCTCAAAGAATAATACAAGTATCGTAATAGTGAGTCACGTCCCGGACACTGATTCCACTAAGTAACCAATTTCAGTCCTAATCAATCGTTCATGGAGAAAATCAAGCTCAAAGATTAACAAGCGTGAATTTAACCGACCGTCAATATGAAGGGTTAGATTAAACAAGCCAATTCGCCCAGTCCCACAGTCTAGTGGCAAAATTCAAGAGTTTCATTATCAAAATTACGCCTAGGACAGCATTCCCTTATGTATGGTCAATAATATGATTCAAGTTAACCACTAGGTTTCGGTTCTCGGGATATTTCATCGGGATGATCCTAGGGTGGATTTCCATTCTCATGTATCGGGGAACCATTTGACGTAAAAGACACTCATGGGGCACATGGATGCTTCTAGTTACTAAGTCCCCCTCTACAGCGGAGAAAAAACTCGAATAGCAATTCCCGCATGTCAAGGATGCTGTTTTACGCGAGAGTAAACAACGGGTCACGTGAATACCCCCGGTTACTAAGCTTCCCATCATCGGTAATGCGATATTTCTAAATTATTAATCTATTCAGGGTCGTCGTTTTACGCGAGAGTAAACAACGGGTCACGTGAATACCCCCGGTTACTAGACTTCCCATCATAGAACAATCAATATCTCGACTTTTTGGAAAAACTGTCCGATCCTAAACTCAATCCAAATGCCAACAAGACTCATATTACTGGACGATTAGCTACGCGAAAAGTTTAACCAAACGTATAAACGGTGATTTAAAAACACGTATGTCTCCTCTCTTATCCGCTAAAATTTCTACAAAAACGATAAAATTTCGGACCTAATTGAATACTCAACAGAAACAGATATCTCTGACTGCAACTCGACCAAAAGTCAACCGTTTCTTCCAAGAAAAATCAGTATCGTAACATCAGTTTTACACATGGAAGCACGAAAAATTCACAAAAAATTCAAGTTTGCAAAAACCATCAACAACATGCAAAATAAAGTCCACTACACATAACATTATCAATAATAAAACTCATGTGAAAATAAAAGAGATAAAGAAAAGTGAAACTTATTCCAAATGTCTTCTTGAACACCCGCACATGTCTGAGTGGAAACGTCGGTCAATCCATACTTCAAATAATGCCCAACATCACGAGGGACCCCCAAACTTAGTCTCTAGTCATGAGATAACAATAGACATTAAATCAAGAAAGACTAGAATATGAAGAATAATAACTCAAAGGGGTTAAAAAGAAATATCAGAGAAATAAGGGCCAACAAGAATACACAAATCCAAACGAAATACAAAACAAAGGAAAATAATTAATAACGAAAAATCAAATAACAAACAACTAACTAGAAAGCAAGTAAAAATGATGGGTTGCCTCCCATCCAGCGCTCTATTTTACGTCTTGAGCACGACGTGGCGAAAAAATTTAACGTGGTTTTTTTCTTGGGATATTGCCAAATGCCCCCTTCTTGCAATCTATAAGCCTCTTATTCCAGAGGGGAGGCTTTGGCTCATGCCCGGTTGCCAAAAATAATGAATAAGAATAATTATGCGGACAACCAAAAAATGATGGAAGAATATAATAATGATAAGGCATGAAAAAATAAGTAAAGTTCGAATGGGCAAATAATAAAGAATTATCATGCACAACCTCATTAGAACTCGAAGAATCAGCCTCAACAAAATCATGAGTAATGGGGTCAATCTCTCCCATTATGGATTTAGGAAAAATTATGCGTGGCACCGTTAATAAAATTTTTGGCACAAAAGTATTCACCTTATTAGTCGAAGTTTGATGACAATTTAATGGAATTTCTTTGGAAACATCATCAATGATAACTTCTTCTCTAGGCTCATCACACTTTATGAAATCATTAGGTGCTGGGGGATCGACCATAAAGCTCAACATGTCATTCTTCTCAACCTCCCCCTCAACTTCACTACTAAATATATGAGCTGGAAAATAACCGTAGTGAACCTCAAGACCACGATGTGCACATTCTAGCTCAAAAAGGGTACTACCAGGATTTTTAAGAACGTCTACACATTGTTCAAGCATGGTCTTTTGTTTTGGGGGAGGGGGCTGACTGACCCTATTTGGCGAATTATTAAGAACATTGGGATTTATGAAATGCCAAGGGCCACGATACTCATAGGAAAACATAATAAAAAAAAATAAAAATATAGAAACTAAAGAAGAAACTTCAAATTAAAATTAGAGTCGCTTGGTATTGATATTAGCGAAAAATCAGTCCCCGGCAACGGCGCCAAAAACTTGTTGCGGGAAAATCCCTCACAATATGCCGCAAGTGCACGGTGTCAACAAGTAATAAAGTGATAAGTAAAGTATCGTTCCCTCGAGGACTGATTTCACTAAGTACCAAAATATAGTCAACTCACAATTTTATTTGAAGAACAATTAAATAGAGTTTATATCTAAACTAATTGCAGAAAATAAATAATAGTACTAATAATAATAATAATACTAATAAGGGGTAGGATTATGATTTTCACCTCAAACAATCGGGAATGATATTTATTCGATTCAATTCACTGTTATTCAATTGATTGTAAGCCAGGAATTCCTAAATTATTCTAAAGCCTTTCCCAAGGTCGATAGAAAATACTACGAATTACTAACTCGATATATCCCTATTCGAATCAGATAATTAATAGCTAAAATAGTTCAAGAATTCCCACAATAACAGGCTTCACAATTCGCATGAGTATATCCCTATCTCACGAAAATTATGATTCGTCTAACAAGAACTATGCCTAAATTTCATCTCCCGAATCCATAAAGACATTCAAGACAAATTAACTGTTGGCCAGACAATTAAAAAGCATTAAGAACAGTAAGAAGAATCCAATTCAATAGAATAACGAGTAAATCGAAATAATAATAAATAATCAAACCGTCATGAAATTGGCTACAATCAAAATTCTACTCGAATAAATCTAAAAACTAAGATGCACAAAAACCGTAGGGATCCGTGGTGTTGTCGTTGCCCCACAAATCTACACCTTCTTTTCTCCTTTATTTCTTCCACCGAAAAACCTCCTGCCCTTCATCCTCTCCCTGCTGGTCTCATAATAATTGCCTTTTTATATCCTTCTTTTATCCCTCCAGTGGGTTTTTCTTTTTTCCTAAGGAAATAAATTCCTCCCTCAAGTAATTCTCCTCTCGGCACAACACCCATCCGCGGCCCAATTCAAATTCAGCATAACATCTGACCCTGGCAGTGGCGTCTTTTTTTGCGCTTTCTGTGCCGCGGCTCACTTTGTGTGTGCCGCGCCACACAGTACAGTGTGCACATTATTCGCTGGTTGTCTTCGTGTGCCGCGGTTCACTTGGTGTGTGCCGCGGCTCATGACCAAAAACTGCTATTTTCGCCCGTTTTTCATCGTTTTGGCTTTCGGACTCCGATTTCCTGCAAAACATACAAAAATAATGCATTAAAAGCTAATTTATGCTGATTTAGGCTCAAGATGGATATAAAATAATGATATAAAAGCGCATAAAAATACGCCTAAGAAATACCCCCAAACTTGAGCCTTTGCTTGTCCTCAAGCAAACAATTTTCAATTTTAAACAAAATGTATCGTGAATAATCATGCAAATCCATAGTGCTCAACTTAATCAATACTACCCTGAAAATCTCAAAGAATAATACAAGTATCGTAATAGTGAGTCACGTCCCGGACACTGATTCCACTAAGTAACCAATTTCAGTCCTAATCAATCGTTCATGGAGAAAATCAAGCTCAAAGATTAACAAGCGTGAATTTAACCGACCGTCAATATGAAGGGTTAGATTAAACAAGCCAATTCGCCCAGTCCCACTGTCTAGTGGCAAAATTCAAGAGTTTCATTATCAAAATTACGCCTAGGACAGCATTCCCTTATGTGTGGTCAATAATATGATTCGAGTTAACCACTAGGTTTCGGTTCTCGGGATATTTCATCGGGATGATCCTAGGGTGGATTTCCATTCTCATGTATCGGAGAACCGTTTGACGTAAAAGACACTCATGGGGCACATGGATGCTTCTAGTTACTAAGTCCCCCTCTACAGCGGAGAAAAAACTCGAATAGCAATTCCCGCATGTCAAGGTTGCTGTTTTACGCGAGAGTAAACAACGGGTCACGTGAATACCCCCGGTTACTAAGCTTCCCATCATCGGTAATGCGATATTTCTAAATTATTAATCTATTCAGGGTCGTCGTTTTACGCGAGAGTAAACAACGGGTCACGTGAATACCCCCGGTTACTAGACTTCCCATCATAGAACAATCAATATCTCGACTTTTTGGAAAAACTGTCCGATCCTAAACTCAATCCAAATGCCAACAAGACTCATATTACTGGACGATTAGCTACGCGAAAAGTTTAACCAAACGTATAAACGGTGATTTAAAAACACGTATGTCTCCTCTCTTATCCGCTAAAATTTCTACAAAAACGATAAAATTTTGGGACCTAATTGAATACTCAACAGAAACAGATATCTCTGACTGCAACTCGACCAAAAATCAACCGTTTCTTCCAAGAGAAATCAGTATCGTAACATCAGTTTTACACATGGAAGCACGAAAAATTCACGAAAAATTCAAGCTTGCAAAAACCATCAACAGCATGCAAAATAAAGTCCACTACACATAACATTATCAATAATAAAACTCATGTGAAAATAAAAGAGATAAAGAAAAGTGAAACTTATTCCAAATGTCTTCTTGAACACCCGCACATGTCTGAGTGGAAACGTCGGTCAATCCATACTTCAAATAACGCCCAACATCACGAGGGACCCCCAAACTTAGTCTCTAGTCATGAGATAACAATAGACATTAAATCAAGAAAGACTAGAATATGAAGAATAATAACTCAAAGGGGTTAAAAATAAATATCAGAGAAATAAGGGCCAACAAGAATACACGAATCCAAACGAAATACAAAACAAAGGAAAATAATTAATAACGAAAAATCAAATAAAAACAACTAACTAGAAAGCAAGTAAAAATGATGGGTTGCCTCCCATCCAGCGCTCTATTTTACGTCTTGAGCACGACGTGGCGAAAAAATTTAACGTGGCTTTTTTCTTGGGAGATTGCCAAATGCCGCCTTCTTGCAATCTATAAGCCTCTTATTCCATAGGGGAGGCTTTGGCTCATGCCCGGTTGCCAAAAATAATGAATAAGAATAATTATGCGGACAACCAAAAAATGATGGAAGAATATAATAATGATAAGGCATGAAAAAATAAGTAGAGTTCGAATGGGCAAATAATAAAGAATTATCATGCACAACCTCATTAGAACTCGAAGAATTAGCCTCAACAAAATCATGAGTAATGGGGTCAATCTCTCCCATTATGGATTTAGGAAAAATTATGCGTGGCACCGTTAATAAAATTTTTGGCACAAAAGTATTCACCTTATTAGTCGAAGTTTGATGACAATTTAATGGAATTTCTTTGGAAACATCATCAATGATAACTTCTTCTCTAGGCTCATCACACTTTATGAAATGATTAGGTGCTGGAGGATCGACAATAAAGCTCAACATGTCATTCTTCTCAACCTCCCCCTCAACTTCATTACTAAATATATGAGCTGGAAAATAACCGTAGTGAACCTCAAGACCACGATGTGCACATTCTAGCTCAAAAAGGGTACTACCAGGATTTTTAAGAACATCTACACATTGTTCAAGCATGGTCTTTTGTTTTGGGGGAGGGGGCTGACTGACCCTATTTGGCGAATTATTAAGAACATTGGGATTTATGAAATGCCAAGGGCCACGATACTCATAGGAAAACATAATAAAAAAAATAAAAATATAGAAACTAAAGAAGAAACTTCAAATTAAAATTAGAGTCGTTTGGTATTGATATTAGCGAAAAATCAGTCCCCGGCAACGGCGCCAAAAACTTGTTGCGGGAAAATCCCTCACAATATGCCGCAAGTGCACGGTGTCAACAAGTAATAAAGTGATAAGTAAAGTATCGTTCCCTCGAGGACTGATTTTACTAAGTACCAAAATATAGTCAACCCACAATTTTATTTGAAGAACAATTAAATAGAGTTTATATCTAAACTAATTGCAGAAAATAAATAATAGTACTAATAATAATAATAATACTAATAAGGGGTAGGATTATGATTTTCACCTCAAACAATCGGGAATGATATTTATTCGATTCAATTCACTGTTATTCAATTCATTGTAAGCCAGGAATTCCTAAATTATTCTAAAGCCTTTCCCAAGGTCGATAGAAAATACTACGAATTACTAACTCGATATATCCCTATTCGAATCAGATAATTAATAGCTAAAACAGTTCAAGAATTCCCACAATAACAGGCTTCACAATTCGCATGAGTATATCCCTATCTCACGAAAATTATGATTCGTCTAACAAGAACTATGCCTAAATTTCATCTCCCGAATCCATAAAGACATTCAAGACAAATTAACTGTTGGCCAGACAATTAAAAAGCATTAAGAACAGTAAGAAGAATCCAATTCAATAGAATAACGAGTAAATCGAAATAATAATAAATAATCAAACCGTCATGAAATTGGCTACAATCAAAATCCTACTCAAATAAATCTAAAAACTAAGATGCAGAAAAACCGTAGGGATCCGTGGTGTTGTCGTTGCCCCACAAATCTACACCTTCTTTTCTCCTTTATTTCTTCCGTCGAAAAACCTCCTGCCCTTCATCCTCTCCCTGCTGGTCTCATAATAATTGCCTTTTTATATCCTTCTTTTATCCCTCCAGTGGGTTTTTCTTTTTTCCTAAGGAAATAAATTCCTCCCTCAAGTAATTCTCCTCTCGGCACAACACCCAAAGGTAATGGTCAGCGGCCCAAAGCTGATTACATCCGCGGCCCAATTCAAATTCAGCATAACATTTGACCCTGGCAGTGGCGTCTTTTTTTGCGCTTTCTGTGCCGCGGCTCACTTTGTGTGTGTCGCGCCACACTGATGTCTGCGTTATTATTTGGTTATGCTTGTTTCGCGGTTCACTTGGTGTGTGCCGCGGCTCATGACAAAAAACTGCTATTTTCGCCCGTTTTTCATCGTTTTGGCTTCCGGACTCCGATTTCCTGCAAAACATACAAAAATAATGCATTAAAAGCTCATTTATGCTGATTTAGGCTCAAGATGGATATAAAATAATGATATAAAAGCGCATAAAAATACGCCTAACACGTACCAAATTTTATTCCCGCATAACAAAATGATGGAGATAATATTTCAATTGTAATTATTTATTTATATTTTATAGTTATTAGAGTTTGCATGAGTTTTAAGTAATGTTATTGGGTCGGGCTTTTTGGGCTTACAAGCCTAAAACCCTAGTTTGCTATTATAAATAGGGGTCTTAGGGTCATTTGCAAAGAAGCTTTTTTTGAAATAGAAATATATTGGGTTTTATCCCTTTGTTCGTGTTTTTATCGTTGTTTTTCCGGTATTCATATTGAATCAACAGAATTAAACGTTAATCACGTTTGTGTATTCATCCGGATATTCTAAGAATCAACGGATTAATACGAATATGCTTCCTCTTGCTGCATCATTTGTATCAGGAGTCATAACGATTCTTTGGGAGTATCAATGATGATGGAGGAGGAAGTGGATTTTCTCTGGTTGCAATTGAATGTTGCAATTGATGAAATTTTCGATCGTTACTGCCGATGTGACGAACCAAGACTGGATTTACCGGTGTTGTTACCGCCACCCTCTCCAGTTTTGGCTGCACTAGTTGCCGCCGCAACTACACCGCCACCAGATCTAGATCTGGCCATGTCCGTCACCCCTTCACTGCTGCCAGTTTCCACCTTCATCCAACCACCACCTTCGCCTCTTCAATATCGCCAACACACTGTAACCGCGCCGTCAGACCTGGATCAGGCTAGTCTTATCACGCCGCCACCATATCTAGATTCACGTCTCACAACCGCCGCCAATGCTCACCATCAGTCAGCCACCACAATCCAGCTGTCGCCCGCCATCAGCCCACCCCCACCATCACGCCCCACCGCCATCCCACCACCACAACACACATATAGATCGGCTCATGTTCGGCTCACCACAGCAACCGTGACGACACAACCATCTGCCACTCAGCACCCATCCCACGCCATTGTGTACAGCGTTGCACTTCTGGCGTCGCACCCGCGACATCGATCCACCGCCACCGCTATTCACGTCACCGCCGCGTCAACACCCGGGTCGATGAAACTGCCCTCCGATCGCGACTCTCTCGCTGCAGGCGGTGTCTCCGCACCCCGTCGGTCCGTCGATCGGCACGTCGCGTCGAGCGCCGCCGCCCAGTATCGCCCTGCCGATGACTTCGGCCACCCATTCTTGTCGGTCACATCCGCGAAGATACAGGCGCGCACCGCGCTGCTATATGTTTCCGCTGTTGAAGACGATGCCGGCGATGTTGAAACTGCTGCCCTAAACCCACGACAGCAAAAGAGTGGACCTTCTTTGGAAAATACACACAATGGGCCTTTTCCATGTGTTCAGAATTTTGGTTTTGGGCCTCTTCTTATTCAAAAAGAGGATAGCAATGTAATATCCGCAATTTCGAATTTCGGTAATTTTCTTTTTTTGGTGTATTTCTCGATCGTAGTGACTCTCGTATACCTTTCAGTGTGTCCTTCCTGTCAACTGTTGAACTGTATTTTCGTTATTGATGCACGGAACCGCCGTTTCGGGGTTGCCGCGGATCCATTTCGTGTTATTGGTTCCCAAATATTGATTCCTATCGTTTTATTCTCTTCCGGATCATTTTCATCATTTTGGGACCCAAAAGGGGGTGTGGGCCGCGGCACAAGACAGGTGTGCCGCGGCACACATATTTCTCCAGTCGATGGTCGAAGCGCGTATCAGTGCCGCGGCACACCCATCCGATGCCGCGGCACAGTGCCGAGTCAGTGCCGCGGCACATCCGTCCGGTGCCGCGGCACACCCGTGTGACATCTGCGACCAAAACCTGCCTGTACCGTGTGCCGCGGCACACGCGGGCTGTGCCGCGGCACAATGCCAAAACCTGGGAGTACAATTTCGGACTTGGCCGCGGCACACGAAGCGGTCAACTGTGCAGTTCGTCTTTATTAGACGAAATCGGTCGTCTTCTCCCTCATTTTCACCTGCATCGCGAGAGAGAGTGAGAGAGAGGGGAAGGGTTCTTCATCTATATCCATTGGGGGTTGATTTCCACCATTTTTTCTTCGGTTGTGAGGCTCGGGCGATCAATTTAATGCGTGTTCTACGGATCTTGGTACTTGAATCTCGTAAGGTAATATTCTAAAACTCTATTTTCGATTAAATTGAGGGTTTTGGGTTTTTCTTCCGATTCGTTCTGTTTTGTTGGTGGATTCATGATGTATACGATTAATATTGTTAGTATCTTTAGTTTTCCTACGGATTCATGGATATTTTGTGGATTTTTACGGAATCGAGAGGGTTTGGTTGTGGTCCGCCCTCGTTGTTGTTTTCGGTATGAATATACATGAATCGTAGGCGGGTTTCCGGGTGTATTCCATTTCCATAATCGTTTAGAAGTGGTTGTGATTGTGCTATTCGAATCATTAGGTTCATTTTCGTCGGTTCCTCGCGGTCGTGCTTGATTCTTCCGTTCCGTTCATTGTCGTCTTCCTTTTCGTTAGCATCGGGCGTTCCGAAGCTTCCCGGTTGAGCCGTATCCGCTCGTGGTTCAGTGCTCGTGGTATCGAGGCAAGTACCTTGCCCATACTTTTCTTATTTTGTGGATATGATGATCGGTGATCGTATTAGTGTGTTTGTTTGGTTGTTTGAAACGAAGTTTCAAAAGATTTCGGTTTGGCCTCGTTAAAGGCTTTCTTTCAAATGCGTGTGTGTTTTGTGAACAGTGTGTTTTGGGAATTGATTATGATTTGATTATTTTGAACGTTGAAGGATTTGATGATGATACTCCTCTTGTTTAAAGTTATGGAATCGTGTATTCCGTATTTAATCTTGTTATTGTGTTTTGAAGAGTTTGATAATGGTGTCGAGTTAATGGCCATCTCTGGTGAGTATTCTTAATGAACTTACATTCTTAGCATGTTAGTATTGCATGAGTAACGTGTGTGTGTGTATGCTCACTGCGGGTTAGATCCGACGGGGTCTCGGTAGGGCTCCACGAAGCTGTGGAACCGCGAGCTTGCTTTTAACCACTGTGGGTTAGATCCGACGGGGTCTCGGCAGGGATCCACGAAGCTGTGGGTCCGCGGTTAATTGTGGTGCATTTTACAAATGTGGTTTGAACATTGGCATTTCCGGAAATGAGTGCTTTTGAACGGTTTTCATGATTGCATGCATTGACTAAGTGTGTAAGAGGTAAGTTGTTCGTTTGGCCTACTTGGCTAGGATGGCTCTAGAGTATTTTGTTGTTTGTTTTAAATCCTTTATTTGTGGATTTTGATGTTGGGAGACGAACCTTGTGGTCGTTCTTGTGTACTGTGAGTTGATGAGATTTGGGGCTAAAATCCCAACATTTTTGTAAAAGTCATTTTACGGATTTGGGGCTAAAATCCCAACGGTTTGGTAAAGGTGATTTTACGGAAAGTAAACTTTTGGGGCGGTGACCCCTTTTGTTTTGAGGATTTTCAAAAGTAGGATTTGATAATCCTAAATGGTTTTCTATTAAAACTCTCGATGGCATTCTAAACCGTCTTATAAATTATTTCCATTGGTTTATGGTATTTCGATTTTGAAATGTTTTCTCAAACCCTTGCCTCGAGAAGTACTTTTCGTTTTGTTTGGATCTTTGAGGATTCCTGGTTATTGTTATTCGTGGAATGTGAATTGTATGGCTCGTATTTGCACTTTGTATTTGCACTAGCAAAACAGTGGAGTTTTGCTAACCCCCGAGTATTCGAGGGGTGGATGTCTATTTTTGCATTCAGGTTTTGGAGCATAACACAGGGTCGGCACGAAGGATGATGAAAGATGAACGATACTAATCACACGAGGATCCGTTGATGCCGTATTGGTCCAGTTGTATTTTCTTTTCCGCTGCAGTATCTTTTCCCCGGTACGGGAGTTTATTGTACTTCGACCCCTGCGTGGGCATGTAATGTGTTAGAGTTGTATGTTTTTATTGAAAGGCCAAATCGGTCTACTGAGTCTTTTAGCCTTAAAGGCATTGTCGAGCTGTTCAATTGTTGTTACCAGCCTGGTAGATCCTTGAGGAAAGGTTCTACGGCGTGTAATATCCCTGAGCGGATTGGGGGTGTTACATAAATGGTATCAGAGCTTAGGTTGAGGAAACCTAGGCTGTCGGGTCAAGTCGTGTTGTTTGAGTCTTGTTTCGTCGGATTTTATCTGACTGAGTCGTGTCGCGACGCGTCGTTTGAGTTTGTTGGTCGTGATTAGTATCGTGGGGCGATCATCATCTTCGTGCGACCGGTGGAAGTAAGTCTCCCTTCTTTGTGTTGTGCCTCGTGTGACACGAGCTATTTTTATGATTATTTGTTAAGTGATGGAATCCTTATGTGGATTTTGATTTCACGATATGTATTTAATCGACTCTCGTATTTGATTTACACGAGGAGTGTAAATCGCTTGAGGTGTCTTTTTATTATTGTTTTTGTCCGTTCTTGATGATTTTCGAATCGATTTGCACGTTTACGAGTTCTCTTGTGGAAGCTTTGTGCTTATACACGTTCGACTTGTTCACTAGCCGGCGGTAGGGTCTTTAGAGGCCTCGAATGGGGCCGATGGTTTTGTTACGAATGTGGTTATTTGACTCTAATATTTTGTCCTTATGAGGAGTGGTGTTCTTTGGATTGTGCGTGTTGAATCGTATTTCTTTTATTCATTGCGTGAGTTCTTTTGTAATGACTTTCGGTATTTTATCGACCGAGTTTTATTTCGATAACCGCTTCCCTTAACCTAGTTTTGGCATTATGGCCACGACCGCTTTGTGAAATTCTTATGACGGTATTTAGTATTTTGTAAATGGCTTTCGTGAGTTTTTGAAATATTACCGTCATCAGCCTTTTTGGCATTTTTGTAAATGGTTTTTTTAGCCTGGGGTTCCGACGCGGGACCCACAGCGCCATGATGTTCCGTGTGATTACCTGAAATTTTTGGGCATTCTAGCCTTTTTGGCATCGTCCTTTTTGGCATTGAATTATTTTCGAAAACTTGAGTATCTTAGAAATAAATTTCGAGACATATTTTTTTTCAAATGAGTTATTTTCTTGTGGTACATCCAGGTGCCACAATATATTTCGAAATTTTTCTGCCTCGAGGACCAAAATATTTGAGATATTTTCAATGTTTTAGAAACACTTTTATTTAGACCCGAGGGTCGAATATTCTGAAAGTTTTCACTAAGAGAAAGTGTCCTCATTTTTATCAAATGCGAAATGGTTCTCCAATGTCTCGATAACGATGTTTCGCGTTTATACTTTTTGAAAGGTGATACTCAAGATCAACCAGTATTCTTCAAATTTTTTTCAAAATGAGGTTTTCGTTTTTAAAACCTATCCATTCCCGTTTGAGGGCTGGGTATATATGTATGATGTTCGCGTTGTCATTTTGATGATTGCTCCCGAGTATGACCGAATTGGCGGTGTGAGTGTTGAGTCGTTTTCCACATGTGTTAGCCCCTTGTGAGAGGTGGGATGTCGGTGTTGAATATTGTCGCCTCGTGGTGATTTCTGCGTTGTCGCGCAAGCGCGAGCTGTTAGAGCTTGGGTTGGTATGACCGTGTGCATCGGTGATGGTTCCGTTATGTGTCGGTTGTTTAATGTCTTGTTACCTTGCTCCCGTTTTGTGAATTTCGTGGACGGGTCGGAGGTAGTGACCGTACTATTTTGACTTCTGTATTTTCTCTTTCTCCAGTCTATCGATTCGCTCATGTTCGTTGATACTTTACGAACTTGTTCTGTATTTCGGTTTCATCGTCCGAACGAGCTACGACCTTGTTGTGGGTCGATCTGGTTATCGCTGTGACTTTTTCGGATTCGGTTCGATTCTTGTGAACCTTGTTCGGGAGTGACGTCACTAGTTCTATTAGTTCTTTATTCGAAGTGGATCGGATTTGGAACTCTTATGTTTTCGACTCCGTCGACTCATTTATGTTCGTTGACATTTCTGAGCTTGTCCTACCTCTTGTTTTTGTTTACCGAACGAGTGTGGTATTGTTTCGGAATAACTCGTTTGTCGTTGTGACTTTTTAATTGCTATCCCCTTTCCGGTGGATCTTATGCGAATGCACATCCTGTTGTTTTCACCGGATCGTATATTGTCTCGAGTCGAGATGTGAACCTTGGAGTTGTTGTTTGAATTTTATTATCCTTCATGTTTCGGACATGATTCTTCGATTTTTGTTGTCTCGATCATTGTGGTTCGATCGTTTGATTATTCGGTTTTTATTGACCTCGTTCCGTGATTGGTGAACATTCAGGCTCCTTCGTAATTCCCTTCAGTTCGGGAAATTAGTTTCGTTTTCGATCTTCCAGCCCTTAGGCGGTGGAATTCCGTATTTGTTCAGCGTTTGGCTCGCGTTTTGATCAATATACCATTAGGTTGGTCAATCGTATTGATTTTCGTTGGTTGTGTTTTGTGATTGTTCGGATAATCGACTTGATTGTGTTATTTGTTTGATGACGCTCGTAATTTGTTGGTTTTATTGTATCCCTAACGGCGACGTTGTGTTGGTCGTCGTGGAGCGTGTTTTCACGCCGTTGTTTCTTTGCGTTGCTTGTAACGTTTCGCTGATGGGCGTAAGTTACGCATTTCTTGTGTATCTCGTTGAGTTTTCCTCAGTGAGATATTGCTTCTCCTACTTGTTTTAAGTTTCGGACGAAACTTCTTTTAAGGAGGGTAGAATGTAATATCCGCAATTTAATTCGGTAATTTTCCTTTTTGGTGTATTTCGATCGTAGTGACTCTCGTATACCTTTCGTGTGTCCTTCTGTCAACCGTTGAACCGTATTTTCGTTATTGATGCGCGGAACCGCCCGTTTGGGTTGCCGCGGATCCATTTCGTGTTATTGGTTCCCAAATATTGATTCCTATCGTTTTATTCTCTTAGGATCATTTTCATCATTTTGGGACCCAAAAGGGGGTGTGGGCAGCGGCACAAGACAGTGTGCCGCGGCACACATATTTCTCCGATCGATGGTCGAGCGATCTTGTGTGCCGCGGCACACCCATCCGTGCCGCGGCACGATCTGCAGTCGATGCCGTGGCACATCCGTCCGTGCCGCGGCACACACCGTGTGACATCTGCGACCAAAACACTGCACTGCCGTGTGCGCGGCTGCGCGCTATCTTGCGCGGCACAATGCCAAAACACAGGAGTACATTTTCGGCTGTGCCACGGCACACTTCGGTGCCGCGGCTGACAGCGGTCATTAATGCGATTCGTCTTTATTAGACGAAATCGGTCATCTTCTCCCTCATTTTCACCTGCATCGCGAGAGAGAGTGAGAGAGAGGGGAAGGGTTCTTCATCTATATCCATTGGGGGGTTGATTTCCACCATTTTTTCTTCGGTTGTGAGGCTCGGGCGATCAATTTAACGCGTGTTCTACGGATCTTGGTACTTGAATCTCGTAAGGTAATATTCTAAAACTCTATTTTCGATTAAATTGAGGGTTTTGGGTTTTTCTTCCGATTCGTTCCGTTTTGTTGGTGGATTCATGATGTATACGATTAATATTGTTAGTATCTTTAGTTTTCCTACGGATTCATGGATATTTTGTGGATTTTTACGGAATCGAGAGGGTTTGGTTGTGGTCCGCCCTCGTTGTTGTTTTCGGTATGAATATACATGAATCGTAGGCGGGTTTCCGGGTGTATTCCATTTCCATAATCGTTTAGAAGTGGTTGTGATTGTGCTATTCGAATCGTTAGATTCATTTTAAATCGGTTCCTCGCGGTCGTGCTTGATTCTTCCGCTCCGTTCATTGTCGTCTTCCTTTTCGTTAGCATCGGGCGTTCGAAGCTTCCCGGTTGAGCCGTATCCGCTCGTGGTTCAAGGTGCTCGTGGTATCGAGGCAAGTACCTTGCCCATACTTTTCTTATTTTGTGGATATGATGATCGGTGATCGTATTAGTGTGTTTGTTTGGTTGTTTGAAACGAAGTTTCAAAAGATTTCGGTTTGGCCTCGTTAAAGGCTTTCTTTCAAATGCGTGTGTGTTTTGTGAACAGTGTGTTTTGGGAATTGATTATGATTTGATTATTTTGAACGTTGAAGGATTTGATGATGATACTCCTCTTGTTTAAAGTTATGGAATCGTGTATTCCGTATTTAATCTTGTTATTGTGTTTTGAAGAGTTTGATAATGGTGTCGAGTTAATGGCCATCTCTCGTGAGTATTCTTAATGAACTTACATTCTTAGCATGTTAGTATTGCATGAGTAACGTGTGTGTGTGTATGCTCACTGCGGGTTAGATCCGACGGGGTCTCGGTAGGGCTCCACGAAGCTGTGGAACCGCGAGCTTGCTTTTAACCACTGTGGGTTAGATCCGACGGGGTCTCGGCAGGGATCCACGAAGCTGTGGGTCCGCGGTTAATTGTGGTGCATTTTACAAATGTGGTTTGAACATTGGCATTTCCGGAAATGAGTGCTTTTGAACGGTTTTCATGATTGCATGCATTGACTAAGTGTGTAAGAGGTAAGTTGTTCGTTTGGCCTACTTGACTAGGATGGCTCTAGAGTATTTTGTTGTTTGTTTTAAATCCTTTATTTGTGGATTTTGATGTTGGGAGACGAACCTTGTGGTCGTTCTTGTGTACTGTGAGTTGATGAGATTTGGGGCTAAAATCCCAACATTTTTGTAAAAGTCATTTTACGGATTTGGGGCTAAAATCCCAACGGTTTGGTAAAGGTGATTTTACGGAAAGTAAACTTTTGGGGCGGTGACCCCTTTTGTTTTGAGGATTTTGAAAAGTAGGATTTGATAATCCTAAATGGTTTTCTATTAAAACTCTCGATGGCATTCTAAACCGTCTTATAAATTATTTCCATTGGTTTATGGTATTTCGATTTTGAAATGTTTTCTCAAACCCTTGCCTCGAGAAGTACTTTTCGTTTTGTTTGGATCTTTGAGGATTCCTGGTTATTGTTATTCGTGGAATGTGAATTGTATGGCTTGTATTTGCACTTTGTATTTGCACTAGCAAAACAGTGGAGTTTTGCTAACCCCCGAGTATTCGGGGGGTGGATGTCTATTTTTGCATTCAGGTTTTGGAGCATAACACGTCGGCACGAAGGATGATGAAAGATGAACGATACTAATCACACGAGGATCCGTTGATGCCGTATTGGTCCAGTTGTATTTTCTTTTCCGCTGCAGTATCTTTTCCCCGGTACGGGAGTTTATTGTACTTCGACCCCTGCGTGGGCATGTAATGTGTTAGAGTTGTATGTTTTTATTGAAAGGCCAAATCGGTCTACTGAGTCTTTTAGCCTTAAAGGCATTGTCGAGCTGTTCGATTGTTGTTACCAGCCTGGTAGATCCTTGAGGAAAGGTTCTACGGCGTGTAATATCCCTGAGCGGATTGGGGGTGTTACAAGCAGGTTTGATCCTCAGAATATTTTACGACTTCAAGTTGGGCCTCAGGTTATTACATGCAATCAGATTGGGCCTATTTATTTTCATCTTGACATTGCTCCACTTACTGCCATTAATATTGGCCGATCTGAATCTTTAGATATATGGGAGAATTATCAAGTTGGACCGACAAATTTTCATGATTATTATTATGTTATCACTAATGATAGCTATTTTAGCACTTCTCTTAAAACACCACATGCTTATCGTCTCAAGGTATTGGACCATATACGAACTGCTGATGTGTTTGAAGTCAAAGATAGTGAAGAGTTACTTAATTTCTCTTTCCCTGAAGATTAGCATGTTGCTGGAGATAATATTCATACAGATTCGAGGATGAATCTTTTCGAAGAGGGAGAGAATGATGGAGATAATATTTCAATTGTAATCATTTATTTATATTTTATAGTTATTAGAGTTTGCATGAGTTTTAAGTAATGTTATTGGGTCGGGCTTTTTGGGCTTACAAGCCTAAAACCCTAGTTTTCTATTATAAATAGGGGTCTTAGTGTCATTTGTAAAGAAGCTTTTTTTGAAATAGAAATATATTGGGTTTTATCCCTTTTTTCGTGTTTTTATCGTTGTTTTTCCGGTATTCATATTGAATCAACGGAATTAAACGTTAATCACGTTTATGTATTCATCCGGATATTCTAAGAATCAACGGATTAATACGAATATGCTTCTGCTTGCTGCATCACAAAAGGTGAAACCTCATTAATTAATACTCTACCATCTAAAAAGTAAACACTTCATTTGCGCAACTTCCTCTTGTCGGCTTTATTTTCACCGGCTCTTCCACTAAATTGCATGTTATTTCCCTCTTCATCTTCTCCTCCTCATCATTCTCTTTTAGACTTGTTGATTCAAATTCATATCTTGGTTGAATTGTACGATTGTGGTAATGTCAAAATTGTTTGATAATGAAATAGTATTATTATAGGATTGAGTTGTCTAGATTCTCCACTATATATATTCTAATATTCATGAATTTGCATATGAATTGTAAGATATTTTAATATATCTTGCATTTGAATATTTCAATATATGAATTTGCCTTTGAATTAAGATATTTTAATAATTTCAAACTATTTAAAATAACTAGCTGTGCATATGAATTTTTTTTAAGTTAATTTTTAACGGGCGTTCCAAATTTTATTCCAGCATAACAAAAGGTGAAACCTTATTAATTAATACTCTACCTTCTAAAAAGTAAACACTTCATTTGCGCCACTTCCTCTTGTCGGCTCTATTTTCATCGACTCT
This sequence comes from Orobanche coerulescens, assembly GCA_033398695.1. Lineage (NCBI taxonomy): Eukaryota > Viridiplantae > Streptophyta > Magnoliopsida > Lamiales > Orobanchaceae > Orobanche > Orobanche coerulescens. The sequence goes on from CM065813.1 coordinate 29,803,918, forward strand.
TCCACTAATTCTTCTTGTCGGCTCTATTTTCACCGGCTCTTCCACTAAATCACATGTTATTATTTCTCTCATCATCTTCTCCTCCCCGTCATTCTCTTTTAGACTTGGTGATTGTGGTAATGTCAAAATCCTTTGATAATGAAATAGTATTATTATAGGATTGAATTGTGTAGATTCTCCACTATATATATATATATATATATGGATTGATTATGGTGGAAACCCCCTTAATGGTGAAATTTAGAAGCCAATCTATACCTGTTGCATTATTAAGCAATTTCATTGACATTTGTTATTATTTGTTGCATCAAGCTGGTCGCTAGTATATGCGACAATATTGCAATAAAAAATACTTAAATGCATATAATCCTACTCATCTATAACCGTTAGATCACTAATATCAATGGCCTACAAAAGTTTCTATATTTCATAAGGAAATTAGTTTTCATATAATATATTTCTTATATATATATATATATATATATTCATGAATTTGCATATGAATTGTAAGATATTTTAATAAGATATTGTAAGATATTTTAATATATCTTGCATTTGAATATTTTATTATATGAATTTGCATTTGAATTGTAAGATATTTTAATAATTTCAAACAATTTAAAATAACTAACTGTGCACGTGAATTTGCTAAAACGCCATGGCATTAAATATCAATATAATTATACGCTCATTTTTTCGGTCGAGGCTTAGTTTAATGTTGACGTGACTTAAAAAAAAGAATGTTGCAGATAGGATGTGAAAATACTTAATTCTTAATTTAAATAGATTTTTGTTTAATAGATACTATTTTTTAAGTATTTTTAAGATGCAAAATATTACTATTTTCTAGTATTCTTTATGACAACAGCATTTTAAAGTAATACTATTAAATGAAGGGTGATAGGGCAACACTCTGAACCACACCCCCATACACACCTCGTGCTTTATGGGTATTGTACCGCATGCTTTATAAATAAAATATTCATAATAATATTATAATAAAATTAATAGTAAATCACGTAGTACAACGCCCATAAAGCATGGATGTGTTTGGGGTGTGGTTCAAAGTGTTGCCCTATCATTTCTCCTATTAAATTATCAAACATGCTGCTTCGAAAATCTGCTGCCAATGAATCTTAAATCTTACAAAAATATTATACTATTTCACTTTAAAAGTGATTATACAAATATTATTTTTAACCCGGGTGCTATTTTTCTTTGAAGGATATTCATATTCTTCTCAGGGGATATTCTAGTAAGATTTTCTTTTTACTTTTTTTTTTGGTCTACATTAGAAACATCATCATGAGTATGATGACAACTGACAAGTGAATCTCCTCATAATTGATGGAAATTCGATACCCATCGTCATGAGTATGATGCTTATTTTGCCACTCTTTGTTATAGTTCTTTTTATTGTTATATTAGTGTATAATCCATCGAAAAATTCGATGAATATATTTGGATGAGTTCGGTTTAGCTTCTTACGAAAATCTATAAGGAACCTCTTTAAGGAGGATAAAGTTGTACAATTAGTTAATAAATCAAAAAAATCATCATAAATTAAGAGCTAGAAATTGGGAAGTTGACGTACACATTAATTTCGAATTCCACAATTTTAGAGTACAATCCATGTCCCAAAAGGTAATTTTTAAGTTGACATTTTTTCTACATTGATTCAAAAATTAAGTTTTGGGAAGGGACAATTACTGATTTGACATTTTTCTATATTTTAAATGTCATCCTTACTGTAAATAATTATATGACTGATATTGGCTTAAAGAGCCTCCTTATATTACTTCCAAAAAAACAAAGCCAGAAGAAGAATGGTCGAAGATGCTCAAAAGATAAGTCAGTGGGCTTGGTCCACTGGTCATGGGACTTCCATTTTAAGTGGGAGATCCGGGTTGGAGTTCTTCTGAGAACAAGAATTTTCAAGAGTTTATGACTCTTTAGTCTATGACTAAAGAAGAGACTCTAGTCATCCAGAGTACGTTGATGGAATAATTAAATATTAAAGGTTTCAAGCGGCATTGTGGGAGGCAGTACATCGGTGGGATCCTGCGGTTGGTTTTGAGAGGGTCCAGCATGGAGCAATCACTTGGGGGCGACTCATTCTGCACGGTAGTTGAAGATATTTAAGAACCTGGGAGCTGTATACGCATCTCGCGATTTAACTGGTAGCAGTTCTATGGAGCCGGGGTTGTTGTCCCGAGAACTAGTCATGTATAAGCTTTGAACCTCGGTATAAAAAAAAAAAAAAAAGATGCTCAAAAGATTATTGTTTGAATGGAGATTGATACTAATAAGATTTTCAAGATCTAAATATCATGAGTATAGTTGTGTGATTTGGCTGCTATTTTTGGTCCAAACGAATTTTGTCGGGTGAATCTTGTAATACCCGGTTATAAATTCATTCATTATCATTCAGTAAATTATCACTCAGTAATTTTTCACTCATTAATAATCATTCATCATTCATATTCATTCATTGTATTTACCCTTCGGCGTAATTTGAATCGTATATCAATTATCATTCGTCATTCAACCTTGTTTTGAGGATCGAGACGAGGATATTATCATCATCATCATCATATTTTGGTTGCCTGGATGTGAAGAGTAGTGTACGCTACATACTCTTTTTAGCGCAAGCTAATTGAGTACTGGTAGCGCACGCTAACGTTCAGTATTAGCGCATGCTAGTGCATTTGAGGCAGACAGTCCAGAAGGCACTGGACTGAATTTGAGTTGTAGTAGCGCACGCTTTGAATGGGAAATAGTGCACGCTAGTAATTTTGGATAGCACACGCTAAGCAATCAGTGTAGCGCGCGCTAAGGTTCGTTCAGACTGTCCAGTAGGTACTGGGCTGAAATGGAATAATTCATAGCGCACGCTATGAGTGGATCATAACGTACGCTAATGGTAATAGTAGCATACGCTAAGTTATAGGTGTAGCACACACTAACGCGAGCAAGATAGAGGACAGTAGGTTCTGGACTCCAATATTCTGGGCATCAACTATCAGGTAGTGCACCCTAACACAAGGTTAACGTACGCTAATAAGAGGCGTTAGCGCACGCTACCAAGTACGTAGCGCACGCTAACGATGCAGGCAGTGGGTACTGGACTACCCGGTGAACCCACTAGCGCATGCTAAGCACAAGGTTTTGTATATATAGGACAGTTCAGTCCAGATTCGTCATTTTCACACCTCACCTCCTTCCTAGGGCGATTTCGGGCGATTTTGGACGATTTGGGAAGATCTCTTCGAGCTGCAATCACCTATCATCATCTTCAAGCTTCTAGTTCGGATTAATCATCATTTAATCCTCTCCAACACACCAAATCAAGGTAAACATTTCTTGAATCTAGAATTTCGGGATTTGAGTGTTTTCCTTCCGATCTCTTCAAGTTAGCTTGCTATTATGTTGGAATATGTTGAATATGGATTATCTACCTTGGATACATGTGTTCCTACGAATTTATTGGTGTATTTTCCGGATTTGTTGAGTATGTGAGGATTTATTCAAGAACCCTTGAGGGTTGACTTTGGATTTTTGAGGGGTTTTCAATTAGATGTCATCGTAATCTCGAGTTGTGTATTCTTATTGGATTATCGATTGTGTTGATGGTGTTTTGTTGGAGTGAATCACTCATTTGGAAGTTGGTTTTCGATACAATTAGGATTGGTTGTAAATAATGGGAGATTGTTTACAAAGTGGTTGTCATAATGCTCCAATGAGTTTGGATGTGTTGTATCGACCTCTTGATTTGGTTATGATCACAATTGATACGTGTATTAAGCGAATTGTTGGTAATTGTGTTATTCAAGGTTGTTCGGGCGATCGATCTTTCCACTTAAAATATTTGTTCGAGGAACGACATTTCATCACCGGTATTTGAGTAAGTTAATTCTTACTCGGTTAAAAGGATACTCATTCCTTTCGTTGTTGTTCATTCACATTCATAATTCATTCATAGTGTATTAATCATGTTGAGACTTGTAATTATCAAACTAATCATTCAATTCACGAGGAACGACAGTTCCAATCATTTCAGTGAGCTATCATTCATTTCATTATTATTTCATCTCGGTGAGTCATTCTTGACCCTTGTCGGATTGTTATTCATTAATATTCATCATGGTCAATTTTGTTCTTGTGACCTTCTGGGATCATATTGCGTGGCCGGATGGTCATGTGTGGAATTTTTAGTCGGGCACACGATAGTCATGTGTTTCGGGTTCACCGATATACTGGACTGTGCATACGGTAACGTGCCTCCGTGAGACTAATTAGGTACAAGTGCGGGTGTGTCCGGACACTCGTCTTGTGCACTTGCACGTCCCATTACGGGCATACTATGATGCCCGTCTTCAGCTTGATTTCATAACTAAGATATATAATGATTGTGTTTATTCAACTCTTGAGGATGGTTGTTCTGTATAACCGACCCCGTTGGGGATGTTGTTTTTAGGTCATGGCAAGGCAAAGACACGAGAAGACAGTGTTGACGACGAGGAGTCCCAGTGATACTAGTAGGGGGGGCCCAGTCCTTTTCAGTTATTCATGCTTCTTCATTTTTATTTCCGCTGCAAATTTCCGTTTGGATATTCATTTTATTCAGTGTTGTATATTTTATCTTCATATAAAATATACATGTATTCTGTTTTTCCTGGGTGTGTTGTACTTGAAACTCCTCATCGGAGTAATTGATGATATAATGTGGTTCAGTACTATAATTATATTATTTAATTTATTAATTTGCATTCGCCTGGTGGGTCCCAGTTGGGGGTCCACAGCAGTGTAATATCCGTCCATTTTGGGGTGTTACAAATCTCGCCTATAAACTAATGCAGAATACGCTGAGCCTAAGTGGCACCTTCTCATGCTTCGGCTGCCACATGTCTTCTGCTGGTGCTTTGTGTGCTTATGTGTTACCCTCTCATGCTTCAGGTGACACATAATCAATTACTGGCCTAATCATCACTGCATTAATTACATTATAATTATACCTCAAATAACTCCTACCTACCTTATTAATTTTTACGAATTAAGGAATATGAATTATGAATAAATAGGAATGGATTATATTCACAGAAATATTTTATGTTTCATTAATTAAAAATATAAATTCCAAACAAAGAGAAATTTAATATAGTAGTGTGCACTATATATTAAAAATTTAAACCTAAAATCCCACGGAAATATTATCTATTTCACTAATTAATTAGTTTATATTAGTTCGTCACTATAATTAGGTATATCAATAAAAAAATATCAACTGAAATGAAAGATGCTTGGGACAAAAGAAGTGTTGAAGATATATAACTAAAAAGGTACTCGAAGTCCTAATAAAATTAAATAAATCAAAATAATCTTATTAAAAATATTATTGAAAGTGTAGAAATAATAATTTTAATTATTATTTATAAATAAATAAAAAAAACTGTGGAATAAATTAATTCGGCTATTTTAGTTTTAAATCTTATTTGATTAATACAAAATAACAAAATAAATGAAAAAACTCATGTTTACTGCATAATAAACGATTTTATGAATTTTCAAAGAGATATTTCTAAATATATAAGAAGTTAAATTTAATAATAATATACTGATTGTAGATTCATCTTTGTACAAAGAGAATTTCAGAAAATAAAAATTGATCGTTTTAAATATTTTTTAGTGATTTTTTATTTTTTTTAGTTTTAAAAGATTTGTTAATTTATCTACTTTTGAAACCAACTATATATTTTTGAAAATTTTGAATTTGCTTTTGTATTTTAATTTATATCCAAACAATTAATGTAACTTTTTTTTCAAATATAAGGATTGAATTATCTCCTTTTGGGTCGTTTAACCGAAACCGGTTAATACTTAACGATTGGGAATATTTTGGCAAAAAAGGACTAAAAAGAACGTGGAACCAAAATTTTATCAAATACCGTTTAACACAATCATATACGAATTGAGGTTTTTTCTAATATTAGTTTCCGAAATTACTAAATGTGTCCAACTATTTATGTGTTCTCTTGAATGTAAAATGTGACAACTTTAATACTTCTATATACTAAGTGTTGTGTCAAGATTTATCCATCCCGACAGGCGATCGACTATAAGGCCGAGCGACCAAGTCAACTCCAGTCAAACTATGGCTAGCTCGCCAAGTCGAAGATATCAGACCACCATCAGGAACCTAGCGATCGACTCCCAAGGCGATCGCCCTTTGGCATCTGGCGATCTACTCTAGTGACCGGCTAAGGGCAATCGACCTACGCCCCGAGCAGAGACGATCGCCCGTCAAAGTCATCGAGGATTGGATCTCAGAAAAGCACCCACGTGCAGATCCACCAAAGGCGCTGACATACGAGATCTTCGCTGACAGACAAGATCTTTTGCTGACGGACAAGACCTTTGACCACAACCTGTCACCTACCTCACCTACCGGCAGGCGCGCCGAAAGTTGTCAGTGGGACCACCCGTGACAGCAACTCAGGACGCGTGCAGGCTCCCCATTGGGTATGCGATTGTGCCCGGCCAACTCCTGCAGACTTTAAGGAGACATGCCCACGTGCTAAAAGACGATCGCCCTATTATTATAATGCGGAAAAGGCGATCACCCGGCACATCCATGTCCTATAAATAGAGAACCTCCTCCTCCTGGAAAAAGGTTCCCAACTCATTTGACCTACGGTTCGGAATTCATTCCACCAACAACAGAAATACAGTAGAACATACATATTATCAAGCTCCCTGCTTTCTCGCCGGAATCCATCTCAAGACTTCTCCCTCCGAATCTCTCGTCCAGAAGACGATCGGCAGAGGCAGCAAGTCTCCACTAGACAGATTCCAAGAGATTCATAAGCCCACGGGCCCAAGCATCCAGCTAAATACTCGCCGTGAGAGACGGTCGATCTCTCACCACCGCGACTGTTCATCTCCTTTGTTACAAGAACTCACGGAGCATCAAATCTGGTTCTTCCGGCAATCTACACGCTCACTAGCTAAGATAACAAGAATCTTTACACTCATTGTAATTGTATTCTTACATTAGTACTTGTATCCCCGAATATTAGTATTAATAATATCTCGCGAGAGCATTCAAGCCCGGGACTAACAACCCCGGCAAATCTTGTGTTATTTATCTTTCTCACGGAAGTGCTCTTGCATTTGTTTGCTATCCATCCATTCCAGCAATATCTATCTCCGGATAATATTTTCGTTAGCAACAATTGGCGCTAGAGGAAGGGGATCTAACCCTCAAATTTATATTCCTACGGTCCCGAAGAACATTCACTGTTCTCGGGGCAGATACTTGAAGTGACACTCACTGCACTTCAAAGAAAACCTTCAGAATCATGACATCCGCCGGTACATCGAAGAAAGCCGCTCTCTGAACCGCCGGACACCATATCCCGGTTCAGTCCGAACCCCAGCCAACGACAGGGGGAAGCCGCAGCAACGCAAGACTCTCGATCCCGCATCCGAGAGATGGCCCCAACCTCTCACTCGATCAGTTCCAAACCGAGGAACAGATCGAGGAGGCTATGGCCATCCTAGAGGAGCGACGGAGAGCATGCGCGTCGCCCGCGATAACTCCCTCGATCATCCGCCGCATGGGAACAGAAATTCAGCGGGCTACTGAACGAGCGATCGTCAGAAAGCCCCAATTCGCGAGGAAAGGCTCTCGCACGACCGGACAGATCCATATTCAATCGCTTGGGGCGCGACCCATCCTGGCGACCGGGGCATTCTGTTTCCAACCTTGAAAAGACGGAATCGGAATCCGTTACTAGGAGTCCGGCCTACCCACCTCACAGCCGAACGCAGGTCAGCCATCTGATTCCCACCCCGATCGCCAGGGGATCAGTACTCAATCGCCTCGGCTCCCTCTCCGAGCGCCGAGCCGCGAGCAGCCAGGCCACGGCGATGGCCGCTATACAACGCCAGCTCGACGAGATGAAAGCACTCTTGGACACTGGGGCAAGCGCCAGCAAAAAGATCGCCGGGCCGACCGAGCCACTCGCGGTCCACATCGAGCTTGCCCCCATACAACCAACGATCGCTCCTCCCAAAACACCTCTGTACGAGGGGAGATCGGACCCCGAAACCCACCTGAGTAAATTCCGCATCTACATGACTAGGTGTGGGGCATCTGATGCAACCAAGTGCCGGATCTTCCCGTTAACATTGGGCGAGCTGGCCCATAGGTGGTACGTCTCACTACCACCACGATCAATCACCTCCTTTGAGAAACTGGCGAATGATTTCACGTCATACTTCGTCATCAAGGTCGCCAGACCAGAAGGCCCCCACCGCGTGATGAAAATCAAGCAGGGGAAAGACGAAACCGACGCAGATTACATTGACCGAGTAGACGAAATCATCCTCACCGGCGAACCCGTCAGTGACCAGCTCGCTCTCTATTCGGTCATGGGGGGATTCTACGATCACTCTCCCATGTTTAGACATCTCTCCAAGGATATTCCCCCAACTTACGCGATCTTCCGCGCTAAAGCTGCCAACATTCTGGCCAGGCGAAGGCTACTCACCCTCCACCTAGGCGAGGAAACGCCACCTCCGGTCCAGAAGATAGCGATCGCTAAAGCAAAGAAGGCGATCGCCAAGCCACCCGGAGATCTCAAGGCTTTCGAGGACATGGAATCCCATCTCCTCCATACGTTCAACCGAACTCCGACACGTATTTTCTATGCCATCAAGGGGCACGAAGAGCTCAAAAATCCAAAGGCGATAAGGGACCACGGTCACCTGGACAACAATCAATATTGTGCCTACCATAAGAGTCCCGTCCACAACACCAACCAATGCCGCGACCTCCTCAAACAGCTTTGGAGATTGTTCGAGGAAGGCAAGTTGGACAGCTTATTGGTTTAGCCAAAGCCCCTACCAATCTCTATACACGATCGCCCGAGTCGAAGACAAAACAGGCTGGAAAGCTCATATGAGCTGACCCCTGGATCAACCTCGGCGACCGTCTCTACATGCTTTAATCAAGAGAAGGGAACCTCGGAAGTCTCCCCGATCTCCATCCTTATTTAAGAAACTGGAGGACTCGCTCGCCATCCACAGTACGCCGTCTAACATGATGGACTAAGGCACGAGATCGCCCCCCCGCACAACGTACACCGTCGAAGATCGGCATCTACATGACGATCCAAGGTGGAAGAGTGCAGCCATGGTCCTGGTGGTTGATGGAACCGACTGCTTAGGCCATGCAAGGTCCCTTTGGGCCAAGATCGCCCGCCCTTCGTTTAAATACGAGGCCGACGTAGTCTGAGGGCCCTCCAAAATTAATCAGTGGACACGATCGCTCGCCCTCAAAGGTTCATCATCTAACGTGGTGAACCCGGACAATGCGACGTGCCACAATCCCCGTCTCAACATACACCGTCGAGGTTCGCCATCTTCATGGTGGGCCGAGGTGGAAGCAGAGCTAAACAAGCCGCGGGCGTGGAGTTGAATCATCCGACGCTGCCCCGCGCAAGGACTCCTCTAGACCGAGACCGCACGCCCTTCGTTTAAATACGAGGCGAGGCGCAGCCTAACAGAGGACCCTCATAATAAAGTGAGTCACGAGATACTCAATGTCTTCGCGCATCAAGACATGATCAGGGAGTCGGTCCATCGAACTCCGCGATCGTGCACGGTTCCTCAAGACGGACGACCGTCCCCGAGGATTCGACAAAGTTGAAGACCGCTCACTCAACGAATTATTTTCATCCCCTTACTTCCGCTAAGTGAATAAAAACAAGGGGCAATAAGAGTGCGGACTACCTATACGACGATCGTCGCTATTCAACCACATACGGAGATCGTCATTTTTCAGATGTTGTGCAGCGATCGAATTTGTTGTAAAAGTTATCTTTATGAGTTTATCAATTCATTGGGAACTACCCTCGCAATGATCTCTCCTCACACATTTGTACAAAGTCAAACAAAGACTCAAAAATAACAATCATTCAAGTGATAAGTCAGAAATTCAAACGTTCATTTCATTACTTGAATAAAACGGAGTACATGGTCGCCCGAAGGCCTAAATGCTACAAAAGAAAGCTACAAAATTACAAGTAAGCAAGCTAAAACGTCAAAAATGAAGTGCCTCAGGCCCCTGCCTGGCCTTCGCCTTCAGCATCCGGTGCGGTCCCCTCATCTTCCGGAGCGTCGGGATGAGCAAGATTGGCCGGAGACGGATACCAGCTCAAATCTACGCCGAGATCCACAAGATCCAAGATCGGCAAGAAGAAAACTGAATGGAGAGGATGCTCCAACGCATACGCCTTGAAGTTATCAGCAAGAGGCCTGACCTCCAAACCTCCCTTCTTAGCCGCTCGGATCGAGTCGGCGAACGCCAAATAATAGGCGAACTCGCTGACAAACTCCAAGTTTTGGAAGGGATCAGCCTTGGTCGCCTCTACCTCTCCTTTCAGCTCCGCCATCGCCTGTTGCGACCCCTGGAGCTCGGCCTCCCTCGCAGCAACCTTCTCCTTCGCCTCCGTCAGCTCGCTGGTCAACCGAGCGATCGTCACCTTCTGGCGATCGGCCTCCTCTTCAGCGACCTTCTGTGCCCGGACGGCATTCAGCATCTGGTCCCGAAATCGGTCGACCGCCAAACGAGACAGCTCAGTTTCCTTCTTCGCCAGCTCAAGCTCGTGGCTCGCCCGCTTGGCCGCCTCTATAGAGTCCTTCTCCATCGCCACGATCTTATCGGTAAACTCGGTGTTCTCTTTCCGAGCCGCCTCAAGATCCGCCTGCAGGCGAATAGTCGAGGGCCGCCCCTCAAACTCCTGAGCGGCACAGGATGACCATGGTCGCCGTCACGGAGAGAAAGGCGAAACGACTGCATCGAACTCCCGATCGGCGACTAGCGATCGCATCAATCGGTCGTCCATGCCTTGGCGAGCGAAGCGGCCTTGGCGACGTATGGAGGAATGTCGCAGATCGGCGAGAGATCGGCTCGCTAGGAAATCCACGACCATCGGCGGGCAAGACGGATCTGCGCGACGGATCCTGCATCAAAACAACAAAGTTAATACAACTCCTACGCAGTTGCAATTTTCAACACAAAAATGCAATCTACCTCTCAGCCTTCTCGGGGTCCCGACCAAAATAAGGTTTCCCTCGAGGGGTCTCAGCATCCGCGATCGCCATCTCCCGCATAAAATCCGCAGAGGGCGGCTCATTCTCTGGAGCAACGATGGTGATCGGAGGCGCGGCGATCGACACTTCATCGCCCGGGGCAGGAACCGAAGTTTCTTCCGGCCTCGGCCTCTTGCGATTCGCTCGAAGACCCTCCTCCGGAACTCCCTCCTCAGCCACGACCGGCTCCACGCGAGGCTCCGCCTCCGGAACTATTGGCAACGCAACAGGTGGGGCCCGAGACGACCTCTTATGGCGGAGACGGCCTAGAACTCCAGGATTCGACATGGCGATCTCCGTCGGAGGCTCCAAAAAGCGAGGAAAGCGAACCTCTGCAGTTAAGACGATCGACCAACAGTCAGACACTTTCCTCAAGTAAGGCGATCGCCTAGAAAGAGAAGGTCGCAGAAACACATACCAGGAACCGAGAGATGTCTCGGGAAGCGGAATAGCCGAGCCGACAACCAACGACTCTCCTTATTGATTCGGTTGGCGTCAAGGTCGTCGTCCGACAAGCTCCTTATCCGCTCCCAGACAACCAGGAAGTCAAAAGGCAGCTCCTCGATCGCCGGAATGTGAAAACCTGCAAAACCGAAATCAAATTAGATCAGTCCAAAACGCATCCGAACGAAGGGAGAGTCTAAACCCTTACCGGGATTCCTCTCCCGAAACTCAGTGGGGATCTCCAGCTCGCCCGAAGGATTGTCGCTCGCGGAAGCCCTCCACTTGCCGGCGACCCAGAACCACTTTGTCGGATCGCCCCGCGCCTTATCGGGGACTCCATCAATTACCCGACCAGATCAGCCCTGAATATGGTAACCGCCGACCGACCCTTTCTGAGCCGTCAGCTTGAACAAATGGTTCATCTCCAACGGCGATGGGAGGCGGTACAGGCGGTGACCGCCGAAAAGAGTGAGAGTGCAGATAATTTGGAGCCAGGCGTTCGGCGTCAGCTGAAGTGGCGCCACATTCCAAGCGGCCAGCAGGTGAGAGACAGCAAAGGATAGAGGGAAGCGCAGCCCGGCCTCCATAATCGCCTCATTCACGGCGACCATACCCATCGGAGGCTGGTCGGCTCGTTCATTCTCCGCCGGCGCGAACATGTCCACATCTGAAGGAACATGGAATCTTGTCCTCCAGACGGCCAGATCTTTCCTGGTCGTCGAACTCCGTATTTGGCCAAGCAACCACAACGATCGCTGCGCAGCACGGTACTGCGACCGTTTGGGAAGCACATAGGGGTAGGCGACCGAGTATCCCCGGAAATCGAATCTCGGAGTAGGACCGACCAACTTCTCCATTATCTCAGCAAAGGCCTTATAGGCCCGGCCGAAAGCAGTATGCTGCTCCCAGTAGGCCCTAATCGCCAGATCTCTCTCAATCTGCGATCGTCTTTCTTCAGCAGCCGCCTCCTTAGCAACATCGGCTTCATTAAATAAAGCCTCGACTTCAGCAGGGTCGATTCCGGCCCGAATAGCTTCAGCGGCCGTCTCCAGGTGGAAGTCGGAAGAAGATTCTCCCTGACGATCGATGTCCCGTGGCGTAATCGATACCCACTCCACGTGATGATGAGGTTCCGGCCATTCTCAAAGACAGATAAGGAGAAAATGATTTTTCTTACCCGAAAGTGAAATCGAACGACGGTTGGCACTAAGATCTTCAGAAAAATCTTCAGCAGGTCCTTCTTTCTCCAAAAAGTACGCGTGAGTATGAAACTGCAGCACCGCGCCCTTTTATAGGAGAAGGCAGGGACCCGTTTGCGATAAGGGAAATCCTCAGGGGTCGGATCTCAAACGACGCATTAATTTACTCCATCGAGACCCGCATACGCGTCTTTTCAAGGACGCGCCAGCCGAGGAGTCATTAATGACCGTTGGCATCCTCCAATAGAAGCCCGACACGTGCGCGGAGACTTTTCCACGCCCATTGCTTTTTCCCGCGCAGTTTAGCGGCCAACCAGGTCGTCCAAACTCAGGATATATCAGCTCAAAGACGATCGCTAGTTCAGTTAAACATCGAGTCGCTCGTCAAAAGTTCAGCGATCGCCAAGAGAACCACCTCACCCCACGTTTCCAACGTATGAGCGAGCTGGGGGGCAATTGTTGTGTCAAGATTTATCCATCCCGACAGGCGATCGACTATAAGGCCGAGCGACCAAGTCAACTCCAGTCAAACTATGGCTAGCTCGCCAAGTCGAAGATATCAGACCACCATCAGGAACCTAGCGATCGACTCCCAAGGCGATCGCCCTTTGGCATCTGGCGATCTACTCTAGTGACCGGCTAAGGGCAATCGACCTACGCCCCGAGCAGAGACGATCGCCCGTCAAAGTCATCGAGGATTGGATCTCAGAAAAGCACCCACGTGCAGATCCACCAAAGGCGCTGACATACGAGATCTTCGCTGACAGACAAGATCTTTTGCTGACGGACAAGACCTTTGACCACAGCCTGTCACCTGCCTCACCTACCGGCAGGCGCGCCGAAAGTTGTCAGTGGGACCACCCGTGACAGCAACTCAGGACGCGTGCAGGCTCCCCATTGGACCGTACAGTTGACTGCCAGCAACTCCTGCACACTTTAAGGAGACATGCCCACGTGCTAAAAGACGATCGCCCTATTATTATAATATGGAAAAGGCGATCGCCCGGCACATCCATGTCCTATAAATAGAGAACCTCCTCCTCTTGGAAAAAGGTTCCAAACTCATTTGACCTACGGTTCGGAATTCATTCCACCACCAACAGAAATACAGTAGAACATACATATTATCAAGCTCCCTGCTTTCTCGCCGGAATCCATCTCAAGACTTCTCCCTCCGAATCTCTCGTCCAGAAGACGATCGGCAGAGGCAGCAAGTCTCCACTAGACAGATTCCAAGAGATTCATAAGCCCAGGAGCCCAAGCATCCAGCTAAATACTCGCCGTGAGAGACGGTCGATCTCTCACCGCCGCGACTGTTCATCTCCTTTGTTACAAGAACTCACAGAGCATCAAATCTGGTTCTTCCGGCAATCTACACGCTCACTAGCTAAGATAACAAGAATCTTTACACTCATTGTAATTGTATTCTTACATTAGTACTTGTATCCCCGAATATTAGTATTAATAATATTTCGCGAGAGCATTCAAGCCCGGGACTAACAACCCCGACAAATCTTGTGTTATTTATCTTTCTCACGGAAGTGCTCTTGCATTTGTTTGCTATCCATCCATTCCAGCAATATCTATCTCCGGATAATATTTTGGGTAGCAACACTAAGTTAATGTTTGAAAATAATATCATAAAAAGGTGCGATTCTCTTCTATATGATTAAAGGAATTATGATATAAAGTTTCAACTGAACCAAATGTCACTTTCTTGAATTTAGTACCCTATAACTTTTCTGGGAATTTCTTATATTACAAATAAAATTGGGCATCTTTTACTTTTGAAAAATAAGGATAATTTTAATTAGGGTATGATGTGGAGATGGTTTTCTTAATTAACCCGCGATTAGTATATTTACAATAAGTCATGCAAGTAATTCACTTATATATATACTACGATGAGGCTTTTTTTGGCAAAGTTATAAGTCATAATCTCCTTACTTTGTAATTCCAAAACCTATTTTAAAATGAATATACATATAGTTTCACTTCAACCAAATGCCGTCGAGATTTTTTGTAATACAAGTTTGAGAAATTACTAAAAGTACTTCAACTTTTTTTCTATTTTTTAATGTAATATGAGTAGACTTTAATACTCTTAAATATGAAGTTAAATATTTGAAAAAATATCATATAAGTAAAAATATGTTGTTTCACTTCAATCAAATCAATTGAGTTTTTTTTGTAATTTTCTAAAATTTTATGGTCGGTTGTAATTAGGCTAAAATTCCGATGTATATTTTTTAACTTATCCAAGCTATTCTTATATTACAATCTAAATTGTTAAATTTCTTGGTAATTTTAAAGCTATGACTTGGATGTAGTTTTCTAAATTAACAGGTATATTTATAATAGTTCATTCAAGTAATTAAATTATATATACTACTTATATTTTTTTATTACAATTTGAGAAGTGCTTAATTTTAAGTTATAAGTCAAAATCTTTTATGTATTTCCAAAAGCTTTTTAAATTTCAAATATTACTAAAATTACCCTTGCCACAATTATTTAGTATAATTCTACATATGAAGTTGTACCAAAGGACAATGCATATATCGTTTATTCAAGTATAAGCTCTTATTCACTTTGACATCATTGCAAACTCATAAGACTGACCAAAAATATGAGATTAATTATTGGACAGACAATGTCATCTCACCATTTACAAGAAATTAAGGATTTCTCCGAATAAATCCTTAAAATTGTAGATGGTGAACTGGGTGAAGAAGTCGATAGGGAAACCTTGATTGATATTCTTGATATTTAATAATGCAGAATGCCGAAAATCATATTACGGCCAGTGTTGAAAGCACTATCATTCACTTATAAGTAACTTTTCATAAAGTAATTTTTTGAAGAAAGAGCAATCCCGGCACCAACAAATGACATTGTGGAGATAGTAAACGATTACGTGGTGTCTATAATTTCAAAGGACATGCGGATATATCTCAGTTTTGATAGTATATGCAAAATCTCTGCGACCTCTAAAAGTCAAAATCAAGTATATTCAATGGATTTTTTTAAGAATAGCATCAAGTGTTCTAAAATTCCAAATCACATCTTGAAATCGTTAGTCTCAATTATGCTAAATCAAAATATGGATCAATCATCAAGATTATGCAATGTCACATCATTAATAATTATCCAAGTCCGTAACCATATTATTGAACAAAAAAATTCGGAGAATAATTTTGAGAGTAAAGTACTTATTCCACAATTGATATTAAACCCGTTAGATAGCAGATTATCATTTAAATTTCAAATACGTCAATTCCCACTTATTATGAGCTTTGCCATGACTATATTTAAGAGTCAAGGTCAAACGCTCTCTTATGTCGGTATGTATCTTCTAAGACCTGTATTCGGTCATGGTTAGCTTTATGTAGCCATATCAAGAGTGAAGATCAGGAAAGACTAGAAATCTTTTATTGTGATGAGAATGGTGTAATCATAAACAGAACAATTAGTGTAGTTTATAAAGAAGTATTTATGAAATTTATAATGAACGATTTACATATTATATATTTACATAAGAGTTTTTTTATGTTCCCGTGTAATTACACGGATGTTATACTATTATAATTCTATACAAAATTTATTTGTTCAAGAAAAACGATGAGTGTGATTATTTTGTGAATTAAAGTGCTATTATTGATCTATAGAATTTTGTCCTGACGGAAAATTCACTTAGATTTCTTAGATCTAAAAAAAATCATTACCTCAAGAGATTCTCGTAAGATTTTTTATTCTTTTTAGTGTAGAAAGATCATGAGTAGAAATGCGATTTCTTATATATATATATATATATATGGAATGATTCTGATAAAAATGAGATTTAAGTTTAAAAAACATGAATAAATTTGATTCGTGATTGATTAAATGGATGATTAAATTTATTCTAACAAAAAATTATGCATAAAATATATTGTTTTAATAAATTGATATTTTATACATATAATGGATAAATTTAATATATTAGCATTTTAATGCATGAAATGGTTATAATTTATGCGTATGCTAATCTGGACCGTAGATCACATAATGATTTATGGTTCGTATTTATCCTACTTTTTTACTCAGAAAAACATTCTCATTTAAAATGTTATATATATATATATATATATATATATATATGGGTGGGTTATGGAGTGAAATGGTATAAGTGCAAGAAATAGGAATGATTGTAAGCCATTGATCCTTGGAGGTTAATGACCCAGATTTCGTTCTTGTGTACTAACACAAGAAACTAGGAGTGCTAACGAATTTAATTATTGGGGGTACCAATGTAATTTAACTAATTTCACTTATGGGAAGTTCCTACAATCATGGGAAGTTCCTATATTCATGTGATTTCATATATTAGGTTAATATCTATCTTTTATGGGATTTCATATCTTTTAATCGTTCAGATATTTTATATTTTTGGTGTATTTCTTTATTTTTATAAAAACTAACATTATCTTTTTTTCTATTTGATTTGTATATTTAAAAATCGGAACTGTTGTGCTAATCATTTATTTTGTGTGTGCTTCAAATTGGAAAACAGAGTGCAGTTCTGGTTATGTTTATGTGTTTTTTTTGTTATGCTTTATTGTGTACAATGCAGTCAATTTTGATACAATGTGCTGTGCTTTATTTTTTTGATCAATATACAAAATGATTTTCGCATCATTTACTAAAAAATACAATAAATACAATAAGCAAAAATAAAAGAGCTATAAAGATGATATATACTATCACTGCATTTGTAAATCCCATAAACTGCTATGCAAGCATTACATACCATATATGCTAGTATTACCTATTAAATGTGCTAACATAAATAAAATTTAGTGCTAAACTCTTCTATTAAAACATTAACAAAAATACAATATATTAACAATGCAAAATTTTACAGATTTAAGTGCTAACTATCACACAAATCACATCACAATAATTATCAGAACAATATTATCAAAGGTGCTACAATGTTCTTCAATATGTGCAGGAACCATCACATAAAGGTGCTGAAAACAAATACACCAGGGTAGCAGTTCACTAACTCGTATTCTCTATGAACAATTCGTCAATGCCAATCTCCCCACTGTCTCAAACGAAAAATAAATGGAAAGTAACTATTTGAATTTGTTTCCGGCATGTGCACTGAAATTTTATTGCGTCAAGCATAGCTGGATCTAGCACCTCATATTGCGTCTTCCATGGTTGAACAACGACATTTAGTAGGCATAGAGGAGGGGCTGCAACGGAGTGCCCTAGAAGAGAAGCGGCGGCGGCTGAAATTCTTGAACGGCGGATTAGCTGTATAAACTTAGGGAATCTATATGATGAACGAAGAGATGAAGGAAAGAGAAAAAAAATCACGTCATACTTTCCGCTTACACATTGGGAAGAGATAAGAAAGTGAGATATGAAATCCCATGATTGTAGGAAATACCAAACGTGCAATCTGTATAATTACAACAATATCCCCACAAAAATATTCCGCGTAGCACACTTAGGCTAAATTTTTAGTACAACGTGCACAAATCGCAGCCATTGATCACCAAAGATCAAAGGCCCAAAATCATTCTTATTTCTTACGAAAAAAAGTTTTCCTACCTGAACCTATCCACATATATATATATGTTCACGGTACACAGTATTTTGTGATGTATATTCATTATTTCTCTCAATGCACGGTGAATTCATACTACACTACCAAAAAAAGGACTTTAGTCGACGACCCGAAAAAAAACGGCCGACGACTTTAAAGTGTCGTCGGCTAAACTTTGCACTTTAGCCGACGACTCGTGTTGCCGTCGGCTAAACGGTTTTAGCCTATGACTTGATCTAGGTCGTCGGCTATAGTACAACATAGTCGTCGGCTATAGTAAAGAGGTTTAGCCGACGACTCTTGAGATTGTTTAGCTGATGGGAAAAAAAAGACGTTTTAGCCGACGACTTGATCTGGGTCGTCGGCTAAACCCTTTCCCAAAAAAAAAATCAAGTTTTAGCCGACGGTAAGATCTAGGTCGTCGGCTAAACCCTTTCGAAAAAAAATAGGGTTTAGCCGACGACCTAGATCAAGTCGTCGGCTAAACCTCCAAGTGAAAATGATATATAGTTCGCGGAACACCAACCCAATCTTGCCCCTCTCCCCGCTAAAGAGCACCTTTCTATTCCCGACCACATCGATTATTCCCGAAAAAGCTTGTGAGTTGCTACTTTGAGTATTGCGACCTTGCGAAAAGATCAACCGGTTCTTGGAAATCCCTTTGTGTATTTTTGAGTTTGTGTTGCTACTTTGAGTTGTGCTATTTGGAGTGTGAAGGTTTCTACCGGTTGTTATAATCACCATTTCGATTAAGGTACGTATTTTATTGTATTTTTTATTATGATTTCGAAACTTTGTATTATTCATGTTGTACATTCGAAAGCTTTTATGTATAATGATTAAGTTTTATGATGATAATCATTATGATTAATTGTTTGTTGTGATTTCATTTATAATTTGAACAATATTAGTTAGTTGGATTAATATTGGAAAATTTATACATTTTCAGGATGGACAAGAGTTGGATTGGGTTACTAAAATGTTATCAAAGTGTAATGGATGGGATGAAGCGATTTATGAGATTTGTAAAGAGCACGACGGTGGTAATACGTTGCACTACCGTCCGTGTAATAAATGTAGATATCGCAGTTGATATGTATCGTTTTCCATTTGATGAGTGCAGGAACACCTAAAGAAGAATGGTTTTTGGAGTAAATATACATGTTGGATATACCACGGTGAAGCACCGAATTCTGTTATTCCGTATGATCACGGACAATTTAGTGGTAACGACGGGTTCACCGATCCGAAGAGGAGGTTGATTGATGATGTGTTTGGTTTTTCCGAGACGTTTGTACCAACTGAGCCAATCCCACGACCTCGTAGACCATTGCCTTGCAATACTGCTGGGCTTGACAGGTACAACAAGCTAATTCAACTCCAACAGACCCCTCTATACCCAGGGTGTAACATGACTGTTCTTGATTGTGTCATGGAAATGATGAGATTAAAGGTGGAAAACAGATCATCCATCAAGTCTGTGGATGATTACTTGGAGCTTACGAGTAATATGCTTCCACAGGGTCATCATCTTCCTAATACATATACAAAAATGAGACGAATTTTGAAAGATCTTGGTCTTTCCTACATTAAGATCCACGTCTGCATGTATGATTGTGTTCTATTCTGGGGGCATCCTAATGAAGACCTCACGAGATGTCCTGTATATGACACAGAGATATATATGATCACTCCTTCTGGAAAAGAGAAACCGGTGAAGGTACTTTGGTATTTTCCACTGAAGGACAGGTTGGAACGGCTTTTTATGTCTCCTCACACAGCAAAAGCAATGAGATGGCATGCCGAGCCGCACACTAATGACAGGGATACTATGATACACCCTTCGGATGGAGAGGCGTGGAAGCATATAGATAGGGAGTATCCGAATTTTTCTTCAGATATCCGAAATGTGAGGCTCGGGATTGCATGTGATGGTTTCAACCCTTTTGGTAACATGAGTCTTTCATATACCACATGACCTGTTGTAGTGATTCCTTACAATCTTCCTCCGTGGATGTGTATGCGGAAGGAGTATAATATGTTGACCTTGTTAGTCCCGGGGCCAGGATATCCGGGAAAGTGTATCGATGTGTATATGAGGCCTTTGATAGAGAATCTGAAATTGTTGTGGGAGCAAGGTCATCCCACGTACGACAGTTATTCGTCCGAGATGTTCTACTTGCACGCCATGTGTATCGGCACTATTAGTGATTTTCCTGCATATGGAATGCTGTCTGGATCTGTTATTAGCGGATATAGAGGTTTTCCAGTGTGTTTGAATGCAGATTGTGCTAGGTACCACTGTAGGAAAGTTATCCAAATGCGTCATCGGATATGGCTTGAGAGGGAACATGAGTGGCGTATGGATGCTACAGCATTTGATGGCACTGTAGAAATGGACGAGCCACCACGACAGTGGACAGGTGATGAAATACTATCGATTCTTAATGAGTACAATTTTGGTCAGCTTAGCAACCATCCTGATGTGATTGCAGCAACCCCTGAAAGGCCCGACAGGTATAAGTATTGGTCGCACAAAAGTATATTCTGGGAATTGCCTTACTGGTCCAAGTTACTGATAAGGAACTTCTTGGATGTCATGCACATTGAAAAGAATGTTTGCGAAAGTGTGGTTGGGACAACCTTAGGTTGGGATGGAAAGACCAAAGACGGGCCAAAAGCACGCAAAGGTTTGGAAGAAATGAGCATAAGAAGACATTTGTGGTTTAAAACTCTCAAGGAAAACAAAAAATGCCTAAGGCAGCTTACACCATCACAGCCGAGCAGAGAACTGAGATATTTTGGTGGATAAAGACTGCTAGGTATCCTACCGGGTATGCTGGAAATATAGGAAGATGCGTTAATTTCAGGGAGAACAAGTTAACTGGTTTGAAGAGTCATGATTGTCATATCCTACTCCAACGCCCATTTCCAGTATTTATTCGACCGTACTTACCAAAACAGGTGGTCGAGCCGTGTGTTGCATTGTCAAGATTTTTCCAGAAATTATGTACGAGAGAAGTGAAGAGATCTGATTTGCGTAAAATGCAAGATGAGATCATCTATATATTGTGCAAGTTTGAGCGAATATTTCCTCTAAACTTTTTTGACCTCATGTCTCACCTCATGATCCACCTTCCCCGGCAGTTATTGGTCACTCGTCCAGTGCACTACACGTGGATGTACCCAGTTGAAAGGTAACATATATATATATATTGTCAAATTAAGTATGATTTCTAACACAATGACAATATTACAGGCAACTCGGTGATTACAAAGACTCCATAGCTAATAAGTCTGCACCGGAAGGATGCATTGCAGAATCTTACCTTGCGTCGGAGTGTATTACGCATGTCAAGTTGTATTTGGGCACCTTCGAGCCCCCTTCCGCTCTATTCCAGCAGATAAAATACAATTCAATCTTTCTATCATATCCACTGAGGTTGACGTCTATGGGAGGTTGCCAGGAAGACAATTAGACCCGTACGAGTCAGAATTGCACATTGGTGGATATTGCTCAATTGTCCAGAAGTTCAGTACTGGAAAGACATCCACTTGTCATGCGATATGTTGCGAGGTGACACTAGATTCCACAATGACACTTTTGCCGACTATTTTGGAGAATGGGTACGTATACATTCAGTTGCTATTGATTATGGACTTAAGATATTTTTTTTACATAAAAAGTTTATTTACGACAGATGACAGACATACAAGATGACGGACACCCTAACTGGTCGCGTGAACTTATCCTTCTTTCTATGAAGCCGGTTATGTCAAGAATTCATTCGATGGCCAAAGTCAACGGTGTCACATTCGTATGCCTTGAGAGAGACCAAAAAAGAAGATGTCAAAATTCTCGGGTTATGATAGATGGTGGATATTACAGTGTTCTTTTGGAAGTGGTAGAACTAATTTACGGGGAAGGCATGACAATTTAATTATTTAAGTGTCGATGGTACGACACCAGTCTTGGAACCGATATGCAAGACGACTACGGGCTGTTATCTATTGACACTTCCACTTCATGGTATGAAAGCGATCCTTTTGTATTTGCTACATCAGCAAAGTCGGTGTATTATTTGGACGACTTGGTGAAGAAAGGCACATGTAAGATAGTTAACGTTGTGACAACGAGGAATATTTATAGTGCTGCTACACTGGGAGAAACAACATGTACTGATGACGATGATGCTTATCAAGAGCCAAATACAGAAAATATTCCACCATCAACGAAAATTACAATGAATAATGTTCCTGAAGGACGAGTCGTCCGACTCCGTGGTGATGCTCGCGGGTATGTTGACGTTGATACAAACGAATTACTTGAAAATTCTGATGACGATAATGTGGACGACTTGAGGCATATGTTGCCGGATATCAACTCAGATAATGAGACAGACTGTAGTGATGACTCAAACTATGAGCCATAAATTTATTAGATGTATATTTTCGTATGTTACATATAATTAAAAAATAGTACTAATAATAATCAAAACATTAATATAATATTAATAATATTATTAAAAAAATGGGGGGTTTAGCCGACGACAAGATCTACGTCGTCGGCTAAAGTGTTTTAAAAAAAAATATTATACTTTAGCCGACGACTTTTCAATAGTCATCGGGTAAACCCCAACTATGACATGGGCCGTGTAGTCTAACACGGTCGGGTCAGGCAGACAGTCTATTTTCACTTTCTGGGCAGGTGACTACGTGACTCAGAAAGCATACGCATTTCTTCTGATTCGTTGGACGCATTTGACGTGACTCAGAAAGCATATCCGAACCGTCCCGAGGAGCATGTAAGTCTTTTTTTATTTTATTTTGGTAATAAAATAAATGCCTTTGTATCATACTTTTATTGATATTGAAATATTTATTTTCATATTAACTTAGGAGCGTCGAGAGGTGTCTCAGAGGATGCTTGGTGTGATTGATCGGGAGCAGTATCCGGACTTAGCGGAGACCGACCTAGATTCTGCCATTGGACAGATCGATCAGGCTGATCCTTATGTTCGCGCTAGGGTGTGGGGTACCGTCTACCCTCCTAGAGGTAGTCGGTACCGCACTAAGATGATGGGAGCCGAGGGTCACCATGTATTGAAAGATACCCCCAGCTTCCAGCGCCCTCGCGGACGGGATGCACGGACTGCCTATCTCGAGGAGCAGTTGAGGGAGGAGAGGGAGCTCCGAGCTGAGAATGAAAGGAGGACTCAGACGCGGTTACATGAGAGCGAGCAGAGGACTGAGTCGCGGTTAGAGAGTTTCCAGAGACAGCAGCAGGCCATGATGGACTATATGATGACGCTGACTCAGACCATTACTCAGGCTGGACTGCAGGCACCTGCTCCACCGCCTTCTCTCTTCGGACAGACCCCATCTTCACAGCCTCGTGACGAGGATCTAGGGGATGGTGGTAATCCTTCTACTACTACATTTCGACATTTAGATTATTTTGGTAGTGGATTGTAGTTGTGTTGTTGTAGTACTCTTGTATATTTATATTTGTGTTACAATTGTGTAAGTGATTTTGTTGACGCTACTAGTATGTTGATGAAATTAATGTTCTTGAATGTGTTGTGCGTTGTGTTGCATATAATGTTGGGCATATTATTGATGGTATTAGTTGAATGTGTTGTGCGTTGATTGTTGTTGATAATGGGAGCTGGTGTATAAAAATTGCAGGTGCAAAAAATACAGGTTTTGAGATCCCAAAATCTGAATTAATTTTTTTTATATTAGGTTTGAGCCGAAGACTTTCCAAAGGTCGTCGGCTAAAGTAAATTATTTTTTTTTTCAAAAAAGTTTTAGCCGATGACATTTAAAACCGTCGTCGGCTAAAGTGCATATTTTTTAAAACAGGTTTTAGCCGACGACATTTAAAACCGTCATCGGCTAAAATGTCTTTTTTTATTTTTTTAAAAACAGGTTTTAGCCGACGACATATGTAAAAGTCGTAGGCTACAGTTTTATTTTTTATTTTTTTAATAATCAGGTTTTAGCCGACGACATTTGAAAAGGTCGTCGGCTAAATTTTTTTTTATCAACAGGTTTTAGCCGACGACCTTGTCGTAGTGGTCGGCTAAACTTTGAACTTTAGCCGACGACTAACAAAAAAGTCGTCGGCTAAACCTTAGTCGACGAATATCGGTCAACGGTTTTTTAGCCGACGACTGTGGGGATTAGCCGACGATAATAACCTTTAGCCGACGACTTTAAGTCGTCGGCTAAACCCCCGATATTGGTAGTGCTACATGTGTGTAGTGAATCCGAATACATAAATATGCATTACAACATAATATTTGTGCTGTGAATTCATACTAATTGTGGACTCAATTTCTCATTTTAATGATTGGTTCTCATTTGCCCAATTCATATATATATATATATATGTACGAAACAGTTAGAGCTAGATCTAAAATTTGAAACAGTTAGAGCTAGATCGAAATAGTTAGAACTAAAATTGTTCATTTAGAGAGTATTTTTTTATCCCCAAGGGCCAAGACACTAAATTTGTCAAGGCCTCCCTGCCCACATTAGTTGCTTTGCAAGTCATTTTGTAATTGCTAGTTTATCAACCTCATCGACAAATAGTTGAGCTAGATCTTGAAATTTTCTTAAGCATGAAATGGTTGTTTCTGGTAGGGTGTAGACCTGACAAAATAAGCCGCGAACCGCCGACTAACCCTCTCATTTTTTAGTAGGCATTGATGGCTCCATTGCTATGGCCCAAAATTAAATCGACCTATTTTGCTCGGTCTAATTTTTGTCCGGCCCTTAGAGACCAGGCCTTCGAGCTGCTTGCTTGGTCCAGTTTTTTTTTTTCTTTTCTTTTTTAAGTTGGACGTAGTTATAATATTTAAATTTTTACCTTATATATTTTGTTAGATTATATTAAATATATATCTTCATTATTAATGTATTTATAGAACTTTGTGATTACTTTGAAGTATTTCATATAAATATATTATTACTTTATAATTCTTTTAGATAGTGTAGTGATAAACTAAAATATCGATACAATTATTTCTTTGATTATGGTACCGTCGTAAATAATATTATGGCCAAATATAAATATTTATAATTTTTATATTACATTATTATACTTAAAAACAAAAAACTAAGGGCCATGGGCAGGGCCAAGCCCACCCGCAGCGTAGCCTCGTCTTTTTAGAAAAAGGTGAGCCTTTTGGGCGGTCCAGAAAAAATATCTTCTTATGTTCTCTTCGTTCTTTCCCCCTTGGGGATTTTTCCAATTTGAAACCGTTTTTAAGGGATTTAGAACCGGTGTTTCTCTCATATGTGGTTATGTTACCAATTACCTAATATGACTTAGAAAATAAAAATAAAAATTAAATATGTTCGACGTTTCTTGCGTAGCTGGCAAAAAAAAAGAGGCAAAATCGGCTTGGATCGTGCCTCCTTTACCAAAAAAATATATTGTAAAGGGCCTCATTTTTTATTTTTCCTCGGGCCTCAAATCGGCTTGGACCGGTCCTGGGCGCTACTAGTATATGCAGTCCTCTAACAAGTTGTGAAGTGGATGTTTGTAATACCCAGGATTTTCGTTTCCGGTGGATTTAAATTTTTTATACTATTTAGTGGATTGTACGTTGTTTGTGTCTATTTGATCGCGTGTCATGCATTGACACGTGTCGGTTACGATTGAGATTGTAGTGTGTTTTTCGTTCCGTTGGCAGGAACCGTTGTTGTGATGAGTTTTGGTGCGAGCCTATTGCCTGTTCAGGAGGAATAGCACACGCTAAGTACTTTGAGTAGCGCGCGCTATTAAGCGTCGTTAGCGCACGCTAAGTATTGTAGTTAGCGCACGCTAACGGGGGTTCCAGGATTGAGGCAGAAGCTACTGCCCTGGACTGGGCAGTCAATAGCGCACGTTATGTAGAGCGTAGCGCACGCTATGGTGCGACAGTAGCGCACGCTATTGGAAGGGTTGCGCACGCTACCTGGTAATTTGGGTTCAGTCCAGAAGGTACTGGACTAGGTTGGTGTTTTGTCTAGCGCACGCTACGAGGTAGTGTATCGCGCGCTAATGTCAGGAGTTAGCGCACGCTATTGGAGACATAACGCACGCTAACTGTTGGTCGGGTTCAGTCCAGAAGTCACTGGACTGAGATATTGGGCGATATATGCCCCGATAGCGCACGCTAATCCAGACGATTAGCGCACGCTAATTTGCGTCCAGTATAAATAGTGGACACCAGTCTAAAATCTTCATTTTTTTCATTTCTTCTTCTTCCTCCGCGAGTTTGAGACGTGGCGACTAGGGTTCGCGATCTGGGCCGATTTTCTTCCATTCCAAGGTGCTTTGGATATCTCTAAGTGATTGTAACAACATCTAATCTGTTGTTCTTCATCAGATCAAGGTAATTTCTTGATTTTTCTTCAAGTTGACTTTTTGGGAGATTTGTTCTTGTTATTGATCCTAGTCCGATTTTGATGAATCGGTTGGTGCAATATGATTTTATCAATCATGTTCATGGATTGTACATCCATATTTCGAGTTTGTGTAACTCAATTGACGATTTGAGTGTCCTTGGGAATTATTGAACATTTAATGTTCGATTAAATGTTTCAATGAGTTTCCTTGGCCGTTTTGAGGTGATTTCCATTGTTGTTGGTCTTGAACCTCATTGTGATCGTGTTTCCATTGTGTCTTGAGGAAGTTGTAGGTTTTGAGGCATCGTGGTCGAGCCGTGTCTGTCTGAGTATTCGCGTGTTGATTCGAGGCAAGTATCTTGTTATACAACTTGTGTCTTGTGATTAGAAATCGTGTGTTGGGTTGTGATGATTTGGTTGGATTCTAAATGTGGTTCGTGTGAGTTAGTCAGGTGTTGTGCATTATGAAGGCTTGGTGATGATTGTGTTATTTTGGTATGTGTATCGTGATGTGTTATGTGTGCAGGATTATGGATAATCGTACTGATTTGGTTGTACACATGGTTGTGCAATGTATTGTGCATTGATCGTGAGTTATGTTGGTTGTGTGTCATTGATTGATGACGGTTTTTACGATTGTTGGTATTGTATTATGTACACGTGATGCGTGACTTTGTGGTAATCAATATGATTGATTGATGTGTTCATGGCAAATGTGAATGTAACTGTGAAGATTTGCGTTGTGATGCTAAGTTCACTCGTGCAGGTTCGACAGGGCCTACGGGGATTCATGGCAAGGGTCTATGGAATCAAAACTTAGTATGTGGTGCTGAGGTCCAGTCGTGCGGGTCTGACGAGGCCTACGATGACACATGGCAGTCGATCATGGGTCAGGACACAGTACGTCCAACCGTGTGGGTTCGACGGGGCATACGGTGACTCATGGCAAGAGATCACGGAGTCGGTACTGGATGTTGTGAGTGTTGTGTTTGGCATAGTTCGTGCAGGTTGATGAACATATGGAGCCACGTGACAATTGATCACGAGTGTTGTGTTTGGCATAGTCCGTGCGGGTTGATGAACCTACGGAGCCACGTGACAAGGGATCACGAGTGTTGTGTTTGGCATAGTTCGTGCGGGTTGATGAACCTACGGAGCCACGTGACAAGGGATCACGAGTGTTATATTTGTTGTGTTTGACACGTGACATGAGTTCACGGTGTTATGGTTATTGTACTTGGCATAGTCCGTGCGGTATATGTGACAAGAGTTCACAAACGTTTTGATTGACCGTTGGGCATGTTTTTAACGTAAAGGATTTTGACAAACCTAGGACCTGAGTTCCTAGAGGCTTTTGACAAACCTAGGACATGAGTTCCTAGAGGCTTTTGACAAATTTAGGACATGAGTTCCAAAAAGATTTTCGCTTTCTAAGATTCCCTAGATGGTATTTCATTTTACAAAGACTCCACTTATGTTGGTTTCTAAATTCATAAAACTTATAGGGAATACATGAATGGTTATTCATTGTGATTGGTAGAGTGTGGTTGTCCGATTTATGACTGATAATTGCTTGTCACATTTTGTATGGTTTGATACTTGCACTAGTAAAATAGTGGAGTTTTACTAACCCCCGAGTAATCGGGGGGTGGATATCTGTTTTGTGTACAGGTTCATGCTAGAGCATAGAGCAGTCACAGGATCAGTGCAAAAGATGACAGACAACGATACTAATAAAGAGTTATGGAATGCAGTTGTAGTTGTCGTGTCATTGTATTATTTTTCAGTCTTCCGCTGTGTTGTATTGTTTTGTATTTTGGAACCCGGTGTGAGGGATGAGTTGTAACAAATTGTTACTGTTTGATTTTGTTGTGTGACTTTATCGGTCCGTGTCTTATGTTGTTTGATCCCGGTCGGTCAAACCTTTAGTCGTATGTTTGTGTTCAGCCTGGTGGATCTCCAAGTGTGGGGTCCACGGCGTGTAATAATCCCGATTGGTTTCTGGGAGTGTTACAATTATGGTATCAAAGAGCTTAGGTTGTGGAAACCTAGGCTGTCGGGTCGAGTCGAGTTATGTATTGTGCTGTTATTCGAGGTGTCGATTGACAAGTTGAGTTGAGTTGAGTTGTATTTTATTCCGTCACTTGAGTTGTCAGATGGCTAGAGAAGATTAGTATAGTGGGCGACTGTCATCTTCGTGCGATCTATGATGTAAGTCTCCTCCGTTGTATTTTGTGCTTACTGATTTTGTCACGAGTTGTTATGAAATGAAGTTGTATTTGGTGCTTGTGATGCATTATGTGTGTACTGATCAGGGATTCTCAGGGGAAGCATTGATGATTAGACACGTGTTCGAAAACGGTGTTCATTAGTTATGTTGTTAAACTTGGATGGATGGTCTCACATGTGTTTGAACTCGGTATTTATGAGTTGTTTGTGGAATTTGTGAGTCCGTATGCCGAGTGGGTATACATTTTAAGATTGGTATTATCTAGATAGTTGTTGTAATTATATCCGCCGCGTGTATGCTTGAATATGATTTTCTTGTGGATACCATGGCTTGACTACGCTGGTGGAGAAACAAATTTTGGAAACGGTTTTGACGATACGGTCAGACAGTAGGTTGATGTTGATTTTGAAATTTTTTGAATTTGGACAATCTAACTTGTATTTTAATGAAACCCTATGACAACATTTCGGAAGGAGGTGTTTTGAAGTATTTTGGGTGCTTGGTAAATTATTACCATTGACGGCATCTTGTCGTGTTTGAAAAGATTTCAAGAAAATGATTTTCGTGTATTGGTTCTATTTTCAAATGATAGAGTAAATGATTTTAAAACCCTCACACCTTAAAAACTTTTGTATTTATGATTCAAACATGATTTTAATTTCAAAGGGTGGAGGAAAAATCTTTTTAAATGGTGTCAGTAGCGCATAATGTACGCTAAATAATATACTTATCGCGCGTTAGATGCATTATGTTGTGTGACTTAGATGTGATTGTTGATATGTGGAAATATCTGTTGTATGTATTACCCACCAGGAGATGGTTCGGTGTAACCTCTGGGTGTCGATGCCAAGAGAGCATGACCGTGGGATACTCTATGTGCTGTTGATTGTGATGATAATTGTGGTAATACGTGATTATCCTATGTGCTGTTTATTGTGATGTTGTTGAGTGGTAACATGTGATTACGTATTGTGTTGATATTATGATAAGAATACGTGATGTCATAATTATATGATGCTATGTTTCATTGTGTTGAACGATTATATGATCAGTATGCCGAGAGGGCGAGGTCGAGGTCGTGGTCGCGGCCGTGGACGTAATCAAGATCGTGATTGGGTGACTCATTCGTTGTCGAGTGCCAACCAACCCAGTACAGATGGTCGGGATGACCAGTCGCGTGAGCAGGAACAGTCAGATGGGGATAATGTCAATGTTGACGCCGCAACCATCCTCCAGCAGTTGGTAAATCAATTGGTGCAGATGAATCAAGCAGCAAACATGAATGAACCTCCCGAGGGGGATGATGGAGCTAGTAAGTGGTTGCGAGGTGTGGTGAGAATGCATCCACCTCGTTTTCCGGGTGCTGCTGATTCATTAGGTTGGGAGAACTGGCTCTTCTAATTGGGAAGAACATTTGATGATGTGTCTTGTCCGGATGAGAGGAGGGTACCTATTGCCCAGTACCTTCTTGACAAGGAAGCTGCTGAATGGTGGGAGGCCGCAGCACCTAGAGATCGTATGGCTACTTGGGCTGAGTTCAAGGCTTCCGTGGAGGGCGAGTATTGTCCGCCGCCTGTTCGAGAGCGCAGGATTGTTGAGTTTTTCTCAGCCATGCCTCAGGATGTGTCAATATCCCAGGCGATAGTCGATTATAACCAGCAATTGGGTTATGTTCGTGAGCAAGTGAGTAGTGAAGAAGACAAAATCCATTATTTTGATATGCGTATGAAACCTCGTATACGTTAGAGCATGGCTCCTCTTAGATGTACTTCTCTGAATGAGTATCAAGATCGAGCTTTAGCGATTGAGATTGCCATTTCTATGACAGACATTAATCCGGATAGTAAGAAGTGGAAGATTACTAGTGAGTTTCAGGAGCCTGTTGAATCACACCGTTCGGTTGGAAAGACTTCTCGTTCAGTTGGTCAGTCCAACAATCCTATGCCGATGGCCAGTAAGGTAGTAGTGTGAAAACGTGTTTCAACTGCAGTCGTGTGGGCCACACCAGTAAGAATTGTCGTTCGCCTCAAGTGAATTGTTTCAAATGTGGCCAAGCGGGGTACCAAGCGGTGCATTGTGAGACTGTTGCTATTCTGTTCGGGAAGCGAGATCTCGTTCCTACTTCTGGAGGGCCCAGCGGTGCCCAGTGATAGTATTTTTATGTTGGTCTTGTGGATTTTATCTTGCATGTAAACTTGATATGTGATGTTTGATGTATGGTAATTGATATCTGGTATTCTGGTTTGAATATTTCCATGTGGATTGTTGTGATGATTGTTTTAACTCAATCCGTGTGGGTTGTTGAATCTACGGAGACACGTGGTAGGGGATCACGGGGTCACGAGCATGTTTGTTATGATTGTTGTTTTGGTTCAATCCGTGTGGGTGGTTGAACCTATGGAGACACGTGATAGGAGATCACGGGGTCACTGGATGATTGAACGTTTTGGTTTTGTTTTGCATCACTGTGATGCCTTTGTTTTAAGTTTCGGGACAAAACTTATTTTTAGTGGGGGATAATGTAATGCCCGGGATTTTCGTTTCCGGTGGATTGAATTTTTTTCCTACTGTTTAGTGGATTGTACGCTGTTTGTGTCTATTTGATCGTGTGTCATGCATTGACACGTGTCAGTTGCGATTGAGATTGTAGTGTGTTTGTCGTTCCGTTGGCAGGAACCGTTGTTGTGATGAGTTTTGGTGCGAGCCTATTGCCTGTTCACAGGAATAGCGCACGCTAAGTACTTAGAGTAGCACGCGCTATTAAGCGTCATTATCGCACGCTAAGTATTGTAGTTAGCGCACGCTAACGGGGGTTCCGGGATTGAGGCAGAAGCTACTGCCCTGGACTGGGCAGTCAATAGCGCACGTTATGTAGAGCGTAGCGCACGCTATGGTGCAACAGTAGCACACGCTATTGGAAGGGTTGCGCAGTTACCTGGTAATTTGGGTTCAGTCCAGAAGGTACTGGACTGGGTTGGTGTTTTGTCTAGCGCACGCTACGAGGTAGTGTATCGCGCGTTAATGTCAGGAGTTAGCGCACGCTATTGGAGACATAGCGCACGCTAACTGTTGGCCGGGTTCAGTCCAGAAGTCACTGGACTGAGGTATTGGGCGATATATACCCTGATAGCGCACGCTAATCCGGACGATTAACGTACCCTAATTTGCGTCCAGTATAAATAGTGGACACCAGTCTAAAATCTTCATTTTTTTCATTTCTTCTTCTTCCTCCGCGAGTTTGAGACGTGGCGACTAGGGTTCGCGATATGGGCCGATTTTATTCCATTCCAAGGTGCTTTGGAGGTCTCTAAGTGATTGTAACAACATCTAATCTGTTGTTCTTCATTAGATCAAGGTAATTTTTTGAGTTTTCTTCAAGTTGACTTTTTGGGAGATTTGTTCTTGATATCGATCCTAGTCCTATTTTGATGAATCAGTTGGTGCAATATGATGTTATCAATCATGTTTTATGGATTGTACATCCATATTTCGAGTTTGTTTAACTCAATTGACGATTTAAGTGTCCTTGTGAATTATTGAACATTTAATGTTCGATTAAATGTTTCAATGAGTTTCCTTCGCCGTTTTGAGGTGATTTTCGTTGTTGTTGGTCTTGAACCTCGTTGTGATCGTGTTTTCATTGTGTCTTACGAAAGTTGTAGGTTTTGAGGCATTGTGGTCGAGCCGTGTCCACCGGAGTATTCGCATGTTGATTCGAGGCAAGTATATTGTTATACAAATTGTGTCTTGTAATTAGAAATCGTGTGTTGGGTTGTGATGATTTGGTTGCTTTCTAAATGTGGTTCATGTGAGTTAGTCAGGTGTTGTGCATTATCAAGGCTTGGTGATGATTGTGTTATTTTGGTATGTGTATCGTGATGTGTTATGTGTGCAGGATTATGATAATCGTGCTAATTTGGTTGTACACATGGTTGTGCAATGTATTGTGTATTGATCGTGAATTATGTTGGTTGTGTGTCATTGATTGATGCCGGTTGTTACGATTGTTGGTATTGTATTATGTACGCGTGATGCGTGACTTTGTGGTGATCAATGTGATTGATTGATGTGTTCGTGGCAAATGTGAATGTAACTGTGAAGATTTGTGTTGTAATGCTAAGTTCGCTCGTGCGGGTTCGACGGGGCCTACGAGGATTCATGGCAAGGGTCCATGGAATCGGAACTTAGTATGTGGTGCTGAGGTCCAGTCGTGCGGGTCTGACGAGGCCTACGATGACACATGGGAGTCGATCTTGGGGTCAGGACACAGTACGT
This sequence comes from Orobanche coerulescens, assembly GCA_033398695.1. Lineage (NCBI taxonomy): Eukaryota > Viridiplantae > Streptophyta > Magnoliopsida > Lamiales > Orobanchaceae > Orobanche > Orobanche coerulescens. Next base: position 29,837,222 of record CM065813.1, read on the forward strand.
CCAACCGTGTGGGTTCGACGGGGCCTACGGTGACTCGTGGCAAGAGTTCACAGAGTCGGAACTGGATGTTATGAGTGTTGTGTTTGGCATAGTCCGTGCGGGTTGATGAACCTACGGAGCCACGTGACAAGGGATCACGAGTGTTGTGTTTGGCATAGTCTGTGCGGGTTGATGAACCTACGGAGCCACGTGACAAGAGATCACGAGTGTTATATTTGTTGTGTTTGACACGTGACATGAGTTCACGGTGTTATGGTTATTGTACTTGGCATAGTCCGTGCGGTATATGTGACAAGAGTTCACAAACGTTTTGATTAACCATTGGGCATGTTTTTAACGTAAAGGATTTTGAAAAACCTAGGACGTGAGTTCCTAGAGGCTTTTGACAAACCTAGGACATGAGTTCCTAGAGGCTTTTGACAAACCTAGGATATGAGTTCCTAGATGCTTTTGACAAATTTAGGACATGAGTTCCAAAAAGATTTGCGCTTTCTAAGATACCCTAGATGGTATTTCATTTTACAAAGACTCCACTTGTGTTGGTTTCTAAATTCATAAAACTTCTAGGGAATACATGAATGGTTATTCATTGTGATTGGTAGAGTGTGGTTGTCCGATTTATGATTGATAATTGCTTGTCACATTTTGCATTGTTTGATACTTGCACTAGTAAAACAGTGGAGTTTTACTAACCCCCGAGTAATCGGGGGGTGGATATCTGTTTTGTGTCCAGGTTCATGCTGGAGCATAGAGCAGTCACATGATCAGTCCGAAAGATGATGGAAAACGATACTAATCAAGGGTTATGGAATGCAGTTGTAGTTGTCGTGTCGTTGTATTATTTTTCAGTCTTCCGCTGTGTTGTATTGTTTTGTATTTTGGATCCCGATGTGGGGGATGAGTTGTAACAAATTGTTACTGTTTGATTTTGTTGTGTGACCTTATCGGTCCGTGTCTTATGTTGTTTGATCCAGGTCGGTCAAACCTTTGGTCGTATGTTTGTGTTCAGCCAGGTGGATCTCCGAGTATGGGGTCCACGGCGTGTAATATTCCCTGATGGTTTCTGGGGGTGTTACAATGTTGAGTAGTATTCTTGGAGTTATACAGTTTGAAGATTACTTTCGAGTCAATCTCCACTAAAACCCTTTGAAGCCTTCTTTCCCACGCAATTTTCAGTCCTTCTCTAAGTGCAAGCAGCTCCGGCATTATAATGGAATCAACATGAAATCTCTTGGAAAAACCGCAAATCCAGTGTCCATGATCATCACGAATTAGTCCTCCACCTGTTGCAGAAATCGAGTCTGTGAATAGGCTTGCATCTGTATTCAATTTGTGCCAGCTCGTTGGAGTTTTTTCCCTACGCATTCGATTGCCACTTCTAGTCTGTTGGGTATGCGTCGCTTGAAAAGCTAGCCGCCAAAAAAAACTATAATTGTTAGTATAATTTATTATCAGCATAATAAAGAAAATAATTTTTTTTCGCTTCACAGTTTTTCATTTTTTCTAAAAACATCCTAACAAATTAATCTTTTCAATTACATTCCGATTTTTTGTTTATTGTACAATTTCAGTCACAATTTCCGTCTTAAACACAGAAAATTATCAAAATAACATCCTTTTTGTCCACATATACTCTAAAATTGAGATTTTTTGAGTTCAGGGCTGAGGTGGATCTATGTGGCATATGTGACATTTTTCGTAACATCTGGAAAAAAATTCTAACAAATTCGAAAGCCCCTGTCTTATTATGATTTTTCAACAATGCCACATTAATAATTTAAAAAATTATCTATTTGGATATTTCTGAAAAATGCAAAACTTAAATGGCGTAACAAGTTTTATTCCCGCATAACAAAAGGTGAAGCCTCATCAATACTCTACCATCTAAAAAGTAAACACTTCATTTGCGCAACTAACTCTTTGTAACACCCCCAATCCGCTCAGGGATATTACACGCCGTAGAACCTTTCCTCAAGGATCTACCAGGCTGGTAACAACATAGAACAACTCAACAATTCCTTTAAGGCTAAAATGACTCAATACAACGGGAAAGAATACTGCAGCGGAAATAAACTATAACTAAACCAATGACATCATACGGATCCTCGTGTGATTAGTATCGTTCATCTTTCATCATCCTTCGTGCCGACCCTGTGTTATGCTCCCAAACCTGAATGCAAAAACAGACATCCACCCCCCGAATACTCGGTGTAATATCCGCATTTTTCTTTCCCTCGTAATTGTATTTCCGGTGTAATTCTCGATTTTAGTGACTCTCGTGTATCCTTCGGTGTAACTTTTCCGTTATCTTTTGATCTGATTCTCGTAATTGTTGTGCGGAACCGCTGCTGGGTTGCCGTGGATTCATTCTATGCTATGATGCGTTTTGAGGTGTTCCGTTTGACGTTTCGTTCATAATCCGGTATTTTGGGTCGTTTATATTCTGTATCTAGCGCACGCTAAATTCTCTGTATAGCGCACGCTAGAAATTCATTGGTAGCGCACGCTACGTTTAATTCGTAGCGCACGCTAACGATTTAGCCCCAGGAGTGGCGTTTCACTCCCGTGCCTCTGGACTATCGGAATAGCGCACGATATCTTGTCTAGCGCACGCTAATGTCGGGAGACTAGCGCACGTTAAGTTGTTCAGTAGCGCGCGCTAGTGTGACTGTCCAGTACTGGGCAGATTACTACTGAATTCAAACAGATTTTAGTTAGCGCACGCTACGCTAGTATGGTAGCGCACGCTAACGGGTCAGGTGAGGTTTGGGCAGTTGGCTCCGGACTCGGCCGATGTTCAGGTAGCGCACGCTATTGGTCGATAGCGCGCGCTACCGATAGGTTATTAGCGCACGCTACGCATGTATGGTAGCGCACGCTAACGGCCAAAAACCTGACTTCTGGACTCGGACGCTAACAGGAGGGTTGGTAACCCTATCCCGTTAGCGCACGCTAACCTTGAGGTCTTAGCGTGCGCTAACACTCCCTGGCTATATAAACCAGGAGTTGGCCGAGATAATCACGCTTTTCATTTCTCTCCTCCTTCCGCGGCCGAGCGACTCCGAGGCGATTTGAGGCGATTTTCTTCTTCCAATCACTCCAGAGATTCTTGTGCTTGAGTTCTTGGTGTAAGACTAACATCATCCACTTGTGTTTCTCATCCTAAATCCAAGGTAATCTCTTAGAACCCTACTTTTGGATAATTTGGGGGTTTTGGGATTTTCTTCCGATCCGTTCCGTTTCGTTGATGGATTCATGATGAATATGATTATTCTTGTTGGTATTCTTAGTTTCCCTACGGATTCATGGTATATTTCGTGATTTTTACGGAATCGAGAGGGTTCGGTTGTGGTCCGCCCTCGTTGTTGTTTATATACGAATATACATGAATCGTAGGCGGGTTTTCGGGAGTATTCCATTTCCATAATCGTTTAGAAGTGGTTGTGATTGTGCTGTTCAAATCGTTAGGTTCATTTTCGTCGGTTCCTTGCGGTCGTGTTCAACTCTTCCATTCCGTTCGTGTCATCGTCTAATTAATCGAGGCAAGTATCCTTATGAACTTAAAATCTTGACATAGTAGTTTTGTATGAGAAATTGTGTGTGTGTGTATGCTCACTACGGGTTAGACTCGACGGGGTCTCGGTAGGGTTCCACGAAGCTGTGGACCGCGAGCTTGATTTTAACCACTGTGGGTTAGATCCGACGGGCTCTCGGCAGGGATCCACGAAGCTGTGGGTCCGCGGTTAATTGTGGTGCATTTTTACAAATGTGGTTTGATCATTGGCATTTCCGAAAATGAGCGTTTTGGAAACTATGATTTCTTGATGGCATGCATTACTATATGTGTAAGATGTAAAATGTTCATTTGGTTACTTGTACTAGCGTAATTGCTAACCCCTCTGGGGACCCGTTTTGGGGAAATTCGTTTTATGAATTTCAGTCGTTCATCGAGACGAGCGGGCTGGACCAAGATACGGATGATGGCCGTGCGTGATGATGGTGCACGAGTGATGTTTTAGTGTCTTTTACCTTTTTGTCTTTTGTGGTTTTGAACTAATAGTTGTACTCGAGTACTTAAGGGGTTCTTGTTCGTTTGAATTGTCTTGTTGCTTATTATGTTGTGTTGGATGATGATGTTATATTGACCGGTTGAACCGGGTAGATTGTTCTGTTTTGCGTCTTTATGACGTGGTGTTATTTTATCGTTTCTGTGAGTCGTTGTGTATGATGTCGTTTCACTGGTGGGTCCCATATAGGGATTCACGGCGCTGTAATATACCTCGGATATCCTGGGGGTGTTACAGAAAATGGTATCAGAGCTCTAGGTTTATGGATACCTAGGCTTGTTGGTTTATTGGGTCTTGTGGTGTTTGGTTTTGCACATCATCGTCACGCTGCCATGATTCCGGTACTACCAGTGTCTCTAAGTTTTTCCTTCCTCTGTTCATTAATTCCTTGTATCGTACCCTTGATTCTCGACTTGTAATTGTTCTTTTCTTGTACTGATCCTCGTATGGCTTTTGCTACTTATTTAACTCCAGTATGGATGCTGGAAGAGGTCGTGGTCGCGGTCGTGGTCGTGGACGCGGCCGGGGACGTGGGGCAATGGTGGCGGCCACGCCACGATCTTCGGAGCCGGCGATCTGGCGACCGTCATAGCCATGCTTCTTCTCAGAGCGTGCCTTTCTGGGTATTGCGGCAGTTATTCAAATGATGGTGAACCAAATGGCGGCAATAGCTCAAAGTGTTCGTAACCCGGATCAAGCCCATGCTAATCGGGCGGAGCGGACCGTTGGCTCCAAGATGTCATCAAGATGCATCCTCCTCGTTCGGGAGCTTCAGACCCGATTGGCTGGGAAGGGTGGATCAAGGAGATGTCTAAGGTCTTCGTTGCCACTAACTGTCCCGAAGACCGTAGAGTTCCTATTGCCCAATACTTTCTCACCGGGGACGCTACGGACTGGTGGGAGGCCGTTGGGCCCAAAGACCATGCTGCTTCGTGGACTGAGTTTCAAGAGTTGATGGAGACTGAATATTGCCCGTGGCGCCGCCGATGTGCTCGGGTACATGCTTTTTATGATGCTCAACCGCGGGATATCCCCGTAGCTCAAGCTATTGCTGATTTTAATAAAGAGTTGGGTTATGTGAAGACCCAAGTTGTCGAGGAGAGCGACAAAATTTTCCATTTCTCCAGGCGGATGAAGTCGTCGATTCGGGACTATATGTCGGGGCTCGTATGCACTACATTGAAGGATTATCAGAGTAGGGCCCTTGCTTATGATATGTCGGTGACGGCGAGTGAGGCGGCCCGCGAGAGTAAGAAGCAGAAGTCCGCTGGGAACTTTTCGGGCCACAAGAGTGGGGGTCGCAGAGATCCCAATCGCTAACTTCCCACGGCGGTGGTCCACTGCCTCGCTCATTGGGTCCTCGTGGAACTACCGGTGCTCCTTATCGTGATGTGAAGTGTTTCAATTGTGGTCGTACGGGCCACATCGGTCGTGTTTGTCCGAACCCTTTGGCCGACGTGTAATCGGTGTGGCTACGGGTCACAAGGCCGTCAGTGCCGAGAGAGAAAATTCTTGGTGCCCGGGCTTCCATTCCAGCCTAGGGAACCAAGTGTGAATCGGGATCGTTTGTTCCTCGGTCTCCGCCGAGTGCTAGTCGGGAGAGGTCGGGTCACCCTCTAAGGGGGAGCTTCGGTGTCGGCTCCGCCCACCCGCGTGTCTATGAGATGCGGAGAGCCGATGATCCAAATGGCTACCATAGCGGCAGTGTACCGTTTATATTCTTTCTCATCCCGTCGGTGTGCTTTTCGATTCCGTGCTACGCATTCGTTCATATCTCTGGATTGTGTGCGCCGTTTGAATCTCGACCGTTTGACGCCTTGTGAGCCCTTCATCGTTAAGCTTCCTAGCGGTGATAGGATCGTTGGTGATCAGGAGGTTCGAGACTGTTCTGTGCTTATTTGTGAGAGGACTTGGCCCTCTAATCTTATTGTTGTGAGTATCGAGGGTAAGGATTTGATTTTTGGTGATGATTGGCTCGAGCGGCATGGCGCAATCATGAACTACCGCACGAGAATCATCACCATGTTGGCCGATGATGGCACCGAGCACTCTTTCGCCGGGCGAAAGAGGGGGAACCAGAAACTCGTTATTAACGCCTTGAAGGCGATGAAACTCCTGCGAAAGGGGTGTACTGGATATTGGTGCTACGCCTTTAAGGCGGAGGATGGTGGAGTCGAGCTTTCGTCGATTCCAGTCGTTAATGAGTTTCCTGATGTATTTCCTGACGAGTTACCGGGATTGCCACCGGATCGTGAGGTTGAGTTTGCTATAGAGTTAGAGCCGGGTGCGGCTCCTATCTCGAAGGCGCCCTATCGCATGGCACCTTCAGAGATGTCCGAGTTGAAGAAGCAGCTGAGTGAGCTTCTTGAGTCGGGGTATGTTCGACCGAGCGCCTCGCCTTGGGGCGCACCGGTCCTGTTTGTGCGGAAGAAGGATGGTTCACTACGTTTGTGTATCGACTATCGCGAACTAAACAAAGTGACCATCAAGAACAAGTATCCTTTGCCGAGAATTGATGACTTGTTCGATCAGTTGCAGGGAGCTGCGGTATTCTCAAAAATTGATTTGA